>CM077028.1:36884026-37585368 GCA_039090855.1 Macrothele yani
TTTACAGTATTTATTTATTTATTTACTAAGCATGTTTATATGCATATATGTTTACATGTATCATCATCATCATCATCATTGTCAACCATTATCAATCCACTGCTGGACGAAGGTCTCCCCAAGTTTCCTCCACAACGGTCTGTCTTGTGCCAGTCTCCTCCATGTTACTCCTGCATACTTTCGAATTTCATCCACCCATCTCCCATGTGGTCTTCTTCTGGATCTTTTCCTACCCGCTTGGCCAGCGTGGTGAGTTATGTCCAAACCCCTCCAAAATGATTCCACAACTTAAATCTTTACATGTATATTACACATATATGTTTACACGCTGTAATTGGCGGTACTGCTTTTCTATTTATTTTGTTTTAAATTATCTTCAAGAAGAAACCCAATTTAAAACTTCAATCACAACACACAAACGATATAATTAGAAGTCAGTAATCAAAATTTGTGTATAAATTAATCACTGGCTAATTTTAGGTTTCTGAAATATCTCTGTAAATGAATTGGATTCTGCAATGAAAGCTAAAATATCTTATTTCTTTTTTTCTTAGAATTTCGAAAAAAACATGGAATTTTAAACAAATAGTTGAAAATGTGTGTTTATTACATTATGTAACAAAGCATCTGCTTTTTATTTCGTTGTAACCTAGCTGATCTATTTATGAAATGGTGACATGCTTTCGTTACGATCGGGGGGGGGGGTGTATGCTACACATGTAGAAAATTGAGATGCTCTGATGTTAAGAAAAACTATTGCAATCATAACACACTTTTTTCAGTGATGCACAATTTCTCTCTTCCATCGGTTTTTATGCGCATATTGCATATTAATAAAGAATGTTACAATAATTGCTTAGTATCGCATGCACAAGACATGAAACGCAGCAGTGAAGTTAAGTGAAATAAAACTCTAGCCCAAAAAGCAGTTGACAAAAATTCAAGTAGCCCAAAATCCCCCCCCCCCCCACACACACAACCTTGAAAAATTTCGTGCAACTCACAGAAAACTATCTCAATTTGGCGGGAAAACGGTGGAACTGGTAACTCTGCTGCTTTCTCTCCAAGGGGGGGCTGAGGGGTAGCACAGTGGTTCTTGGTTCCTCCCCCGTTAAATACTTTTCCTCCTTACGGATAAATGTGTTCAGGTGAAATGATTCTCCCCCATCCCTGTGTCTCTATACTCGGGGCAAACTTAACCTGTCATTGGAAGGAAGGCTACAGAGTGTATACTTCCACTGCATAAAATAGTTCCGGTCTAAAAGCTCGTACTCCAGCTTCAACTGGCACTTTAAAAGGACACAGATGTTCAATACGTTCTGTGTGTGTGCATTTAAAATATTCAGATCTCAGTTTCAGCGGCATTTCTAAAAATACAGATATTCGTGTTTTGGTGACGTCACTGATAGTTCTCTGTCACAGCATTCTTGTTTGGGTCAGAGTTAAGCTGTCAACCCAGGGGATATTTATTGCTGTGGGGGGTGGGGGTCATAAGCGGAAGGATGAGGGCGAAAAAAGTTTTTTCCGAGGGCATTTCGCGTTTCTCCTTCTTGATTGTTGTTTCAAAACACTCTTCCGTCTTTTCGGTTTTTTCGAATGGCATCTGCCGGTCACTCGAGTGTATTTCAGCCGCCTAAAATTGGGAAACCATTACGAAGCTCTGCTAAGGGGATCGTTATGAATGTTTTCACTAAATTGATGGAAAAACACTCGCCGAATAAATCGGAAAATTAAATAACAGTTCTTACGGCAGAACTCACTGGTGTTTCAAGTCGCACCATTGCGAGAATGAAGGTTGAATTTAGTATTGAAGTACCTCAGATCCATCGGCAATTTATTTCTACAAATTAAAATACAATTCTCGCTTGGCTTACATAGAACGTTTTCTCGAAATCAGTTTGGAGTTCCCAATTCAGTTCTCAATATAGGCCAAGAAACGGCTATCTTTTCCTTTTGAACTTTTGTGCGCAGTTGCCTTAAACGCGTATGAACCGGCATGCAAATTCAGACAAATGAAAGAGTTCCTTCCACTGCCACACATATTTCGGAAACTTGGAAAACTGCCACACATAATTCGGAAACTTGGAAAACTGCCACACATTCAAAGTGTTCCTCGGAGGAACAGCAATTTGTGCTCGGCCCATCAATGAAAAACATGTGGCAATTTTCCAATGTGTGGCAATTTTCCAAGTTGCTGAAAGATGTGTGGCAGTTTACAGTGAACCCTAAAATATCATTTACCACAGAGACGGGCTCTTGTCCAGTACTTATGGCAACACAGGGTAGTTAAAAATGCATACACGTTTAACGGGTGTGTTATAAAAAAAAAAAAATCTAATCAAGGCAAAATTTTGGAAAGAACGAAATTTTACGCATAACTGATGACATGGTAAAAATACCTTTAATTAAATCCCACAGTTGGTAATCTTCAAGCAGTAAGTATAAATAAATGAAATATTTAAAATGAAAAAAAAATGTGAAAACAAATATAGGCCACTTAAGACTTCTTCCCTTGTTTAGCAAAGATAATTTCATTTTAAAAGAAAGAAACGTTACACGCTCTGTAACATATCAAAAAAAGAAAAAAAAAAAGATAGAGAGAGAGAAATAAACTGCTTGTCTACCGGTCTGCAAAGCGCGCGGGGGTAGGGAGGGTGTTAAAATAGAGGGGTTTGGTAAGGGATCACGGTGACAGACAGCCAGGCCTGAGGGCTTGTGGGAGAAGTTTTCCGAGTGAAGGTTAATTACACACCATTAGTGCGGAGTAATACTGGGAGTGAAAAGGTCACCGTAGCTTCGGCCTCATTGCCAGGATAGCTTTGCCCCGAGTATAGAACTTATATTTTGCTTTCCTATTGGGTTCCCTTACCCATTCCCTTCTTCTAACTTCCTACTTCCAAAAGTGCAATTTCTGAGCAGGGGTCAGGTGCACCCAAGAGTATACATACATTCTTTACTAAAACCAGCCCTGACTAAAACTTCTTGCATCTCAGGCTCCTTGAGGATTAAGAACCCGCGTCCTTCTGTTGGCGAGCTAATGCTACAGTTCTAAAACCTCCGACGACCCACCTGTCATCGGTTGGTACATCCATCATCATCGCGATGCCTTGTAAATGACAGGAAGGTGTCATTCAGGGTTCATTGAAACAAAAAAAGAATATTTGCAGTGAGGGTTCGTCCTGTTTTCACAAATCGTTCAGGAAATGCAACTTTCCTTACGCTCTGGTCTTCCGGCGTTTAAGTTTCAGATCTGAAGGGAACAAAATATTCCGTTGGAGCCATCGGCTGTCTAGCTTTCTTTTGACCAGGTAATGCACCGTACTGACGCCGATTCTTCAGATGAAGAAAATTTACCGCCACTGGGTTTACACACCCATCTTCAAAATTTCACACTCATTAAAAACAACAACAACAACAACAACAAAAGCTCAATTCGTTGGATCTTCGTTTATATCAGATTTCATCAACTATTTTCGTTAGGTCTAGCATAGAACAAACGTTACTCTTCAAAATTTTGAGAGCGGAGGCCTAACCCGACGTCATTTGCCCTCCTCGCCGTTTCAAAAATAAAATATGCCATTTATTTTACTTTCGTTAGATCAGGTATGATCACTAAACCACTTCGTTAGGTAGAACTTAGTTCCTAAGATATGAAGTATTTTTGCACTAGTTCATCCTGCCATCAGAAATGGAAACACGGGTCACGAGCCAACGGGTCGACAATTTCTTGCGGGTCGGGTCAAGATGTTCCTAACCCGGTTTTATTCCCGTTTTATTTTTGACAAGTAAAAAAAAAAAATATTTCAAAGAACCCTTCAGAGCTGCACAGTACGATCCAGGAACTTGCTGAGAAGGGTAAAGAAATGGGATTAAAAATTAACTTTCAGAATTCGCAAAACTGAAGTGCAATGCTTTTACAAGGAATAAAGATTTATCAATTGATGGGGGAAAATTGGAGATAAGCAATTCCTTCATTTCCCTTAGGCAGCAGATATCAAGAAAGGGTCACATTGATGAAGAAACTAATTGGCGTAAAAAACTTAGTTGGAGAGTTTTTGGAAAAAACAGTGCAACTTTTAAGAGCAATGTGCCATTATGTCTTACAAAAAAAAAAAAAAGTGTTTGATCAGTGCATCCTTCTAGTGCTTACGTACGGAGCAGAGACTTGGACCTTAACTACAAAAGGCATACAGACAACTGAAAGAAGTATGGAGATATGCATGCTGGGGTCGCCAGAAAAAAAAAAAAAAAAAGGTGAAAAGAAGAACTCTTAGATAAGGAAAATGACAAGAGTGGAAGACATCATTATCAGAGTAAAATCCCTGAAATGGCAATGGGCTGGACATATTGTCAGAAGAACGGGCTACCCGATGGACAACCGAAATTTTAGCCTGGATTCCAAGAGACACGAAAAGACCCAAAAGAAGACCATGTGGGAGATTGGTAGATGGAGGAGACTGGCCCAAGACCGTCCGTTATTGAAGGAAATTGGGGAGACCTTCACCCAACAGTGGATTGATAACGATTGACAATGATGATCATGATGATGACATATTCGAATTATAGTTTAAAGCAGTTGGGTGCGGGTCCAAAATGTTTGACCCGTTTCCAACTCTGCATTCTACCCTCGGCTCCTCCAAACGTTAATGTGGAAGTTTTCTGCACACTGCATTCGAAATTTCACAGAAAACCCGTTCAGTTCGTTTGATCTTCGTTAGAATAGAGTTGATCACCTGCAATTTTTGTCAGATATATAAAATACCTCATATATACAATAAAAAAAAAAAAAAAAAAAAATTAATCGAGGGTATATGAGCGAATCCTGCGATCGGAAAGAAGCAGCTTTCCGTTCCTTTTGATGAGACACTGCTTTTAAAACAAAAAGCTCTCTACCCAGTGCCGCAGCTACCGGAAGGGCAAGGAGGGCGGTTGACCTTCCAGAATAATCGTACCAGCGACGTAATGTCATATTCTGAGGAAAATAAAAATATGGAAATGAGCAGAGTGTAAATAAATTTGCCGAACATTTTAACTCAAAAACGAAATTATACGTTTTAGTATCTTTTTTACGCTTTCCAACCGTAGGTTGAAGAAGCGTATATATGATCCAGCTTTGTCCGTCTGTCTGTCCGCGCTATAACTCGCGTAAAAATGGTTCGATTTCGATGAAATTTTAGTATGTGGTAGGGGAGAACCTGGGGACGAACCCTATTGAAAATGGACGAAATGGGGTCAAAGGTCAGGACATAGGAGTGGGATCCATTCCATCGCTCTTATGCATCCTACCTTACGTAAAAATGCTTCTATTGCGTCAAAACTTTAGTATGTTGTTCCGGAAGAAACGGTTTCTGTTGAATATAATCGAAATGGGGTCAAAGTTCAGGGCACAGGAGCGAGATTTATTCCACACCCAATATCCTCATAACTTGAGTAATGATATCTGGTATGTTGGAAAGCGTATCATAATCAATGCATTGCATGATTTTACCAACTTGTTTTGTAAATACTTTAGTTAGCCGCATACACTATTTATTATGCGCAGTTAACCACCGTACAGAACTTACACTGTGAGTTGTGGACCACCTCACATGGATGCACGGAATTGTCTGAAGCACTGGATGGAAGCCGGGCTTAGTAACAACAAGGGCTGGCTCGTCGCTTTGTCTTTCTGGTCGTTGAAGTGGTTCTCGCCTGTGCCGCTCAGTGACGTCACGGGATGTCATTTACTCACTTGTCAGTGCGCCGTGCGCGATGTAAAGCGCTCGGTGGATGCTGTTAACCCACGTTTGTTGCATTCGCATTAGTTATCTGCTGTTTATTAGGTTGTATTTCTGACATGGAATTTTTTTAACACGTCGTTTTTGTACAATGACTTCTTGCGCTGTTGCTACGTGCCGAAATACCTGCGGGAATACGAAAGGGAGAAACAAAAGTTCACTGCTTCCCTATAGAAACGACCCAGCAGTTACAAAAAAACTGGGTTAACAGGTGTTGCAGAGCAGATTCGTTTAATTTGAAAAATGCCAGAATTTGCAGTGAGCACTTTTTTAAAAAGTAAGTACGAAGACGATATGATGCCGCCCCGGTGGCGCAGTGGTCTAAGGCGCTGGCCTCTGATCATTCGTCCGTAAGGGGTCCGGGTTCGCATCCCGGTCAGGCATGGATGTTGCGTTTGTCTTATGGCACTGGTTCTCTCCCTTCCCTGGAACCATTGACCCTAAATTAGGGACGGGCGACTGCTTATAGCCCATTGAGTTGCTCACGGTGGTCGTTAAACCTCCAATAAAAAAAAAAAAAGACGATATGATGAATCGCCTGAATACTGCATGATGCTTTTGATAGACTTAAAAATCTTAGTCCCAAAAAAGGTCTTTTGCAGGAAATATGGCCCCAATTCAACCTGCATCAGATGAAAAGACAACTTTCTGCGTAAAACGTGATATCTTCAAAAAAAAAAAAAAGGCAATTTTTTAAATGACAAATTGTCAATAACGGAAAAAGAGCTAAACTTTCTGAAAACAGGAAGAAAGGGATATTTTAAAGAGCTTTTCTACCAAAGCCAGAAGATGAAATCGTTCGCGCCGGCGTTTATTGAAACAAATCAGAACTTGAAATTAAGGTAAAAAAACAAAACACGAACAATCAAAAATTGAAAAAAAAAAAAAATGACAAATGTTTTTGCAACATACTTACAAAACACAGGCAACCTCTCTTGTAGAGGGTAAAAGTTGAATTAATTCGACACCTGAATATCCGAAACGTTTCACAAAAATTACAGTAACCGAGGCTTTGTTATTAACAAAAAAAGCATTATTCTCGCGTTTGATGGAAGTAATACACGTATATATAAAAGAGGAAACAATCAATGATCTATTCTGCTTCACTCCTTTTGTTTCTTTAAATCATTTCACCATTTTGTTTCATATTCGGCAGCTCAGTAGTTGTATTTATCATCAGAGTTCCCCGCACGGAGCAAAGCAAACGCGATGAATCCCAGCTACGCCACCAGCCGCAACTTCCGGGGACAACTGAAATCTGCCGTATGAGCCAGCCCTTGTATCTAGAGCCCTGGGATGGAGGTATGTAAAATAATATGCTGATATGCCTAACCTCCATGACCCTTCCGAATACGTTGTAAGGATGAAGAGCTAATTGGTCATTTATACTATGCCGCCGAAAGTTCTTCTGAGCTTTTAAACTTGGACGAAATTTTTCCAAGCCCTACTCCAAAAGCATCTTCCTATTGATACGTTTACTATCTAACACTCATTTGTTCTGTGCTGGTTCGGTTTTATTCTGACGTGTTGTGTTGTCGGTCTTCACATAACTTTTACCGCCGCCCAGGTGGCGCAGTGGTCTAAGTGATGGCCTCTGATCATTCGTCCGAAAGGGGTCCGGGTTCGAATCCCGGTGAGGCATGGATGTTCTGTTTGTCTTACGGCACTGGCTCTCTCCCTTCCCTGGAACCAGTGACCCTAAATTAGGGACGGGCGACTGCTTATAGCCCATTGAGTAGTTCACGGTGGTCGTTAAACCTTCAATCAAAAAAAAAAAAACACTTTTACCTTACACTTAATATTTAAAACTGTTGACTCTTGGGTATTCACCTAATTTTTTAATTTTTTTAATTTTAAGTAAAATTATGTCAAAAACTGGAAGTGATATTTTTTAACGATCATAGTACTTTTCTATACCGAAGATATAAAATAAAATAAAAACTGCTTACTATTTGAGTGTAAATAAGAAACTCTTGAACTCAAAGGGGCTTAATCTCAAATCTTGACCTCCCAGATAAGAAAAGCTTGAACGTTCCTGTCTCTATCCTTCGAGAATTGTCGTTGCAGTTCTACAAACGTGAAGTATCGTAACACTTTCAATAAATGAAACATATTGCTATTGGTTTTTCGTTTAAAAATAACAACTTAGTAAAATCATGGAATGCACTGATTATGATACGCTTTCCAAACATACCAGAAATCATTACTCAAATTATATATTACTCAAGTTATGAGGATAATGGCTGTGGAAAAAAATCTCGCTCCTATGTCCTGCCCTTTGACCCCTTTTCGATGATATTCAACAGAACCGGTTCAGTATACCTCCAGAACAACATATACTAAAGTTTTGTCGCAATAGAAGCATTTTAGTCAAGTTATGAGGATAATGGCTGTGGAATAAATCTCGCTCCCGTGTCCTGACCATTTCACTCCATTTCGATGATATTCAACAGGACCGGTTCAGTATACCTCCGGAACAACATGATAAAGTTTTGAAGCATTTTTACGTTAAGTTATGATGCATAAGGACAATGCAATGCATCCCGCTCCTATGTCCTGACCTTCGACCTCATTTCTTCCATTTCGAACACAGTTCTTCCACAGGTGGTCCCCTACCACATACTAAAATTTCATTGAAATCGAACCATTTGTACACGAGTTGTCGTGAGGACGGACAGACAGACTGACAAAGCTAGAGCGTATACGCTTCTTCAACCTACGGTTGGAAAGCGTAAAAAAAAACAGATGACATTTTACTTTTAAAGAAGAATGGAATTTCACTGCCACAATTCTGTAATTTTTTTGCCGTCGTTTAAAAAATCAACCTCTAATTGCCTAAGCTGGTAGCAAACTATGTGCGTGACCTTCGCTCTACAAACTGAGACTTGCGACCAGCGCCACCTGCTGGAAGAAAAATACCAGTTATCATCGCAGTTCCTTATTTATCATATGCTCTTTGTTAAACGCATTACATGAATGATGAATTAATATAGCATCTTGTTTAATGAACGGAACGAAGCGTCACCGAGATGATTGAATAACGACACTCGCAATGAAATAATGCTCGTTGAGAAAAAAAAAGAAGCAGGACATATTCCCCACTTAAATTTAATTTTCATAAAAAAATTTCTGCATTTGAAAGAAGAAATATGCAAAGGTCCTTTTCCTGTTTCCAAATTTTTTTTTCCCCACTAAGAAACGTAAAACTTCGCGCGCTCTCTTTTCACTCAGTGAAATGAGAGTTAACTCAGTTAATGAATTCTGTCGGTGTGGCACCAGAATTATGAAAACTTGACTCTTGTAAAGGCTGCCTCGATGGATGAGTGGTCTGAGGCGCTGGCTTCTGATCATTGGTTCGAGTCTCGGATGTAATACGGCTTGGTATTGTTTTACTCTTCCCTCGAACCGGTGTCCACATATAGGGCTAGGTGTTTGTCTTTCTCTTCCCTCGAACCAGTGTCCATGTAACAGAGTTAGGTGTTTGTCTCTCTCTTATCTCGAACCGTTGTCCATGTAATAGGGCTAGGTGTTTGTCTTTCACTTCCCTCGAATCAGTGTTCATGTAATGTTTGTCTTTCTCTTACCTCGAACTGGTGTCCATGTAACACGGCTAGGTGTTTGTCTCTTTCTTCAGTCGAATCGGTGTCCACGTAATAGGGCTAGGTGTTTGTCTTTCTCTTCCCTCGAACCAGTGTCCATGTAACAGAGTTAGGTGTTTGTCTCTCTCTTATCTCAAACCATTGTCCATGTAATAGGGCTAGGTGTTTGTCTTTCACTTCCCTCGAATCAGTGTTCATGTAATGTTTGTCTTTCTCTTACCTCGAACTGATGTCCATGTAACACGGCTAGGTGTTTGTCTCTTTCTTCCGTCGAATCGGTGTCCACGTAATAGGGCTAGGTGTTTGTCTTTCTCTTCCCTCGAACCGGTGCCGATGTAATACGGCTAGGTATTTGTCTTTCGCTTCCCTCGAATCAGTGTCCATGTAATAAGGCTAGGTGTTTGTATTTCTCCTCCCTCGAACCAGTGTCCATGTAATAGGGCTAGGTGTTTGTCTTTCTCTTCCCTCAAACCGGTGTAATAGGGCTGGACGTTTGTCGTTCTCTTTTTTCGAACCGGTGCCCATATATAAGGCTAGATGTTTGTTTGTCCTTCTCTTCCCTCGAACCGGTGTCCATATAATAGGGCTAGATGTTTGTTTGTCCTTCTCTTCCCTCGAACCGGTGTATAATAGGGCTAGGCGTTTGTCATTCCCTCGAACCAGTGTCCATGTAATAGGGCTAGGCGTTTGTCTTTCTCTTCCCTCAAACCGGTGTCCATGTAATAGGGCTAGGTGTTTGTTTTTCTCTTCCCACGAACTGGTGTAATAGGGCTAGGCATTTATCGTTCTCTTCCCTCGACCCAGTGTCCATGTAATAGGTCTAGGTGTTTGTCTTTCTCTTCCCTCAAACCAGTGTCCATGTAATAGGGCTAGGTGTTTGTCTTTCTCTTCCCTCGAACCAGTGTCCATGTAATACGGCTAGGTGTTTGTCTTTCTCTTCCCTCGAACCAGTGTCCATGTAATTGGGCTAGGTGTTTGTCGTTCTCTTCCCTCGAACCGGTGTAATAGAGCTAGGCGTTTGTCGTTCTCTTCCCTCGAACCGGTGTCACCTAATTAGGAACCGGCGCGATACTATAGGCCGCAGAATTGTCCACGCTGGTCGTTAAATACCCAGCAGCTCTGATGCCCGAGTGGCTAGAGGCGGAGACTTCTGGGTAGTCCTCCGAACTGGGCCCGGGTTCGAGTCCTGAGTGAGGAATGGGTGGTGTGTTTTCCTGTGATGCTGGTTCTTTTTCTTCCCCGGTAGCAACTGCCCTAAATCAGGGGTGAGCGTCTACTTATATAGTCCTGGGAGTTGCGGCGATGATCGTTAAGCCCTCACAACCCCATAATAATAATAATAATAATAATAATAAAAGCATTTGTGAAGTTTGCTGTCTTTGCTTGACTGTTTCTCCATTTTTTGCTAACCTGGAATTTGTCGGTGACGATTATCAAAACCACGTTTCCTATCTCCGAAGTGAGTTGCTCTAACCGACTAAGCTACACCGACGGAAGGTATCGCTTACGATTTGTCGTCTTGACACGTGCTTCACCCCTGTAGTACGTCACATAACATCTACCTCTTTATCTTTTCTTTTTTCTTGGAGCAAAGAAGGAACCTTTCACTAATTCCAAATGATGCGTGGAACGAACATAACATCGGCGCGCGTCTCCTAACTCCGGAGTGAGCTTAACCGACTAAGCTACAACAACGGAATGTATAGCTGCAGATTTGTCGTCCTGACACGTGACTCATCTATGTAGTAAGTCACAAGTCTCCCGAAGCATATATAGTATTAATTTATAGACCCTAGGCCTAGGCCTTTTTTATAGTTTTTACTCTACCAATGTCATATTCATAAAGTTTACATACCATGTCAGGTTAAGAGTATTGTGCTTTTACTTAGGAACTAAATATCAATTCAGAGGTCATAGGCCTAAGCCTTTTTAGTAGTTTTTATTCTACGGATGCCATATTCACGACGTTTACATATCAACTCAAGTTAATAATATTCGGCTTTTACTTAAGCATTAAATATTGTTTCATTGGCCCTTGGCTTAGGCCTTTTTAACAGTTTTTATTCTAACGATGTCCTATTCATAACGTTTATGTATGAACTGAACTTAATCATATTGCACTTTCAGTTAGGCACTAGTTATTAATTCATTGGCCTTAGGCCTAGTAATTAATATTGAATGCCTAAGTAAAAGCGAATGCTATTAACCTGACTTGATACATAAACTTTATGAATATGACATCGGTAGAATAAAAAGCATTAAAAAGGCCTAGGCCTAGGGCCTATAAATTAATATTTAGTGCCTAAGCAAAAGCGCAATGCGATTGATTTTATTTGATACGTAGACTTATGAATATGAAGTCGGCGGATTAAAAGCTGTTAAAAAGGCCAAGGTATAGGTCCTATGAATTAATTAAGTAAAAGAAAAGTATTACAATCTTGACATGTTATGTAAATATTTAGTGCCTAAGCACAAGTGCAGCGTTATTAAAAAATCCCACCTTATCGTCCTTTTCTGAACACAGCATGAGTCATGTGTAATTCTGTTGTTTCGTCGATTCAAAATATCAATTCAGAGGACAGTTAGTTTTTAGAAATCATTTAGAGGTCAGTTAGTAGTTTTAAGAAATGTACTGCGATCTTTATAGCCCCCTCCCTCCAGTTGAACTTTTGCGGCCAGTCACCCTAAACTGGTATGAACCGGCGTGAAAATTCAGACAAACAAAGGAGCTCCTTCCCGTCTTTAGGTGCCTTGGAAAACTGCCACACATAATTAGGAAACTTGGAAAAATGCCACACATTCAAAGTGTTCCTCGGAGGAATGGCATTTTATGCCCGGCCCCTTAATGAAAAACGTGTGGCAGTTTTCCTGTGCGGCGGTTTTCCGGCAACTCCACCACACTAGGTAAATCATGAAAGTATGTCCCCCGACCATCACCCCAACATTCAAACAGTATGTCAAATCGACTTATTAGTATGCCCATGATGACAATCAAAACGCCCATCTCGGACTTTTTTTCGTGGCCTTTTTTTCCTGGACTTTTTTTCCGCGTTTATGAACAGTTTCGGACTTTTTTCCTCGGACTTTTTACGGATCACCAAAATTTTAACCCCTACTGGCGATCTTACCGAAAACAGCCAGTCGTTACAACAGATGACGCTTTCTGACATATATTTGACATTCACTGGAGGATCCCACCTCACACGTGATTAACGTTTTGTAAGCAGTAAGCACACGGAGATTTCTCGAGGTCACCTTTCAACAAAAGGCAGACCTACTAGAAATTTGACAATGGTACAAGTCACCGCAAAAATTCTTCAGCGAATCTCATGTACAATTGAAAAAGAGGATATTGGAACAGCACATCTGAAAAGCCAATTCCCAAAGGACCTCATACACTTTCAGAGTAAACAGCTTTACATGGTGCCAACAGCGGAACTTATACCTTAGCTAAAGAGATTAAATTTCATTTCTAAGAAGCTGCTTTCAAAAGTCATAATCCCGTGCAAAACTCTGCATTCTTAGACTTGCTGAACAGTGAGCCACAGCAGCAAATTCAGACAATGCTGACGTACCTTAGCTAAAGAGATTAAATTTCATTTCTAAGAAGCTTCTTCATGAGCTTTGTTCAAAAATCACAATCCCGAGCAAAAATCTGCACTCTTCGACTTGCTGACTAAGTGGACCACAACAAGAAATTCTGACAATGCCGACAACTTGGGGAACACACGGGGCGGTGTTTCCACTTAAGGCTCTACGAGACCCGCCATCTTGTATTGTGCCTTCTCTTGTTAACCAACGGGCAAGCGTATTTCACAAATTGCTCAGGCAACTTTGCACATTTTGGAACACCGTTTGTGGCTAACGCAAGATATATGATAAATAAAGAGTTCTCTGGTTTCAGATTTTCATTTTGGACTCTTTAAGTATTTTTTATTAATTAATAAAACTATGGAAGACGCCTTGGTACGACTTTCGCTGCAGATAAAAAATGAAGGGAAAGGTCAATAAAAATTCTGAAACCAGGGAACTCTTTATTTATCATATATCTTGCGTTAGCCACAAACGGTGTTCCAAAATGTGCAAAATTGCCCCAGCAATTTGTGAAATAAGCTTGCCCGTTGGTTAACAAGAGAAGGCAGCAATACAAGATGGCGGGTCTCGTAGAGCCTTAACACTATTTTCCCGCCAAGGGAGTGACGTTGGAAATCTTTGATGGTTCCTGTTGGGCTACTTCAGTTTTTATTTGCTGTTTCTTGGGATGGTTTTACTATATTTAATTCCATTGCTGGATTTCATGTCTTGTCCATGCCATATTAAGCAATTATTTTAACATTCTGCACTTCTGTGCACCAAAGGCGCCGACTATAGGGGGCAAGGCGAATTTTGCCCCCTAATAATTTTACTAGGGAGGCAATGCCCACCCAATATTTTTCGTCCTGTTTAATTAAATAATCGCTTTGGCCTCATATGGTGGAGCAAGCTCCACCATATGAATCCAAAGCGATTCAGTTCCAAGAAATTAATAAATAACAAAATAAGTAAATTTTATTCTCATATTCAGCATTGCTCATTTGATAAGAAACTGGGTTGCCAGCCCCGTATTTTGTTCAACATGTTCTCGTGACGTTTAAAACAATTATCAAAAACAAAATAAATCTATGAATTGATATTCAGTGCCTGAGAAAAGTGTAAACGTTCTGAATATAACATCTGTAAAATATAAATTGTTAAAAAAGCCTAGGCCTAGAGCCTATGAAATAATATTTAGTGCTTAAGTAAGTAAAAGAGAATATTAATAACTTGACATGTTATGTAAATATTTAGTGCCTAAGTAAAAGTGCAGCGTTATTAAAAATCCCACCTTGTCGTCCTTTCCGAACATTGTATGAGTTCTGCTGAAATTGCCTTGTTTCGTTGAAACACGTAGGTTTAAGAATATATATATATATATTTTTTATTGTATTTATTCACGAATATACTTTGCTTTCTCCAAACTCACGTATGATTGTCGCTTGTATTACGGTGAAAGTTTTCTCGTTCAAGTTCTCATTATAGGGACAGGAAACGGCCATTTTTGTCGTCTCCCCTAAACATTTGTGCTCAAATGTCCGGGTGCCCAGTTGTCCGATCCCCAGATGTCCGCCCCCCGTCTTTCAGACAGAAATAATATTACTTAATTATTTAATGATAATGAGATATGGGGGCAAAATTTTGTGCATACTAAAGTAGGGGAAAATGCAGGAACACTACAGTTTTTTTACGCACAGCAATTTCATGGCTCTTAAAGTAAATGTGCCCAGTTGTCTTAAACTCATTTTGATGTGCAGTATATATAACATGATTAACACCCGTTTTCAATTATTTGTTGAACTTCTTTGTTTCTTCGTAATTCTAAAAATTCGAGTTTAGGACAATTGGCCACACGGACAACTGGCCACAAAAGTTTAAAGGGTCGAATAAAAATTGCCATTTCTGTGCACTATAATGATAATAATTGAATTGGGAACTTCAAACAAATTTCGAGAAAACGTTCTACGTAAGCCAAGCGAGAATTGTACTTTAACATGGGACTTGAAGGTATGTATTCGAGAAAACAAAATGAATAACTTAATATGTTTTTTAAAACGACGGTGTTCGACGAAACAAAGGAATTACATGATTTATACTATGTTCGGAACAGTACGATAAGGTGAGACTTTTTTTTTAATAATTGCGGTGTTACTTAGAAACTAAATATTCGTCACCATCAGGGGTGGATCCAAGATTTTCGTGAGGGAGGGGGAGGTGTAAGTGTCGGGAATAACCGGAGACCTTTCTGATGTTTTTTCTCAAAATGAAAAAAGTGTTCTTAGTATGTCCATAAATTCTTCCAATTAATTAAGGAAAGTTATATACTTTTAAGTAATACTTTCTTTCGCGAAAAATTATTCAATTTGTTATTAAACCTAACAAATCGAAGCTTTTCCTTGGTCCTGAGGGAAGGCGCGCGCGCCCCGGCTTCCCACCTCTGGATCCGCCCCTGATCACCAACCATGCCTTATGCCTAGGCCTCTTTAAAAAGTTTTTAAGAATGTCATATTCATGACGTTGGGCCGCGGGTGGCCTAGTGGGCAACGTTCGTCACTGCCGCGGAAAGGACCTCAGGCTCGATCCCAAACCGGTAAGAGCGCTCGATCCACTAAATATCCGCCGTGCGTCGGATGGGCACGTTAAGCCGTCGGACCCTGGGTACTCCCCCTGGTAATAAATAAGGGCGTATTCCTCCCCTTTCTACTTCGCTTCCGTGTCACTTTCCTATCGGGCACTCTAGCCCAAATCTCCTAGCTTCCTATTTCTAAGGGTTGTTTAAGGCCTGGGGTCAGACACTCCCTTCCTAAAATCCTCTACATTTGATCATTTGATCATATTCATGACGTTTACTTATCAACTGAAGTTAATAATATTGCGCTTTTACTTGGGCACTAAATATTAATTCATGGGGACTATAAATTAATATTTAGTGCAATGCCTAAGTAAAAGTGCAATATTATTAACTTGAGTTGATAAGTAAACGTTATGAATATGACATCCTTAGAATAAAAGCTATTAAAAGGGCCTAGGCAAAAGCAATTGTAATGACTATTTAGTGCCTAAGTAGAGGAACAATATTAATAATTTCACATGTTCTGTAAATATTTAGTGCCTGAATAAAACAGCGCAGCGTTATTAAAAAAATATACCTTGTCGTCCTTTTCCGAACATAGTATGAGTCATGCTGTAATTTCCTTGTTTCATCTTAGTGCCTAAGTAAAACCGCCATATTATTAACTTGAGTTGATAAGCAAACGTTATGAATATGACATTTTTAGAATAAAAACTGTTAAATTGTAATAAGCAATTGTAATGAATATTTAGTGCCTAAGTAGAGGAACAATATTAATAATTTCACATGTTATGTAAGTATTTAGTGCCTGAATAAAACAGCGCAGCGTTATTAAAAAAATCCACCTTGTCGTCCTTTTCCGAACATAGTATGAGTCATGTTGTAATTCCCTTGTTTCGTCGAACACAGCAATTTTAAAAAATGTACTAAATCATTTATTTTTTATTCACGCGAATGAACTTTTATTTTCCGAAATTAAAGTACAATTCTCGCTTGGCTTACAGAAAACGTTTTCTCGTTTCAATTCTCATTACAGGGATAAGAAACAGCAAAATTTATACGACCCTTTAAACTTTTGTGGCCAGTTGTCCGCTCTGTCTTTCAGCCAGAAAATCGTAAATATTTCTGAATTTCTTAATGATAATGAGGCATGAAGAAAAAAATGTTGTGCACCCTAATTATTCAGGTCGGGAGAAATATAGGAACACTATTATTTTTTAGGGTGGCGGAAAACTCGCACACCGAAAAACTACTATTCATGGTCCTGCTGAGCAAAGTGCAAAGAGCGAAAAACTCGTACACCGGAAAACTCGCACACCGGAAAACTACAATTCATGGTCCTGCTGAGCAAAGTGCAAAGAGCGAAAAACTCGTACACCGGAAAACTCGCACACCGGAAAACTACAATTCATGGTCCTGCTGAGCAAAGTGCAAAGAGCAAAAAACTCGTACACCGGAAAACTCGCACACCGGAAAACTACACTTCATGGTCCTGCTGAGCAAAGTGCAAAGAGCAAAAAACTCGTACACCAGAAAACTCGCACACCGGAAAACTACACTTCATGGTCCTGCTGAGCAAAGTGCAAAGAGCAAAAAACTCGTACACCAGAAAACTCGCACACCGGAAAACTACACTTCATGGTCCTGCTGAGCAAAGTGCAAAGAGCGAAAAACTCGTACACCGGAAAACTCGCACACCGGAAAACTACACTTCATGGTCCTGCTGAGCAAAGTGCAAAGAGCGAAAAACTGGTACACCGGAAAACTCGCACACCGGAAAGCTCGCACAAAGAATATAAAGCTGTAATGTACAAAAAATATATTCTTTGGCTCGTACTCCTTCTCAAATAAAGGAATGTATACAAATAGCGTTTCTTTAAGAGATCTTGTCAAAGTGTGTGAGTTTTCCTAGCTGTACAAAACGAAACGTACCAGTTTTCCCAGGGATTTCAATGGCTATGTCAGATCAAAATGACAACAAGGTTTATGTATAGAACCGTTCTGACTCCTTAAATCTTGAGTTATGATTTTAATATTTCCCATGTGATTACAAGCAATAAAGGTTAATCAGCAGGGCTTAACGAATCAATCTTCAGGTGCTGATCTTTTTAGAAGATTTTAAATTACAATCTTGATATTCCGTTTATCTAAACATTTTATAAAACCTAATAAAACGAGAAGATTTTAAGTTATAACCTAGATATTTCACATTGGTAAACATTTTATAAAACGTAATAAAACTCTCTCAACGGATTATTTCTCACCTATTTACAAGGCACTTTAGAAGATTTTGAGTTACAGCCTAGGTATTCCGTATTTGTAAACATTCTATAAAACCTAATAAAAAGAACTCAACGGATTACTTCTCACATGTGCTATAAAATGTTTATAAATATGAAATATCAAGGTTGCAACTTTAAATCTTCTAAAAAAGTCCTAAGTGCGTTGTAAATAGGTGAGAAATAATCTGTTGAGTGTGTTTTATTAGGTTTTATAAAATGTTTAGAAATACGAAATATCAAGATTGTAATTCAAAATCTTCTAAAAAGATCAGTACCTGAAGATCGATTCGTTGAGCTCCAGCAAATTAACCTGTGTTGTTTGTTATCACATGGGAGATATTAAAATCATAAATCATGATTTAAGGAGTCAGAAAGGTTCTACATAAACCTTGTTTCATTTTAATCTTACATACCCATTAAGATCCCTAGGAAAACTGGTACATTTCGTTTTGTTCAGCTAGGAAAACTCGCACACTTTTACAAGATCTCGGAAGGAAACGCAGTTTGTGTGCATCCCCTTAAATGAGAATGTGTGCGAGTTTTCCGGTGTACGAATTTTCCCGGATCCATTTTTATTCAGAGCAATTTCATGGCTCTAACACTGAATGTGACGAGTTGCCCGTTTGGCCAACTTCCTAAACTAGGGCAGCATACCTCTCCGTGATCACAGTGGAAGGCGGAAGCATGCACTTTTTTCATAAATAAAACAGCTAGACTTTAACAAACCAAAAACCAGGCTCTTTGATATACTGTATATAACATGATTAACACGCGTTTTCAATTATTTGTTTAAAATTCTTTGTTTTTTCATGATTCTAAAATTTTTTCAGATATTTTGATTTTTCGTTGCAGAATCCAGTTCACAGTAGTGGCCAAAATTGCGGAATCCTTCCGGGAAAAGTGCATTTTTGAGATTTGATGGCTCATACCACCACTTTTGTTTGGAGTAATACCATAAAATTATATATCAATGGAAAGATAATTTCATCAAGAATGTAATGCAACAAAGTTTGTTCAATTATTATCTGTATTCTATGAAAAGTTATAGCCAAATAATCAGAAAAAAGAAGCTCAACTTGCCTAGGTTGATATGAAGTAGCTTTCCTTCATTTGAATGTAGCCAATGAGCATGAGTGTTTAGAGAGCCAATCAGGTGTCATCTTGTTTTGGCAATGAGTCAATCAGGTCACAGCAGGATTCAGCTATTGATGTCATATATTGGAGCTGAGAGGAGGACATTTGTCAGTGTGTTATGTGATTGCTATCAAGTTTTTTTTGTGTGTGTGTGTGTGTGTGTGTGTGTGTGTGTGTGTGTGTGTGTGTGTTGTTCTTTCATTTAGTGAGCATGTAAAGCGTAATAAAATTAAAGAAATGGCGCAAAGAGTTGACTGGTCACCCAGAAAGCTATGTAAAATAGTACCATTAAGTGAACAAGGCTTCAGTTATGAAGAAATTAGAAGAAAAATTGGTGGAAATTTAACCAAAGGTGGCATTTCTAAATTTTTGAAGAGGTATAAGGAGACTCAGTCACTACAAAACCAGACTGGTAATGGCAGGAAAAGGTGCACAGCAGCAAGTGATGATAGAAGAATTAAGACATTGTGCCTAGGTGACTGAAGAAAATCATCTGGGTGTATGCAAGATGAAATGGCGCAATGCAATGTGAAGTTGAGTGCAAGGACTGTTCGGCCCAGACTGCAGGAATTTTGTCTAAAAGCTAGAATTCCACGAAAAAAGCCATTTTTGTCTCTCAAAGAAAGATTGAAAAGATTAAACTGGGCTAAAACCCATGTTAACTGGACAGAGGAACAATGGGACAGTGTTATTTGTGATGAGACCAAAATCTCCCTGTTTGGTAGTGATGGCATAAAATACGTAAGGAGAAGAATCGGAGAAGATTTGCATTCTGATTGTATTACATGTACCGTGAAACACCCAGTTAGTGTTATGATCTGGTGTTGTATAACATCAAAAGGTGTGGGCAGAATTTGCGTGATTAATGGGAATATAAATGGCCAAAAATACATTAATGAAATACTTGAGCCCAAACTGAAGCATTCCGCACGTGATCTTTTCCAAGATAATGAAGCATTTGTATTTCAACAGGATTCAGCTCCATATAATGTTGCTGCTGTGTGCAAAGAGTGGTTTCAAGATAATCATATTCCACTGCTGGAATGGCCTGGGAATAGCCCAGACCTTAACCCCATCGAAAATCTATGGAGCCGACTAAAGAAACTGGTTAGTCAAAAGCAACCCAGCTATAAAACCCAATTAATAGAAGCAATAATTCAATCTTGGTTTCGCATTATAACAGCTTCAAATCCTACTTTATCGTCCTTTTCGGAACATACATTATGAGTCATGTTGTAATTTCTATGTTTCGTCGAACACCTTAGTTTAAAAAATGTACTGAGTAATTTATTTTGGTTTCATGAATGTACACTTTTATTTTACCGCATTAAAGTACAATTCTCGCTTGTCTTACATAGAACGTTTTCTCGATTCAGTTGTCATTAGAATACCAAGAAATGGCTTATTTTATACTGCCGCTTAAAATTTTGTGGCCAGGTGTGCTGTGTCCAATTACCCGAACCCTGTTCCTACGTCTGTTATACTTTTTAATTTGAGGTTGTTTTAATTTCTCGAAGGAAGATATTAATTTCAACTAAGCAATCATGAAATAGTATCCATCGGAATTGCCCTTTTTTGCCGGTGGAGGTATTCGAACCCAGATCTCCTTGATCAGGAGCGGCTGTTCTATCGATTGAACTATGCCGGCAAATCCTATTTGCTGCAACTTGCCGTTTTGACTTGCGTCAATTCAAAGGTAGGTACGTCAGGTATATTTCAGGTCCACCGACAAACCATGCTTGCAAGAATTCACTGTAAAAAGAGGGATTTTTTTATCAATTCCAGCCAATGTGTGGAAGAATCATCACACATTGTTTTTTTTTTGTTCAAACCTCACGACCGTCAAATTCACTCTTTACCATCGGGCGCCAATATAGCGGAAGAACCCCTTTTGGCAGTGATGGGTTTCGAACTCACGTTTTCCGGCTGCGAATATTCTCCCGACTGAACTGCGCCGGCAAGGCTTATCGTTGCAACTTGCCGCGTTTACATGCGTCACTTCAGTGGTAGATACATCACAAGGAGCCCGAGTAACTTGGTGAACCTGAAACGTTTACAAAGTTCCTAGGCTTAGGACTTTTTAAGAAAATTGAACTTACAGTCTCGAATTTTATGGCGAACAGCGTACAAATACACTGTAAAAAATAAGTGCTGTGAATTCACGGATAATTTTCTGAAAATAACGTGCAGCAAAGTTGCCGGTACGTGTCAATCTTTTTCAGAAATCTCCGTTTTTAAAAGTGCCCGTTTATCTCAACTTCCGTATTTTCACAGATTTTCCGTAGTCAGAAATTCCGTTTATTTCAGAAAAAATCCATTTCAGGGTTTTCAGTATTTAAACTGAAATTCCGCAAAGTCAACGATCCTGCATTTTTCAGCTCTTTTCAGCTGAAAAAGCTGAAAATCCAGAAATCTGAATAACGGACATCGTAAAACAAATTGCCCAACGATGAAATTTTCTTTCTGTCATTAATGCGGGTGATTCAATCACTTTATTTTTTGTTGTAGTTTATTATTTTTCTGAATAGGTTTGTAATATTTTTTTCTTCTGCTGGAGGACTTTTCACAAATTAAGCATTTCTCATCGTGATTTTTCGTAGCAAAATGCTTACCAACTTGATTTTTTTTTTTTCCGAAAATGGCTTTCAGTTATCGTTAAGAAAGGTGAAATGCACTTTTTTATAGTATTATTTCACAAAAAAAAAAAAAAAGTTTTAAATATAAAATTTACTGTTGAGAGCTATAATAGCTTTTATTTTAAGTTGTCCAAAGACTGACACATAGACGTTGTAAAATCGTCTGTACAATAATTTAAGTAGCCGGTTTCTTACAGAAACGCAGGATATAATAAATAGCTGGTGTACAAAATAGAGAAGAGAAGAAATATCCTGTGCCACAATAAAAAAAAAATTCATGAGATAGCTATCCACAATATCCGATCTCGCTACAGAATTTCAAAATTCGACAGATGATTGAAATTTAAAATGTAATCAAATTTCAAGTATTCTGACCAGTCGCTCCTATTACGGGTAATTCCTCGTCATACGTATACGGAAAAAGTGAGAACGGGTTTTTTTCCTAACAATATATGAAAGGAATTGTGGAAAGGTTTCTGAAAATTAAAATTTTTCCGTTAACACATTTTTAAAACGGTAATTTACCATCAATATAAGAAAGAAACTGAGGAAAGGTTTCTGAAAAATCAGAATTTCCCCGTAGTACGAATAATACGTGAAATTCAAGTTTCTTTTTGTCATTGCACGGCAAAAGTTGTATCAGAAACATGGGGGGGGGGGTTAGGAATATCCCCGCAACCCTCGCAGTGCAGGGGTGCCTCACGGCTAAGAGGGTCTCTAGCTTCAGCAGAAGGGTTTCTCAAAATTTTTGTGGGAACTTCATATGAGATTGGTCAAAGAAATAGCCAGGAATCTTGGACGGCAGCTTTGAATGAAGTATTAAAAAGAAAAACAATTTTTGGTATTTTGTTTCTAGTAAATAAGTAAAATCTTCAAGATATCATTTTCGCTTCAGTCAGAGACGTGGACCTTAACTAAAAGAAACATACAAAGGCTGCAGACAACTCAAAGCAGCATGGAGAGGTGCATGCTTGGTGTAACCAGGAGAGATAAGAAGAGGAACTCGTGGATCCGAAAAATGACAAGAGTGGAAGACATCATGATCAGAGTTAAATCCCTGAAATGGCAATGGGCTGGACATACTGCCAGAAGGACAGATCATCGATGGACAGCCGAAATTTTAGATTGGATTCCAAGGGACAGGAAAAGACCCAGAAGAAGACCACATGGGAGATGGGTGGATGAAATTCGAAAGTATGCAGGGGTGACATGGAGGAGACTGGCACAAGACAGACCGTTGTGGAGGAAACTTGGGGAGACCTTCGTCCAGCAGTGGATTGATAATGGTTGACAATGATGATGATGATGATGATATAAAAACTGGGTGACGAGACAGCTGCTATTCCAGAGCACTTGAGGCCCCTTTTCACTGCCATATCAATAGTACCTATACATGTATATTAACAAGAGAATATGATTGAAATATCAGTTGAATAAATGAAATTTTTATATCAATGAAGGTAAGACATTATATATTACACATGTTTGCACATAACTACGCGTCCTTCAAAATATGATGAGCTAAAAGGTGTTCTTCGCGAGGGGAACAAAAAAACAGAGACCTGTGTCATATTTTTTATAACAGATTCAAAAGAAAATACTTTTACTATGTGCAAAACATTGTAACATTATATTAAGTGTATTTTACTTACACTGAAGAGCAATTGAATTAGAGACAGCTGGCGTTATGCAAATAGGGCGCTGTGGGCGACCCTGTAAACGGAAACGGCACGACGTATGCAGCCATCCGACAATATAAGGTGTGATGCGACGGGAATCAGTAAGAGTCGGACGCAGTATGGGTAAGACGAAGGATCTGAGCACATTTGATCGTGGGCAAATTGTCGGGGCCCGACGAATGGGTTACTCTATCTCGGAAGTCGTGCAGGCACTGGGATTTTCATGAGCCACTGTGTCACGGGTGCACCGTGAGTACATCGAATCCGGTAAAACCATCCCTGCAAGGGCCAACTGCCGTGGACAACAGCGTGTGGATGAGCGAAGTCATCATCGGCTAGCTCGCATTGCAACAGCGGATAGACGGGCCACAGTGCAAGAAATCACTCGGCAAATTAACGCTGGTGCACAATAACGTGTAAGCAGTCACACCATCCAGAACCATCTCCTCGCTATGGAGTACAGAAGCCATCGTCCCACGAGGGTACCGCTGCTGACCGCACATCACAGGGTGCAAAGATTAGCATGGGCGCTGGAACATCGCCACTGGATCCTAGACATGTGGAAAAATGTTGCCTGGACTGATGAGTCGAGATTCACTTTGGTACATGCGGATGGCAGGATACGAGTACGGCACAAACCACATGAAGCGATGGATCCTGCTTGCCAGCAGGGTACTCTTTAAGCTGGTGGGGGTGGCATTCTCGTCTGGGGACTGTTTACGTGGACTGAAATGGGACCCCTGGTACGTGTGACATCGTCCCTCACATGTCAACGTTACTGGGATATCCTGGACGACGATTTGCCCCGTTTGTGCGTCTTCAACATCCCACTGGGTGTGATTGTCGCTAATGGTTTTTTGGTTTTCAAGTCCGAAAGTATGGAGTGTCAAGTAGAGAGGCATGAACATTTCCGACATCTGCTCCTCTACAAGTTTAACAAGGGATCCACAGCCATCAAAAAATTTGTGCTGTGTATGGGGAGGATGCTATTGCACCGAGGACAGCCCGCAAATGGTTTGAGCGGTTCCGAGGTGGCAATTTTGACCTCAAAGACTCTCCACGCTCAGGTCGTCCATCTCACTTTGATGAGGATAGTTTGAGCCATCTCATCCACTTGAATCCGCGTCAAACCACACGCAAATTGGCCACTGAGATGGACTGTGATCAGGTCAGTGGAGCGACACCTGGAACGTATGGGAAAGGTCCAGAAATTAGGGTCTTAGCAGCCTCACACTCTCACCGAGGACAACAAGAATCAGCATGTTGCCATATGTGGTTCCTTCCTCGCCCGTTATCGCGAATGTTCTCGGCAACACAAACCTTTTCTGTCACGTGTTGTAACTGGAGATGAAAAGTGGTGCCTGTACGAGAATTTCAGGCATCGGAGGGAATGGTTAAGCCCAAACAAGACGCCCACATCACGTCCAAAACATGAACTTCATCCTGCGAAGATCATGTTGTGTGTCTGGTGGGACATGGAAGATATTATTCACTGGGAAATACTGCCGAGGAATCAAACCATCAACGCTGCACTCTATTGTGAGCAACTCCGCCGTGTGGGGGAAGCAATTCAGCAGAAGCGGCCATATGGGCGCCATGGTGTCCTTCTCCAACATGATAACGCACACCCTCACAGTGCAAACAAGAGCAAAATTGCCATTCAGGACATGAAATAAGAGATCCTTCCACATCCGGCCTATTCCCCAGATGTAGCCCCCTTCAGACTATCACCTTTTCCGATCTCTGTCGAATGCACTCCGTGGCAGAACGTTCAACAATGATGTTGATCTCCAGATTTTCCTTGATGATTTTTTTCGCAGCCAAACCTACACGCTTTTTTCAAGAATGGCACTGTAGACATATCCAGACGTTGGGACACCATCGTAAACAATGGGGGGGGGGCATAGTTAATTGATTCCGTTGTTTTCCCTTCTGATGTAATACATTCCTGTAGTGCGGTGAAAAAAAACCCGGTATGAACTTACGCATCAACATAATAATTGCAGTAGTTTTACTCTTTTTGTGACACAATTCTTAATTGTTGCTTTTTGATTTGCTACTTATGTTGTGAACTTTCGTGTTAATCGGAAAAGGTCATTAGGCCAATGCGTGTTTTATGTGTGTGATCGTGAGGCATTTCAAAGAGACTGGCGTTAGTTCTCTAAAAGAATAAAATTGCTTGATATGATTAACTTTGGCGTAGGTGTTTTGCAATGCTTTGTATTGGTATAAAACTAGGCTAATCATTTTAATTAAAACGTGCACATTTGTGTTACACGCAATAAAGTGTAACAACATTGCTTTTGCGGAAAATACCTATATGTACAAAAGAATTTAAATTACAGAACGCCCGTAAAATCTAGTGTAATATGGAATTTAAAATTTTCAGTTATTGAAAGCAAATAGATTTTCGCAAAAGGGTCTAAAACATATTCTTTTGCGAAGGGGGAAGGAGTGAGACGACTTTTTCGGGTACGCCACTGATCAGAAATCATCATCATCAGCATTGTCAACCATTATCAATCCACTGCTGGACGAAGGTCTCCCCAAGTTTCCTCCACAACGGTCTGTCTTCTGCCATTCTCCTGCACTCCCGCATACTTTCGAATTTCATCCACCCATCTCCCATGTGGTCTTCTTCTGGGACTCTTCCTGTCCCTTGGAATCCAGTTTAAAATTTCAGCTGTCCATTGATGGTCTGTCCTTCGGGCAATATGTCCAGCCTATTGCCATTTCAGTGATTTTACTCTGATCACGATATCTTCCACTCTTGTCATTTTTCTGATCCACGAGCTCCTCTTCTTATCTCTCCTGGATACACTAAGCTTGCACATCTCCATGCTAATTGATTTGTCTGCAATCTTTGCATGTCCCTTTTAGTTAAGGTCCACGACTCTGCACCATACGTAAGCACCGGAAGGATACATTCATCAAACACTTTTCTTTCAAGACATAATGGCATATTGCTCTTAAAAATTGCGCTGTTTCTTCCAAAAGCTCTCCAGGCAAGTTTTATACGCCGATTAATTTCTTCATCAATGTGACACTCACTTGATATCTGATGTCCAAGATAAACGTAGGTATTGGTTGTCTCCTGCTTTTCCCCATCGATCGATAAATCTTCATTTCTTGTAAAAGCATTGAACATCACTTTTGTCTTCTGAAAGTTCATTTTTAATCCCACTTCTTTACTCTTGTCAGCAAGTTCCTGGATCATACTCTGCAGTTCTGATGGGGTAGTAGCAAAAATGACTACGTCATCAGCAAAACGAAGGTAAGTTAGATAATCTCAATTAATCTTTATCCCTTTGTTTTCCAAGTTCAGTGATTGAAAGACATTTTCCAAAGTAGCATCAAAGCGTTTGGGAGATATCGTGTCACCTTGTCTCACTCCCTTTCCAATTTTTATGGGTGCTGTATTCTCAAATAGCCGCATCTTCGCACTTGCATTTTCATAGATGTTATAAATAATATTAATGTATGCATCTTCAATACCGCAGAATTTCAAAGCCATTGTAAGTGCTGATGGTTTCACCAAATCAAAGGCCTTTTCATAATCGATTAAAGCCATGCATAACGGAATTTTATATTCCCTCACTCTATCAATTAGCATTCTCAGTACGTGGATATATGATCTATAGTGCTGTAGCCAACCCTGAATCCAGCCTGTTCTCTCGGTTGAGCCATGTCCAGTGTCACCTTCAAGCGGCGTGAAAGAACTTTAGTGAAGATTTTATAAACCACTGATAGGAGGCTGATAGGTCTGTAGTTCCTGAGATCCTCAATGTCACCTTTTTTATGTAGCAGGATCATTGTAGCGTTGTTCCAATTCTCAGGAATCTTCCCTTCATTAAGGCATCGAGGGAAAATTTGGACGAGTACTGTTTCCATTTCTCCACTTGCTTCTTGTATGATGTCTACGGTAATTCCATCTTCTCCTGGAGCTTTTCCCCGTTTACTGTTCTTGATTGCATGTGTAACATCTGCTGAGAGAACTAGAAGAACTCTGGTATGGTACTGGTACCTTTCGCAATGTCTGGAGTACATGTATCATCCATTTCATATAGGTTTCAGTAGAAATCTTTCACTCTTGTCAAAACTTGACGTCTATTTCTTGTTACAGAACCATCTTCTTTTCTCACAGCCATATTCTGTTTTCTTCTCTTACTTAGATGTCCCTTTGATCTGCTCAAACTTTGGTTGCTTTCAATTGCCTTCCTCACTAGTTCACAGTTGAATTTCCTTACGTCGTCAGTGATACTTTTTCATACTGTCTTGCATAGCTCTATATATTCCACTTTGAAAGTCACATCGCCTTTACTACTCAGGGTAAGAAACTTGCTGTTGATGAACGATGTTCAAACTTGCTGAATGGTTCCAGTTATAGGCAAATTTTAATAACTAAAAACACACACAAGTTAAAATATATTTACATGGTTAAAATAACATGAGTACTTTCGTGCTCGCTACGAGCACATCATCAGATGAAAGACCAAGTTGGAGTTCCAGAAACACATTTATATATGGGTGCCGTTGCCAAACGTTCTCAACGAGGAAAGAAATTCAAGAACGTACACTTGCTTTAACGTAATATGAGAAAACAGAGGCCTATAGAGTTCCATTAATGATGGACAGAGTCTGCGATGTTAGAAGTAGGAACTGGAATCTAGGACAGTAAAGTTTTCCAGGCCTGGGAACTATAGCTGGGTACTTCATCATTGCAACAAGTGTCCACTCGATGCAAAATGTGGAGACTCTCTGTAAAGAGCACTGTTTCCTTCGTTTTAGAGGTAGATAGAATGGAGATGTCTGTCCAAGATGGGTAATGTGTACCAGCTGAAGAAAGCCTGGCTAAAGCAGTCGATGACGAGCCATTTTTTTTTACACTATATTGGTGATCCTTAATTCTTGTTTGCAGTCTCCGTAGGGTTGAGCCGATATATATAAAGTCCTTGTCTTGAGGATCGACAGATTTCATAGTAATGGAATAGATGCCGCTTTTGTCCAACAATTCAACACGGTCCTGATCATTTTTAATCAGGGAATAAATGTTCGATGTTTTTAACCCAAAACCGACACCGGGACTGTGACAGATGTCCGATAAATTACCATTCACATGAGGGACGTAAGTCATCAATCCAACATATTTGACAACCCTTCGTTCACGTGTCAGCGTAGAAAAAGTGTTGAATTCTGGACTTTACGTAGATTCTATGGACATCTGAATATGAAAATC
The DNA here is from genome assembly GCA_039090855.1 of Macrothele yani. Lineage (NCBI taxonomy): Eukaryota > Metazoa > Arthropoda > Arachnida > Araneae > Macrothelidae > Macrothele > Macrothele yani. Next base: position 36,912,515 of record CM077028.1, read on the forward strand.
CGTGCTCATAAACAATGGTATATATCTTTTGGAGTTCCTCCTCACGGAAGGCTACAGAAGAGGAGTGGGTAAATGCTCGGCGAATAAGAAAGTATAAGGGTGAAACCTTATATCTAGTCGGGTGGGCGGAAACGAGTGGTATCAAGATGGGTATAGAGTAAGGCTTTCTGTATACCGAATAACTCAGGTGCTGCGAGGTGGGGATCCTACGAAGTTGGAAGTCTAAAAACGGAAGCGAATTGTCACATTCAACCTCCACGGTAAAGGATATAGAAGGATAAACAGACGACAACATAGTTGCAAAAGAGAACAAATTTTCAATTGACGAAGGCCAAAAGACCAAGACATCGTCAACATACTGAAGGTATAATAAAGGTGTAACCTGACAAAAGTCCAAAATGCGGTTTTCTATGTCTTGAAGAAGAAGTTCAGCCAACAGAGGGGAGAGGGGGACCCCATGGGGGCTCCCTCAAGTTGGCGATATAAAATGCCATTAAACCTGAAAAAAGAACGTTTCTGAATGAGGCGTAATGCCTGCAGAACGGCTTGAGTTTCCTCAGGGGGTACAGAATCCAATTGGGAAAGTTTACTGAATCCAGCCGAAAATTTTCGGCTGGATTCCAAGGAACAAAAGAAGACCCAGAAGAAAAGAACACGGAAGATGGATGGATGAAATTTGAAAGCATGCCGGTGTAACATGGAGGAGACAGGCTCAAGATAGACAGTTGTGAAAGAAACTTGGGGAGACCTTCATTCAGCAGTGGACTCATAATGGTTGACAATGATGATGATGATATATATATATGAATGTCACTAACTCTTGTCATTTTTCAGATAGGAAGATGAAGTCATAGATCAGGAGGTAAACAAAAAGAGTTGATGATATGACGATAAAGGTGAAAAGCCTGAAATGGCAATGTGGTACGAAAATATTGCTAGTTGAACGGAAATTCGAAAACAGGTTTCCAAGAGATGGGAAAATTTACAGAAAAAGACTACGCGGGAGTAGGGTGGATGAAATTTGGAAGTATACCGGAGTGGCATGAAGGAGAATGGCTCATGATCAAAAGCTGTGGCTCGACGAAAAAAAAAATAATAATAAATAAATAAAAATAAACGTCACACTCCAGTTTTATCTGTTACCTCTGTATGAGAGTCACAATCGAACTCTGACAGTTTGTACAGCAATTCCAACTGCTTCGGAGTTCGGACCCTTGGTATTCCATGAAACGGTGTGAATGCAACGTGAAGTCGTCGCACGTATGTTAACAAAACCTACAAAGAATCTCTTCGGAGGGTGCTCAAGGTTCCGTGATTGGTTTATGTATTCACGTGACACAAATTGGAGATCGTCCTAGTAAACGCTGCGTGGGAGAAACGAACGGGAAGAAAAAGAAAAGCTGTTTCAGTGATCAATATCAACATGCTTTATAATGTTACAACAATAACACCGAGTTTTCCCGAAAATTACGACTATAAAATTATGAAGGAAGGGGGAAATTTTAGTTGTTTTTTTAAAGAAAAATTCCTGATAAAAGAAAAAAGAATCAGTTGAGGTAAGTTTCCGGCAAGTTCTAACACTAATATTCAAAGCCGGAGTATATTATCTCAAAGAAGTATTTGCCTTAGGCTTTAGAAAAGACCACAATGTGGATTGAAAGTTCAGAGAGAGAAATAAAATGTTTGCTGGTAGAATAATAAGCATCCCTCTAAAATAAATTCGTATCACAAACATTTCAAATTTATGGATTTTATTAAGGAATAAAGGAAACTTTTAAGTCAAAATTTCGAGGAGTACTCATATTCTTTCTTTCCGAAAATTTGACTTAAAAATCTCCTTTGTTCCTTAGTAAAACCCATAAATAGGAAATATTTGTAATGCATTGAGTCTAGGAATAGCGATGTCATCAATTATTACTAAATTCGTATTATTTGTGTTTTAGTTAAGATAAATAAATTCGTATTATATAAAAACAACTTTGTTATTCTTTTTACATTTTGAAAATTTAAATATGTGGTTAACACTCAAAATGTTGAATATAAGGTGTGTCCCAAAATGATAGAGCCACAAGAGAAAGTGGATAAATAACAAAATATAATTCAATCAAGTGATTGTACAGGATTGCATATAAGTATTCACGTAATAAAACATATGTGTGCACCAAAATAAAAGTGAAAAAACAAAATGTGTACCTGTTTGAGGGTTCCAAAAAAATACGTTGAACTGAGGACGGTCCCAAAAAGATAGAACAGCTGTCACAAATGTGTGTCAAACCAGATTTTTAACGGCCAATAAAACTTCCATTTTGCTGAAGGACATCAAACACACGTCTTGGCATGGAGTTAACTAGTTTCTGACACTGCTGCTGGGAAATATTGTCCCAAGCTTTCAAAATTGTACGTTGCAGGTCCGTAACACTGTTGAATTGCCTCCCATGTGCATACACCTTACGTGCGACAGCAGCCCACATGTTTTCCATAGGATTCAGATCTGGAGAACATGCAGGCCAGTCCATGACTGGAATTCCATTGGCAAGAAACCACTCCCAGGTCGAGTTCGCAGTGTGAGGGGGTGCATTATCTTTTGAAACTGAGCTTCAGAGTCCTTTAATAATTACAAATACGGCATGAGATGCTCATTCAACAGCTGCTGGTAGCTCACAGCATTCAAGTGTCCAGTTAGAACGCCTGATGGTGTTTTTCCACGTCCACTGAATGCCCCCCAGACGGTTATACCTCCACCACCTTGTTGGCGCTTGGATTAACCCAATTCTCTGTTTCGAAGGTCGTGCCAGTAATACTTCCACGCGTCCGGACCATCCAAATTAAATTTCATTTCATCACTCCAAATAACTTTATGCCATTTTGGAGTCCATGACATGGTATTCAGCCCAGTTACGTCTTTTCTGTTTATGTGTCTCAGTTAGCTTAAGGCGGCACCGTATTTTCCGATGGCGGATGAATGGACTCTTCTTTAGAACACGATGCACTGTCGATTTCGATACGTTTATGTCCACAGCAGACGAGATTTGCCTGATACTGGATGTTGAGTTACTCATCCGATGCATAATCAACCTTTTCTGACGTGAAGTCAAAACTGAAGGACGGCCAGTAGATTTCTTGCTGCCGTACAATCCATTTGATGTCAAATAATGTGCAACCACATGATGGGAACGATAGGGGGAATCGCCTTACAACCAATGTGTTCAGATTCCTCCTGGTGTATTGCATTTTCATATAACTGTAAGTTTTAAATGTGTGCAATAAATAATTATATTGTATATTGTATAATACACCTTGCAATACCTCGAATGGGCAGTTTATTCCGGTATAACGCATCAATTTTCCATTGCTCGGGCGCTGTCAATGACTTTCCACGGTCCATGTCGCATAAACTTTCGGTTGCCGTTAACGAACTCCAACTACGCTGTTCTAAAGTACTGAAACGATTAGCATTTCTAGCGCCTGCAGTCCCGCCAGCAACAATCTGCTGCGTAGCTGCTGTAATATTTGCATTACACGACGGTATGCACGAGTGGTTTTATCATTTTGGGAGACGTATCTCTAACGTCTATATCTTTATAATATGTCGTCGAAGTGTGACGTCACAACTTGGCGCTGGCGTAAACAAATGTCTGTTCCTCCATGATTCCCATAGTGTTTCAGCGTGATTGGCGAGATGTGCTCATATTTTGCAATTTCTTCGGGTTTCTTCTGACAATTTGAAGCTAATTCAAAGCGGTGAAAATGCTGTGAAGTCCTCTCACATCCAGTCATTTTATTATGAGCCGTACAGCGAAGAAATACGTAGGGAAATTCATGCTTCCATGAAAGATAAGATATACAGCGTCGAGGTACTGTCTGCTTTTTATGCTTACGTTTCATAAATTATTTTACCTTCTTTCAGTTTTATACTTCGAGGACGGTTAGTCTAAAAATGTACCCGTCCTCCTTTGAAAGTAACCCGTCAGTCTCGTATAAATACCATAACTAGTAGAATTTAAAATCATCAATTTGCTGAAAAATATATCCTTTTTTATGTATATACAGAAAATAAACACATTTCTGCTTTCATAGCATGAACAATGAGAAGGTATTTGACATTATCAATTTATATCATTTAGATTAATTATTTAGTCTTGTAGATTATACACTATCTACCAACAAGTAATTGGACACCTGTGATAGCAAAGGAAAACTAAGTTTATTCACCTTCAGTAGTTGGTGGAGCCTCCACGAGCGGCGATTACAGCTGCGACCCTCTGGGGCATACTCTCAACCAGGCGTTGTACGACGGCTAGTGGTATTTTCTTCCACTCGGCTTGGAGAAGACAGGTCAGTTCCTTCACCGATTTCGGACGGTGGGGACACCCCTTGAGTCGACGCTCCAACTCGTCCCAGAGGTGCTCGATAGGGTTAAGGTCCGGACTCTGCGCAGGCCAGTCCATTCGATTAACCCCATTGTCACCATACCAAGCCATGGTGGACCTCGTAACATGACAGGGGGCATTGTCATCCTGAAAGTAACATGGGTCCACCCCGTAAAACTGCCACAACGTAGGAAGCGCATGGTCATCCAAAATGGTGCAGTAGGTCTCGGCGTTGAGTCTACCAGGAATTGCGACCAAGGGTCCAGTTCCATACCAGGAGAAACACCCCCATAGCATAATTCCACCGCCGCCGAACTTCACAGTTGGCACAATGCATTCTGGCCGGAGGCGTTCTCCAGGGAGACGCCAAACCCAGACCCTGCCATCCGAACGGTAGAGGGTGAACCTTGATTCGTCGCTCCAGAGAACCTGATTCCACTGTTCAAGGGTCCACTGTCGACGTTCTGTGCACCACATTAGCCGAGCAGGCTATTGGACTTGGTGATCAAAGGCTTGTGGGCGGCAGCACGTCCATGATAACAGAGCAGATGGGCTTCCTTACCGATGATATTCATCGAAAGAACCCTCCCGGATGTCTGTTGAAACTCCTCGCGGATGTGGCCCATCGATTGGCTGCGGTTCTTCCGAATTTCTGTGGCCAGCACCCGTCGGTCTCTAACTCCCAGTTTTGTGGGTCTGCCGGGTCGGGGCACATTCCGACAGTCACCTCTCATCTTCCACTTGCCAATCACGTAGGCCACTGTCGATTTTGGGTACTTCAACTCGCTGAATATGTCACGTATGAATCGGCCATTTCTATGATACCCGACGATTACACCTTTCTCGAAATCAGAGAGCTCCGAACTGCGTGGCATCTTGCATGCGACTGGTTGCGTTGTTGTTTCCCACACGATATTTAACGGCGGAGGCCGTGACGTGTATCAGGACCGTAGATATCGTCGATTGCAGGGGTGTCCAATTACTTGTCGGTAGATAGTGTATATAGCGTTTGCCAAGTTCATGGTCAAGCCAATGATTTATGGAGGCTTCTGTGCTGTACTTTCAGTAGTGTATACATACATAACGTGGGTGTATCCATGTGTCATTTAAGTGCACTGTTATCAAAATTAAACTATTTGTTAGTGACCTAAAAAAAAAAAGACTAATCCTTAAGTGAAAAACATTTTGATACAGAGAGAAGAAATAAAGAATTACGCCGAAACAAATCTTTTATTGCACCCACATAAAATGTTTGTAAAACGATTGCACATTATATTTTTGTACATGAGTGTGTTCATGAACACTTGATGAGTCAATCGTCACAATCAATTACGGAAGTCTGAAAATTCACTATTGTAGCGCAAACTTGAAATACTTTGGTGGAAAAGGATCTAAAGTTATGGGATATGTTATTAAGTATTTCAAAGCTCTTAATGCGCTGTATGGCTCTTTCTACATGTGTACGAGCACGTGCAATTTGTGTTATGTATTTTGCTTCTTGTTTTGTAAACTGCGGGTTAAGTAAAAAAGGGAGGAATATTTAGGGTAACTCCTTTTGGCAGCAAATCCCGAATTAAAAATCCTTTGTCAGCAATGAATAAATCTGGTTTTAATAAATCATTCAGACCTGATTTTTCAAATCTTAACATGTCAAAACATGAGCTAGGGTACAGGCCACTTGCAAAACATATTATGCCACTTGGTGTGATAGCTAGAAGAGCTTTAAACGTTTGTTGTTTTTTTTCAATTTGAGTACGTTTGTCTTTGGGCTTCCATATTGCTTCGGGGCGTTTCAATGTAGATTTCAGTGCAGTCAATTAAAAACGTACCACTGGGGAAATCTTCAACAATAGGTGATGACTGCTGAATTTAAGCAAAGGAGGCAGCTTGTTTTTATACAAATGGATAAACTGAAATAAAAATTCATGCAATACATGTACCAAAGTGTAAAAAAACATTTCTAATTGTTGTTTCAGATACAGAATACCTTATTGGCAAATCAACAAGTGTGTAGTTTTGCCTTAGCTTTTGCAGTGTAATAAAAAGCTGATCCTCCAGGGTCAAATTATTTACATTCCAATTGTAATAGTAATTGAATTGAAACCTTTTTTTATGTAATTCAATAACAGATCCAAAATTTCAGCATTTGGTAATTGTAATTGTAACAATGGGGGTTGGGGGTGGGGTGGTGCAATGACCCAGCACCGCGACCTGAAGTTCATTGTGCGTCCCCAGCTCTAATCTCGAAAGGGACCAGATGCACGAGCAAAAGCAAGAATGCTCTTGACTGGTACTAAAGAGAGATCACTTGGTCTCAAGTTATGAGTACCAAAGTGTTCAAGCCTGAGTGCTGCAAAAAAGTCACAGTCACAAAGAAAATGCAAGGAAGTCTCCTCTTCTAGATGGCATCCTCTACAAAGTGGATCCTCTTTCACCCCAATCAAATTAAGGTGCCTATTAAGACGACAGTGTCCTGTTAACTGGACATTAGAATTTGATGCCAATACAAATGTAAAACTTCTTACGGTCATTAAACATGTCTGCAAGAAAATAAAACAAAGCTTACCTACAGTATTTGTAGCCTGAACTTCAGATCTGCTCACTGTTGCAATTCAGACCATTAAAATTAAATGTCATGAGTGGAATTTTTTTATATCAATCCACTACAAAACACTTCTTTCAAATAGTCAATCCTATCTCCAAGTGATATCCTTTATCAGCTTCAGAAAAATTATTTACATCACATGCAATGTCATCTACAAATACATATGTTTATTCTTTAAAGCCTCCACTGTTCGGATGCGAAGGCAAAATAATAATAATAATAATAATAATAATAATAATAATAAGGGGTGCAAAGAAATACATACAAAGAGAATACCAAATAGATTAGACGCAATATATATATATATATATATATATATATATATATATATATATATATATATATATATATATATATATATATATATTGCGATAGATTGGTGAGATGACCATAGATTGGTGAGATGTAAGATGCACCTCAACACTAAACTGGAACGTGGCAAGCTCATAAGACAAACAGAATGTATTGACATAACCAACCTTAAAAAACACCATAATACTTTCAAGTTGGAACTGAAGAACAGATTCTCTGCTTTAGAAGGCCTAACATCGGAAGAAGTGGATATTTCGGAAGTTAACAGAAAAGTAACCAAAGCTCTTATGGAAACAGCAACAAAATTAGCTGGGTCTAAGAACAAGTTGCATGTAAACAAATTATCAGGAAAAACCAAAATGTTGATGCAAAAAAGAAGAGAGATGAGGACAACTAAAGAAGATGTGACTTCCAAAGTGGAATATATAGAGCTATGCAAGACAGCACGAAAAAGTATCACTGAAGACGTAAGGAAATTCAACTGTGAGCTAGTGAGGAAAGCAATTGAAAACAACCAAAGCCTAAAGATAGCAAAGGGACATCTCAGTAAGGGAAGAAAACAGATTATGGCTCTGAGAAAAGAAGATGGTTCTATAACAAGAAATAGAGGCGAAATTTTGACAAGAGTGAAAGATTTCTACTCCAAATTATATGAAAGGGATGATACATGTACTCCAGACATCATGAAAGGTACCAGAGTTCTTCCAGTCCTCCCAGCAGAAGTTGCTCATGCAATCAAGAACATGAAGCGGGGGAAAGCTCCAGGAGAAGATGGAATTACTATAGACATCATACAAGAAGCAAGTGGAGAAATTGAAACAGTACTCGCCCAAATTTTCACTCGATGCCTTAATGAAGGGAAGATTCCTGAGGATTGGAACAATGCTACAATGATCCTGCTACATAAAAAAGGTGACATTGAGGATCTCAGGAACTACAGACCTATCAGCCTCCTATCAGTGGTTTATAAAATCTTCACTAAAGTTCTTTCACACCGCTTGAAGGTAACACTGGACATGGCTCAACCGAGAGAACAAGCTGGATTCAGGAGTGGCTACAGCACAATAGATCATATCCACGTACTGAGAGAACTAATTGAAAGAGCGAGGGAATATGAACTTCCATTGTGCATGGCTTTTATCGATTATGAAAAAGCCTTTGATTCGGTGAAACCATCAGCAGTTACCACGGCTCTGAAATCCTGCGGTATTGAAGATGCATACATTAATATTATTAATAACATCTATGAAAATGCAAGTGCAAAGATTCGGCTGTTTGAAAATACAACACATATAAAAATTGGAAAGGGAGTGAGACAAGGTGACACCATATCTCCGAAGCTTTTTAATGCCACATTGGAAAATGTCTTTCAATCACTGAACTGGGAAAACAAAGGGATAAAGATTAATGGAGATTATCTAACCCACCTTCGTTTTGCTGATGACGTAGTCATTTTTGCAACTACCCCATCAGAGCTGCAGAGTATGATCCAGGAACTTGCTGACAAGAGTAAAGAAGTGGGATTAAAAATGAACTTTCAGAAGACAAAAGTGATGTTCAATGCTTTTACAAGAAATGAAGATTTATCGATTGATGGAGAACAACTGGAGATAACAGATACGTATGTTTATCTTGGACAGCAGATATCAAGTGAGGGTCACATTGATGAAGAAATTAATCGGCGTACAAAACTTGCCTGGAGAGCTTTTGGAAGAAACAGCATAATTTTCAAGAGCAATATGCCATTATGTCTTAAAAGAAAAGTGTTTGATCAATGCATCCTTCCAGTGCTTACGTATGGTGCAGAGACGTGGACCTTAACTAAAAGAGACATACAAAGGCTGCAGACAACTCAAAGTAGCATGGAGAGGTGCATGCTTGGTATAACTAGGAGAGATAAGAAGAGGAACTCGTGGATCCGAAAAATGACTAGAGTGGAAGACATCATGATCAGAGTTAAATCCCTGAAATGGCAATGGGCTGGACATACTGCCAGAAGGACAGACCATAGATGGACAGCCGAAATTTTAGATTGGATTCCAAGGGACAGGAAAAGACCCAGAAGAAGACCACATGGGAGATGGGTGGATGAAATTCGTAAATATGCGGGAGTGACATGGAGGAGACTGGCACAAGACAGACTGTTGTGGAGGAAACTTGGGAGACCTTCGTCCAGCAGTGGATTGATAATGGTTGACAATGATGATGATGATATTGCGATATTAACAGTTGTCTGAAACAAACAAAGAATAGTGAATATTTCACTAGGCACTAATTCTAAATCAACTAGTAGAATATAAAAAAAATAAAAAACTTGCTACGATGTATTCTGAAGATCAAGAAAGCACGATATCAGGATAATACCAACCGACTATATATTCCGTCAATGTGTTTCATAACAAAATTACTGAATCTGAGGGGACCACAGCATTTTTACCATGTTGAATTAGCTTCAGATTGTTACAAAAAATGAAAAAACTGCAAAATATGAGTACATTTCACCACTCACGTTGAAACGTTATGGGGATCATGGAGGAACAGACATTTGTTTTTGCCCAGCGCCATCTTTTGACATCACACTTCAACGACGTATTTCTTGTCATGCTGAAGTGCGAAATTTGAGCCTTTAAAGTCACAAGGGGGGCTTTTAGATGGTCTGGAAAGACACACACATATCATGGAATTATTACTATGATACATAGGGTATGGCTACTTACAAATTATTTTTTTTTGGCTCAGGATTTAGAAAATCAAATTGTTTTCGTCTTGTATAACAATAAATTGTAGGGTCGTTTTCTTTATTCCCATCTTTAAAGTGACAGCTGCATAGCCTTGAATCAGCACTTGGTACTCTATCAGCACTCCTAGTTTTGTGAAAAGTGAACAACATACAAAGAACTTAGTTTTACTGAGAAACAGTATTTCAAAGTTTTACAAGGATATAAAAACCTTTTCTTGTTTTAAAATATAGAATAAATATACCCAAAAATTTAAGGAAAGTGGACGGGGCTGACCCATCTAGGTCAGTTTCATCCACTAACAAACGCAGCCAGTACGGAAAACACAGCACATGGTGATAGAAAGAGGAAGTCTCGAAGTTTTCTATGCATGCGCATTGGGATTCGAAGTTCTGTATGCATGCAATTCTTGTCAGGCACAGAGAAAGCTTTTATGCACCAGTGTAATAGTGCCAAAGACTGATGCATAACTTTTGGGGGAAAAGAGGGGGGGGGGGGTTCCAGTTACCACGTTTTATATTTAGCGATTTTATGACTAAACCGTGTGTTCATACCTTTTGGGTGAAATCAAGCATGTATTTACTTTAATGTGTGAGAATGTCAGATGGAGACCACTGAAATTATTTTTTATTAAATTAATCAACTTCGAATATAAGGTCTTCGGCTTTATTTTGAAGGATTTCATTCAGACGTAGTCTGTGACGAATTCAAAAAAGCATAAGTTCATTTCTTCGGGAAACGCTCAATCGATCGCATTGAAACAATTGTGATGTTTCATCTATTACTTGCTCTCATTTAGGGATTTAACATTCCTGGAGCAAGTGAGTGTTTTTAAGGGGTTACGGACAAAAGCCTACCGGACGGTGGACGGAAGATTCCCCCACAGGAAAAGTCCCCCACAGAAAATTTCCCCCACTTTCGGAAAAGTGCCCCATAGGAAAAGTCCCCCACAGGAAATGCCCCCCCCCCCTTTTCAGTCAGGGAACGTGCACAAATTGCATTTTACACAAAATATCAAACGTGGGAGAGATTTCTGAGGATTTTAATCATTTCCATTTCCACCCTGTTTAAAACAAGATGCAGCCGAACAACGTGCACAAATATGTGGGGGAAAATTCCTGGCTCGGCATTTCAAACATTTATCGCTGTTTACAGTAAAAAAACTGTCTTGCAAGTATCTCGATGAGGTGGGGGAAATTTCCGGGTTAGTATTTTCACTCTTACCGCGGTTTTGAATGGAAAATGGTCTTGCAATCAGCAGGCTGACAGAGTGGGGGGAAATTCCGGGTTAGTATTTTGCCCGTTACCGTGCTTTTTCGTGAAAAACGGTGTTGCAATTAGCAGGCTGACAGGGTAGGGGAAAATTCAGGGGTCGGCATTTCAACTTTCAAGATGGGGTGGGGGAAATTTCCGGTGTCATCATTTCTATTTTCATCCACTTTAAAACAACATTCAGCCGTACAAGTAACACAAATATGTGGGAAAAATTCCCGTTGTTGGCAATTAAAACCTTTATGGCAGTTCAAAGTACTGCAAGTAGCTGGATGAGATAGGGGAAATTTCCGGGTAAGTATTTCTACTCTCTTACAGCGCTTTTTCGTGAAAAACGGTCTTACAATCAGCAGGCTGACAGGGTGGGGGAAAATTCCGAGGTCGGCATTTCGACTTTCAGGATGGGGTGGCGGAAAATCCCGGCCTGCTTTAAAGACGGTACCTTTCCTTTCCTTTCCTTTTTTTTTTTTTTTTTTTTGGTTTTAGGTTTAACGACCACCGTGAGCAACAAAATGGGCTATAAGCAGTCGCCCATCCCTAATTTAGGGCCACTGGGTCCGGGGAAGGGAGAGAGCTAGTGCCGTAAGACAAACACAACATCCGTGCCTCATAGGAATTCGAACACAGACACATCTCGAACGAATGATCAGAAGCCAGCGCTTAGACCACTGCGCCACAGTGTTTTTCTTTCTTTTTTTTAAAATCATATACGTATTTTCAAACGATCAAAGCTGAGCATATACGCTTCTTCAGCCATAAGCTGAAGAAGCGTATATGAAATTTTGTTTTAGAAATGTTAAATGAAGCCTCTTACGTTTTAACACTTCTAAAACAAAGTGCAATTTTTATACGCATCTTGCCGGTGGGATTTTGTCCGACACCCGACTCGTGCTGTGTTCAGAAAAGGCCGATAAGGTGGGATTTTTTAACAACGCCGCACCTTTACTTAGGCACCAAATATTTACATAACATGTCAAATTCGTAATATTTTTCTTTCACTTAATTAATTCATATTCCCTATACCTCGGCCTTTTTAACAGTTTTTAAGCCACCGACTTCAAATTCATAACATTTCCGTATCAAATCAAGTCAATAGCATTGCGTGTTTACTTAGGCACTAAATATTAATTCATAGGCCTTAAGCCTAAAGCCTTTAAAAAAAAATTTAAACGTGCAACACATTAACTTGTGCTGATATTTAAAGTTATGAATATGACACAGAATAAAAACTGGTAAAAAGTCTTAGGCCCAGGGCCTGTGAATTAATATTTAGTGCCTAAGTAAAAGCGCAATATTATTAACTTGATTTGATGTGTAAACGTTGTGAATATGACATCGGTGGAGTAAAAACTATTAAAAAGGCCTAGGCCTAGGGTCTATAAATTAATATTTCTGCCTAAATAAACGCCCAATCTTATTAACTTGATTTGCTCTGTAAACGTTGTGAATATGACATTGATACAATGGGAACTGGTAAAAGAGCCTAGGCCTAGGGCCTGTGATTAAATATTTCGCGCCAAAGTAAAAGCGCAATATTATTAACTTGATTTGTTGTGTAAACGTTGTGAATATTGCGTTGGTAGAATAAAAACTGTTCAAAAGGCCCATTTCCTAGGGCCTATGAATTGATATTTAGTACCTAAGTAAAAGCGCAATGCAATTCACTTGATTTGATCTTTTATTTTATTGAGGTTTAACGACCATCGTGAGCAACTCAATGGGCTATAAGCAGTTGCCCGTCCCTAATTTAAGGCCACTGGTTCCAGGAGAGGAAGAGAGCCAGTGCCGTAAGACAAACACAACATCCATGCCTCACTGGGATTCAAACCCAGACCCATCTCGGACGAATTATCATAAGTCATCGCTTAGACTACTGCGCCACAGTGGTTTTTTTTTTGTTTTTTTTATTCATATGCGTATTTTTAAACGATGAAAGCTGAGCATATACGCTTCATCAGCCTATGGCTGAAGAAGCGTATTTTCATACGCTTCTTCAAGCGTATTTCATATGCTGTTTAGCCATAGACTGAAGAAGCAACATTTCATATACGCTTCTTCAGCCTATGGCTTCTTTTACTTAATTAATTCATATGCCCTATACCTCGGCCTTTTTAACAGCTTTTAAGCCACCGACTTCATATTCATAACTTGATTTGATGTGTAAACATTGTGAATATTGCATTGGTAGAATAAAAACTGTTTAAAAGACCTTTTTCATACGCTTCTTCAGCCTGTGGCTGAAGAGGCGTATATGAAATGTTGTTTTAGAAATGTTAAATGAAGTCCCTTACATTTTAACATTCCTGAAACAAAGTGCAATTTTTATACAATCCATAAATATTTATGTGATCAGTTTTCCTACACTTGATCGGAAATGTCCTCCGAAGTTACGTATTATCTACAAATCATCAATAGTGGGCAAGTGTCCGGGCCCCGGGCATATATGGAACACGAATTTGTGCCCGGCACCTAATGAAAAACGTGTAGCAGTTTCCCTGTGTGGTGGTTTTCCGGGTAGCGGAAAACTCATACACCGGAAAATTGGTACACCGGAAAACTCGTACACTTTCTCATGCCGCTGAACAAAGTGCAAAGGGCGGAAAACTCGTGCACCTTCTTAAGTAAGGGGATGTACACAAATTGCGTTTCGTTCCGAGATCTTGTCAAAGTGTACGAGTTTTCCTAGCTGAACAAAACGGAATGTACCAATTTTTCTAGAGATCTCAATGGTTATGTAAGATCAAAATGGCACAAGGTTTATGTAGAACCTTTCTGACTCCTTATATCTTGAGTTATGATTTTAATATCTCCCATGTGATAACAAGCAATAAAGGCTAATTAACAGGGGCTCAACGAATCGATCTTCAGATGCTGATCCTTTGGTTGCCGGAAAACAGCCACACAGGAAAACTGGAGAACACTTCGAATGTGTGGCAGTTATCCAGTGGGACACTTTTCCAAGTTTCCGAAATATGTGTTGCAGTTTTCCAAGGTGCTAACGACGACTGGAACTTTTGTTTGTCTGGAGGGGGGGGGGGCGGCTATAGAGATCGCCGTTTCTTAGCCTATATTGAGAATTTAATTGGGAACTTCAAACAAATTTGGAGAAGACGTTCTATGTAACCGAAGCGAGAACTGTACTTTAATTTGAAGAAATAAATTGTGGTGACTTAGCACATTTCTTAAAACTACAGTGTTTGACGAAACAACGGAATTACATCATGACTCATGCTGTGTTCAGGGAAGGACGATAAGGTGGGATTTTTTAGTAACGCTGCACTTTTACGTAGGCACTAAATATTTACATAGCGTGTCAAATTTGTAGTACTTCTCTTTTACTTATTTAACTCATAGGCCAAACACCTTGGCCTTTTTAACAGCTTTTAATCCGCCGACTTCATATTCATAACGTTTACGCATCAAATCAAGTCAATAGCATTGCGCTTTTACATACGCACTAAATATTAAAGCCATAGGCCCCAGGCCTAGGCCTTTTTAACAGTTTTTATTCTACCAATGTCATATTCACAACGTTTACACATCAGATCAAGTTAATAATATTGCGCGGTTACTTATAGGCACGAAATATTAATTCATAGGCCTTATGGCTTAATATTTACTGCCTAAGTAAAAGCCCAATGATATTAACTTCAGTTGATACGTAAAACGTTATGAATATGAAGTCGACGAATTAAAAACTGTCAAAAAGCCTAGTCCTAGGAGGATTTATGAATTAATATTTCGAGCCTAAGTAAACGTCCAGTATTATTAACTTGATTTACTGTGTAAACGTCGTTAATATGACATTGGTAGAACAAAAACTGTTCAAAAGGCCTAAACCTAGGGCCTATGAATTAATATTTAGTGCCTAAGTAAAAGCGCAATGCTATTAACTTGATTTGATACGTAAACGTAATGAATGTGAAGTAGGCGGATTAAAAGCTGTTAAATAGGCCTAGGTGTTGGGCCCGTGAATTAATTAAGTAAAAGAGAAATACTACAAATTTAACATGTTATTTAAATATTTAGCGCCTAAGTAAAAGTGCAGCGTTGCTAAAAAATCCCACCTTATCGTCCTTTTCTGAACACAGCATGAGTCAAGCTGTAATTCAGGTGTTTTGTCGGACACTGTAGTTTTAAGAAATGTACTAAGTCACAGCAATTTATTTCTTCAAATTAAAGTACAGTTCTCGCTTCGGTTACATAGAACGTCTTCTCGAAATTTGTTTGGAGTTCGCAATTCAATTCTCAATATAGCCCAAGAAACGGCAATCTTTATACCCCTCCCCTGCTGTACTTTTGTGGCCAGTTGCCCTAAACTCGTATGAACCGGCATGAAAATTCAGACAAACAAAAGAGCTCCTTCCCGTCGTTAGACACCTTGGAAAACTGCCACACAGAATTATGAAACTTGGAAAACTGCCACACATTCAAAGTGGTCCTCGAAGGGACAGCAATTTATGCCCGGCCCCTTAATGAAAAACATGTGGCAGTTCTCCTGTGTGGGGGTTTTCCGGCAACCAAATTTGAAACGTCTCACACAAGATGCCAAACTTGCCAGAAAAAATAAAAAAAATCAAAAAATCCTGAAATGTATATTGTGGTTTCATAAGAAGGGTTGGAATTGTTTCTTTTTCAGTAAAGTACGATAAAATCATTCTTTCACTAAAGAAAGAAAATAAAGGGGAAGGGTTAGAAGGGAATGAGATATTTTTACACGTACATTGATGCATAATCTAAGAGCTACGGTTCTTGTGGACTTCATACTAATGCAGACATGTCCAAATCAATACCGTTTGGCATTTTTGAATATCGTCATCATCATCATCATCATTGTCAACCATTATCAATCCACTGCTGGACGATGGTCTCTCCAAGCCTCTGCCACAACGGTCTGTCTTGTGCCAGTCTCCTCCATGTCACTCCCGCAAACATTCGAATTTCATCCACCCATCTCCCATGTGGTCTACTTCAGGGTCTTTTCCTGTGCC
Organism: Macrothele yani; assembly: GCA_039090855.1. NCBI lineage: Eukaryota > Metazoa > Arthropoda > Arachnida > Araneae > Macrothelidae > Macrothele > Macrothele yani. Next base: position 36,928,803 of record CM077028.1, read on the forward strand.
TTGGAATCCAATCTGAAATTTCGGCTGCTCATCGATGGTCTGTACAGATACGAAATATCTAAGTTGTAACTTAAAATCTTCTAAAAAGGCCCGCTGCCTAGGTGGCTTGTAAAAAGGTGAGAAATAATCCATTGAGCGCCTTTCATTATGCTTAATAAAATGTTTACAAATACGGAATATCAAGGTTGTCATTTAAAATATTCTAAAAAGATCAGCACCTGAAGATCGATTCGTTAATTAGCCTTTATTGCTTGTTATCACATGGGAAATATTTAAATAATGACTCAAGATTTAAGGAGTCAGAAGGGTTCTACATAAACCTTGTGCTATTTTGATCTTACATACCCATTGAGATCCCTAGGAAAACTGGTATATTCCGTTTTGCTCAGTTAGGAAAACTCGTACACTTTGTCTAAATCTCGGAACGAAACGCAATTTGTGTACATCTCCTTACTTGAGAAGGCGTACGAGTTTTCCCGTGTATGAGTTTTCCTGGATCCGGTTTTCCGGTAACTCCACACACTAGGTAAATTATGAAAGTATGTCCCCACTCCCACACCCCACCCCAACATTCAAACAGTTTGTCAAATGGACTTATTAGCATGCCCATAATGATTATCAAAATGCCTATCTCGGACTATTTTCCTGGACTTTTTTTCCTCGGACCTTTTTTCCTGGACTTTTAATCAAATAATTAAAACCAAAAGTATCTAGGCATTTATTTATGTATTTATTTTTTTTTTGAGACCGTGTATTGGAAAACAAAAATGCTAAGAAAATAAAAGGTACCTAGAATGACAAAGTGAAATTCGTCTCTGGGTTGACACATGCGAAGTCAACGTAGACAAGTTTCATCGATTATAACAAAAAAGTCAAAATATTTGGGGCGATAAAGTATGTACTTTCAGATCGCTAATATATATCACGAAAAAATCGCGGTTTATTCTATGCATCGCCTTTTAAGGTATCGAGGAAGAATCCACCAATTTCGGCGATGAAACATTGATGTTCTTTGCCTATTCTTGGGCCAAAGAAAAGGGTAATTTCTACATGCATATACGGCTTTTCCTTTGATCGTTCAAATCAAAAGAAAGAGCTGACAATTAACAACGAAACGAAATCTCACAGCAGAAAGTAGATATATCTCATTGGCCACGCAGTTGGAAAGTCTTTCCTAAATGAGACATTGATTCTTCATAGATTGTCGATCGTTTGGGGCCATTTTATGGCAGGCACTACGGACAAAGATACAAGACATTCCGCAGTGGCAGTCGCGGACACGAGGTGACTCTAGCAGTGTTTCTTTCAGGCATACATTCGGAGGGGGTTCCCGGAAACGACCCCCCAGAGACATTTTAGGTAACCGAGCCAAATGTTAATAAATTCAGGCTATGATGAAAAAGAAACTTTCGTTTCTTTTTTATGCTACAAATATTTCTTCAATTATATTATTTTTAATATTTGTTCTAGTATTACAGTTTATTTTGCTAAAAAGTATATTACGACGCATGATATTCTTCAAAATATAATAAGTAAACTAATCATATGTCTAATTGTCTGGGAATCGTGATTCAGGATCAAGAGTGTGTTAAATGTATTTTATTACATAAAGATTTCAAGCCTTCCCCCCCCGAACCCCCTCTCGTTTAGCTGAAAAAAGTTTATTCTTGAAATGTTTGAAGAAGTAATTACTATATCAGGGGTGTATACAGAATTTTTCTTCGGGGGTGGTGGTGGACGAAAAAGGAAGTTTTGAGGAATCCACCAAAACAAAAATTAAAGTTAATGAAAAATAGAAGAAAAATTAAAGCATTTTTTTCTAATGTAAGTCGCATTTTAACGAAGAAAAAAAAAATGAAACACTTTCTGGGGGCCTTGGCCCTCTAAATGTGCCTCTGTATGAGATATATAATAACTACTTCTATATACACTGCTGGCCACCCAAAATGCAACACCAAGAAGGAAGTATCCGATTGGCCTGAAATTCGCAGCATGCGTCGCCCGCGAGATGACATGCAAACGATTGGCATTGCAGGGTATATGCAAATCATGTGCGCACGGCACGCCACCGAGAAGCACTATAAGAAGGGTGCACAGAAGGCGGGGTGTAAGTAGTAGAAGTGTGTTGTGCTGACTGACCTGTGCGTGGGAAGCTTCCTGATGCCTCGTCGCAGAATACGCCAGTCATTCCAGCACGTTTCGTAATTCGACAGAGGACGAATAGTGGCTTTTCGCAACAGTGGTTTATCGTACCGAGACATCGGCGCCCGTGTGGGACATCCAGCCACAGTGAGGCGAGTATGCATTCGGTGGGTACAGGAGTGACGGACGGACCGACGTGAGTGAATACCGCAGCCGCGGCACACCATCGAACGAGAGGACCGGCATATTGTGCGGCGGTCACTGACGGATCGCACCGCCACATCACGAACGTTAGCGCAGGAATTAGGGTGTGTTGCGCAACAACCTGTGTCAGCACGTACGTTCGACGTCGTCTGCAGGAGCAGGGACTTGTCGCACGGCGCCCATTGCTCCGATTACCATTGACGTTACACCACCGGCGAGTGCGGCGGCAGTGGGCCTTTGAACGCTGCACCTGGACTACGGAATGGCACGACATTGTCTTCTCCGACGAATCCCGCTTCTGCCTGCAACACCACGATGGTTGGATCCGCGCGTGGCGGCACCGCGGCGAGAGACTGTATGACGCCTGCATTATGCATCGCCATACCGGTCCGTCGCCTGGCGTTATGGTTTGGGGCGCAATTGGATATGACACCCGCACCCCTCTGGTATGCATCGCCGGTACACTCAACAGCCACCGCTACATCTCCGACGTTTTGGAGCCTGTAGTCCTCCATTACCTGCAGGACCTGCCAGCGGCCATGTTTCAACAGGACAAGGCGCGCCCGCACGTTGCACGAATCGTGCAACAATTCTTCACGGCCCACTAGGTGTCACTGCTACCGTGGCCTTCTTGTTCTCCCGATTTATCGTCCATCGAACACGTCTGGACCGCCGCCTGGTTAGCCCCCCCTCCCATCATGGAAATTTCACATAAAAAACATTCAGTTCGTTTGATCTTCGTTAGATCAGATTTGATCAACTGCTAATTTCGTTAGATCTAGCATAGAACAAACGTTATTTCTCGAAATATTTAGGGGGGCTAACCCTGCGCCAGCCCCTCCTGCTTACCGTTTCAAAAAACAAACTATGCCGTTCATTAGACTTTCGTTAGATCAGGTATGATCACCAAACAGCTTCGTTAGATCGCACTTAGTTTCTGAGATATGAATCATTTTCACACTAGTTCATCCCCCCCCCCTCCAAACATTAATGTGGACGTTTTCGACACACCGCATTGGAAATTTCGTACAAAAATTGTTCAATTCGTTTGACTTTCGTTGGAACAAAATTAACCACTTTCAATTTTCGTTAGATCTACCAAAAAACGAGCGATATTCCGCATACTTTTTTCGGGGGCTAGCGCCGGGTTAGCCCCCCCCCCCTCACTGTTTAAAAAACAAACTATGCCATTCATTAGACTTTCGTTAGATCAGGTGTGATCACCAAACAGCTTCGTTAGATCGTCCTTAGTTCTTGAGATATGAAGTACTTTCACACTAATTTATCCCCCCTCCAAACGTTAATGTGCACTTTTTGGCACACCTCATTCGAAATTTCACACAAACGTCCAAACGTCGGATCTCCGATAGAACAAGCTTAACCACTTGAAATTTTTGTTTGATCCTCCATAAAACGCCCGATATTCAGCATTAATTATAGTGTGGGGGGGGGGATATGAACACCCCTCATCGCCGTTTCGAAAAACAAACTATGCCATTCATTACACTTTCGTTAAATCAGGTATGATCACCAAACAGCTTCGTTAGATCGCCCTTAGTTCGTGAGATATGAATTATTTTCACACTAATTCAACCCCCATTCTGAAGGCTAATGCGGACGTTTTCTGCCCTCCGAATTCGAACTTTCTCACAAAAATTGTTCAGTTCGTTTGACCTTTGTTAAAAACGAACAAAGTTAGCCACCTTCAATTTTCGTTAGATCTACCTTAAAACGAGCGATATTCCACATAAACTTTATGGGGAGCTAGCGCCGATTAGCCCCCTCCCCCCACCTCCTCACTGTTTCAAAAAACAAACTATGCCATTTATTAGACTTTCGTTAGATCAGGTATGATCACCAAACAGCTTCGTTAGATCAGGTATGATCACCAAACAGCTTCGTTAGATCATCCTTAGTTCTTGAGATATGAAGTATTTTCACACTAGTTTATCCCCTCCTAAAGCTAGTGCCCACTTTTCGGCACACCGCACTGGAAATTTCACACAAACATCGTTCAGTTAGTTGGATCTTCGTTAGGACAATATTAACCCCTTGAAATTTTCGTTAGATCTACCATAAAACGCCCGATATTCGGCATAAATTATGTGTGTGTGTGTGGGGGGGGGTACTCCGGGTTAGCCCCCCCTCCCATGTCAAAAAACAAACTATGCCATTCATTAGACTTTCGTTAGATCAGGTATGCTCACCAAACAGCTTCGTTAGATCGCACTTAGTTCTTGAGATATGAATCATTTTTACACAAGTTCACCCCCCCACCTCCAGACGTTAATAATATATGGACGTTTTCGGCACACTGCATTCAAAATTTCATACAGAAATCGTTCAGTTCGTTTGAACTTCGTTAGTACAAAATTAAGCACCTGCAATTTTCGTTAGATCTAATATAAAAGGCGCGATATTCCGCATAAATTTTATCTAATATAAAAGGCGCGATATTCCGCGTAATTTTTTTTTCACTGTTACAAAAAACAAACTATGCCATTCATTAGACTTTCGTTAGATCAGGTATGATCACAAAACAGCTTCGTTAGATCGCACTTAGTTCCTGATATATGAATCATTTTTACACTAGTTCAACCCCTTCTCCTCCAAACGTTAATGTGGACATTTTCGGCACTCCGCATTCGAAATTTCATACAAAAATCGTTCAGTTTGTTTGACCTACGTTAGTACAAAATTAACCACCTGCAATTTTGGTTAGATCTAATATAAAACGCGCGATATTTCGCATATATTTTATGGGGGGCTAGCGCCGGGTTAGCGCCCCCTGCTCACTGTTTCAAAAAACAAACTATGCCATTCGTTAGACTTTCGTTAGATCAGGTAAGATCACCAAACAGCTTCGTTAGATCGACCTTAGTTTCTGAGATGCGAAGTATTTTCACACTTATTCGATCCCCATTCTGAACGCTAATGAGGACGTTTTCTGACTCCGAATTCGAAATTTCACACAAAAAGCGTTCAGTTCGTTTGATCTTCGTTTGATCAGATTTGATCAGCTGCTCTGTTTGTTAGATCCGGGATAGAACAAACGTTATTCTTTAAAATTCTTAAGGGGTTCAAACCGGCGTCGGTAGATATGTTCTAATTTTGTTTTGGTTGTGCGAAATAGCAGCGGGAAAGCATTTCAACTATGCAGGTTCAGTTGGAGATATATTATTACCTCAACAACAGCAAAATCTTTCATCAGAATAGGCATATCATATGGAGAATTATAATGTACTAGCTGTAAAGCCCGTTGAGATAAGAATATAACGGGTTCTATAGATAACGCTTATTGCTATTCTAGCGTTTATTAACGACGGAGGAAAATATTTTGTACACGATATTTTTCGTAAATATTTTTTCGAAATTTGGAAGTAGTTTTCCTTGTTCTTGCCCATTGACTACTTTAAGTGTGACATCAAACCGTCGAACTCTTGACAATACAACATAAATTGCCCATGGCTAAACACTGGTTCAGGAAGGTAGATACCTACTTTCTCCTTGATACGCATTAATGGTCATAGCAAAGGCAAGTTTTAAAGGGAATTGTCGTCGTCTTAATGTGAATGGGAGGTCTATATCAGTAGGTTTTACCACATGCTGAGCCTGTGAGTACTTCTGCAATGATCAAATTGGGGTTTAGTTCTTTAATTCGATTGCATAAACCTCGTTGTGTATTGAGGTTTCTCAGGAGCATGATAATAGCTCCAATCTTCAATTTGAGTCTGTGAAGTGGCATTCCTAATGGACTTTGCTCATTTAAAAACTCTATAGGATAATACTGTTCAGTATGTTCTTCGCTATCGGCATCAATTGAATCAGAGCTTAAGTATGTGCTTGCTGTCCCCCTCTAAGAGATCATGAGCATTCTCATTTCATTTGTCAACATCAGAGTTTTGGGAACACAGAATGGCTTTCTTTGCAAATGTTTTAAAATCAGAAATTTTCAAGTTCTCACGTGTGCAAATTCTTCCCAAAGATGGGATTTATATTTTTCAATGTCGAGGCATGCTGCAAACTGATGCTTCATCTAAGGTTTCCTCCCATATTTCATCATTCTTAATTAAACCTTTCTGCAATGCAGCTTCTTGGAAGGTATCATATGAAATTCCATTGACTGTTCTTAAATCTGTAAAGCTTTTCGCTCCCGACACACAAAGTAGAAGTAGTCTCAAACAATATCTTTCTGGATCAGAGCCAAGGTTGACTGAATACATTCTCCCAATCACATTATCACCCCCAAGTTTTCCTTGGACCCATTGTTTTTTTTTTATTGAACACATAATGTCTTGGCATGTCGCTATATGAAATGGATTGCGCATCTTCATTGCCCTCATTTAGTTTGAACCATGCTGTCAGCATTGTATCTCTCTGAGCATTATGAACAACAGCATTTCTATCATTGTTTAAACGCACCGGATTAAAAGTAATGTTCTGTTCTTCAGGAAAGTGAACAGGTAATCTAACTATTGTATGAGATTGCTGATGCACATCATAACCAAGTATTCGCCACATTGCCTCAGGTGCACCAACGTATCGGGAATCAACATGAATTTTTACTTCGTCGTATTTGGTGTTGTGCTCTGTTATATGCACATTTTCATAGTCATGACCTTTCTATACGTACTTGAAAAGATATTTCACGCTTTTCACAGTAGCGCACACCTCGAAATTAATGTGGCAATTGTACTTTAACGAAAGATTCGGATTATAAGGGACAATCCATCTGTTATCAATAATTTTACCACGTACAGTTGTGGTTGCACCATTCTTTCTACGGCGATATAAAGGATACCTGCCTTTGTTAGCTACTGTTTCATTTTGAAAAGACTTCGGATATTGCTTCGTACATTTGTCATCTTCCATACAGGGTGAATTATGATTATTTTCACCACACGGGCCATGAACCATGTGTTTCGCAACAGTTGCATGTAAAACTGGTAAATGCTCTTTATCTGGTAGTTCTGCCGATATAATTTGGTCAATTTTCTCAGGCAGGGTGACATCACACTAGCAGCTTTGTTCTTCGCTGTTATGACGATAAAACAAAGTCATAAACGCGTGAACTGTGCACGTGTAGGCATGACGTAATCTGCAGGAAAACACGAAGAGCTAATCGTGACGTCACAAACATTTGTTTCTCGGTTGTTGCTATGACGACTTAAAAAAATGATCCAGGTCGTCGGCAACTTAGCCTTTTATCTATAAGGATAATTACAAAATCTTTCGTCAGAATATAGAGCCTTTGCACGTGACGTCACAAACCTGTCTGCTAGACTTCCGGGTGGTTAGAAAGTGGCCGAGCTGGTCTCTCTCCATGCTTTTCAAAGCCTGCTGCTGCTGTAAATAGAGTTAAAAAAAACTGTTCTTTCTGACAAAATTTGCCATCTAAACGTGGTGGAAAAGCAACGTTACGAAGAAAAGCTTTGAAATAATGGCATACAAAATCCATATGACATACCTGAAAGATATTTTTGTCCTCTGGAAGTTTGTGTTGCTACGGATATCCCTGATCTGAACTATCGCGATATTTATAACTATTTAATAGGCAGTTTTTCGTGTTACACCGAAAATACTTTAAAAGCTTATAAAAGCCTTGACGAATATAAATATTTTACGAGTGGGTGGGTTTGGAAATGTTTTAATTCTGAAGACTGAAAACAAAAACTTTCTTACTCGGTCTAAGGTGAGTTGTTACGTATCTGACTGGTTCCAGTGTGTATTGCAATAAAAAAAAAAAAAATACCGACTTATCAAATCCCGAAAAACGGACTATTTTTTCACCAGGAAAAAGAAAACAGATCCGGGAAAACGGACGACACAATGTATGACAGCACCCTCGAATTCTATTTGGACGTACATCCTTAAATTTTGGTTCGGAAAAAAGGCTTCCGTTTCAGTATTTAGAAATCAGTAACAGAACAAAATCTTGACAGTTCACGAAAGCTTAGCAATTTCCGATTCGACAGCGTCATGCGTTCGGAGCATTTTAAACAGAATAACAAGAATTTACGTAAAAACTTGAAAATAATACATAAGAGTGAGCAAGAAAATGTACCGATATAAATTCGACTATTAACGTAGTAAAATATGCAGATTTACGATACCTGAAACGAAGTGATTACTGCAGATCCTGTTGGCCTGGGTGACCATGCCTTCTGATTTACTGCTATTTTCCACATAATCAGGCGTTTTTCTGCTGTTGGAAAGTGATTAAAGGAAATTCCACTACCTTACTCGTACTTTGAGAAGCACCTATATGCCATATAACTTTTAACCATTTCTAAAACTTCAGACAATCGAGTTACAGAAGGTCCAGAAATCGCTTCCCCATGTTAATCCTATGGGAACCTTAGCAGCCGAACTTTCTCTTAACAACCCGGAAGTAACCGTGACCTCAAAAATGACGTCGTGCAAAGGTTCTATAGGAGTATCATATGAAGATTTTGCGTGAAAAAAGGAGCAGCATAATGGAAAGTACTGTAATCCCAAGAAAACAAAAGGCGGAGCCGAAAACCTTATAGGGAAAGAAACAGATTTTTTGTCGTATTTTTTTTTTTTTTTGATTGGAGGTTTAACGACCACCGTGAGCAACTCAATGGGCTATAAGCAGTCGCCCGTCCCTAATTTAGGGTCACTGGCTCCAGGGAAGGGAGAGAGCCAGTGCCGTAAGACAAACACAACATCCATGCCTCACCGGGATTCGAACCCGGACTCCGTTCGGACGAATGATCAGAGGCCATCGCTTAGACCACTGCGCCACCGGGGCGGCTTTTTTTTTTTTTTTTTTTGTCGTATAAGGTAAACCATTTAGTATCGCTTATAATAACATTACTATGTTGCTTTATTTTCCTTTCCCTTGGAATCCAGTCTAGTAATTAAGTTTTCTAACGGGGATCAGCTCTTACATACATACACTATACAGAGTTCAAAGGAAAGTCCTTATTCAGGGCAATAACTGCCCGAGGAAAGGGTCCGAGTGGTACACAAGTTAGGTCTATGCATAGGAAAGTGACGATGGCCGGTCGAATGAAAGCGATTGGAGCGCTCCTAGCGGCAAAGGTAAGAAGTTAGAAAACCTAACTCACGAACAATGCGAGATAGAAACAAAATTACAGCTACAAAGTTGTAGCGCATCGTCTAATTAGTAGGAAACGATAAATAGTGCGCACGAATTATGTACATGGACGGGTCAAAATGCTGATAAAGCGCACGCGGTCGCTGGATGGTTAGGCAACGCACAATACTGGCCCACGATGGAGGACGATTCAAATGCGTATGTAAATATTGATAGTGACGTAGAAGCCGGTCGGTGAGAAAAAATACCGAGGCTGGGGATTTGAACGTCAGTCAACGTACACGTTGCAAACACTGATGGCGGGCTACTCGAACGCTGAGTTCTGTGAAATGGACGTGCTTTATGGCAAAAGTCATCACAATGCCCACGAAGCTGCAAGGCGGTATGCCGAGCGTTTTCCGACTGGTCAACGTGCAACTGCAGTGACTATTAGCAACTGTGTTCGCCGCTTCCGAGAGACCGGAAGCATACGAGCATGTCCGCGATCGGGCAGACCCACGGGTTCGGGTGTTACAGTGCATCCTGAAGCTGTCCTGGAATATGTCCTTGCCAATCCCAACATTAATACCACAGCAGTCACCGTAGCATGCAGGTTAACAGCACAACGTGTTTGGCAAATCCTAAACGAGCATGGACCTCTCCCGTACCACGGTCACAAATCCTAAATGAGCATCTCCAGTGCAAAGTTTGGTGGATGGAGACCAGGGAAGGCGTTCCGATTTCTGCAACTTTGTACATAACACGTTGGAGGTTAATCCAAACTTCTTGGCCGATATCTTGTGGGCAGATGAGGCCCGGTTTACACGGGACGGAATAGTCAATCGGCATAATACCTATTACTGGGCTCTGAGCAACCCATCTATGGGACGAGCTCTTCGACATCAATGACGTTGGGCAACTAACGTTTGGTGCGGTATTTGGCGAAACACACTAGTTGGACCCATTTTCTATGATGGGACATTAACAGGTCAGCGGTACCTTCAGCTCTTACAGGGCTCGATATCTGACTTTTTGGATGATCTTCCTCTCAGAGATATGCAACGTGGTGCACCACCTCAAATGGCAGCCAACGTACAGAGTTTCCTGGCTGAAACATTCAGACACCAGATAATTGGTTATGGCGGTACGCTGGAATGACCTCCGCGGTCACCGGACTTAACACCTTTGGACTTCTTCCTGTGGGGTTACTTGAAGGAACAGGTGTATGCTACAGAACCTACTAATCTGGAGGATTTACGAAACCGCATTGTGTGCGTCTGTAACACAGTGATACCTGCCATGCTATAGATAGTGTACGAGAAGCTATTCTTACACGCCTTGGAATGCGCATTGTAGCCGATGGTGGCCAGTTCGAACCGGCTGTACATTAACTTCGCGCATATGTGCTTTGTAAGTAAGTAGGCACATCTCCTGGAAATATTTTTCAGTATCATAAATAAGCCTGCACAGCTTCTTCTGGTGTCATTGTTTTTGTTTCTGTTTCACTCGCTTTACCGATTTCGAATTAACATCATTTTGACCCGTCCATGTACATATTTCGTGCGTACGATATGTCCTTTCCTACTGATTAGACGATGCACTACAACTTTGTAATGGGAATTTTTTCTATCTCGCGTTGTTCGCGAGTAAGGTTTCTTAACTTCTTACCTTTGCCGCTAGGGGAGCTCCATCGCTTTCATTCGACCGGCCATCGTCCCTTTCCTATACATAGACCTAATTTGTGTACTACTCGGACCCTTTCCTCCGTGGTTATCGCCCTGAATAAGGACTTGCCTTTGAACCCTGTATATTTATGAATTCCATTTTGCTAGAGTGGTTTGAACGGGAGGGGGGGCTAACCCGGCGCTAGCCCCCATAAAATTTGTGCGGAATATCGCGCGTTTTATATTAGATCTAACGAAAATTGCAGGTCGTTAATTTGGTTCTAATGAAGGTCAAACGAACTAAACGATTTTTGTGTGAATTTTCGAATGCAGTGTGCCGAAAATTTCCACATTAACGTTTGGAGGGGGGAGATGAAATAGTGTGAAAATGATTCGTATCTCAGGAACTAAGGGGCGGTTATCATACCTGATCTAACGAAAGTCTAATGAATGGCATAGTTTGTTTTTTGAAAATGGAGAAGGAAGTGGCTAACCCGGCGCTAGCCCCCCCTCCCCAAATTTTTTTTCTGCGGAATATCGCTCGTTTTAATGTAGATCCAACGGAAATTGCAGGTGGCTAACTTTGTTCTAACAAAGGCCAAACGAACAGAACGATTTTTGAGTGAAATTTCGAATGCGGTGTGCCGAAAACGTCCACATTAAACATTAACGTTTGGAGGGGGGGGGGTATGAACTAGTGTGAAAATGATTCATATCTCAGGAACTAAGTGCGATCTAACGAAGCTGTTTGGTGATCATACTTGATCTAACGAAAGTCTAATGAATAGCACAGTTTGTTTTTCGAAACGGCGAGGAGGGGGTAGCTAACCGGCACTGCCTCCCCCTTATATTTTTGCTGAATTTCGGGCGTTTTATGATAGATCTAACGAAAATTGCAGGTGGCTAACTTTGTTCTAGCTGAGATGAAACGGACTAAACGATTTTTGTGTGAAATTTCGAATGCGGTGTGCCGAAAACGTCCACATTAACATTTCGAAAGGGGGGGGGGTGAACTAGTGTGAAAATGATTCATATCTCAGGAACTAAGTGCGATATAACGAAGCTGTTTGGTGATCATACCTGATCGAGCAAAAGTCTAACGAATGACATAGTTTGTTTTTGAAACAGTAAGGAGGGGGGGGCTAACCCGGCGCTAGCCCCCATAAAATTATAAAATTTATGCAGAATATCGCGCGTTTTATATTAGATCTAACGAAAATTGCAGGTGGTTAATTTTGTACTAACGTAGGTCAAACGAACTGAACGATTTTTGTGTGAAATTTCGAATGCCGTGTGCCGAAACGTGCGCGTTAACGCTTGGAGGGGGGATAAACTAGTGTGAAAATACTTCATATCTCAAGAACTAAGGTCGATCTAACGAAGCTGTTTGGTGATCGAATCCAGGAAAAAAATCCAAGGAAAAAAGATCCAGGAAAAAAAGCCACCGGAAAAAAAAGCCATGGAAAAAAAAGCCACCGGAAAAAAGCCATGGAAAAAAAAGCCACGGAAAAAAAAGCCAACGGAAAAAAAAGCCAGGGAAATAAAATCCAACTGTAACGAACAGTTATCATTTACATGATCGACACAGGGCCGGATTAAGGAGGGCGGGGGTCTATCTAGCCACATGGTTTTCATTAAGGGACCGGGCACCAATTGCTGTTCCTCCGAAGAACACATATGAATGTGTGACAATTTTTTCAGTAGGACAGTTTTCGAAGGTGCCTAACGAGGGGAAAGAACTCTTTTGTTTGTCTGAATTTTCATGCCGGTTCATTTGAGTTTAGGGCAACTGGCCACAAAAGTTAAAGGGAGTGGGGGTGGGGCTATAAAGATTGCCGTTTCTGGGTCTATGTTGACAACTGAATTGGGAACTCTAAACAAACGAATTTCGAGAAAACGTTCCATGTAAGCCTTTAATTTGAAGAAATAAATTGCCGAGGATCCAAGGTACACTTGGTGGTGGGGGGTGGGGTGGGGTGGGGTGGGGTGTGCTCTACCTCCAACTTCCGTAATATTATATTCTGGGCCACTGGAGTCTGTCAGTGTATCCAGGATGTTCCCTTTGAAGCGTCTGTGAGCTTGGGGGGGGGGGGGGCATGCTTTTTATAATGATTCTGTACACAACCACAAATTTTCAGGAGGGTGGGTGAATTCGCCCCCCCATGTTTCTAAGAGCTCCTCAGGGGTAACATCGATAGGATACACTGGCAGACTCTAGAGGTCCAGAATATAAAATTACGGAAGCTGGGGTAGAGCCCTCGAAACCAAGCTCCTCGTATCCCTTTTACAGACTTCACCAAATTTCTCGGGGACGGGGGAAGAGCATACATAGTCTGTCACTAAACACAACATGAAGCACAGAAACTCTGAGCAAATCTCTTACCTTGAGCACTTGTCTGCTCTCTTAGAAACTTGGGGGAGGGTGAATTCATCCCACCCTCCTGAAAATTCGTGGTCGTGTACAGAATCATTATATAAAGCATGGTTCTAATGTTTACAGCTCCACGTCCATTTTAACATTTTGGGGGAATCCCCCCCAAAGCTCACGAACCTCGCGTATAATATTACTTAAGTTGGGGGTAGAGCCCCCCCCCCAAACAAAGTGTACCTCGGATCCTCATCAATTTATTTCTTCAAATTAAAGTACAATTCTCTCTTGGCTTACATGGAATGTTTCCTCGAAATTCGTTTGTTTGGAGTTCCCAATTCAGTTATCAATATAGGCCCAGAAACGGCAATCTTTAGAGCCCCCCTCCCCTTGAACTTTTGTGGCCAGTTACCCTAAACTCAAATGAACCGGCATGAAAATTTAGACAAACAAGAGAGTTCCTTCCCCTCGTTAGGCACCTTGGAAAACTGCCACACATAGTTCGGAAATTTGGAAAACTGCCCCACTGGAAAAATTGTCACACATTCAAAGTGTTCTTCGGAGGAACAGCAATTTGTGCTGGACCCCTTACTGAAAAGTGTGTGGCAGTTTTCCGGCAACCGCAGGGCCCGTGCCTCCTTTTTTGAATTTTTTTTTTTTTTTTTTTGTAGAAATGACCTAATCATTATTGAAATTATTTTCATTATTATTATTACTGTGAAGGTATTAATTTATGTTGGGTTTTATTGCACCCTTCTTATTGGCCAATCTGCAATGCATTCATAAAAGGAGCAGTTTCAATATTCACAAAACCCTGTGTTAATCTTCTATTAAATTCCTACCAAACTTCAAAATCGCAATCAGTTTTGCTTAACCAATTTACCAATTGTAAGATTATAAATATTTATTATTATTAATTCGTAGGTTATTAATTAATCAAACTCTGCTGCCCCTGTGGCGTCAATCTAGGAAAAGAGATCCACAGGAAAAAAACAGAGCCAGGAAAAAAATCCAATGACAATTTTTGTACGACCCTCTAGGCTTCTTACACAGAAGTGACGCAAAGATATCAGAAAAGAATTTTTTATACGATCCCTTAAGCTTCCTACATAGAAGTGACACAAAGAAATCAGAAATGCAATTTTTATACCACCCCTAAATTTCCTACAAGGTCACCCAACATGGAAGTGGACAAAAGAAAATCAAAAGTGCAATTTCTGTACGACCCCTACATTTCTTACAAGGTCAACCAACATGGAAGAGGACACAAGACACAAAAATGCAATTTTTATACGACCCCCCCCCAATTGCTCGAACCTCCATGGAAACAAATTATGTTGTCCTTGTAATCTTTGAGAAGTGAGAACTTTTTTTTTATGTAAATTTTTATATGACTCCTTAAGTTTCTTACTGGTTAACCTACATGAACGAAGCCGTTGGATTTTATTTCCATGGACTTTTTTTTCCTTGGCTTTTTTTCCCTGGATCATTTTTCCGTTGGATTTTTTTTCCTGTCTTTTTTTTTCGGTAACCTTGGTGATCATACCTGATCTAACGAAAGTCTAATGAATGGCATAGTTTGTTTTTTAAAACAGGGAAGGGGGAAGGGTAACCCGGTGCTATAGCCCCCCCCCATAAAATTTATGAGGAATATCGCTTGTTTTAAGGTAGATCTAACGAAAATTGCAAGTGGCTGACTTTGTTCTAACGAAGGTCAAACGAACTGAACAATTTTTGTGTGAAAGTTCGAATTCGGGGGCAGAAAACGTCCGCATTAGCCTTCAGAATGGGGGTTGAATTAGTGTGAAAATAATTCATATCTCACGAACTAAGGGCGATCTAACGAAGCTGTTTGGTGATTATACCTGATTTAACGAAAGTGTAATGAATGGCATAGTTTGTTTTTCGAAACGACGATAAGGGGTGTTGCTATCCGGCGCTGCCCCCCCCCCCCGCTAAAATTTATTTTGAATATTGGACGTTTTATGGTGCATATAACGAAAATTTCAAGTGGTTAACCTTGTTCTAACGAAGATCCGACATTTGGACGTTTGTGTGAAATTTCGAATGAGGTGTGCCGAAAAGTGCACATTAACGTTTGAAGGGGGGATGAACTAGTGTGAAAATACTTCATATCTCAAGAACTAAGGGAGATCTAACGAAGCTGTTTGGTGATCATACCTGATCTAACGGAAGTCTAATGAATGACATAGTTGGTTTTTTGAAACAGTGAGGAGGGGGCTAACCCAGCGCTAGCCCCCATAAAATTTATGCGGAATATCGCTCGTTTTATGGTAGATCTAACGAAAATTGAAAGTGGTTAATTTTGTTCTAACGAAGGTCAAAGGAATTGAACAATTTTTGTTCGAAATTTCAAATGCGCTGTGCCAAAAACGTCCACATTAATGTTTGGAGGGGGGATGAACTAGTGTGAAAATGATTCATATCTCAGAAACTAAGTGCTATCTAACGAAAGTCTAATGAACGGCATAGTTTGTTTTTTGAAACGGTACGGAGGGGGGGGGGCTGGCGCCGGGTTTGCCCCCCGCCCCTAAATGTTTTGAGAAATAACGTTTGTTCTATGCTAGATCTAACAAAAGTAGCAGTTGATGAAATCTGATCTAACGAAGATCAAACGTACTGAATGTTTTTTACGTGAAATTTCCATGATGAAGATACTTCATATCTCAAGAACTAAGGGTCACGTCTGGTCGCTGATCGGCAACCGAGTGGCCCGGCAACAGTGTTGCCAACTCGCTCATTCCAAAAGTCTCCAAATCAGTGATAAAAAGTCTCCAAAAGTGAAAAAAAGTCCCTAAAAATAAGATTTTAATTATGTCGAAATTTTGTACGCCATTTAAAATTTAATGACTCATTATTGTTATTATTAATTTGGCACTTTAAATTAATAACATAAAAAGAACTGAATGTGTTTATATTATTACTTAATATGGCTAAATAGTATATGTATGACGCCCCCATTGGCTCAGTGGTCTAAAGACTGGCTGCTGACCATTCGTCCGAGATGGGTCCGGGTTCGAAGGTGAAATATGGATATGGATGTTATGTTTGTCGTACAATCTCTCCCCCTTGCCTGGGACCAGTGGCCGTAAATTAGGGATGGGTGATTGCTTATAGCCCATTGAGTTGCTCACGGTGGTCGTAAAAACCAAGGAGGTTAGAAGTAAGAGGAGGTGGCAACAGCCCCTCTCCCTGTTCTTCTGGTGTGACTCCACTTTTTATCAGCTGACTACGCCAATGCGCACAACCTAAGAATCTCCTGTATATCTCTATGGGGAAATCGCGATTTTAAACGGGTTTTTGGGACCCTTACTCTACCCATACAGGCATGAAAACAATTGAGGCTGAAATATTCCTTCCCATAATAAAAAAATTCCAGAAAAAACAGGAAAATATGTGTTGGTATTTCTTTAAAAAATTGAACAAAATAATGTTTTTTTGAGCGGAAGTGCATAGTGCGCTTGGTTACTTACTGCCCATGTGCAAGTAACCATGCATACTGCCCATGTGCAAGCAACCATGCTTAAAATATAACCAAAAGCCTAATGATAAGAAATAAGAAGTCCGAAATATTCCTTCTTTCCATCCTTGGTTTGAATGCGCTAAGCAAAACTGCTTAAGCCACAGGAAGTGACGTCACGTTCCCGAACTCTCGCAGCACAGACTCCCACCACCTCAGAGAGAGGACAGAAACAGCTGATCTGTTTTGGCTTCACTCAAAACAGGTCCCTTCACCTCCTCTTCTTCTAACCTCCTTGGTAAAAACCCCAAATAAACAATTTATATATATAAACACACACATTATATATATATATATATATATATATATATATATATATACTTAGGGGGAGAGAATACGGCAACAATTTTTAAATAGCCAAGATGACTAGCTAAGCGCACTTAGTACGTGCAGTATGGTGGACCAATAAATTATAGCATTGGAGGTGAGCTTATTTCTCGCACAAGAAAAAAAAAACGTTTTCTTCTTAGTTATATGTCACTGTTATTTTAATGTAAATAAAACATAACTTTTGTTTTAATGATACAATATTTCTGCGAATGGAAACGCAGAAGTGAGTCCCACCACTATCGTATTCTTTTTTTTTTTTTTTTTTGATTGGAGGTTTAACGACCACCGTGAGCAACTCAATGGGCTATAAGCAGTCGCCCGTCCCTAATTTAGGGTCACTGGTTCCAGGGAAGGGAGAGAGCCAGTGCCGTAAGACAAACACAACATCCATGCCTCACCGGGATTCGAACCCGGACCCCGTTCGGACGAATGATCAGAGGCCATCGCTTAGACCACTGCGCCACCGGGGCGGCCCTATCGTATTCACAGCATAAGAGATCCCACGAACACTCAACGGTAATAGGCAGGCGTCCTATGCCTGATAAGACGGAAAAAGGAATTGGCCACCCTGGTGGCACAGTGGTCTAAGCGCTGACTTATGGCCATTCGTTCGAGAAGTGTCAGGGTTCGAATCCCGGTGAGGCATGGATGTTGTGTTTGTCTTACGATATTGACTCTCTCCCTTCCCTGAAGTCAGTGGCAATAAATTAGGTACGGGTGACAGCTTTATAGCCCATTGAGTTGCTCACGGTGGTCGTTAAACCTCCATTAAAAAAAGGGGGGGAGGGGGCTTTCTATAAGCGTTACGATTCATGGTTACAGTTATTGGAACTATGGAAAATTAAAGACTTCCGATTTCAAAAACCACATTTTAAATACTTGAAATCATAAATGAAAAAAGGCCCTGAAATCATTGAAGAAAAAGTCACCTAAAAAAGTCTCCTAAAAATGTAGGTAATCCCAAAATAATATTTTTGTGCCAAACTCCCCTGAGTTTAGTGACTTTACCCCTAAGTTGGTAACACAAGTCAGAATACGATGCACCCAGATGCTCACCCCCAACACTAACCTGAGGGAGAAATATAAGTAAACAGAAAGTAGGGGAAAAAAGAGAGGAAATGCATTAGAAACCAGCAACGGGTATTTACGAACGATCTCGTAGGATGAGATGTTAACATGGGCGACGAAGTTTGATAACGATTACGATTAGTCCTGAACCAATTGGCATTTGTTGCTTTTACGAAAGTTTAAGTACTAGCGGTTACGTAATGTTTGTATAAAATTTAAGCCTTGGAAACTGGAAAAATATTTTGTCTCAAAGTTTATGGAAAAAACAGGTAAAACTGATAAAGGCGCTGAAGTCCCCAAAACCACGAGGAAAATCCCCTAAAAAAGTCTCTAATCCCAAACCAAAAATTTTGTCTCTAACGTCAACCGAAAAGTCCCTAAATTTAGCGACTTTTCCCCCAAATTGGCAACACTGCGGCCGGCAAGCACCATCCGCGGCTACGACTGATGAACTGTGGCAACGTGTGTAAGCAGCCTGGACCGACATACCCTAAGCCCACATCCAAAGCCTCTTTCGTTCGATGCCGCGGCGTGTAGCGGCCGTTATTGTAAGCCATGGGGGTCACACGAACTATTGATGTCTGCGTGTTCCGCAAGTCGCACGGGCCTGTAAGCTCAATCGTTTCATGTTTGTATCTGTTGTTATGTGTCCAGTAAAGCTGGCTTTGCTATCTCGTGTCCTTCTTGGTGTTGCATTTTGGTTGGCCAGCAGTCTATATATATAAATATAGTAGTTAAAAATTATATTTTTGCAACTACTCCATCAGAGCTGCAGAGTATGACCCAGGAACTTGCTGACAAGAGTAAAGAAGTGGGATTAAAAATGAACTTTCAGAAGACAAAAGTGATGTACAATGCTTTTTCAAAAAAGGAGGATTTATGGATTGATGGGGGAAAGCTGGAGATAACAGACACGTACGTTTATCTTGGACTGCAGATATCAAGTGAGGGTCACATTGATGAAGAAATTAATCGGCGTATAAAACTTGCCTGGAGAGCTTTTGTAAGAAACAATATAATTTTCAAGAGCAATATGCCAAAAGAAAAGTGTTTGATCAATGCATCCTTCCAGTGCTTACGAATGGAGCAGAGGGTGTAGGAGAACTGGCCACAAAAATGTTAAGGGGTCGTATAAAAATTGCGTTTTTGACCGCTTCATGCCCACGACCTCCAGAGGTTGGTTATCTGAGTCATATAAAGTTTCGTAATTTCGTCTTTCCTTAATTGCGATAATTAATGTAATTTTTTAGAAAAAATGTCTATGACGTACATTTCAACAGAAGATTTCAGGATTTTCAAACTACAAGTCTGCAAATTATCTGAGCGCATGTGCTGGCCCAGGAAACTTGTCGGGGGGGGGGTACCAAAAGTGTAAAATATGAAACATTTCTCGTCCGATCGGGAGATTTTCAGCATTATTTACAAGCTACGTACAACTCGACACATTTTCTGAGGGCATGTGCCTACTATGCAAAACAAGGGGGAGGGGGCGGGGTTGATACCAAAAGTGTAAAATATGAAGAATTTCTCGACCCATCCGAAGATGATTTTCAGCATTTACAAGCTACAACTCGACACATTATCTGAGCGTATGTGCCTACTCTGGAAACCTGTCCGGGGGGGGGGGGGGGTTAATACCGAAAGGGTATCATATGAAAAATTTCTCGTCCGATCGGAAGAATTGCAGCATTTATAAGCTACAACTCGGTAAAATTTCTGATGGCATGTGCCTACTCAGCATACTAGGGGGAGGGGGTTATACCAAAACTGTAAAATAGGAAGAATTTCTCGTCCGATCCGAAAATTTTCAGCATTTACAAGCTACACCCCCTCCCCCCGACAGGTTTCCTGAGTAGGCACATGCCTTCAGATAATGTGTCGAGTTGTAGCTGCTAAATGCTGAAAATCTCCCGATCGGACGAGAAATTCATCATATTTTACACTTCTGGTATGCCCCCCCCCCCCACACACACACAGGTTTGCTGAGTAGGCACATACCCTCAAATAATGTGTCCAGTTGTAAATGCCAAAAATCTGCCGATCGGATGAGCAATTCTTCATATTTTACACTTTTGAAATTACACTCCCCCCCCCCCCCCCCCGGACGAGTTTGCTGCGTAGGCGCATGCTCTCAGAACAGAAAATTTGTCGAGTTGCAGCTTGTAAATGCTGAAAATCTCCCAATCGGAAGAGAAATGAGAAATCCTTGGTATTTTACGCTTTTGGTATTGCCCCCCCCCACACACACACACACTAGTTTCCTTAGGCAGCAGATGCCTTCAGACAATTCGATGACTTGTAGCTTGTAATGGCTTAAAATCTCCCGATTGGACCAGAAATTCTTTATATTTCATATTTTAGGTTTTAAGCACACACACCACCCCCCCGCCCCAACAAGCTTCTTGGGTTTGCTCATACTCGCAGAGAATTTGTTTAGTTGTAGTTTAAAGAAAAATATCGTAAATAAGAAAATACGAAATTACGGGCATTTTGTGTGTGTCAGATAACATATCTTGCGTTCTGGGGCCACGAAGCAACCCGGAACGCAATTTTTATACGGCCCCTAAAATTTTTTGTGGCCAGTTCTCCGGATGGCCAGTTCTCCGGTGGTCAGTTCTCCGGTGGCCAGTTCTCCGCTTAGTCTTAGATCCGAAAATCATGGAAATGTCTAAATTTCTTACTAAAAATGAAATTTAAAAAAAAAATATGAACAATAGTTGCTCAAGTAGTGGGGAATATAACCACACGAAATTTGTTTATGCAGAACAATTTTATGGCACTGAAATTGCAATGTGTCCAGTTCTCCGTACCCGGGAGCCGAGACGTGGACCTTAACTAAAAGAGACATACAAAGACTACAGACAACTCAAAGCAGCATGGAGAGGTGCATGCTTGGTGTAACAAAAAGACATAAGAAGAGGAACTCGTGGATCATAAAAATGACAAGAGTGGAAGACATCATGATCAGAATAAAATCTCTGAAATGGCAACGGGCTGGACATATTGCCAGAAGGACAGGCCATCGATGGACAGCCAAAATTTTAGACTGGATTCCAAGGGACAGGAAAAGTCCCAGAAGAAGACCACATGTGAGATGGGTGGATGAAATTCGAAAGTATGCGGGAGTAACATGGAGGAGACTGGCACAAGACAGACCGTTGTGGAGGAAACTTGGCGATCAGCAGTGGATTGATAATGGTTGACAATGATGATGATGGCCGACCCGGTGGCGCAGTGGTCTAAGGCGATGGCCTCTGATCATTCGTCCAAAAGGGGTCCGGGTTCGAATCCCGTGAGGCATGGATGTTGTGTTTGTCTTACGGCACTGGCTCTATCCCTTCCCTGGAACCAGTGACCCTAAATTAGGGACGGGCGACTGCTTGTAGCCCATTGAGTTGCTCACGGTGGTCGTTAAACCTCCAATAAAAAAATGATGATGACTGCATGTAGCAAATGGAAAACTTGCCCCCTGTAAGGTTCCATTTGCACCCCCATTCCAAAATTCCTGAAAGAAACACTGGACTCCTTACAGAAAGCCGTACGGATAACACCACTTCTGTTTCAAGAAGGTAACATAGCATCAAACAAGAAATCCTTTGTAGGGTTAAGCCGGAAGTAAGATAATCTTATTCAATGACAACAACAAACTGCCGGTAACGTGAACAGAAAACCTGATGTCTTTAAGCAATCGCAGTCAGTATCTGATGATGTTTGCTAGCACGCAAGAAGCTCCCTCACCTGCTGCTTTGACACCTGTACGTTTACGAGCCATTTGTCTGTCCTAAGATGAGGCAGGCGAAGAGTGATAGGATTGTGCTCACTTTACACGCTTCATTTCTCCTTCGCTCCCACATCCGTTTCGGAAGTTTGATGTCGACTCATTAACGACCATATACCTCCGGGTGGCCAAATTGCTTTACAACTTCATTATTTGAGAAATATGTTGCTGTCACCTTAGCCTCCATTTCCGGACTTTACTTTTTCTTTCTGACTGCGCATACATTGTTCCCTCCCGTGCTCAACTTTTCTGTTTCAAGGGTTAACAAAAGTAAGAAGAAGAAAAACAAGAAAAGAAGGAACAATCAGTAAAGCGAGTACATTATAAGCATAGGAACTCCAAAGGAGATAGTGGATCCCCGAAACATCATCGCCATCTGGCGGTGAGGGGGCAAACCAACATGGTCGCATGACAGTCCTAATTCCAGTAGGAACAGATTACAGATCATTTTTTAGATTACACGTTTTGCATGCGAACTGGTGAATGAGTATATCAATATGGTGAAAAAACATTGTCATTTTAAGGATTGCTCAATAACAGATGAGGACAAATTCAGCCTTTTTCGATTTCCTAAGCGAAAAGATCGTCAAGTGTTTCTTTGATATTAGGATCCCGGGAGATTGGTACCCGGCAAACTGGTACCCATGCAGTTTTATCCCCTCCTGTTCAGCTTTAATGCATGAATTTCAGGATTTAGCATCATATTCACCCCTTTTAACAATTCCGATACATTTCTCCCCTTCAAATTCGTAAA
This sequence comes from Macrothele yani, assembly GCA_039090855.1. Taxonomy (NCBI): domain Eukaryota; kingdom Metazoa; phylum Arthropoda; class Arachnida; order Araneae; family Macrothelidae; genus Macrothele; species Macrothele yani. The sequence continues at coordinate 36,951,715 of CM077028.1, forward strand.
TTATTTCACAAATTGGAGCAATCACGACATTTCCCTAAAATTGTATTTTAGAAAACTCGGACCCGGGAGATTGGCGCCCGGAAAATTGGTACCCGTCAGATTGGTACCCAGTACTCGTGCACGATAGATTGGTACCCAGCGAACTCGAACCCGGGAGATTGGTACCCTTCTGTTGCTGAGACGTTACAGGGGCATAAACAAATTGCATTAACGGAAGTTCTTTCCTCTTTGATGGTTGTCGTTGTTGAATAGCTGACTGCCGCCACGTTAGCCCCCTCATCATCGAAATTTCACAAAAAAACCGTTCAGTTCGTTTGATCTTCGTTAGATCAGATTTTATCAATTGTTATTTTCGTTAGATCTAGCATAGAACAAACGTTATTTATCAAAACTTTGGGGGGGGCTAGCCCCCTCCTCGCAGTTTAAAAAAATAAACTATGTCATTCATTACTTTCGTTAGATCAATTATGATCAACAAACAGCTTCGTTAGATCAATTATGATCAACAAACAGCTTCGTTAGATCGCACTTGTTCCTGAGATATGAAGCATTTTCATACTAGTTCATCATCCCCTGCCCTCCAAACTTAATTCTGCACACTGCATTCGAAATTTCACACAAAAATCATTCAGTTCGTTTGAACAAAGTTAACCACCTGAAATTTCCGTTAGATCTACCATAAAACGCACTTTATTCAGCATAAATTTTAGTGGGGATAGTGTCTGGTTAGCCCCTCCCCTTCGCAGTTTCAAAAATAAACTATGCCATTCATTAGACTTTCGTTAGATGACGTTCACGTATGATCACCAAACAGCTTCGTTTGATCGCACTTGGTTCCTGAGATATGAAGCATTTTCACACTAGTTCCCCCCTCCCCCTCCAAACGTTAATGTGGACGTTTTCTGCATATCATATTCGAAATTTCACACAAAAATCGTTCAGTTCGTTTGATCTTCGTTAGAACAAAGTTAACCACCTGAAATTTTCGTTAGATCTACCATAAAACGCACTTTATTCAGCATAAATTTTAGGGGGGTTGCATCGGGTTACCCCCCCCTCCTCGCAGTTTCAAAAATAAACTATGCCATTCATTAGACTTTCGTTAGATCACGTATGATCACTAAACAGCTTCGTTTGATCGCACTTGGTTCCTGAGATATGAAGCATTTTCACACTAGTTCCCCCCCTCCCCCTCCAAACGTTAATGTGGACGTTTTCTGCATAGCATATTCGAAATTTCACACAAAAATCGTTCAGTTCGTTTGATCTTCGTTAGAACAAAGTTAACCACCTGAAATTTTCGTTAGATCTACCATAAAACGCACTTTATTCAGCATAAATTTTAGGGGGGTTGCATCGGATTACCCCCCTCCTCGCAGTTTCAAAAATAAACTATGCCATTCATTAGACTTTCGTTAGATCACGTATGATCACCAAACAGCTTCGTTTGATCGCACTTGGTTCCGGAGATATGAAGCATTTTCACACTAGTTCACCCCTCCCCCTCCAAACGTTAATGTGGACGTTTTCTGCATACCATATTCGAAATTTCACACAAAAATCGTTCAGTTCGTTTGATCTTCGTTAGAACAAAGTTAACCACCTGAAATTTTCGTTAGATCTACCATAAAACGCACTTTATTCAGCATAAAGTTTAGGGGGTTGCATCGGGTTACCCCCTCCTCGCAGTTTCAAAAATAAACTATGTCCATTCATTAGACTTTCGTTAGATCACGTATGATCACCAAACAGCTTCGTTTGATCGCACTTGGTTCCTGAGATATGAAGCATTTTCACACTAGTTCACCTCTCCCTCCTCCAAACGTTAATGTGGACGTTTTCTGCATACCATATTCGAAATTTCACACAAAAATCGTTCAGTTCGTTTGATCTTCGTTAGAACAAAGTTAACCACCTGAAATTTTCGTTAGATCTACCATAAAACGCACTTTATTCAGCATAAAGTTTTAGGGGGGTTGCATCGGGTTACCCCCTCCTCGCAGTTTCAAAAATAAACTATGCCATTCATTAGACTTTCGTTAGATCACGTTCACGTATGATCACTAAACAGCTTCGTTTGATCGCACTTGGTTCCTGAGATATGAAGCATTTTCACACTAGTTCACCTCTCCCCCTCCAAACGTTAATGTGGACGTTTTCTGCATACCATATTCGAAATTTCACACAAAAATCGTTCAGTTCGTTTGATCTTCGTTAGAACAAAGTTAACCACCTGAAATTTTCGTTAGATCTACCATAAAACGCACTTTATTCAGCATAAATTTTAGGGGGGATAGCGTTGCGTTAGCCCCCCCTAATCGCAGTTTCAAAAATAAACTATGCCATTCATTAGACTTTCGTTAGATCACGTATGATCACTAAACAGCTTCGTTTGATCGCACTTGGTTCCTGAGATATGAAGCATTTTCACACTAGTTCACCCCTCCCCCTCCAAACGTTAATGTGGACGTTTTCTGCATACCATATTCGAAATTTCACACAAAAATCGTTCAGTTCGTTTGATCTTCGTTAGAACAAAGTTAACCACCTGAAATTTTCGTTAGATCTACCATAAATCGCATGTTATTCAGCATAAATTTTAGAGGGGGGGCGATAGCGTGGGGTAGCCCCCCCCCCCCCGTCGTTTCAAAAATAAACTATGCCATTCATTAGACTTTATTTAGATCAGGCACAAGCACCAAACGGCTCTGTTAGATCGTACTTTATTCCTGAGACGTGAAGTATTTTCGCACTAGTTCATCTCGGGTACGGAGAACTGGCCACCGGAGAACTGGACACATTACAATTTCAGTGCCACAAAATTGTTCTGCATAATCAAATTTTGTGTGGCTATATTTCCCACTACTTCAGCAACTATTGTTCATAATTTTTTTTTAATATTTCATTTTCAGTGAGAAATTTAGACATTTCCATGATTTTTGGAGCTAAGACTAAGCGAAGAACTGGCCACCGGAGAACTGGAAACAAAAATTTTAAGGGGTCGTATAAAAATTGCGTTCTTGGCTGCTCCGTGCCTTTCCTTTGCTTTCTTTTTTTTTTTCCCTCTTTATTCGTTGTTTGTTGTGTCGTGGTCACCATTAGGGGAGGAAGGGGCCAGGGCAGACGTCGCGTGCCCAGTGCCCCAACCCCCGAATACGTAGCTTTTCTTTTTCTCCTCAACCTGTTTCGGTCGGAATGATCAGGATGAATCATTTCACATTCTTGGACACAACTGCTGCCTCATACGTTGCAGCAGTAGTTCCGTCCAAGAATGTGAGCTGGGACTCACTCAGACAAAGAAAACGTCATCCCCCTTCCCAAACAGGAGATTGTGGTGCGGCCCCAAAGCAGTATGACTCTTCTCAGCATTGTTCCCAGTCCCACTACAATTTTACACCCTCACAGAACTTTTTGCGCCCATAGGCACGTGCCTACCACTAGCGTCTCAATTCTACAGTAGCCGAATCCTCATTCCCTGTAATGCGCATGCCCGAGACTTAGGAATTTTCTCCCCATCTGTTGGTCTCGCACTCTTTGCCCAAGAGTGGATAGTCAATATACGCCCCAGATTAAGGTGTACGTTGAACATTATGCTCAAATGCTGTGTTAATACGAAGTGTGACGTCACAATATGGCGTTGGGTAAACAAATATCTGTTCCTCTATGATTCCCATATCCCATGTTTCAACGTGAGTGGTGAAATTTGCTCATATTTTGCAACTTCTTCATTTTTTGTGACAATTCCAGAAAATTTTAGACGTCTGTGTCGATCTTGCACGGGTTCATAGAACCCACTTCGATGGCATTTATATTGGACAGCAGCTCTACCATCTGCTAGCAGGAAGTCTGATCTGCATTTAACAAATTGAGAATGAGACTCAATTTCAATTTTCACTTTCCACACAGCAAAATCGTTCATACAATTAAAACTTTTTATTTTCAAATGACAGAGAGATATCCAAATGTTCTGCCTCAATGTGTGTATGTAAAATCTTCAGAGATAAAAAAAAAAAAAAAACTTATCAGAAATACAACACGTCATATTCGTTACTACAGTATTTTGTTCTTCAGAAAATGAGCATTAAGATTTTTTTTACAAGTAAACTTTTTTCACAAATGGTGCACGACCGAAGGGGCACAGCCGTTGCTTACGAGGACTCACCTTTGATTTGCGATGGATGAATGTTATTTACGTGTCTATTCAAATTATATTTCTGTAAAAACGTTTCTTCGCAAAACGAACATGAATATACCTTCCTCTCAGATGTTATACCTTCTACTACTTGATGATGGGAATTTTTCATATGCCTATAAAAATTCTGTTTGTGAGAAAACGATGTCTCGCACCTTGAACATCTGTAGTCACCTTTTTTTTTTTTTTTCTGAAGACGATGAATCAGTGCTTTGGTCAGGATGAATATTCCTCATATGTCGATACAAATTAAACGACTTCATGAATATTTTCTTACAAAACGCGCAAGAAAAACAATCTTTATTCTCCATACAAGGTGCATCAACAATATTACCATCCATCGTCCACAGTAGATTAGAGAAAAAGCACACGTGATATGAAAAATTGAGGTTCAAGTAATTTGTTAAGTCTCGGGCATGCGCATTACAGGGAATGAGGATTCAACCGCTGTAGGATTGAGACGCTAGTCGTGCCTTTGCCTAATTGGAAATCCGCCACTGGTCAGCAGCCATTGGATACGCCGATACAACATATATGTTACTGCGAGAATAGAGAGTTATGCTATGATTGTGAAAGCAATGCACATGATGCAGATAATACACTGCCATCATCATCTCATTCAGAACAGAGTTCCAATATTTTATCTTGCACGTCTTTACTTGTAAAAATATTTCGTAAGAAAATGTGGAAGCCATATGTTGCACAAGTATCTTCTGTGGACAACTGTGATATCAGCATAGTTTTCCTTAAGAAACAGTCCGAACGTAACTTCATATATCAAGAAGATGATGTAGCTACTATACAACTGGATGATATAATTCAGACACTACCAACGCCCATAATTAATAATCGTGGAATTGTAGTATTTCCATACTCAGTTATATAAGTCCATACAATGTCACATGCGTGATCACCTGTCGCAAACATGACTGGCACAATTTTATTGTATTAAAACAATTAGTTAACTTTGTTTAGTGATATTTGTTTGTTAATCCTTTACTAATCTGAAAAAAAAAATTCACAACATGTTTCTAATATATGATTCACAGAAATTTGAAGAATAAGAAATGTATGACGGCTGTTACTTCCATTTTTTGTCACATACATGATCATTCAAAAAAGCCATTTAACATTATCAGAAACTAAGTATAATATGAATTCTGTGTTAATATTTACTTTAATAATCTTCTAATTTAGATAATAAAACATGGTTCTACCTCAATTTCTATATTTGTGAACCCAATTACATACTTATGTACGTGTGCGGAGTATGATTCAGGAATTTGCTGACAAGAGTAAAGAAGCGGGATTAAAAATGAACTTTCAGAAGACAAAAGTGATGTTCAATGCTTTTACAAGAAATGAAGATTTATCGATTGATGGGGAAAAGCTGGAGATAACAAATGCGTACGTTTATCTTGGACAGCAGATATCAAATGAGAGTAACATTAATGACGAAATTAATCGGCGTACAAAACTTGCCAGGAGAGCTTTTGGAAGAAACAGCATAATTTTCAAGAGCAATATGCCATTATATCTTAAAAGAAAAATGTTTGATCAATGCATATCCTTCCAGTGGTTACGTATGGTGCAGAGACGTGGACCTTAACTAAAAGAGACATACAAAGACTTCAGTCAACTCAAAGCAGCATGAAGAGGTGCATGCTTGGTGCAACGAGGAGGGATAAGAAGAGGAACTCGTGGATCAGAAAAATGACCAGAGTGGAAGACATCATGATCAGAATAAAATCCCTGAAATGGCAATGGGCTGGACATATTGACTGTCCATCGATGGACAGTCAAAATTTTAGATTGGATTCCAAAAGACACGAAAAGACCCAGAAGACCACATGGGAGATGGGTGGATGAAATTCGAAAGTATGCGGGAGTAACATGGAGGAGACTGGCACAAGACAGACCGTTGTGGAAGAGGCTTAGAGAGACCTTCGTCCAGCAGTGGATTGATAATGATGATGTAGAAGTATGTTTGTCACATACATGACTGTGGAATGTGCCATTTACTTCTACATCTGACATCCTATCACTATTTGCATTACCCTCCATATTATCAAATTCACAAATTTCTGTATCTTCTCCACTTCTATCACTCATGCTAATTTCTTGATTTTTGAATTTGCTCCATTTCCTTCCATTAAAACATTAGAATTCTTATTTTCTAAGTGAAATTGTTGGCTTTCATTATTCGCCATACTCAAATATTACTAAAGTATTTGCTTAGCATGCAAGTTCAAAAGAGAATGACTTAGCCGCCCCGGTGGCGCAGTGGTCTAAGCGATGGCCTCTGATCATTCGTCCGAACGGGGTCCGGGTTCGAATCCCGGTGAGGCATGGATGTTGTGTTTGTCTTACGGCACTGGCTCTCTCTCCCTTCCCTGGAACCAGTGACCCTAAATTAGGGACGGGCGACTGCTTATAGCCCATTGAGTTGCTCATGGTGGTCGTTAAAATTCTAATAAAAAAAAAAAAAAAAAAGAATGACTTACCCCACCGTCGTCTTCTATCCATCAATGTGTATCCTTAGTGTTTCTAAAATTATATGCTGCCACTCACTATTTATATTTGCACTTCGTCTTCCTTGGATTTTTAATTTCCATTTATTCCAGTTCCAGAGACTTGTACCGCCGTCCACACAATTCTTTTTAAGAGTTCTCACCTGCTTTTTTTTTTTTTTTTTTTTTGTTTTTCCACTATCCTTTTCCTATAATCGTACAGTCCTCAGTAGTTCCCGTCTTGTTCTTCGCTCCAAATTAGGTAATTTCCTTAATCACCGTCGTAGTCGATCCTATCCTTTTCCCTCCTGGGCCGGAATATCAGCATTCTTCTATTTTTTTTTTTTTTTTTTTTTTTTTTTTTTTGCTGTTCTTTCACTTTAAAATCTCCTTGGCCGGTCCTTCATATCCCTTCCTTGAGCAGAATCATCTGGTACTACTCGTTGTCTGATCATAGTTCGTTACTGGAATCCCTGGTTGTTCCTTCCGAATTAGCCTCCTTTATCTTTCGGAATTATTCTCCTTGGATATTTTTAGCGAATGAAGTTCCTTAACTTTTTCTTCGGAATTGCCCTCCGGAAATAATCCTTCCAAATTAGTCTTCTTGGCTTCTCCTTCTGAATTATCCTCCTTCTGATCTTTTCATTGATCAGAGTCCTTTAGAACTGTTGTCCAATTGGTTGGTAGCCGACTTAGAATTCCATCTCCGCCCAGATCCGATATGCTGTTGTGACTGCGCTAATGTGATGGCCAACCAGGAGAATGCTGTTATTTCGTTGCTTTTTCGTATTCGTGAATTTTACTTTACCCTTACATTATCCATCACATTTTCTGTAAATCAGATGGCTTTATGATTTCATCACAACAGCTTTATTAAGCAGTCGTATCAGTACATATATATACATTTATTTACAAGTTGATTTTCACTTTCCGTGGGTGACCATCGAGCAGCGTCAACGTCCGGCTGCAGCATTTTGAAGTTCAGAGAATTTCCCATCCTTGTTACCATCTACTCTCAATCGGTTCTCATTGTCTTTTGGAATTTCTACCCTTCGTCAGCAGCAAAAGAAAATGGCGCAAGGTATCTGGCAGGAAAAAGCACGTAATTCCAAAATCCCAAGTGTATCCTTCGGGAAATCGACACTAGAGAGTAGCAATCTGTAACGAAAACAAGAAAAGCACAACAAAATACACTTAAATAATAGCAATCCGCAAAGTTGGAAAATTCTGAAACAGCGCTCAGAAAGTACGTCGACCCGCCTCGCAAGAAAAATCCATACTGGATTCCTTTCTCTATCCTGCCACCCTCGTCTCTCTTTTCACAACCTTCTCTCTGCCTCCCCTCCCCCCGAGTCACATGAGTTGCCCTAAGGCAAACCCAACCTTAAAAACCTTGGATATTCTCCGAAGAAACCTTTTTCCTATCTCAACTTTTATACCGTCACTGACATCCCTTTACCCAAGGTACTTAGACGGAGGAGAGGTACCTCCAATCGCCTTTGTTTCCGTGCCACCGGCGAGCTGTCACCCTACGAGCTGGAGTGTGACGTCACAGTGGTCATAAACGATTTCTTGAGCATTCGGACCTTGTGCTGTAGTGTCGATTACTCACTGTATTTCTTTGTCAATTTTTTTTTGATTGGAGGTTTAACGACCACCGTGAGCAACTCAATGGGCTATAAGCAGTCGCCCGTCCCTAATTTAGTGTCACTGGTTCCAGGGAAGGGAAAGAGCCAGTGCCGTAAGACAAACACAACATCCATGCCTCGCCGGGATTCGAACCCGGACCCCTTCCGGACGAATGATCAGAGGCCATCGCTTCGCATAGCCTCACTTCCCCTAATCCATTTCCCCTAATTCCCGTTTGCCCTAATCACGTTTACCCCAATGGCGTTTCCCCGAAATCGCTTTTACCCGAATTCCCATTTCCCCTAATTTCGTTTGCCCTAATCTCGTTTCCCCTAATCTCGTTTCTCCTAATTCCCGTTTGCCTTAAACGCGTTTACCCCAATGACGTTTCCTCGAAATCCCTTTTACCCGAATTCTCATTTCCCCTAATTTCGTTTCCCCTAAATCTCGTTTCCCCTGATTCGCATTTGCCCTAAACACGTTTACCCCAATGGAGTTTCCCCGAAATCGCTTTTACTCGAATTCCCATTTCCCCTAATTTCCTTTCCCTAATCTCGGTTCCCCTAAATCTCGTTTCCCCTAATTCGCATTTGCCCTAAACACGTTTAATCCAATGGCGTTTCCCCGAAATCGTTTTTACCCGAATTCCCATTTCCCCTAATTTCGTTTCCCCGAAATCGCTTTTACCCGAATTCCCATTTCCCCTAATTTCGTTTCCCCTAAATCTCATTTCCCCTAATTCACGTTTGCCCTAAACACGTTTACCCCAATGGCGATTCCCCGAAATCGCTTTTACCCGAATTCCCATTTCCCCTAATTTCGTTTCCCCTAATCTCGTTTCCCCTATTTCAAGTTTGCCCGTATCAAGTTTTTCCTAATTCGCGTTTTTCTTATTTCGCGTTTGCCTTAATTCATGTTTGGTTTTTATTAACCGAAATAAAACGGTGGGTCTTGATATCTCAAGAGAATTATTCTTTCCTTTCTTGTTGATGATGTCGATAACCATGCCAACAAAAGTGTAAAGAAGTGCACATGGTGAGGACCATTATACGATTAGTCCTTAACGCAGCCATTGTATCTGTCACGACCCCCCCCCCGCTTCCGCTACCCTTCCTCACAGATAAAGTACTACACCGCATTAAACTTTTATTAAAGCAAGAGATACTATTGAAAAGCATTCGCTAGAATTGTGAACGCAGAAGGCCCACTTTTTAAGAGTTCTTAGCGTACTAGACCCCTTCAGCGTTGCTTGCAGCATTTGTTATTCATCCCCATTGTCATTGCAGTGTATATACCATCATGTTTTAACAGTTTGTATTATTTCCCAGTGAGACGCCCAACACTGTACGTCTCCCTCTTATGTTTTCTTATGTTGAATAATAATAAAGCGATTTTGAAACCTTCCTTCTCCCCACCGTACGAGACTCTAAGCATGAGCCGTGGAAATGCCTTTTGTTAATTGAGTTACGTCAGTTTGTCCTGTTTGAATGTTTTCTCAGTTAGCACCATCACTGATTGGGTGTAGGAGAACTGGCTACAAAAATTTTAACAGGCCGTATAAAAATTGCGTTTTCGACCGCTTCGTGGCCACGTTCCCGGAAGTTGGTTATCTGAATCACATAAAGTTTCCGTAATTTCGTCTTTTCTTAATTGCGATTATTAATGTAATTCTTTAAAAAAAATGTTTATGATCTACAACTGAACAAAAGATTTCAGGATTTACAAACTGCAAGTCTGCAATTAATTATCTGAGGGCATGTGCTGCCTCACGAAACCTTTCGGGGGGAGGGGGAGGGTAACACCAAAAGTATAAAATATAAAGGATTTCTGGTCTGATCGGGAGATTTTCAGCATTTACAACCTACAAGTCAACAAATTATCTAAGGGCATGTGCTGCTTCAAGAAAACTGCCGGGGGGGGGGGGGGGGGGCACACGTGTACAATGTTAAGTTAAACGAAATTTGTTTTGAATTTTATGGATTTTTACACTGCCTGAAAATAAACATCTTTCCTTTTCTTTCTGTTGAACTTGAAATCGAAAAAGGATAAAGAAAAATTTTTGTAATTTAAAAAAAAAATTACAATGCCCCCTTTTTCGCTCCTGAGAATTGATAGCGGCAATGAGGTGCACAAAATCCTCTTTTCAAATTTTTACTGTCTGTAGCAGTGGCTTACGCCGATAGATCGTTTTCCAAACTTAGAAATACGAAAAGTTACTTTTGATTAAATGTGAAACAGCAACAACTTTTTTTTTTTTCCGTTAGTAATTAAAACAAAATTGCTACAGACTTAGACAATTTGGACATTGTTATAAAGTTTGTAACAAAAAGAAAAACAAAAGCTACAAAAGTTAATTTTACCTGAAACTACGTTTGTCTGTGTGCTTTCTTAAAGCTTTAGTTTTTAATTTATAGGGAAAATAATTTCATTTATAATTTCATTTAATACGAAAACCAATTATTTCGAATTCTACTTTCAGTTTTATACAATTTATTTGAATATGTACCAATAGAAGATAATTTTTGGTTAGAATAGTTCAAGAGACGCCCGTCATGTTCAATGTTATATATATACAAACTTAATTTCTGGATATTCATCACTGCTGCGTTGCGCGTCATGATCTTCAGAATGTGTGTTAAAAAAATTTGTTTTAAAATTCGGTTTTAAATTTTGTCCTTAACTCTGCTTTTGGGTATATATATATATATATATATATATATATATATATATATATATATATATATATATTCTATAAAGAAGATACCTAAGCAAAAAAATACATATATAATTTTGACTCACACCTAATACAACATAGAAAAGGTTATGTATCTACCTGTGTGAGTAAAAGGAGAAAAGATAAAAAATAAAATAAAACAACTGAATGTAGAAGGTGTCGAGAATACTGAGCCTTGGCTTTATCAAGGACCAGCAAAACCAAGGCTCAGTATTCTCGACACCTTCTACATTCAGTTGTTTTATTTTATTTTTTTATCTTTTCTCCTTTACTCACAGGTGTATAACCTTTTCTATGTTGTATTAGGTGTGAGTCAAAATTATATATGTATTTTTTTGCTTAGGTATCTTCTTTATAGAATGTGAATTCTGAATTTTCAAAACTGCTGCATTGCGCGTTTTGATTTTCAGGTTATTTTGCACCCTTCATTTTAAATTCTAAAATCTTTTCCTTAGTCTTCAGTTTTGCTCTTAAGTAACTAATTTCAATTTATTATTTAGCAGCTCATGCGCAAATTCTAGTTGAAATGTTTTATTATTATTATTATTATTATTATTATTTTTTTTTTTTTTTATTACTATTTTTTTCACTTGAGGTTTTTTTCATTTTCTAATTTTTCTTTTTAGTATGTTTTGGATGCAGCTTTTTGGAGTGTAGTTTATACTCGAGTTTGGTCTTTTTCTTGGACTGCTTATTTCTAAAAGTTTTTCCTAGTTGGTTTGCTCAGAATTTGTATGTTTTGGCCCAAGTGTAGTTCTAAGGACGATGAAAGGATTGGAGGTCAGCTCAGATATTTTAAGTCCTCCCGCTCGGTTAGGCTAGCACCCTTTCCCATAGTGTATGAACTCGCTGGCAAAGGTAATCTAAAGTTATGAAATGACAAACGTTGTTTGACATGTAAATCTGCAGATCCTAACCTGTATTCTTCTGTTGAGGATAATTGCTCCAACAAGTTTTGCAAAGCCTACAATACCATCTATAAGCTCACCTGTACTGTCTGCAACCTTAGCTATATTGGCCAAAGTAAAAATCCTCTTCATCTTAGGATTAATGGTCACAGGTCTCTAGTAAACAAGTTCTCTAATTCAGGAGTGAACCCCTCCACAAACGCCAACCAGTACTCTACCTTTGAATTAGAGCATTTCCATACTCATGGTTTTGACAAAGTGAAAATAGAGGTACTACATATTATTCCTGACCTCTATGCTCGGCTAGAAACTGAATCCCTTGAAATTTTGCAGCATCAGTCTCTTTATCCCTATGGCCTTAATTCCACTCTATCTGACAATAAGCATAATCAGCATAAATTTTCAATTCGTGAACTCTTCTTTCTTGTTAATAATAAGAGCTGCTCTAGAGGTAATAGAGGACAGAGGTTATTTCGCACATCAAGCAAAGTTGATTTTGCTAACTTGCTAAAAACTCTGGAAAGCTTTAAAACTGGCACTAATTTTGTTAAAAATACTTACAAAATTCTCAAGTCCTTCAAGCACTCTGTCCTTAAATGTTTTTTCAAATTCTGGAATGAAACTGCTGACCATGTTGATAAGCATGTTTTTGCTTTGGTTCTGGACATTCTTAAACATATTCTTAAAGATAAAATTTCTTAAAGAATTTTCCAGTAATTTTGTTACCATCAGGTTCCTAAATAAAGCCTACGATAATCTCAATGTAAGGAAGCTGTTCTACAATAATGCAATTTTTTTCCCATCCACAGGCACCAGTCTATTGTAAGTTTTAAATATGTTAAGACCTTAGGGTCAATAGTTAAAAACTACAAACTTAACTCTTCGAGCTACATTCCTGTAATTACTACTTGTTCTTGTGATGAACATAAAGAAACAGTTCACTATGATAAGAATTACAACCATATTATCACCGGAAACTTGAGTTATGTTGAAAATGAAAAGCTTAGGAATTTATTAGAGTATGGCTCTAAATTCAGACCTTCCTTCACAATTTCCAAAGAAAGGATTCTTGAGAGCTTCACTCAAGATGTAAATAAGTACATCGTAAAAACCAGTTTAACGTACAATCAGCCTATTGAGGCCTTCGCAGAATGGAAATATAATATAATCAATAGCTTCACCGGTGAGTTGGCAGGTCTGGACTTTTGTTTCGACAGAAATCTCTTTTTCTCTGGAGAAGCTAAAAGGTCACTCTCCAAACTACAAGACCAATTTATTTTTACCACTACGGATAAAGCTAGCAATAATTTTGCAATTATCTGTAAGAAGTTCTATTTTGAATTGTTAACTATGGAACTCAATAATAGAGTAACATACGAGCCCGTAAGTTATTCTACCAAGCAGTTGAGAAAATCGGTTTAAGGCATTCTTCAAGAAACTTAAAATTCCACAAACTAGAAGATATGGGCCTGAATTTCCATTTCTTTTTGCAACGGTTAAGTTTCATAAGGATCCTGTGAAGTTCAGGTTCATAGCTAGTGGAGTAAGGAGTCATAAAAAGAAAATAGATCTTGCTTTTGAAGATGTCTTAAAGAAGGTTTTGAAACACATTAGAAACTGTTCTAACTTGATGTGGCACAGAGATTTTTGGATAATTAATAATAATGCAGAAGTAATTTCTACTATACTCAAAGTTTGTCCCCTAGATATTAATAGTTATGATTTTGAAAACCTATATACTAATCTGCCTCTATCAGATATAATCACTACCTTTAAAGAGCTGTATGCAGAATTTAAACTTAACCAATTTGTTGATGTAGGAACTTGGAACTCTTATCTCAATTGCTGCATAAAAAATAACCATATCTTATATAATAATACTCTCTATAAGCAAGTGAACGGTATTCCCATGGGAACATCAACCTCCACGAATATCGCTAATCTATTCCTGTTCTTTAAGGAATATAAATTCATTAAAAATCACCCCACCTGCTCAGATAACTACCTTTACACATTTAGATATATTGATGATCTGCTGTGTATCAATAATTCAGAAGTTATAGAGAGTGATTTTGATAATATCTATCCTAGCTCTCTTAACTTATGTAAAACCAACCACAGTAATCAGGAACTTGAGTTCCTAGACTTAAGCATTAAGCTCAACAGAGGTAACCCATCTATTAGCCTCTTTGATAAAAGAGTTAATTTTCCTTTCAAAGTAATTAAATATCTACACTGGAATAATAACATTTCAACCAAAGTAATTGAGAATGTACTAATTTCTCAGGTCCTAAGAATTTCAAGAATTTGCAGCAACAATTTGGATTTCAATTACCACATTAATATACTATTAGAAAGTTTTCTAGAGAACGAAATTCCTTCTTCTTTCATCAAAAGAACTTTAAGAAAAATTATTCTGAATAATAGAGTAAGGTTGGCAGATCTGCTTTAAATTTTCTACACAGTTAATAATATGATTCTGACCAATCAAAGCCGTAAGGAAGTTGGCTAGAGGATGCCTATTAACTACCTAAAGGAACCTTAGTGCTATGGATATGACGGTCCTATTAAAACAAAAAATTAAATAATATAAACAAAATCACAAAAAAAGCTTAAAAATCTGTTTATAAAAGAAAATAAAAACAAATAAAAAAGAAAACTAGTTATTCATCACTAGGATAGCTATACTAAAAATAGTAAAACCAACATTAAAATTAATAAGATTCTGATTAATCTATAGAAGCTCACTAAGGTGATTTAATACATGCAAAGATTATTAAATAAACTGCTCGTGTATTTTATAATATTTCTCATGTATTCTGGAGAGTTAATTCTGCTCATTCTGATCATACAGATCCACAGTCTTAAGTTTATATATTTTTTTCTCTGGTTAAAATCTCCGCGCGTTGGTTTCTTGCTGTATGAGGAGGCCATCAGCCCCACCCTCACTGCCCCCCAGCGTCTAGGGAGTGGCGGAAGGGGTCAGCCATGTTCTCCTCTTGTGAGGAGAAAAGTTTTTGTCACACAAGAGGTAAGCTCTCTTCCTAGTTTTTGGGTTCTAGGTTTTATAAGTTCAATGTTTGTACTTTATGTACCTTTTCTCTGTCGTTTTTTAGCTTTTCAGCTTTTAAGCATTGGTTTGTTTGTTAACATTTATGCGGGTTTTAACTCTTACTTTTCTTTGTAACTTTGAGCGTCTTTTGGGGTACCTAGGAACAGAAGAAGGCTAAGCTTGTTCCTTTTCTATGCGCTGTCTATGCGCTGTTTTTTCAAAGTAGTTAAGTTCTTAATAACTAATTAATTATGCACTTAAAGCACTGCTGAAATACTTTGTACATATTGCAACTAACTGTTTAAGGTATATAACTTTCACAAAGTTTTCTTTAGTTAATTATTATCTTTAACTTATTCTCGTTTTCGTGCTGTCATAAGTTGTAGAGTAGGGTTTTAGACTCAAGTTTTCTTTCAAAAAATCTGTTCGTTATAAATTAACATTTCCTTTTTAATTGCAATGTAAAATTTGGATTTCTTTGCATTGTTTTTCAGGTTTAAATTCTCTCTCAAACGAACTTGAGATTTCGTTATAGCTGAAAATCATTTCTATTTATTATGTCACTCTCACAGCTTGAGTTCTCTTTAATCTTCTTCTCTATTTAATAGTAACAGATGAAGAGCATGGGTCGGGCCATGAAGGTTAATGGATGCAAGCGAAATTGTTAACTAGTTACTAGGTCATGCTACTCTACGGAGGACATGACTTATATATATTTTTTAAACTATTTTAGGTGGGAATGTTACTTGCATCTATGGCCTTGCAGAAACCCATTTCCAACTAGGTCTTTGTGGAAGTGAGAATATGCAGAGTTTTTGCTGGTCCTTGATAAAGCCAAGGCTCAGTATTCTCGACACCTTCTACATTCAGTTGTTTTATTTTATTTTTTTATCTTTTCTCTCCTTTTACTCACACAGGTAGATACATAACCTTTTCTATGTTGTATTAGGTGTGAGTCAAAATTATATATGTATTTTTTTGCTTAGGTATCTTCTTTATAGAATGTGAATTCTGAATTTTCAAAACTGCTGCATTGCGCGTTTTGATTTTCAGGTTATTTTGCACCCTTCATTTTAAATTCTAAAATCTTTTCCTTAGTCTTCAGTTTTGCTCTTAAGTATATATATATATATATATATATATATATATATATACCCTGGGTCATGACCCAGGAACTTGCTGACAAGAGTAAAGAAGTGAGATTAAAAATGAACTTTCAGAAGACAAAAGTGATGTATAATGCTTTTACAAAAAATGAAAATTTATCGATTGATGGGGAAAAGCTGGAGATATCCAATACCTACATTTATCTTGGACAGCAGATATCAAGTGAGGGTCACATTGATGAAGAAATTAATCGGCGTATAAAATTTGCCTGAAGAGCTTTTGGAAGAAACAGCATAATTTTCAAGAGCAATATGCCATTATGTCTTAAAAGAAAAGTGTGTGATCAATGCATCCTTCCAGTGCTTACGTATGGTGCAGAGACGTGGACCTTAACTAAAAGAGATATACAAAGGCTGCAGACAACTCAAAGCAGCATGGAGAGGTGCATGCTTGGTGTAACCAGGAGAGATAAGAAGAGGAACTCGTGGATCAGAAAAATGACAAGAGTGGAAGACATCATGATCAGAGTTAAATCCCTGAAATGGCAATGGGCTGGACATGTTGCCAGAAGAACGGGCCATCGATGGACAGCCGAAATTTTAGATTGGACTCCAAGGGACAGGAAAAGACCCAGAAGAAGACCACATTGGAGATGAGTGGATGAAATTCGAAAGCATGCGGGAGTGAGATGGGTGGATGAAATTCAAAAGTATGCGGGAGTGAGATGGGTGGATGAAATTCGAAAGCATGCGGGAATGGGATGGTGGAGACTGGGGCAAAACAGACCGTAGTGGAAGAAGCTTGGTGAGATCTTTGTTCATCTAGCAGTAGATTGAAAATGGTTGATGATGATGATCACATATACATATATTTTCCTGAATTTGACGATAAAAAATTACATACAACGATTTTTTTCCTGAATTTCACGATAAATCCAATTTTTTTTCCTGAATTTTGGCGATAAAAGAAACGTTTTATTTCATTCAACGAAAATCAGGACAAACATGAATTGGGGAAAACGAATCAAGGCAAAGGAGAATTAGAACAAACTTGATATAGTAAACGTTTTTAGGGAAACTTTGATACGGACAAACGTGTTTAGGGCAAACGTGAATTAGGGGAAATGAGATTTAGGGGAAACGAAATTAGGGGAAATGGGAATTCGGGTAAAAGCGATTTCGGGGACACGCCATTGGGGTAAACGTGTTTATGGCAAATGCGCATTAGGGGAAACGAGATTTCGGGGAACCGAGATTAGGGGAAAGGAAATTAGGGGAAATGGGAATTCGGGTAAAAGCGATTTCGTGGAAACGCCATTGGGGTAAACGTGTTTAGGGCAAATGTGAATTAGGGGAAACGAGATTTAGGGGAACCGAGATTAGGGGAAATGGGAATTCGGGTAAAAGCGATTTCGGGGAAACGCCATTGGGGTAAACGTGTTTAGGGCAAATGCGAATTAGGGGAAACAAGATTAGGGCAAACGAAATTAGGGGAATTGGGAATTCGGGTAAAAGCGATTTCGGGGAAACGCCATTGGGGTAAACGTGTTTAGGGCAAATGCGAATTAGGGGAAACAAGATTAGAGCAAACGAAATTAGGGGAAATGGGAATTCGGGTAAAAGCGATTTCGGGGAAACGCCATTAGGGGAAACGAGATTTAGTGGAAACGAGATTTAGGGGAAACGAGATTAGGGGCAATGGGAATTCGGATAAAAGCGATTTCGGGGAAACGAGATTAGGGGCAATGGGAATTCGGATAAAAGCGATTTCGGGGAAACGCCATTGGGGTAAACGTGATTAGGGGAAACGGGAATTAGGGGAAATGGATTAGGGGAAACGGGTGTTCACCCATCGCTTACCCACTGCGCCACCGGGGCGGCTTGTCAATTTTAGACCTGCTTTGTCGTTTCATTCATTCATTCATTTGTTTTCTGTGTACAACTATCTCGAAAATACCTGGGTAGCCTGTTGCACTTTGTCGTAATAACAGTTCAAAGGAAAGGAAGTTAGATGTTACATACCATATTTTCCCATCGGATAGAGATATCTTGAAGCAATGGGTAGGGAAATGCTGTCGAAAGGATGTATTCGATGTAAAGAAAGCACGAATGTGTTCAGAACACTTTGATATCTCGAAGTAAGAGCAAGATTTTAGAAATGAATTGCTGAACTTGCCTCCCAGAAAAAAACTGAGAAAAGATGCCGTGCCTACAAAAAATATGCCTTAGCAGATGGAGGAGCAAACTTCTGTTCGAAGTGAACGGTTTAAGATCGGAGAGGTCAGAAAAAAAATGCATTAAATCGAATTGAAAGTATATCTCCAATTAAACGTCAAATCACAGGTCACAATGAAAGTGACATCATTCCTGACCAACATTTATCATACCGTCAATGTTATGTGAGAAGTGCGAACGTCTGAACAAAAATGTAATGCAACTGAAGTGTGAAAATAATTCACTACGGGAAGAATTATCAAACGTAAGAAAACAGTTAGTAATGGTAAAACAATGCTTTTGCCTCGAAAAAGAAGCCTAAAAGCGGAAATTAATTGTTATGAAACGCAAATGCAACTATAGAAATTTGCTGAGCAACAGTGAAATGTGGCCAGCTATCATAAATTTACTTGGCCATTGTTTCACTGAAGTGCGAATTCAAACTCTTGTAGTGAATATATTTTCAAACTCTTGTGTCAAAAAAGATACCAGCAAAATGGAATGAAGATATAAGTCAAGCACTTGTTTTGCATGCTATTTCTCGAAAAGCATATTTTTTCATCAAAAATAAAATTCACATACTGCTTCCAAGCATTTCCTTTCTGAAACGGTTTTGTGGTAAATTTGTATTAACGATGGTTTAATTGAGCCCGTTTTAAAGGTGATAAAAATGAACGCTATACACCTAACCGAATTCGACAAAGTTTCAGTTTTATCTTTTGGTAAAATACGCGTTAATTGCCGATATTGTTATGATGCTGCTGCAGATAAAATTTTAGGACCGCATAGTAACGTTTTAGTGGTTATGCTGAGAGGCTTCTGGAAAGCTTGGAAACAACCATATACTGCATTACTCCTTTGATATTACTCCTTTCAAAAGCTGTTAAGTGACATAATTTGAGCCGTTGAGCAATCGGGTTATTTAGTGCATGGAGTGGTACCTGATCTTTGAGGGGTGGTGGTGGTGTGTGGGGGTAGTCAAGGTTTGGAGGCAGCTTGGAATAACCCCAATAATGTCTTCTTTTCCAAATCCAGTAAATGGATATCGAAAAATATGGATGTTTGCCGATGTGTCCCATCTAATTAAACTTCTCCGAAATCATATATTTGATCGCGGAGCACGCTGTAGTGTGTAACCGTTACTCGCCAGATATAGCTTTCCCAGCTCCAAAACGCCATTGCAGTGTGCTTTTAGAAAGAAAACAAGTTAGTAAAATCATGCAATGCATTGATTATGATACGCTTTCCAATATACTAGAAATCATTACTCAAGCTATTACTCAAGTTATGAAGAAAATGGCTGTGGAATAAATCTCATCCCTGTGCCATGACCTTTGATCTATTTGGATGATATTCAACAGAACTGGTTCAGTATATCTCCGAAATAACATGATAAAGTTTTGTCGCAATCGAAGCAATTTTACGTAAGTTATGATCCATAAGCGCTATGGAATAGATCGCGCTCCTGTGTCCTAACCTTTCGCCCCATTTCGCCCATTTTCAATAGGATTCGTCCCCAAGAAGGTCCCTACAACATATTAGCATTTCATCCAAATCGAAATTTTTTTACATAAGTTATGACTCATAATGGCGATGGAAGTGATTCTGCTCCTATGTCCTGACCTTGGCAAAATTGGCGAAATGGGGGACCTTTGACCCCCATTTCGCCAATTTTCAATAGGGTTTGTCCATAGGTGGTCTCCTACCACATACTAAAATTTAATCGAAATCGAACCTTTTTTACGTTAGTTATGACGCATAAGAGCAGTGGAATGGATCCCGCTCTTATGTCCTGACCTTTGTCCCCATTTCGTTCACTTTCAATAGGGTTCCTTCACAGGTGTTCCCCTACCACATACTAAAATTTCATCGAAATCGAACGATTTTTACGCAAGTTATCGTGCGGACGAACATACGCACACAACGCGTGACGTAATGAGACAGATGGGAATCGCGACCATCTGCTAGCAAGGTGTGACGTCATAAAACTTTAATAGGATCCACAAACAACGCGTGACGTAATGACATAGATGGCATGACCGCGCGCCAACATCTAATGGGGCGACGCCATGACACCACACTACAAACTTGGTAATTCGGGGTGGTTATTTAACCCACTAAACAAATTGTCTGAAAGTAGAGATCAAGCTAAATCGGCTTCTAGTACCAGAAAACGGTAGGTTAACGACTTTCATCAAAATCCTCAGAACCGTTTTCAAAATAAAATTTACATACATACAAGAATTGCTCCTTTAAGTTGAACGTCAAGTAATTTTGCTTCCTGTACTTGGAATGGAAACATTTCTGTAGACATTTTCTTCCCAATTAATGCGTTCCCAAGGATGAAAATTTGAACATCGATTAACATATCTTCATTTTATAACTTGGAATACTTAATATTTTCTAAAACATAACCATAATTATGCAATCCAACATTTCTTTGTCTACTGACGTTATCAAAGTACAGGTCGCGCCATCGTTTTTCTGGTTTCAACACCACCAAAGGAAAAGTTATTGATTTTTAATGTAATTATGGTTATGTTTTAGAAAATATTAAGTATTCCAAGTTGTAATAAAGTTATTTTAATCGATGTTCAAATTTTCATCCTTGGGAACACATTAATTGTGAAGGAAATGTGTACAAAAGTTTTTCCATTGGAAGTATAGGAAGCAAAATTACTTGACGTCCGCTTTAATAATATAGGATAAGAGCGATGGAATGGATCGCATTCCTATGTCCTGACCTTTGACCCTATTTCGTCAACATTCAATAGGGTTCGTCCCCAGGTGGTCCCCTACCACATACTGAAATTTCATCGAAATAAAGCTATTTTTACGCACGTTATATATGACGCATAAGAGCAATGGCATGCATCCCGCTCTTATGTCCTAATCTTTGACCCCACTTCACCCATTTTGAATAAGATTCGTCCCCAGGCGGTCCCCTCCCACGTACTAAAATTTCATTGAAATCGAACCATATTTACGCAAGTTATGACGCATAAGGGCAATGGAAAGATCCGCTCCTACGTCTTGACCTTTGACCCCATTTTTCCCATTTTCAATAGGGTTCGTGGTGGTCCCCTACCACATAGTAAACTTTCATTGAAATCGAACCATATTTACGCAAGTTATGACGCATTAGACCTATGGAAGGATCCCCGCTCTTACGTCGTGACCTATGACCCCATTTGTCCCATTTTCAATAGGGTTCGTCCCCAGGTGGTCCCCTACCACATACTAAAATTTCATCGAAATCGAACCATTTTTACGCCAGTTATCGTGCGGACGGACAAAGCTGGAGCATATACGCTTTTTCAACCTACGGTTGGAAAGCATAAAAAAGAAAGATATTCAGCAAAAAAGCATCGAACAGTATTCATGTCATATTCCCGTTTTCTTCCAGTATATATATATAGAGAGAGAGGTGCATGCTTGGTGTAACCAGGAGAGATAAGAAGAGGAACACGTGGATCCGAAGAATGACAAGAGTGGAAGACATCATGATCAGAGTTAAATCCCTGAAATGGCAATGGGCTGGACATACTGCCAGAAGAACAGACCATCGATGGACAGCCGAAATTTTAGATTGGATTCCAAGGGACAGGAAAAGACCCAGAAGAAGACCACATGGAAGATGGGTGGATGAAATTCGAAATTATGCGGGAGTGACATGGAGGAGACTGGCACAAGACAGACCGTTGTGGAGGAAACTTGGGGAGACCTTCGTCCAGCAGTGGATTGATAATGGTTGACAATGATGATGATGATGATGATATATATATATTTTACTCTATTTTGAAAAATAGTTTGATGTTTGTACAATTTTTACTTAAAAATTACTTACTGAAAACTAGCTCTGTTATTTCGATTGAAAATTCACAGAGCACACGACACTTTCTCGGTTATGGCCACCGTGACGTCACAGCGCAGCGAAGAGACGCGGAAAGACGGTGCCGTTACGATGGACCTACCTCTCCTCCTTCTAAGTACCTTGCCTTTACCCTTCTTGGAGCGTCGTGGTCACCCGAAAAAGAAATTTACACCATGAGTGGCATTACAGAAGTTTTACATTTTGTAAGGATCATGAAAATGGAGCTAACCCGGCGCCACCCCCCACTCCCTCACCGTTTCAAAATATAAATTATGCCAGTTAGTAGAGTTTCGTTAGATCAAGTATGATCACTAAACAGCTTCGTTAGATCGCACTTAGTCCCTGAGATATGAAGCATTTTCACACTATTTCACCCCCTCCAAACGTTAATGTGGACGTTTTCTGCACACCGCATTCGAAATTTCACACAAAAATCATTCAGTTCGTTTGATCTTCGTTAGAACAAAGTTAACCACCTGCAATTTTCGTTAGATCTACCATAAAACGCGAGTTATTCAGCATAAATTTTAGGAGAGACTAGCGCCGGGTTAGTATCCCCCCTCCCGCCTTTGCCGTTTAAAAAAATGAACTATGCCATTCGTTAGACTTTTGTTAGATCAGGTTCGATCACCAAACTGCTCCGTTAGATCGCACCGAGTTCCCGAGATTGAAGTATTTTCACACTAGTTCATCTCTCTGGCCATCGAATATGGACGTTTTGGTCTAAAGGTCTGCACGGGCCCGGGCCTTTGCTCTTTTCTAAGTTGAGAAAACAGGCCCGGGCGGGCCTTCAATATTTAATGTAAAACAGACACGGGCCGAGCAGGGCTTTTTTTTTTTCTTATGAGCAAACCGATCGCTGTACGGTGCCATTCTCCTTTGGAAAACTAGCAACATACGGCAGCATTATAAGATTGAATAATTTCCGCTGATGAAAAAAATAGAAGTTTTACAAAATACTCCCCTCCTACAAAACAATTGGAATGGGTCAGCTCCCTTAATTTTTCAATGGAATGTGGTCCCTTCTCTCTCTCTCTAGCTTTCACCCTCCTCTCGTGCTTCAGGGCAGGCTATTAACTGCAGCATTTCTAAACGGAGCCACCCGCTAGCAGACGATCTCTTTTATTATTCTGCTCAGCGAACTCTGTTCTCCAGATGTGTGAAAAGCTTTTAAGTTGTCTTAAATGGCACGGGAGAAATGGGCCGGGAGAAACTTACTTCTGTGTATAAATCTGTGCCGTATTTTCGCCATTTGTACTCTCAGGCAGCCGTTTTCAAAACTTCGGTGACCCTGATTATGTGGGCAGTCTGTCGTTGTTTTCCCTTAGCATATGCTCAGTTCAGTGTTGCTGATAAATATTCTTCCATACTTATTATGAAGTTTTAGAAAGCGAAAGCTTTTCGCGAAAAAATCGCTTCCGGAGAATATGTGCTTGTAGACAATGTAAAGGGGAAAAGCGATATTTGGAAATATTTTAAATTACTGTCCCGTTCTGAAACTAGTCGGCCGGAAAACGTCGTGCAGTGCACTAAATGCAAAAAAAGTTTTTGAGTTACTATAGCACAAAAAATGCCGCCCCGGTGGCGCAGTGGTCTAAGCGATGGCATCTGATTATTCGTCCAAAAGGGGTCCGGGTTTGAATCCCGGTGAGGCATGGATGTTGTGTTTGTCTTACAGCACTGGCTCTCTCTCTCTCTTTCCTGGAACCAGTGACCCTAAATTAGGGACGAGCGACTGCTTATAGCCCATTGAGTTGCTCACGGTGGTCGTTAAACCTCCAATCAAAAAAAAAAAAAAAAAAAAATGGCACACAATCTGGAACATCGCATCTTAAGCGGCGCAAATGTGCCCCCTCCCCACACACGAGAGACATATTGGGTTCCAGCGATGTGATATGCCAGTACAGATAGGTGCAGTTTATAAAACCATAAAATCTCCTCCCAGTAGAACGATCGGACTCATAATTCTGGATATTTCGTGCTTTTCGAATTAACCCCCATCCTCCTTATCCTCAAGGATATTTCCATGTTCGGCGGTAGGTAATGATAATTTGAAAACCAAGAAAATTTGAGAGGTATGGAAATTGTCCTTTTCATGCAATATTTTAGAGCATACAAGCCTCCCCCCTCTCATATTTTCTCTACAAATCACTATAAAACACTACTTTTGTCATCTTTCAGTTGCTTAAACTGTTATTAAACTTGCTTTACGCAATTCATCGCGAACATGTTGTAACGTTGCAGTAGATTTCAATGGGAAATAACTTGCCTAACAAAAAGTTCCAGTTCAGATTTGTTCCATGATTCAATAGAACTCCCCAAAACGGTCAGATCAGAGCATCGGGTTCAGCCATTACGTGGCGACACGTAGAAGGAGGAGAATATATCATTTAGTGGGGAGAGATATCGACGCCTCAAGGACATGGGATGTTGACGGTTTGGGTACCAAATACAAGGGATGGTGGCTCATACGGCAGATTTCAGTTGTCCCCGGAAGTTGCGGCTGGTGACGTAGCTGGGATGCATCGCTGAGTGTTAGGAATCGCGTTTGCTTTGCTCTGTTCGGAGAACTCTGATGATAAATACAACCACTGAGCTGCCAAATATGAAACAAAATGGTGAAATGATTTAAAGAAACAAAAGGAGTGAAGCAGAATATATCATTGATTGTTTCCTTTTTTATATATGTGTGTATTACTTCCATCAAATGCGAAAATAATGCTTTTTCGTTAATAACAAAACCTCGCCCACTTTAATTTTTGTGAAACGTTTCGGATACTCAGGTGTAATTTAATTCGACTTTTACCATCTACAAGAGAGGTTACCTGTGTTTTTGTAAATATGTTTCGAAAGCATTTGTAATTTTTTTTCAATTTTTGATTTTAGGTATTTTGTTTTTTTACCTTAATTTTCGGTTCTCTGATTTGTTTCAATAAAAGCCGGCGCGAGCGTTTCCATCTTGTGACTCTGCTACAAAAGCTCTTTAAAATATCGCCCCCCCCCCTGTTTTCAGAAAGTTTAGCTCTTTTTCCGTTATTGAAAATTTGTCATTTAAAAAGTTTACATTTTTTTTAACATGTCACATTTCGCGCAAAAAATTGTCTCTTCATCTGCTGCGGGT
This sequence comes from Macrothele yani, assembly GCA_039090855.1. NCBI lineage: Eukaryota > Metazoa > Arthropoda > Arachnida > Araneae > Macrothelidae > Macrothele > Macrothele yani. The sequence continues at coordinate 36,977,055 of CM077028.1, forward strand.
TGAATTGGGGCCACATTTTCTCCAAAATACCTTTTTTGGGACTAAGATTTCTAAATCTATCAAAAGCATCATGCAGAATTTTTCTCCTTTGTCTTTCACCTCGAACGTTTGATCTCGGTAAATTGACTGTTGGTATAGCCGACGATTTCAATATCTTTTTCATTGGTTAACCAAGCTGGCGATTCATCATATCCTCTTCGTACTTACTATTTAAAAAGTGCTCACTTCAAATCCTGGCATTTTTCTCATTAAAAGAATCTGCTCTGCAACACCTGTTAACCTAGTTTTTTGTAACTACTGCGTCGTTTCTACGGAAACAGTGATTCCTGCAGGTATTTCAGCACGTAGCAACAGCGCAAGAAGCCATTGTACGAAAACGATGTACTAAAGAAATTAAATAAAAAAAATCGATGTCAGAAATACAAACAGCAGATAACTAATGCGAATGCAACAAACGTGGGTTAACAGCATCCACCGAGCGCTTTACATCGCGCACGGCGCACTGACAAGTGAGTAAATGACATCCCGTGACGTCACTGAGCGGCACAGGCGAGGACCACTTCAACCACCAGAAACACAAAGCGATTAGCCAGCCCTTGTTACTAAGCCCTGGTTTGGTACTGTATATTAACCTTGGTTGAATAAGTGTGTTTTAGGTTTTACTACGTACTCTGACCGGTTTAAACACGCCCTTAGTGTTTAAGGTTCCCCCTTATCTAAATCGGCTTGAACACGGGTGCCTCTTTCTGTCCCTACTGCTTCGCAACCGGCTTGACTTCAACAGAAACGACACGCCTGAAGACAAGTACTTGGAGTGCCACTTTTATAAAATCAGAAATGAACGTTGCCAAAGTTTTGTGCACCCAAAAGAAAATTTTGTACACCACCGGAAGTGGTACTTTTCGCCTCTGTAATAGTGGCACTTCAAGTACATGTTGGAATGACACCTTTTCAAAATCGAAACATAATCACCTTTTCAAAATCGAAAACACAGCCGGAGTGTTGTACTAGTTTTGTACACCCAAAATAAAATTTTGCACACCACCTCAAGTGCTTCATTTCGGCTTTCTTTGGTGGCTCTCCAGCAATGTACTTGGAGTACCACTTTTCCAAAATCGGAAATAAACACTGCAAGAGTGTTGTACCAATTTTTTTACAGTTTTGCACACCGAAAAGAATATGTTGTACACAACCGGAAGTGGTATTTTCGGCTCTCCTTAGAAACTCCCCAGCATGTACTTTGGAGTGCCGTTTTTCTGAAATCGAAACTGAACACCGCCAGTGTTATACACACATAAGAAAAAAAAAAAAAAAAAAAAAGGCTTTGTACGCCACGAAGAAGAATTTTCCCCGTCACTTACTAGACCTCTAAGCAAGCTAATATTTGAATTGCTAGAAAGCCATCGTAAAAAAGTTTTTACAAAAAAGAAAATAGACTCCACCAATATTTTGCACTATTTTCTACCCTGAACAATGAAATCATTTTCCTCACCAGAAAAGGGCTTTTTCACTTACTTGGTGGGGATTTTTTTTTCTTTTTCTTTTTTTTTTTTTTGGCTGCTACCGTGAGATAGTAGATAGTGCAACTAAAAACTTACTAAATAACATTCGCAGTTATCCTACGTTTCTCTGAATTTGAGATATTTTAAAGAAGCACAAATTAGTGGATATGTGTTTTACTCGACACTAATGCAAAATCAACTAGTGAACAAACTGCTTTTGATGAAGAAACGTTAATGAAAATGCCACAGTTTATTTTTCAAAATGTCGCGGAGAAGGGGGTAAACACGACACCAATCCTTCCCTTCAAGTTATGTAAAATAACGTGCCTCTTACAATGAATATAACGAAAACACAGCAGGATATTAAATCAAGGGCGTAATTAGAACCTTCGGGGGTGGAGGGCTGGGGTGGGGGTGGGGGCTCAAGTCTCCAATACAATTCACGGGAAATAAATCATTACAAATGTGATTTTTAAAAAAGTTATATAAATAAAAAAAACTGTAATAACAAAACATTTGCACAAATTGTATGTTGTATGATGTTAGACAACTGTTCTTTTTATTTCCCTATTTACTAGAGAACTGCAGTGCAACAACTAATATTAAATTCTTTGTTTTCCCCTTTTTCGTGATTCGTGAACCACCCACCACCCCATTTCGTTGGCAGGAGTTGTGTGGAAGGGAAACTATGTAGTACTGCAGTAACTACGAGTACTTGTGCTGCGTTGTCTCCTTCCGTTTCTACCGAGGTGGTCTTCTTGGGGTTGTTTACTCTTTATCTTTTTCCATTTCTCCGACACCACCACCCCATGCCTCAGCTCATCTACTAGGAGCTCGAGTCAGACTTCCCCTAGTCTCAAGGATTCTTACTGTTTACCTTGCCACGTGACTGGAGTGGAGACGAAGCGGCGCGTGGCGGCCTGGGACAGGAGAGAAAGAACCGGGTATTCGCGGTATTACTCGAATGTTCTTTGATGACATAAATATGGGAGCGTTGACATAAATATGGGAGCCGGGGATGACATAAATATGGGAGCCGGGTATTCGCGGTATTACTCAAATGTTCTTTGATGACATAAATATCGGTCAGTTGTTTTTGTAACAGTACATATCCCTCGAATATGAGTGTTTATTTTTCTATTGGTGATTTTGCTTTTCGTAAAGTTTTACATACGAAATGGATATACGATCGTATTTTAATTTCAATACAAAAAAGAGAGACAATACTCTGGAAGAAGGACAACACTCTCAAGTTAAAGTAGGTTTATACCTAGTACTAGCGCTTTTTCAGTGTCAGTGCAAAATGTGCGAAAACAGACAAGTTATCTTAGTTCGAAGGAAGAGTGACAAAATCAGTCACGAATTTTTTCCATTGACACAATTCGGTGCACAGAAAAGGCAATTCAATGCTTTTTGGTACAAACAATTTCCATGGCTTGAGTACAGTGTTTCATTAAACAGTGCTTTTTGTTTACCGTGCCGTGTTTTCTTAACTGAAACAGCGTCTAATGCGGAAACTGCTTTTACGAAAATTGGAGTTTGCAATTAGAAAAAATGTTTAGAAAAACAAACTACATGAAAAACGCATTGTCATTTTAAAGCCATGGAACTCTGGATGAACTATAACACTGTTGTACTTGTAAGTTCAGGTATAGGAAATGTGGAACAACAACTTGAATGTGCTTCAGAAGAAGAAATAAAAAAGAGGAGGGATTTCTTGAAGAGAGTTATTCAAGTTCTCTTACTGACAGTAAGGCAAGGGTTGGCCAACAGAGGACATGATGAGTCTCATAAAAGCAAGGACAAAGGAAATTTTCTGGAAATTCAACTTTGACTCTGAACACTTTGTGAATGGAATTCACTGTCTGTCACCTGGTGCAATAGGAAGTGAGCATTTTCTCAACCTCGGTAATATGGAAGAGTTTTGCAAATTTATAATATGCACCTTCCTGAAGCATAAGTTACGGCAGCCAAAAAAAAAAAAAAAATTCTAACAAAGAAAAAATACCAGATACATTGCTAGAAATGCTAGGATTACTGCCTTGCTCTTTCTAACTTTACACAAATTGGTGAATATAGCAGTTACGATTCCTCTTACTTCAACATGTTGCGAGAGGTCATTCAGCTGCTTGCGCAGGCTCAAGTCATACCTTCTTTCAACAATGGGACAAGAACAGCTTTAGGGTTGGCACTTCTCTCAATTCAAAGTGACGAATGTAGGAAAATCTGTCGTTTTAGATACATTTGCTTCAAAAACAGAGAGGAGGTTACAGATATGACACCGTACTTTGAAGCACCAACATGTATAAGGAATATTTAAAAGTACTTCATTTGACTCTTTAGGGTGCTTAATAATGCTAGAATTTTGCTTTGGATTATTAAAAGTGTTTCATTATTTTTTTGCGCATGTAGTATTTTCTTCAGTTAGTGTTTTGATATTTGTTATTTATTTTCTTGAAGTTAGTCAGTGTATAATAATGATATATTTTATTAAAGTAAAAGACAAAGTGCTTAATTTTTATTTATTTCTTGAAAATAAGAGCACTAACCATGGGCAACTATTGTTGAGAACTTTTTTCTTTAAGCCCCCCTAAGCTCCCCCCTCAATGTACCACTACTAGTTATGTCAGTGTATTAAATATTCTCTAAAGAAGATCAAACGAATGCATTTTTCCCCCTTTGAAATGTTTAGGGGGTGTAGGCCAAAGCGTCCATATTCGACTGCCAAGGAGATGAACTACTGTAGTGCGAAAATACTTCATATCTCAGGAACTGAGAGCGATTTAACGGAGCAGTTTGGTGATCGAACCTGATCTAACAAGTCTAATGAATGGCATAGTTTATTTTTTGAAACAGCGAAGAGGGGGAGAGGCTAACCCGGCACTACCCTGCTCCCCTAAAATTTATGGTGAATAACGCTCGTTTTATGGTAGATCTAACGAAAATTGCTGGTGGTTAACTTTGTTCTAACGAAGATCAAACGAACTAAATAATTTTAGTGTGAAATTTCGAATGCGGTGTGCAGAAAACGTCCACATTAACGTTTGGAGGGGGGGGGGGGGGGGGCTGAACTAGTGTGAAAATTCTTCATATCTCAGGAATTGAGTGCGATCCAACGAAGCCGTTTGGTGATCAAACCTGATCTAATGAAACTCTAATACCTGGCATAATTTATATTTTGAAACGGTGGGGGTCACCCCCTCCCCCTAAAAGTTTTGTTGAGAAATAATGTTTGTTCTGTGCTAGATCTAACGAAAATAGCAGTTGGTCAAATATGATCTAACGATGATCAAAGAAACCGAACAGTTTTTTTATGAAATTTCGATGAGGGGGGGGGGAGGCGACGGCGGTAATGATTTGTCGGACTGTTCGGAATTCAATGCCTTTCTATCATCAGATACCGCACAGCCAACACCTTTATAGTAGGTTTCTATATCATTTGAAAAGTATTTAGAAATGGACCATACTTATGTGAATTACAGAGAAAGCAACTGCAAGAAAAGAAACTAACAGAAACTCGTGGACTTCAATAGCTGAAGAGGCTCTTTATACACTGCTCAAAACAATTAGGGGATATCGTGGTTTTGATATCAACTACTGACATCAACTGTTTGTATGCTGAGAGAAATTGAAGGAAAGTGATTAGAATGAAAATTTGCACACTTACAAATACCTAAGTATGCACAATTTTTTGTGTGTTGTTAAAAAGGGCTGTTTCCGTCAGCGAATGAAAAGTTACATGTATCGTACGATCGTTTAGTCCATGATAAAAACGGCTCACATGCTTTGAATGTGTGTTATTGATTAATGTGATGTCCGAACAACGTGATTTACCTGAATCTGCAGCCTGGAGGGCTATCGGTCGCTTAGAAGCGGGTCAAACCCAATCGCAAGTAGCGGAAGTCATTGGAGTGTCTCAAAGCGTGATTTCCAGACTTTGGAATCGATTTTCAGATACCGGAGATGTAAAGCAAAGACCAGGGCAAAGTCGTAGGAGAGCAACATCAAGAAATGAGGATCACTTTCTAACACTGACGGCCAGGAGAAACCGGAGTATGAACGCACACTTCTGCGACAAGAACTCCGTACGGCTACTGGCACAATAATTCTTAAAAAGCCGTCGATGCACGATTTAAATAAACTTGAAGAATTGGTATTTAAAAGTTTAAAATCATTTAATTAAAAAACACACACAAGATCTTTCGGACCCTGCCACAACAGGTCCTTCATCAGTTGAAACACGCTGTATAAACTATACTATATACTTATACTTTATATATTAAGATAATACAACGTATTTTGTCACACATATTTATTTTTTCACGCCGACCACGGCTTCTCTGGGTACTGACCTAGCTTCATCAGCATATATCATCATCATCATCATCATTGTCAACCATTATCAATCCACTGCTGGACGAAGGTCTCTCCAAGCCTCTTCCACAACGGCCTGTCCTGTGCCAGTCTCCTCCATGTCACTCCCGCATACTTTCGAATTTCATCCACCCATCTCCCATGTGGTCTTCTTCTGGGTCTTTTCCTGTCCCTTGGAATCCAATCTAAAATTTCGGCTGTCCATCGATGGTCTGTTCTTCTGGGAGTATGTCCAGCCCATTGCCATATATCAGGGATTTTACTCAAATCATTATGTCTTCCACTCTCGTCATTTTTCTGATCCAAGAGTTCCTCTTCTTGTCTCTCCTGGTTACACCAAGCATGCACCTCTCCCAGCTTTTTTGAGTTGTCTGCAGCCTTTGTATGTCTCTTTTAGTTAAGGTCCACGTCTCTGCACCATACGTAAGCACTGGAAGGATGCATTGATCAAACACTTTTCTTTTAAGACATAATGGCATATTGCTCTTGAAAATTATGCTGTTTCTTCCAAAAGCTCTTCAGGCAAATTTTATACGCCGATTAATTTCTTCATCAATACGACCCTCACTTGATATCTGATGTCCAAGATAAATGTAGGTATTGGTTATCTTCAGCTTTTCCCCATCAATCGACAAATCTTCATTTCTTGTAAAAGCATTGTACATCACTTTTGTCTTCTGTAAGTTCATTTTTAATCCCACTTCTTTACTCTTGTCAGCAAGTTCCTGGATCATACTCTGCAGCTCTGATGGGGTAGTAGCAAAAATGACTACGTCATCAGCAAAACGAAGGTGAGTTAGATAATCTCCATTAATCTTTATCCCTTTGTTTTCCCAGTTCAGTGATTGAAAGACATTTTCGAATGAGGCATTAAAGAGCTTGGGAGATATGATGCCTCACTCCCTTTCCAATTTTATGTGTGCTGTATTCTCAAACAGCCGAATCTTTGCACTTGCATTTTAATAGATGTTATTAATAATATTAATGTATGCATCTTCAATACCACAGGATTTCAAAACCATTGTAACTGCTGATGGTTTCACCGAATCAAAGGCCTTTTCATAATTGATAAAAGCCATGCACAATGGAAGTTCATATTCCCTCGCTCTTTTAATTAGTTCTCCCAGTACGTGGATATGATCTATAATGCTGTTGCCACTCCTGAATCCAGCTTGTTCTCTCAGTTGAGCCATGTCCAGTGTCACCTTCAAGCGTTGTGAAATAACTTTAGTGAAGATTTTATAAACCGCTGATAGGTGTGTAGTTCCCGAGATCCTCAATGTCACATTTTTTTATGTAGCAGGATCATTGTAGCGTTGTTCCAATCCTCAGGAATCTTCCCTTCATTAAGGCATCGAGTGAAAACTTGGGCGAGTACTATTTCAATTTCTCCACTTGCTTCTTGTATGATGTCTACAGTAATTCCATCTTCCTCTGGAGCTTTCGCCCGCTTCATGTTCTTGATTGCATGTGCAACTTCTGCTGTGAGGACTGGAAGAACTCTGGTACTGGGACTTTTCATGGTCTGGAGTACATGTATCATCCCTTTCATATAATTTGGAGTAGAAATCTTTCACTCTTGTCAAAATTTCGCCTCTATTTCTTGTTACAGAGCCATCTTCTTTTCTCAGTGCCATAATCTGTTTTCTTCCCTTACTGAGATGTCCCTTTGCTATCTTTAGGCTTTGGTTGTTTTCAATTGCTTTCCTTACTAGTTCACAGTTGAATTTCCTTACGTCTTCAGTGATACTTTTTCGTACCGTCTTGCATAGCTCTATATATTCCACTTTGGAAGTCACATCTTCTTTAGTTGTCCTCATCACTCTTCTTTTTTGCATCAACATTTTGGTTTTTCCTGATAATTTGTTCACATGCAACTTGTTCTTAGACCCAGCTAATTTTGTTGCTGTTTCCATAAGAGCTTTGGTTACTTTTCTGTTAACTTCAGAAATATCCACTTCTTCCGATGTTAGGCCTTTTAAAGCAGAGAATCTTCAGTTCCAACTTGAAGGTATTATGGTGTTTTTAAAGGTTGGTTATATCAATACATTTTGTTTCCTTTATGAGCTTGCCACGCTCGAGTTTAGCACTGAGGTGCATCTTACATCTTACCATTCTACGGTTACTACCTGTGTTGAACTTGTTCAGAACACTGCAGTCTTCCATGACGAATTTCTTGTTACACATAATAAAATAAATTTTACTTGTCCATCCATTGGGATGCCTCCATGTAGTTTTCCTTTGCGGCTTTTTCTTGAAGAAGGAGTTCATGATGAAAACCCCTTCTGCTTCTGCACACTGTACGAGAGTATTTCCACGCTGGTTTCTGTTGCCGTGACCGAATTTACCTACTAAAGTTTCATTCTGTTGCCGTTGCCCTATTTTTGCATATAAATCTCCCATAATTATCTTCAAGTGCTGCTTGCCTTTATTATTTAGATGACGAATTTCCTCATAAAATTCTTCAATTTCTTCTTCTGGATGACTTGTTGTGGGTGCACAAGTTTGAATAAGCTGAGCCTGGTATCTTCTTGAGAGTTGGATAACGAGTCGTGCAGCTCTGTCAGAGGAACTTTCAACTTCTACAACTTTATCCTTCAGTATACACTGAGTGGCCACTTTATTATGACCACCTGACAGTTTTAAGCAAATGCGCTATGGCTGCACGCTGTTGCCGCCAGAGGGCGAGGCTAGTATAAAAAGGGAAAGCTAAGTGCTACCGACAGTAGAAGTGATTTTTGGGTGACGAGGTGGGTAAAAATTGCGATTTGACGGACTTTCAACGTGGGATGATTGTTGGAGCTCGGAGCCATGGGGCGAGTATTGCCGAAACCGCGCATTCGTAAAATGTTCCAGATCAGCTGTTGTTAAAGTATTTAAAGACTGGACTGTCAGCCAAAAAACTGGGTCTCTACGTGCAACGTGTGGTCGTCATCGACTAGTGACTGCTCGGGCGGGACGGAGAGTGTCCAGACTGGTAACAGAAAACAGAAGGGCATCAGTGCAGCAAATTGCAGATCATCTTAATCAAGGATCCCGTCAAATAATCTCTGCACGCAGTGTTCGCCGTACACTGCATCGGATGGAATATGACAGCCGAAGGCCTGTTCATACATCTTTGCCGTCTGCAGTTAGCAAGAGAAAGCGTCTCCAGTTCGCACAGGAGCACAAGGATTGGACAGTCGATAATTGAAAACAAATTATGTGGTCCGATGAATCACGCTTTCAGTTGCACCATGCCGATGGCCGAGTGAGAATTTAGCGGAAACAGCACGAAAGCATGGACCCCAAATGCATTGTTACAACCTTTCAAGCTGGTGGAGGCAACGTTATGGTTTGGGGAATGTTTTCATGGCATGCTTTAGGCCCTTTAATTCGTGTTTATCAACGTCTGACTGGCACATCATATCTAAACATCGTTTCGGACCAAGTGTATCCTGTCATGTGGATGGTTTATCCCAATGACGATGGCTACTTCCAACAAGATAATGCGCCCTGTGCTCGTATTGTACAGGATTGGTTTCAGGAACATGCTGGTGAGTTTACTTTGCTTGGGTGGCCCCCACAATCTCCAGATCTCATCCCCATTGAAAATTTGTGGGATGAAGTTGAACGAGCCATCAGACAGGTGGATCCACAACCCTGCAATCTCACACTCCTGGAAAGTGCTATTCATCAAGCATGGTCTCAGATTCTACAAACCACCTATCAACATCTCGTGGAGTCCGTGCCACGAAGAATCCACGCAGTATTAAAGGCAAAAGGTGGCCCAACGAAGCACTGAGGGGGTGGTCATAATAAAGTGGCCACTCAGTGTATATGTATATACTATACTATATCGTGTCCCCGACGAGTTTAGCAGGTTGCAGGATTCTTCATTTCGAAGCGTGCCAACCGAGGAATTATGATGACGACGTGGGTCATGATAGTGAGCGGAGAATAGGGTAGGTACCCCGATAGGAGAGTTCAGATGGTTGTAAATGGGAAAGGTAGAATTATAGGGATTATGCTGCAGACACAAGTGCCTGAACTGAAACAGCCAAGAAGGCCAAATCAAGCCCAGCACATGAATAAATTGTGGCCAGGTGGGAAAGGGTTTTTCGGGATATGTTTAAGTGTTTATTGTAAGTTTTTTGTTTGTTTGTTTATTTTGAAAAAGTAGTAGTCCTGGTGTGTGCCGCTATTATATTCTTGGATTTTAATTCCGTGACCCAAATTGTGATTCGTAAGGGATATTGAACTGATTAGGACAGATACTACATCAGTTGTACCGGTTTTTTATTTTTTTTATTTTTATGTTTCCCACGGTGAGTCGTGTCAGATATTGGGTTGCACCTAAAGTTTTTATTATTATTTTTTTAAATGTCATTACCGCAGTGTGAGTCGCGTCGCATACTGAGCTGATAGAAACAGATACTACACTATGACTTGGTAGTGCCGCTTTTTTTTTGTTTTTTTTTAAATATACACTGCTGGCCACCCAAAATGCAACACCAAGAAGGAAGCACCCGATTGGCCTGAAATTCGCAGCATGCGTCGCCCGCGAGAGGACATGCGAACGATTAGCATTGCAGGACATATGCAAATCCTTTGCACCCGGCGCGCCACCGAGAAGCACTATAAGAAGGGTGCACAAAAGGCGGGGTGTAAGTAGTGGCACGGTGTTGTGCTGCCGGACCCGTGCGTGGGAAGCTTCCTGATGCCTCGTCGCAGAATACAGCAGTCATTCCAGCACGTTTCGGAGTTCGACAGAGGACGAATAGTGGCTTATCGCGACAGCGGTTTATCGTACCGAGACGTCGACTCCCGTGTGGGACGACATCCAGCCACAGTGAGGAGAGTATGGATTCGGTGGGTGCAGGAGGGACGGAAGGACCGACGTGAGCGATTGCATCAGCTGCGGCACACCACCGAACGAGAGGACCGGCATGTTGTGCGACGGGCATTGACGGCTCGCACCGTCACATCACGAACATTAGCGCAGGAATTAGGGTGCGTTGCGCAACAACCTGTGTCAGCACGTACCGTTCGAAGTCGTCTGCAGGAATGGGGACTTGTCTCACGGCGCCCATTGCTCCGATTACCATTGACGCTACACCACCGGCGAATGCGGCGACAGTAGGCCGTTGTACGCCGCACCTGGACTACAGAATGGAACGACATTGTCTTCTCTGACGAATCCCGCTTTTGCCTGCAACACCACGATGGTCGGATTCGCGTGTGGCGGCACCGCGGCGAGAGACTGATGACGCCTGCATTATGCATCGCCATACCAGTCCGTTGCCTGGCGTTATGGTTTGGGGAACAATTGAATATGCCACCCGCACCCCTCTGGTACGCATCGCTGGTACACCCAACAGCCACCGCTACATCTCCGACGTTTTGGAGCCTGTAGTCCTCCCTTACCTGCAGGACCTGCCAGCGGCCACGTTTCAACAGGACAATGCGCAGCCGCACGTGGTACGCTTCGTGCAACAATTCTTCACGGCCCACAAGGTGTCACTGCTGCCGTTGTCCGCCTGTTATCCCGATATATCGCCCATCAAACACCTCTGGTCGCTGATCGGCAACCGAGTGGCCGGCGAGCATCACTCGCGGCTACGCCTGATGAAAACTGTGGGAACGTGTGGAAGCAGCCTGGACCGACATATCCCAAGCTCACATCCAAAGCCTCTTTCGTTCGATGCCGCGGCATGTAGCTGCTGTTATTGCAAGCCATGGAGGCCACACGAACTGTGTGAGTCGTATCGGATATTGAGCTGATAGGAACAGAGACTAACTACACTATGACTTTGGAAGTGCGATTTTTTTTTAATGCTGTTCCCACAGTGTGAGTCGTATCAGATAGTGAGCTGATATGAGCAGATACTACACTATGTCCTTAGTGGTACCCCCCCCCACTTTTTTTTTTTTTTGTTCAATGTGTGCCATATCAGAAATGAGTGGGAGAGTTTTGATTTAGCTGTAGTTCTTACTTGGAATTTCATGCTGACGTTCGGGGTTGCTGTGATGCTGCTTGATGTTTGGCATGGTTTAATGCAAGTGCTTTTTGTCTGGCGTTGATCCTTTCAGTGAATAGTTCTATAATCTGTTTAGGCATGGAGTATTTATGCTTGATATTCTCGTTGTAGCTTAAGGCAGCATTGATAAGTGCATTTGGGTGCTGTTGGGCTTTGCTAAAGCAGTTTTGGGCTAGATTGAGAAGGATTTCATCCATGCTCTTCATGTTATGTTTTTCGTATAGTGTTAGTAGGTTGGTTCGTGGTTTTGGTCTAAAGATTAGTTTCAGGATTTTATTTTGGAATATTTGGAGACTGTTGAGGTATGTTCCTGCACAGGTTCCCCATATGACGCTGCCATAAGTGAGGATTGGCAGGATGTATAGGTTCCAGATGGTTAGTTCGAGTTTGAGTTTGAGTTTGCTCTCTTTTCTGAGTAGAGAGTATAAAGCAAGTTTCACTCTTATGGCTTTTTGGATGCTAGATTTAAGTGTGGGCGCCGTTTTAGTTGCTTATCCATAGTTAGTCCTAGGTATTTAATTTCTTTTTGCCAGGGGAGGGGCTATTAAATATTGTCAGTGCTATAGTTGGGTTCCGTCGAAAGTGTCTAGGAGAAGAGTATGTCTTGAGTTTTGTTGGTTTTGATTTTTATGTTCCATATTTTTTTCTTTTTTTTTGAAGTAATTCTCTACCGTTGGTAGGAACACTTATAAGTTTTGGATTGCTAGGTTTTTGTTGACGGAGGTGCTGAGTAGTGTCATCTGCATACAGTGCGACTAGAATTTTGTTGGTTTTATCCGCTGGGAAGTTCGCTGTGAAGATATTGTATAAATTTGGCGCAATGACTGACCCTTGCGATACCCCTGACCTGATGGGTTTGAGATTTGATGTGCAGGATCCTCCCGTCACTTGGAAGGTAAGGTCTGCTATAGGTAAGATTGCATCATGCATATTAGCCATGTTGGGAATTTGAACTTAATGAGTTTGTAGATTAGAGATTGATGACAGACACGGTCGAAGGCCCAGGAGATGTCGAGAAATATAGCTGCAGTATACTGCAACTATATTTTGTCTTTATACTTTCCGAGTATACTTGTCTGAGATGCAGTATACTGCAGCTATATTTTGTCTTTATACTTTGTCTGAGATTGATACCTTGGTAGACTTTTTCTGCCATTCTGCCTGCTTGCTTGATGCATAGTGGAGTGTGCTTCCTTAAAACCGCATTGCGATTCTGGTACTATTTGATGTGCATTACAGTGTTGGACTAGATGGAGTTTGAGTATTCTGTCAAATAGTTTACCTAGTGCAGTTAAGAGGGAAATGGGCCTGTGATTTCCTGCTACTTTTAGATCCGTCTTAGGCTTGGGTATCATGCGTATGTTGGCGTTTTTCCATGCATCGGGGAAGTATCTAAGATTGATAGCTTGGTTGAATATATGTGTTATGCTTTTAATGTAGCTGAATGGGAGTGATTGTAGTATTTTGTTATTTATGTTATCATGGCCAGGTGCTTTTTTCTTGTGTAGTTTTTTGATAATGAACTTGCACCGCACGGATCGGGAGGGGGGGCGATCCCCATCTACAATTTCGTTCGATTTGTGCTGCCATGGGACTGCTATCAGTAATTGGTTTGTATTTGGATGCCTGTGCTGCGAAGTCTGTTGTACTGCTCTTGTTATATCTGGGTTATATATAAGATTTTGCCGGTCGTTTGGCGTGAATTGTTCTTCTAGCATTTCAGCAAAGTGTTGCGCTTTATCTTGATCTGAATAGAAAAGCAGCCCTTGTTGGTTGATCAGTGGAGAGTTATTTTGGGGGTCTTTTCGTGCTTTGAGACATTTTGCCATCGTCCATAGGGAGTTAGAGCCGGTGATGTCCATGTCTTCTAGTGTTTGATTCCAGGAGTTGTTGCTGTGCCTGATAATGAATTTTTGCTTTAGCCTGTTCTTTAGTAGGTAGTCTGACCTGTCAATGAAGGATCTTGTTTTTTGCCATTTCTTGTTGGCTCTGTTTATGGCAGCTATGACTGCTTTGATTGAAGATGGTAGATAGTATGGGTTGTTTCTGATGGGTGCGTTCCGTAGACACTGGTTCATGATAAGTGTGATTTTATTAGTAAATTGTTTGATTTGGTTGTAGAGTCCAGACGTTGTGGTGCAGGTTTTTGTAAGCGATAGAGGGTGATGTGCAATTTCTTTCTTAAATTTAATGAGATTGACTCTTTGTCGGGTCTCTTGTTTGAGTTTACATTTTAGATGTAGTTGCAGTAGCACAGGGCAGTGATCAGAGTCCCCGGCTTGTTTAATTCTTGTGTCTTTTTGAATTGGTAGAGTTTTGCAGAGCGCTAGGTCTAGGTAGTTGTTGGTGTTGTAACGTACCAGGAGATGTGACGTACCTGCCTGAAGGACGCACACGACATAAAGGCAGATAAGAATCAGAATGAAACGTCCGCGTAGCTCAATTGGTAGAGTGACTTATTCCGGAGTGAGGGAATCCGGGTTCGAGCCCCGGTGCGGATAAAAATGACGGAGAAATTTACTTCGTTATAATGGCGCCCGAACTATCCGGATGACCCGACCGTTCAAAATCTCGCATTGGTGTGATGTTATTTCCACACCGCGAGATAGGAAAAATAAGAGAATCCTTTCTCCAGCACTTCGAAAAAAAAAAAAAAAATAAATAAAAAAATAATAATAAGGGGGAGATGATGTAACGTACCAGGAGATGTGACGTACCTGCCTGAAGGACGCACACGACATAAAGGCAGATAGGAATCAGAATAAAACGTCCGCGTAGCTCAATTGGTAGAGTGACTTATTCCGGAGTGAGGGGATCCGGGTTCGAGCCCCGGCGCGGATAAAAATGACGGAGAAATTTAATTCGTTATAGTGTGTAATGGTAATGGGTTGGTTCATTCGGGATGACCAATTCTAGCTCATCCTTAGTGACTAAATACATGATGTTTTTGCCAGTTTTGTTTGCTACCTTAGAATGGAAGTGCGGGTGATGTGAATTATAATCGCCAGCTATTATTGTCGGTGTATTGCCTTCACTAAGTTTTCGCAAAGTTTTGACTGATATTACCTTGCGCGGGGGTTGTATATTGCACAACAGTTTATTTTAGTGTTGTTTATGTGTATTTGTACTGTTAAATGCTGAAAGGATTCGCGTTGTATTGGGGACAGTTGCTGATGCGTTATTCCATTTTTGATTGCAATGAGTAGCCCACCACTTTTAGAGATGATACTGTTGCGTCTGTAAAGAGTGTATCCTGGAATTTTTAGTATGTTGTTTTCTGTTAACTAGGTTTAGTTTATCATTGCCACATCTGCATGAGTATCTAATAGTAGGGTGAAAAATTCTCTGTGTTGTCGTGCCGGTCCTCTGGCAGTCCAGAAAAGTACATTTATATTGTTTTGCACAGGTGGTTCATTTATCTGAGTTCTTAATTTCTTGGTGTTTGACCTTGTTGCGGATGTTGGACCAGGGAGCTTCCGCTTTTCCTGTTTGGCTTTTTGATTGACAAGATATGTTCTGAGTTTCTCCTTTAGTTTTATATTAGTTACATTTTTTTCACTGCTCAGGTTGTATTGATTTGCTGTTGTAGTGGGGTTGGGTGTAATGCTTCTATTGTTGAGTTGTCCTGCAGTGGTCCCTGCTGTTGCTTGGTGTTTACTTATGGTTTCCTCCAGGATCTTGATTGATTGATGGCTGGAGGTTTTGATTGATTGCTGTCCTATTTTCTGCTTCCATCGGTTTTTTAGTTTATCTAAATTCCGTGCTGCTTGCAGGAGGATGTCCATGCAGCTTAGGGAACACAAGGCAGACTTCACTAGCGGTGTGTGGGAAGAAGCAATGAGTATGAGATGGCACCTTTTTCAGAACAACCGCTAGACTCAAGAGCTCGGAAAAAGACGTCCTCACTGCATGAAATTTCCGCTCGTTGCACATCAGTTTTTCAGTTGACACTGTATAAACGATACGATAGTTGAAGAAGTTTTAGGAAGGGAATGTCTGACCCCAAGTCTAAAACAACCCTTAGAAATAGGAAGCTAGGAGATTTGAGTAAGTGAATTCAATAGGAAAAACAAACAGCAAAGTTGAGTGAAAGGAGAGGTGATACATCTTTCACACTGTGAACCGTGACACCAGTCCGAGAGGAGAGGAAGGGGGCAAGGGGAACTCAGCACCGCATAACATCACAGAGAACTACAACACCACCCGGCCGCCGACACACCAGGGGGTCACTGCAACTCAACGAGACCATATCCAAATGCCCGAGCAGAATCCATTTTCAACGTCTTGATGCCAATCTGAGAAATAAGGGGGGGGGGGGGGGGTCTGTCTAACAACCACCAGTGTTCGCATACTTACTTTCTCCGTCAAGGGGGCCAACGATCGCTTCCTTAGTTCTGGGATACCTAAGGAATTCACTGGGATTGTAGTCAACCGAAGCCCTTAACAAGTTCATTAGGGTGGGTTTCCGCTTTCTTCAAGAACTTCTTGGCGAGTCTGGTGGAAAACTCATGTACCTTCTTGATTCCAAGTTCCGAAGTGGGGTCCAAGTGGGAGCCCCAGTGATCATTCGAAGTGCTCAACTCTGCACCCTCTCGATTCTCTCTAGCTGGTTCCTACTAGTACCTATCCAGATGGAGGAGGCGTAGGTAAGCACCGGCCTGAGGACCGTCTTATACAGCAGTACTTTGTGCAGTGTTGTAAGGAAGCTTCTCAGGTAGAGTAGTGGAGCTAGCTGCCCAAGGCATTGTCTAGCTTTATTCGTGTGGCAGCCGTCTAGCTTTATTCGTTGTCTAGCTGTCTAGCTTTATTCATTGTGGTAGCTGTCTGGCTTTATTCATTGTCTAGCTTTATTCCTGTGGTAGCTGTTTAGCTTTATTCGTGGTGAGAAACACTGTATAAACAGAATGGCAGTTGACTTAAATAGGACAAGTCAATGGTAGAGACATGCGGAATGAAATAAGTTTGAAGAGGGGGAGAGTTAGTCCAGGGAGACTGGGGGTGATGAGGTAAGTAGTGGGTTAGAGTTAATATTTAGTAAGGTAAGGGGAGGAAGGGGGGTAGGTTGGATTAAGGGGGGAAGGGAGAAAGGGAAGGGAGTATTAAGTTATAAGTAAAAGGATAAGAGATAGGGTTGAGTTTAGGAAGAAGGGGGAGGGTTAAAGTTAATTGTAGCAAAAGTTAGGGTGAGAGAAGTAGGAATGAACTACATTTATTTCGATGGGGAAATTGAACTATTTAATAAATGTTCCATATTGAAACCACGAATATATGAGTTCCAGATGTGTGAGACATCAACAGGCAAGTGATCGTCACAACACACTGTTCCATAATGAGGAATGTCTAAACTCACTTAAAGAAGTAATTGGGGATATATGAGAAAGGGGTGTTTAGGATTTTTGCACTATTCTAGTCAGGGTAATGAGTTCCAGATTGAACACACCGTGCCAGAACTGGGTTTGTGGATCCAGTTTTGATATTATATTGATGTTCTTTCAGGCGGGTTCCCAAATTCCTTTCAGTGAATCCTATATAAAATAGGTCGCTGTCTTCTTGGTTTATTGCTTTTAGGAATACACTGTAAATTCTTTGTTTATTTAGTTCAGAGAGTGAGTCATGGTCGTGATGAACCAAAGACCATATGTTTCTGGTCCTAACACCAAAGGCTATCTTAAAGGATTTACAGGCATTATTTAAAATGTTAATCATTTTTGGATTTTAATGTACAGATCCAACAAACTTCAGAGTTCTTACCTCTCTTTGTAGAATGGAACAGCACGTAGCTTCCTGTATAAGGACAGCACATCATCCGGACTGTAGCCATGATTGTTTGTAATTTCAATAATTTTGCGTAATTCTGCAGTTTGTAGTGCTTGGTTTGAAGAGTGGGATATTGCATGAAGTAACATATGACGAATAGCTGATTGTTTGAAGCTCTTAGGATGGTTTGAGGAATTTGGGATTATCACAGTGGTTGCTGCTGGTTTCCGGTATACAGAAGTTTGAATTGTATGGTTGTTAGGATTTCGTACCAGGAGGATGTCTAAAAATGGTAGTTGATTGATTGATTCTAGTTCGAGGGTGAACTTGATGGTGGGAAATTGGTTTGGCGTATGCTCTTGGAAAGACTTTAAATGAGCAACTGAATGAGGCCATATGAGGAGAATGTCATCAACACATCTGATATATAAGGTTGGTATTAGATGGAAAGAGGACAAGGCTTTCTCCTCAAGGGTTTACATCAGAATTTCTGCCAGTAAAGGAGACAGGGGAGACCCCATAGAGGCTTTCTTAGTTTGGAAATAGATGATATCTTGGAAGCGAAAATATGAACAGGGTTGAACTAATCTGAGTGCACAAAGTACAGAATTTTTTTCTTCAAGTGAATTTTGGTTTAATGTTAATAATTTAGATTCAATAAGTTGGAGGACAGTATCAACAGGAACACTGGAAAGAAGGGAAATAACGTCAAGGGAAGCAAGCAGGAATGGAGATGGGTTGAGATAATTTTTTCAAGAGCATTTTCTAGCGGACGAATTGGGCTGGTTGTGGCTGAGACCAGAGGACGAATAGAGTAACTTGGTTTATGGGTTTTTGATTTTCCGAACAGAACAGGGATACACGCTTCATTCTGAGGTTTGAGGTAAGATGCAATTGAAGCGGAGAGGGGCTGCCGAATTTTTAAGCGGCGAACAGGAAGCAGTTAGATCCTTTGATATTACCTTATAAAGGATTGCTTAAATTGCTGTGATCATTTCAATATAATCCTTTTTATTTAGGATTACAATTTGCTTGGTTTTGTCAGTTTCTATAATTGCGAGGTTGGGATTCTTGCGGAGGATCTTACGTTGTTGAAGTTCTTCATTATAAGAATTAGACATTGCAGAATAAGCTTTTTTTGGGGTAATGTAAAGTTTTAAGGAGCTGGAAACGGGTGAACTCTTGATTTTGGGTTGGCAGATGTTTTAAAATTGATTCTGCTTCGGGAATAAAACGAAAAGAATTCGTTTTCGTTAGCAGGATAAGCAAATTTGAAACCTTTTTGAAAGGCAAGGACCTGTATGGGGTTTAGCTGGTAGTCACTTAGATTTAAATAAGATACACTGGTAGAAGGCTCTTGTGGTGTTCGGTTAAGATGAGTCGAGGAATGATCTTTTTCTTCCGTAAGTTTGGCAACTAAATGACGAAGCTTATGAATATGCCGGGTTTGAAGCACCTTAACTACTGTAGAAGTTGAAGCGTTGAAAAGTCAACAAAACATTTGTCCAGTAAAATGGGGTGCAAGTTTTTTTGCCAATGCCAGGTAAGCTGCCTAGGTTTACTTCTGAAGTGTATCCAGGAATCCACGTTTAGTTCGAATTGCTGAGGTGAGACGTTTTCGTTCGTCATGTCTTAAAACTGCGGCGTCGCGATGAGAAATTGGTTTAGTACGGATAGTGAGGAACTTAGGAATAACACAAAGGTCTCTGCAATTTAGTAAAAAATCCAGGTGAGACTTTTCCCTTGAGAGTTTCCGATGGAATTTACTGAAGTCAACAGTAATAGAGTCCATGATCAGATAACAGCACAAGATGCAGCAGTTAAAAGCAGTTTCTTGAGAGCGGCTGAAGACATGAAGGTGAAAAAAATTTCGTGTAAAAAAAACAATAATTCTTAAAAGGCCGTTGATACACGATTTAAATAAACTTGAAGAGGTGTATTTACAAGTTTAAAATCCTTTAATTTGAAAACACACACACAAGATCTTTCGGACCCTGTCACAACAGGTCCTTCATCAGGTGAGAAACACTGTATAAACAGAAGTGCAGTTGTCTTAAATAGGACAAGTCAATAGTAGAGACATGCGCAATGAAATAAGTTTGAAGAGGGCGGGGGGGTAGTATGGTTAGTCCAGGGAGACCGGTGTGCGAAGGGTTCAGAAGCAGAGTCTGATTTACGCAATGGCACACTGGACCCATGCCCAGGGCCCCCATAGACTGGGGCCCCTAATTTGAGCACCAACATTTAATTTTTATTATTATGAGCAGCAAAAACGGCGACGGCGGCGTGCAGCAGTTAATTTTCACCGAGCGTAAATATGGATCGGTATGTTGCTTCAAAAAAATCGATTATTAATATCCATTTGAAAGATTGAGATAAAACGTTTACTTTTAATTTACAATTTTTGAACATTTGTTTCTTGCATTTATTAAAGTAGATAGTACTTGCGTATTAAGGCAGCACTTCTTGTGCTTTATGCAATTATACACGTAATTAAAGAATAATTACGCGAAGCACCGGAAGTGCTGCCTTAATACGCAAGTACCATTGTTCATTTATTAAAGTACGATTCATACCTAGGAATGGGGCCCCCCAATTAGTTTGTGTCCAGGGCCACACTTGTCTGAAGTCGGTCTCTGTTCAGAAGTAATGGGTTAGAGTTAATATGTATAGTAAGGTAAGGGGAGGAGGGTAGGTTGGGTGAAGGTGGAAAAGAAGGGGAGTTTTAAGTTATAAGTAAAAGGGTAAGAGATAGGGTTGAGTTTAGGGGAAAAGGGGAGGGTTAATATTAATTGGGTTAATGGTAGCAGAAGTTAGGGAGAGAGAAATAGGAATGAGCTAGATTTATTGTGATGGAGAAATTGAACTATTTAATAAGTGTTCCATATTGAAACCACGAATATATGAGTTCCAGATGTGTAAGACATCAACAGGAAAGTGATCGTCACAACACACTGTTCCATAATGAGGAATGTCTAAACTCACTTAAAGATTGATTGATTGATTGATTGGAGGTTTAACGACCACCGTGAGCAACTCAATGGGCTATAAGCAGTCGCCCGTCCCTAATTTAGGGTCACTGGTTCCAGGGAAGGGAGAGAGCCAGTGCCGTAAGACAAACACAACATCCATGCCTCACCGGGATTCGAACCCGGACCCCTTCGGACGAATGATCAGAGGCCAACGCCTTAGACCACTGCGCCACCGGGGCGGCTCACTTAAAGAAGTAATTGGGATATATGAGAAGGGGTATTTAGGATTTTTGCACTATTCTAGTCAGGGTAATGAGTTTCAGATTGAACACACCGTGCCAGAACTGGGTTTGTGGATCCAGTTTTGATATTATATTGATGTTCTTTCAGGCGGGTTCCCAAATTCCTTTTAGTGGATCCTACACTGAAGAGCAATTGAATTAGAGACAGCTGGCGTTATGCTAATATGGCGCTGTGGGCGGCCCTATAAACGGAAGCGACATGACGTATGCAGCGATCCGACAATATAAGGAGTGATGCGACGGGAATCAGTAAGAGTCGGACGCAGTATGGGTAAGGCGAAGGATCTAAGCGCATTTAATCGTGGGCAAATTGTCGGGGCCCGACGAATGGGTCACTCCATCTCGGAAGTCGTGCAGGCGCTGAGATTTTCACGAGCCACTGTGTCACGGGTGCACCGTGAGTACGTTGAATCCGGTAAAACCATTCCTGCAAGGGCCAACTGCCAGCGTGTGGATGAGCGGTGTCATCGTCGGCTAGCTCGCAGTGTAACAGCGGATAGACGGGCCACAGTGCAAGAAATCACTCGGTAATTTAACGCTGGTGCACAAAAACGTGTAAGCAGCCACACCATCCAGAACCATCTCCTCGCTATGGGGTACAGAAGCCATCGTCCCACGAGGGTACCGCTGCTGACCGCACATCACAGGGTGCAAAGATTAGCATGGACGCGGGAACATCGCCACTGGACCCTAGACATGTGGGAAAATGTTGCTTGAACTGATGAGTCGAGATTCACGTTGGTACATGCGGATGGCATGATACGAGTATACGGCGCAAACCACATGAAACGATGGATCCTTCTTGCCAGCAGGGTACTCTTCAAGCTGGTGGGGGTGGCATTCTCGTCTGGGGACTGTTTACGTGGACTGAAATGGGACCCCTGGTACGTGTGACATCGTCTCTCACAGGTCAACGTTACCGGGATATCCTGGACGACCATTTACTCCCGTTTGTGCGTTTTCAACATCCCACTGGGGACCTCATCCTGCAACAAGACAATGCACCGGGCCATCGCTCCCGAATTGTAGTATCCGAATAGTTGGATGAACACTCCACCGACGTGACCTCGCTTCCTTGGCGAGCTAGGTCACCTGAGCTCAATCCCATCGATCACATCAGGGATGCCATCGAGAGAGATGTTTGAAGCTCTGACCCCCTCCATCAAATCTTCGTGAACTGTGGGAGCTTGTTCAGGGATCGTGGATCCGTATGGCTTCCCAACGCTTCCGGTGTCTTGTCGAGTCCATGCCGAGACGAATCGCCGCCGTCATCAGGATGAAAGGTGGTGGTACACGTTACTAGACAGGTATCTCTAATTCAATTGCTCTTCAGTGTATAAAAAATAGGTCACTGTCTTCTTGATTTATTGCTTTTAGGCATACACTGTAAATTCCCTGTTTGTTTAGTTCAGAGTCTGAGTCACGGTCTTGACGAATCAGAGACCAGATGTTTTTGGCCCTAACACCAAAGGCTATCTTAAAGGATTTACAGGCATTGTTTTTTTTAAATGTTAATCATTTTTGGATTGTAATGTATAGATCCAATGAACTTCAGAGTTCTTATCTCTTTTTATAGAGTGGAACAGCACGTAGAACGTAGCTTCCTGTATATAGCCAGCACATCATCCCGGCTGTAGCCATGATTGTCTGTAATTTCAATAATTTTGCGTAATTCTGCAGTTTGTAGTGTTTGATTTGAAGAGTGGGTTATTGCACGAAGTATTAGGACCTTATTTAGCTTGCAGCTCAGACAGTCAGGCCGCGATACAGCGGCCTGACTGTGTGATGGAAAATAGTACCCAGTTCTAGTCGCAGTGCCGCTAGCACGACACGTTGCGCATTACACGTTGCGCATTAAATGATATTATTGCTATTCCAGACGTTTTCGCAGTTCGCGTAGGTAGTTCGTCTGCATTGGTGAGTGTGTAGTCGTTACTCCTGTGGACTGCAGTGCAAATCTGAAGTGTAGAGTGCATTTCGTTTATTCTGTGCAAACTGTGTTGCAGTTACGGAAAGATTAGGTGATATTTTTCCACGAAAAGCTTCACGAATGGAGACTTCGATTGAATTCGGCAAAAGCAATGCAGAAATTGCCCAGATAACTGGGGTGCACAAGAGTACAGTTGGACGGTAACTGGCGAAGATCCGTGATATGGGTGGAATCAAGAATGGCAGGCTGGGTAAATGTGGACGAAAAATGAAAACAACTCCTAGAAGTAACAACGCGTTGAAACGGTTCATCTCGTCAACAATTCTTGCCAAAGAATTGCCGGAGAGCTGTGGTTCTGTTGCTTGTCCTCAAACAGTGGGGAACAGGTTACGTTCTATGGGTCTGACGTCTCATAGGGCGGTAAAGAAGCCATTGGTAACCAATGTACAATGCAAGAAACGTTTAGAATGGGCAAAGGAACAAAAAGTGTGGAACACTGATAGGTGGGGTCAAGTGTTAGTTACAGTGTTACCAACTTAGCTCATTTTCCGCTAGATCTAGCTTATTGGAAGGGAGTCTAGTGGGGAAAAAATTGAGTTTAGCGGATAGCGGGAGACCTAGCGGAGGAAGACGGTAGTTTAGCCTTTTTTCTAACTTATTTGAATTTTCTTTCGAAATTTTTCATATTACTAATTGATACCGTAACCAGAGTTTATTAACCTTGGCAACGTGGGTGTCACTCTGGGAAACGCTGTTTGATTCTCCTCTCCCAGCTTCCTGTTTGTTTACCATTCCAAGATGATGGAGAGGTAGAAGCACCGGACAGAAGACACAGGTTGGAGAAGTGATGAGGGTCATTTGATAGAGCGTGGCTGGTACTGGCAGGCGACGATGCAGAAACAACCAGTGGATATTCCTCTCCATCGGTGTCGACAGCGCAGATGAAACTGTCGACCACACGCACGGTAAAGCTGTGGGTGGAACTTCTGGAATCGCAAGTGGTACAGATGATGATGGAGCACGAAGGAAGCGATAGAGAGAAGAGACAGAGAAACTGCAAAGCGGGAGAGTAGAGCCTTGAAAAGTGAGAAAAACGGGGAGGGAAGCGGAAGGAACGAGTGGCATTCCAGTAGGGGAAGCAAGGTCGAGGTAAAGTGTGGCAATAGCTGTGCGGATATCAGAGTAGAGTGAAAGAAAAGCAGGAGTGCTAGGAAGCATAGGAGAGATGTCAGAGCGGTAAACACACTTGGCCGTTTTAGAATAACTTTGTTTTCTTCATATGTAACGTATATTCCGTTTTAACTTTCCTTTTGAGTTTCTTTTTTTTTACGCTTTCCAACCGTAGTAGGTTGAAGAAGCGTATATGCTCCAGCTTTGTCCGTCCGTCCGTCTGTCCGCACGATAACTTGCGTAAAAATGGTTCGATTTCGATTAAATTTTAGTATATGATAGGGGATCACCCGGGGACGAACCCTGTTGAAAATGGTCGAAATGAGGTCAAAGGTCAGGACATAGGAGCGGGATGCATTCCATTGTCCTTATGCGTCATAACTTGTATAAATATGGTTTGATTTCGATGAAATTTTAGTATGTGGTAGGGAACCACCTGGGGACGAACCCTTTTGAAAATGGGTGAAGTGGGTCAAAGGTCAGGACGTAGGAGCAGGATGCTTTCCATTGCCCTTATGTGTCATAACTTACGTAAAAATGCTTCAATTGAGACAAAACTTTTCATGTTGTTCCGGAAGTATACTTTACCGGTTCTGTTGAATATCATCGAAATGGGGTCAAAGGTCGTGTCATAGGAGCGAGATTTATTCTACAGCCATTATCCTCACAACTTGAGTACTGATTTCTGGTTTGTTGGAAAGCGGATCATAATCAATGCATTGCATGATTTTACTAACTTGTGTATGTAAATTTGTGTTCGCTCTCTTAGACATTTTCAAACCTCATCGTTATGTCTTTTCCCTCAAACGAAAATAACGTTGGCAACAATCTGAGGTCGGATCGAAAGTGACGTATGTGTGCACTGATAAGAACGCTGGATAAAAATGCGATGCAGCGGTTGCTTTATGGGACTGATGTTATTGATGGTAGAGATAATAGACGTGCTTTTGACAGCTGTTACGCTGTGATTTGATGTTAAATCGCTGCTAGTGTATTGAGTGCTCTAGAGAATTGGATTACGATGTAGTTGGCCAGTGCCAAACTAAGAGTGGCGTAAACGACATGCAAGATCAATAAACTTATTTGTAAGTACAATTATTAGACCTTTTTTCTTGATTGCCTATGGGTACCTTCCAGTATTACACTGACCGTAATCGCCGATGTTAAGGACTACGTTCTACGGTTACAGCCGAAAGGCAATTACGTTACATCTACAAGAATATTGAAGTACGTTTACGTATACATTTTTTACCCTTTCCAACCGTGGGTTGAAGGAGAGTATATGCTCCAACTTTGTCCATCTGTCCGTCCGTCCGTCCATCCGCACGATAACTCGCGTAAAAATGGTTCGATTTCGATGAAATTTTAGTGTGTGATAGGGGACGTCCTGGGGACGAACCCTACTGAAAATGGACGAAATGGGGTCAAAGGTCAGGACATAGGAGCGGGATCCATTCCATTGCCTTTATGCGTCATAACTTATGCAAAAATGCTTCGATTGCGACAAAAATTTATAATGTTGTTCCGGAGATATACTGAACCGGATCTGTTGAATATCATCGAAATGGAGTCAAACGTCAGGGCACAGGAGAGAGATTTATTCCACAGCCATTATCTTCATAACTTTTTTTTTTTTTTTGATTGAAGGTTTAACGACCGCCGTGAGCAACTCAATGGGCTATAAGCAGTCGCCCGTCCCTAATTAAGGGTCACTGGTTCCAGGGAAGGAAGAGAGCCAGTGCCGTAAGACAAACACAACATCCATGCCTCACCGGGATTCGAACCCGGTCCCGTTCGGACGAATGATCAGAGGCCATCGCTTAGACCACTGCGCCACCGGGGCGGCCTACATAACTTGAATATAATGATTTCTGGTATGTTGGAAAGCGTATCATAATCAATGCACTGCATGATTTCACTAACTTGTTTACGCTTTCTAACCGTAGGTTGAAGGAGTTTAGGACATTTGGGCACCGGACTTTTGGGCACCGGACATTTGGGCACCCGGACATTTGGGCACCGGACATTTGGGCACCCGGACATTTGGGCACCCGGACATTTGGGCACAAATCTTGAGGGGCCGTACAAAAATTGCCGGTTTTTTTTCGCTGTGAGGGCAATTGAATGAAGAAAACGTTTCTAGTAAGACAAACGACAATTGGGTGTCCAGGGGGAGAGCCCCCCCCCCCCCGCACACATAAAATGTCCGTAATTTCGTATTTTCTTATTTACGATATTTTTCTATAAACTATACCTAAACAAATTCTGTGCTAGTATGAGGAAACCCAGGACTCTTGTCGAGTGTGTGTGCGTGTGGAGGGGCTTAAAACCTAAAATATGAAATATAAAAAATTTCTGGTCCGATTGGGAGATTTTCAGCGATATTTTTCTATAAACTATAACTAAACAAATTCTCTGCTAGTATGACGAAACTCAGGACTTTTGTCGAGTGGGGGGGGAGGGCTTAAAACCTAAAATATGAAATATAAAAAATGTATGGTCTGATGGTGAGATTTTCAGCGATGTTTTTCTATAAACTATAACGAAACAAATTCTCTGCGAGTATGACGAATCCCAGGACTCTTGTCGAGTGTGTGTGGGGGGAAGGGGGGCTTAAAACCTAAAATATGAAATATAAAAATGTATGGTCCGATCGGGAGATTTTCAGCGAAATTTTTCTATGAACTATAACTAAACAAATTCTCTGCGAGTATGAGGAAACCCAGGACTCTTGTCGAGTGTGTGTGTGTGGAGGGGGGGGGGGGCTTAAAACCTAAAATATATGAAATATAAAAAATGTATGGTCCGATGGTAAGATTTTCAGCGATGTTTTTCTATAAACTATAACGAAACAAATTCTCTGCGAGTATGACGAAACCCAGGACTCTTGTCGAGTGGGGGGGCTTAAAACCTAAAATATGAAATATAAAAAATGTATGGTCCGATGGTGAGATTTTCAGCGATGTTTTTCTATAAACTATAAGGAAACAAATTCTCTGCGAGTATGACGAAACCCAGGACTCTTGTCGAGTGGGGGGGGCTTAAAACCTAAAATATGAAATATAAAAAATGTATGGTCCGATTTGTGAGATTTTCAGCGATGTTTTTCTATAAATAATAACGAAACAAATTCTCTGCGAGTATGACGAAACCCAGGACTCTTGTCGAGTGGGGGGGGGCTTAAAACCTAAAATATGAAATATAAAAAATGTATGGTCCGATGGTGAGATTTTCAGCGATGTTTTTCTATAAACTATAAGGAAACAAATTCTCTGCGAGTATGACGAAACCCAGGACTCTTGTCGAGTGTGTGTGGGGGAAGGGGGGGGGGCTTAAAACCTAAAATATGAAATATAAAAATTGTGGTCCGATCGAGAGATTTTCAGCGATATTTTTCTAGAAACTATAACTAAACAAATTCTCTGCGAGTATGAGGAAACCCAGGACTCTTGTCGAGTGTGTGTGTGGAGGGGGGGCTTAAAACCTAAAATATGAAATATAAAAAAATTGTGGTCCGATCGGGGAGATTTTCAGCCATTACAAGCTGCAAGTCATCGAATTGTCTGAGGGCATCTGCTGCCTCAGGAAACTAGGGGGGGGATACCAAAAGCGTAAAATATCAAGATTTCTCATTAATCTTCCGATCGGGGAGATCTTCAGCATTTACAAGCTGCAACTCGACAAATTTTCTCAGCGCATGTGCACTCTCTGGAAACCTGTCGGCGATGGGGGGGGGGGGGGTTTAATACCAAAAGTGTAAAATATGAAAAATTCCTCCTCCCATCGGGAGATTTTCAGCATTTACAAGCTACAACTCCACATTATTTGAAGGCATGTGCCAACTCAGCAATCGTGTGTATGCGAGGGGGGGGGGGGATACGTACCAAAGTGTAAAATATGAAGACTTTCTCGTCCGATCGGGAGATTTTCAGTATTTACAAGCTGCAGCTCCACAAATATTTTTCTGTTCTGAGCGTATGTGCCTACGCAGCAAACCCGTCCGGGGGGGGGGAATAATTTCAAAAGTGTAAAATATGAAGAATTTCTCGTCCGATCGGCAGATTTTCGGCATTTACAACTGGACACATTATTTGAGGGCGTGTGCCTACTCAGGAAACTTATCGGGCGAGGGGGGGTTGTAGCTTGTAAATGTTGAAAATCTTCGGATCGGACGAGAAATTCTTCATATTTTACACTTTTGAAATTACCCCCCCCCCCCCCGGACGGGATAATTTCGTCGTCCTGGATCGGGATTACATTGCTCATAATCATGAATATGGATTACATCATATTCATGATTACATAGCACCAAGGGCGCCCATGGGGGAGAGCCTCCCCCCCGCCTGTAACATAGCCAAATTATTGATAAATTTAAAATACTAAAATAGACGAAACCTTTTTTTAAATGTTTGACAGCCTTGAAGGAGGTAAGGGTTTTCTTACCCCTTCCTCCAAGTACTCATACGGGTACCTCTGCATGGCACATTTCTTAGGTTTCAAAGGAACAAAACAATTACACCAGAACTCATACTATGCTCGGAAAAGGACGACAAGGAGGAATTTTTTATAACGTCTCACTTTTACTTAGGCACTAAATCAAGTTATTAATATTTCTCTTTTACTGAATTAGACACTAAATTACTGTGCCTCATTCGTAGGCACTTTTGTCATCCTTTATTTCTACCGATGCCATATTCATAACGTTTACGTATCAACTCAAGGTAATAATATTGCGCTTTCACTTAAGCACGAAATATTAATTCATAGACCCTACCTAGGCATTTTTAACAGTTTTTGTTCTATCGATGTCACATTTATAACAATTACGTATCAACTCAAGTTAATAATATTCCGCTTTTATTTAAGCACTAAATATTATTTCATAGGCCCTAGGCCTAGGCCTTTTTAACAGCTTTTGTTCTATCGATGTCACATTCATAACAATTACCTGCCAAATCAAGTTAATAATATTCCGCTTTTACTTAAGCACTAAATATTATTTCACAGGCCCTAGGCATAGGCATTTTTAACAGTTTTTGTTCTATCGATGTCACATTCATAACAATTATGTATCAACTCAAGTTACTAATATTCTGCGTTTACTTTTTCACTAAAAATTTTCTCACAGGCCCTAGGCCCAGGCCTTTTTAGCAGTTTTAGTTGTACCGATGTCACATTCATAACAATTACGTATCAAGTTAAGGTAATAATATTGCGTTTTTACTTAAGCACTAAATATTATTTCACAGGCCCTAGGCATAGGCCTTTTAACAGTTTTTGTTCTATCGATGTCACATTCATAACAATTACGTACCAACTCAAGTTAATAATATCCTGCCTTAACTTTTTCGCTAAAAATTTCTCACAGGGCCTAGGCGTAGCCCTTTTTTAACAGTTTTTGTTCTATCCATGTCACATTCATAATAATTACGTATCAACTCAAGTTAATTATATTCTGCTTTTACTTAAGCACTAAATATCATTTCACAGGCCCTAGGCCTAGGCCTTTGTTACACTTTCTGTTCGAGCGATGTCACATTCATAACAATTACGTATCAACTCAAGTTAATAATATCCTGCCCTTACTTTTTCACTAAAAAATTTCTCACAGGGCCTAGGCCTTTTTTAAGTTTTTGTTCTATTCATGTCACATTCATAACAATTACGTATCAACTCAAGTTGGATCAACGAAAACTCCCACACTTTCTCGTACTGCTCAGCAAAGGGCGGAAAGCTCGCACACCGAAAAACTTTTGAACACCTTCTCATGTAAGGGGATGTACACGAACTGCGTTTCATTCCGAGATCTTGTCAGAGTGTGGAAGTTATCCTAGCTGACCATAACGAAATGTACCAGTTTTCCTGGGCATGGTGAATATATTACAAGTATGTCGAAATAATGTCAGTAGACGATGACATCGCTCTGTTCACGTTCTTTTATAAAGAACTCATAGCAGCTGAAAAATTGTTGTTCGGACACCGCTGAACAGAGTGATGACATCGTCTATTTCCTAGGCATATATGGAAGTGCGTATGTAAGATTATATTGACACAAGGTTTATGCAGAAGCTTTTCGATTCATTAAATCTTCAGCAATGATTTTAATATTTCGCATGTCATAACATGCAATACAAGGTAATCAACGGGGACTCAACCAGTTGATCTTGAGGTCTTTTAGAAGATTTTAAATGACAACCTATTGTATTTGCAATAAATTTTGGTTGAGATCGGCTGTCGGTCTGTTTTCCCGAAATCTCGTCTGTCAACGTTTACTTTCTAATCAAAGTTGACATCTGCTCCTGCTGTTTTTATGGTCCCATTAAATGAAAGCTGAGACGCTTCCCCTTCTCAGTATAATTGCTTTACTGTCCACAGGGGAAAAAAAGGGGCGGGAACTCCTCATCATCACCGCCGCTGACTGACCACAAGATCAAAGAATATTGGACTTCCGCTCCCCCTTCATCAATGCCCCAGCAGGGCCGAAGGGGGAGTTTAGTTTATTTACACGAGACTGGGTGAGACTGGGTCTGGTGTCAAGCGACCCTCTGGAAATCGTGCGCAAAAGCGACCCTGTTATATTTTATCGTGGGCGAAGCTACCCTGCTAATCGAATCATTTTACTTATATATATACAAATCGTAGTGAAATTATTTATATCTAATTAATTAAGTACTTACATCTTCTGAATTTTGTAGCTTTAGTCCAACTTGGTAACATAGTTTAATGCTTTAAGGCATTTTTTAATTTCTTCAGAATTTCCAAATTCGACGTGTGATGCACAAACAACAATTAAAAGAATTAGAAGAACTTGGTCGGAAAAGGAAGAAGATGCATATACAAGTAGACGAACGCATTCGCAATATCATGGGGGAATTTGGAAATTTTAAAGTTCTTAAAAAATGCCTGAAAGCATTAAGCTGTGTTATCAAGTTGGACTAAGTGCAAAAGCTACAAAATTCAGATGTAGGTACTTAATTAATGATGTAAATAATTTGACTACGATTTGTATATATATAGTATACACATATAAAATGATATTACAGACTTGTATTTAGTATAAAAAACTTGATGTAAGTAATTAATTAATTAGATGTAAATAAATAATTTGACTACGATTTCTATATATATATATATATATACCATCGATGGACAGCCGAAATTTTAGATTGGATTCCAAGGGACAGGAAAAGACCCAGAAGAAGACCACATGGGAGATGGGTGGATGAAATTCGAAAGTATGTGGGAGTGACATGGAGAGAGACCGGCACAAGACAGACAGACCGTTGTGGAGGAAACTTGGGTAAACCTTCGTCCAGCAATGGATTGAAAATGGTTGACAATGACGATATAAGTAAAATGATTCGAATAGCAGGGTCGCTTCATCCACGAACAAATATAACAGGGTCGCTTTGCGCATGATTTTCCACAGGGTCGCTTGACGCACGGTCGCTTCCCGCACGTAATCGGGCGTCTGACATGAGGTAGACGTGGGTTTTGAGTTTCATTTAAGCAACCGAGTTTTGTAATGATTCTGAAATTGTCGCTAAATAGATATATTTCTTACTTTTTTATACATATACATATATATATATTGCATAAAGCAAACAAAATCGTTTTCATTTGTTTTTTCTTTTGAGAAGGAGATAAAGTATACCTCTGAACCGTTTCCTGTACTTCCAATAATGGGCACAGGAATGCCAAAAAAAAAAAAAAAAATGCTATTTTTCACTGCTTCCCTCAGAAGATCAAACAGGTACTCCGCGGTTGAATAGAAATGTGCAAAGAAAATACGACATCATTATAAAGAAAGCCACGTGTAAAAATACCTGTCTTCCCCTCTCCCTTAGGTTTTCTTTCTTTTTCAGAATGACTGATTTTTTTGAATCAGGGTAAAAAGTCCTAGAAAAAAAAAGTCCGAGACTGTTGAAAAACGCGGAAAAAAAAGTCCGAGACTGTTTATAACGAAGCAAATTTCTCCGTCATTTCTGTCCACGCCAGGATTCGAACCCTGATCCCCTCATTCCGGAATAAGTCACTCTACCAATTGAGCTACGCGGACGTTTTGTTCTGATTCCTATCTGCCTTTATGTCGTGTGCGTCCTTCGGGCAGGTACGTCACATCTCCTGCGGTACGTTACATCATCTCCGTCTTTTTTTTTTTTTTTTTTTCGAAGTGCCGGAGAAGGGATTCTCTTATTTTTCCTATCTCGCGGTGTGGAAAAACATCTCACCAATGCGAGATTTTGAACGGTCGGGTCATCCGGATAGTTCGGGCGCCATTATAACGAAGTAAATTTCTCCGTCATTTCTGTCCACGCGTTCTTCCTTTCACGTAGTCACGGAAATTGGAGGGGAGGCCTTCCACAAATGTCACGTTTTCTATTTCATCATACAATGTTTGGTGAACCCCGTAGAACCACACCACATGTTCGGGAGGGGGAGATATAACTTTCGCTTGATGCTGAAGTAAACGTTTTACAAACTGAGTCTTCCCACAGCCAGTAGGGCCCGCTATCAGAGCAGTGAAAGGATGTTGTAGTCTGGGCACTTCCATGTTGTCGACTGAAGTCATTAAAAAAGGTACAAAATAATTTAAAGACACATAAAGTAGATTTCAATCAATTTTTATTTTAAATTCTGAATTTTGATTCAATTCGAAATTTATGTCGAACGAAATGAAAGACACGCAGGTCGTTTGTTTCAGATTTCCATCCAAAATTTCTTACAATAGAGTACAAGCTTTTTCCGCGACATCTAGAATACAAGAAGAAAATACAATATTGTCCACATACGGCTGTAAACGAACTTTGAAGAGGTACTTCATTCAATTTAACAGTATCAATCTTGGAGACAAATCTGGCAATAAGTCCTTGAAAATATTCTGGAGAATGTCCGAAAGAATAAAAAAATTCCATTGTTTTTGGGTTTGGTATGTACATAGCCAACCAGTGTTTTCCAGGATTTCCATATCGATCCGTATTCACAACAATACATGCTGGGAACTTGACAATTCTCTTGGGAAGTCTGTCACAGGCAAACACTCCGAGGAAGGACCGTTGTGTCACGTGATCTTGCTTTAGGGTCTTTACAATTTGAACACTGTTCATTTCTTCAATTGGAGAAATCACAAAGAATGTTTCTGGACTTTGAAATTTCAATAATGTTTTGGAACTCTGGGTAGATTAGCACAGAAATGGTTTTTGCTAAAGCTTTTCCAAATTTGATTTCCACTCTAAATTTCCTTGTTGGTTCAGGTTCATATGCCCTCCATCACACAGGTCCGGACTGAGATTGAATGCATAAAGAGTGTATCCCTTGGAAAATTCATCTCGATCGATATATATTCCACAATCTTGGCCCAGTTTCTCGGTTCCTTGAAATAGACTATGGAAAGAACGAATTGTGCTGCCCTTTTCGAAATTGGGTTCTAGAGGTTTATGAGGAACTGACTGTGTCCGTCAACGTACACGGCGATAAAGTTAACATCATAATGCTTAAATTCAAAGGGGTTAGATTTATATGTACCATTAAAAGCATCGTTATCGACACATCCAATAATCAGTCTTTTGGGCATTTGTCCTAGGAATACGTTGTCTTGCATGAAGGACATACTTCCTTGAGAGACGGAATACACTTTGCATAAAACACGATCAATAGGATACTTATGGCGGGAGATTTTTCTAAAGCTTTTGCATGGCCGATGGCAACTCCCGGGTTGACTTTCAATTTTCTCACAAAAATGGAGGCGTGTTCGATGAGAACTCTGTAATTGGGGGCCTCTGAGGAGGAAACGAGGCACAAATCAGGTTTACTTCGAACCAGTTTAATTTTCACATCCACTAAATTGAGAAGCAGTCTGTTTTGGAAAAATAAATCACAGTGCAAGGTTCCAATCATGTCAAACGTTTTGCTGTCTTTCACGAGCTCATAGCGTTGATGTAATCCTTTGTTTGTTGCAGCATTCGTGGGATTAATTTCGTTCAGATGTCCGGCTGTATACTTGTAAAACCCTTCGCATGCTAAATAGGATTTCTTTGCGTCTTCTCCATAATTTAATAGAGTTTCAATATATGCTCTGTGAGGATACATGTTGCTCGAGGACGAAATCACTCTTTCGTTTAGCATCAACTTGGGAAAACAGAGAATGAAGAAAACAGTTTATGGGCCCCACGGGCTCTTTGTCAGCTATGAAGGAATTGTCAGCTTTCACAATTTTAATTTTTAAGTAGAGTTGGCTGGAAGACAAGTCAAGACAAGTATTCTTCTCCACTCCCAGAAATATTAAATTCCAGAGGTCCTCCATCTCGAATGTTGGCCAAGGGGTGATATTCGATCCATTGTCCTTTTTCTATGCTCGTTTGGGAGGGCGGTAAAGCAAATAAATCAAGTTCCGACTTTAAACATACGGAAGAATGACTGTGAATCAAAGCCATGGTTTACGGATCGAAAATATCGTGTGCTGTCGTCTTGGCTTTCTTTGAACGAATGATGCGCTTCATCGTGTTTCTCTTCCTTTTAACGCTTCCTCCTAACATTTTCTTCACTTTGCTTGCAGCTTTGTCGGTGAGAATTTGTCCTGCTTCTTTAGCTCGTTGTCTGGCTGCTGTTTTTGCATCCTTTCCTTGCATTAAGTCATTTGCAAGGTCGACCCCCGTTTGAAAGACTTGTTTTCCAAGCGTTTTTGCACCTTGTTTGAATATTGGTACAGCCGCTCTAAATAACGAGCGAAAAAAGTCCCCCAAGTCCATACCCTTTTTGAAGGGGTGCTCCTTGATAGTAGACTAAACCTTTTCCAGTTTGAGTGACGTAATATTCCTCGAAGGATTTTGTACAACAGCGGTATGGTTCATGTATGACTACAGAGCCTTGAGACGAAAAATGAAGTTTCACGATCGCTCTCCCACGTTCAAATGGTACTAATTGTCCCTAGCGATTCCTTATAACGATTTCTACGGTTTGGAAATGTTTTCTTGCTAGAGGCAAATAATGAGGGCGATCGTATAAGGCGCTCACCACATCTCCGTCTTCTCCGCTCACTTTCACGATGCGAAGGAGAGGAGCAAACATGTCTCCCACAGGCTGAGGATCCACAATATCGCTGTACACGTACAATAAGGAAAGCGACGTGTTCAGATCTGCTACGAAATTTCCATGAATGGTAGCATCGCTTCCTCCTGAGGCAGAGAATACACTCCAGGTTGAAAACCTAGAATTTCAGCTATTCCTGGAAATAACTGCAGCTGAGAACCAAGAGTTCAAACTGCTTTGACACGTCTCGTGGTTTTATTAAAAAACATCGTAATTTTTTTCGAGCAATGCTGGGACATGGCTTTTACCACGTCTCCCACAGAATCATAATATCCAGCAGGGATTTTTGCTGCTTTCAGTTGACTTGGACCGAGACCGTAAGCAAAGGAATTTGAATTTACATTCACATTAAACCAGGAATGAGGGTAGATGAGTTCGACGAGTCCCACTTCCCAGTCACCATTGAGTTTGATCGGGGAAGGAAGACGCGTGATGAAATGACAAATTTTATTGTCTGAAAAGTAGCGGAGAGAGCTGTCGCTAGGTAACGTTACATCATTCGTCAACTCATGTTGACGAATGATGTTTCATCTAAAAAAAGGTCGGTTTTATAGAGAGGTCAAGTCTTCCGCGGGGATCCAAGCATTAAATTTATCAAGATACCCTTTAAATTTAACAAAGTATTCCATTTTTCCTTTTCTTTTACGTTTCTTTAGAACACGTTCCACAGGAAAGGCCTCGGACAGAGTAACGTTTTGAAGCTCTTCGGCGTAAAAAGTTCCTTCCAGCTCTTCGTTCAATAAATCTTTATAGACGGGTGGGGATCTGGGAACAAGACCGCTCACAACAAAACCTTCTTCCGTCCAATTTGATTCGTATCCTTTTTCAAATGTCAATTTTGCTTTACTAATCCTCACATGATAGCCCACCTGAAATTTATAGGACTGTTTTTCCTTCTTGAGATCACCATACAGATTGAGAAACACTTGCTTTTCATTATCTTTGTTTACATCTACAGGTTTCATTTTTATACTTCGATGGGGAGAATGATTGTAACTGTGAACTAAATCGTTGAGCACGTCTATGAATTTAAACGTATTTTGACTTGTAAAGTATCGCCACATGCTAGTTTTGAGCGTGCGATTGAATCTCTCCACAACACTTGCTTTTGTCTCGTTGTTCGTTGTAAAGAAATGCACACCGTGTTGTGTTAAAAACCTTTGAAATTCTTTGTTCTTAAATTCAGTTCCTTTGTCTGTTTGAAGTTATACTGGTTTTCTATCTTGGAAAATCTGGGAAAATGCTTGAACGATATGGTACCCTGACTTTTGCTTTAAGGGAATCGCCCATGCATATTTGGAAAATATGTCAATGCATGTTAACAAGTAACGAAATCCATCGTTATATTGACTCAAACTGGAGACATCAGCTAGGTCTGCTTGGAACTGTTGTCCTATTTTATTCACCATCACTCTATTTCTCGGAAAATGTCGTCTCACCGGCTTGTGAAGGTGTACGTTTTCTCCTCCTTCAACCATTTCATGACGTCTTTTTTCTTGACGCCTTCTTTTTTGACAGCACGGTATAAAGCATCGAGACCACCTAAACTTCCTACTTTCTGAGTTGTCATATACGTCTGTTTCATCATTTCCTCCATTACAACAGTTCAACGAGAGACGATCCACCGTAACAGAAAAACTCATGTTCACACAAACTCGATCACAACTCAAATAACGTCCACTCCCCTCGCAAACCATTTTAAAAGAAATTCCAAATCCCTAAAACATTTGAACACCATGAAAAACCATAAATCTTACTCTTTCAAGCATCTTTTTCCAATGGTTCGATGGTCTAGCGGAAAGAATGTAAGATTTCTGAACAAAGGACTGGGAGTTCGAACCACTTCGATAAATAAAAATCACAAAATGGTGTAAAAAAAAAGGAAATCAAAACGGTGCTTTTCAGGTTCATCACCAATTCATCAAAAAAGGTTAGCAAACATGTAAACTGAACTTTTTTGACACGATTAAATCCTCTTTCTCTCAATCCAGAAACTATAAGATGATTTTCCTATTTGTTGAAAACACTTTATTTACAACCATAGAAAAATAAAAATAAATAAAACTAACCTCTTGTAAAATATTTAATCGTAAAAACTAAACTGAAGAAAATTTATTAAAGAAAAATATAACCTGAAGAAAATTTATGAAAGAAAAAACTGATCTGGTAAAAAATTGTTAAATCAGATATTGACTTTTGGAGAAATGATCGTTTAAAATTTTTTACTTTAAGGAAAATGAACGATTCAAATATTGACTTTTAGTTGGATGGCATTTCCCGTGTTATTCTATGAGATTTTTGCGTTTATAAAAAAAAGAAAAATTTAAAAAATCGCCCTCTTTGTAAAAACAACAAAACCATTTTTGACTTGCTGAAATTTATTCGAGTCAAAAACGAACTTTGTGAAAAATGAACGATTCAAATATTGACTTTTAGTTGGATGGCATTTCCCGTGTTATTCTATGAGATTTTTGCGATTATAAAAAAGGAAAATTTAAAAATCGCCCTCTTTGTAAAAAACAACAAAACCATTTTTGACTTGCTGAAATTTATTCGAGTCAAAAACGAACTTTGTGAAAAATGAACTTTTCAAATATTTACCTGACAATTTCATGAAAGAAACTGACCCGAAGAAATTTTATGCAAGAGAAAACTAACGCCAAGTTTTCCTTCTGAGGACACGCTTCCTTCACATTGCATGACAAATCATCTTTTAGAACAAAATTCCACAGTGCGCGTTTTTCTTTGAATTTTTTCTTTTCAGAAATAAAACGGACATAAACCAGGTCGAAATCAGGTCAAAAGCACCTTGACCCGACTCGTTTGCCCCGCTAAAAATTGTTGACCCGTGACCGTCTCTGGTCCGTAATTGCAAGGTAAACACTTCCTCCAATGTCCAGTAATTTTCTCCGAGTGGCTAAAGCTGTATGGGGTCTTGCTTTGTCATATTGCAAGTTGGCGCCTTTCCGGTTAACCAGTACTGGATGCTTAGGTTTCAATTTTTCTTTCAGCCTTTCCAACTGTTGCCAGTACAGGTCATCACTTATCGTTTAGTCAGGTGCAAGAAGCTTCCAGTGAATTATCTCCTTGACATCCCACTATGCACTTAACAAGACCTTTCCCGGATGGAGTAGACTCGCCAACTCGGCATGCAGTCCAATGACGCTTTACATTTCTGTAGAGGACACACATTTCATCACCCGTAACTAATCGTTCCAAGAAAAGTTCATTTCTGTGGCGCGCAAGCAAAGAAAGACATGTAGTCATTCTGTCCGATCGATTTCTTGCGATAGGTCATGTGGTACCTACTGGTCGAACTTTGTGATAAACCCAAATGCATACTTCATTCCTTTTACTATTGTTCTGTGCACAGACAACCTTTCTGATAATTCCTCAACGGTTAGATGTTGGTCATTTGATGTGGCTTGGTTGACATCCTCTTCAGAAACCTCTGATGGACGTGCAGAACGTGGTTGATCTCTGCAGCTTGTTTCCGAACCAAAGGCGACATGTGCTTTTGTCTACAGCATCCTCGCCGTACACCTCACAAGTGTTGCTGCAGGCTTCATCTGCATTGTTGCCTTTGTCGAACTCATATGAGCAAACAGTGCCAAGTGTGATGCTCATCGCTTGACATGTTAACCCTTGTGTGACTTGTTTACGAATGAGATTCATCTGCATACTTGGGCGCCATTTTATAGCCTACTCCTCGAAGCATTTTGGCCATCACACGCGCCATCTGCACTTGTTACTTAAATTGTTTACTTGGAATTTGCATCACGAAAACCGGTAATAATTCATGTCTGCGCCATTTTGTTTTAGAGCGTGTTTACTGAACACCAGGACAGAATTTATTGCATAAAAGACTTACTCTGGAAATAGCGCTTCATAAGTTCTAAAACTCACAAGAAAACGCGGTCTGGTATAAGATATGTACTTCTACGCGTAAGCAATGGAGGGCCGACAGTTATTAGGCATAAATATATCAGACACAACAAAGTCGCATTTTCCCTGTGTTCGTTCGCCGCACATTAGATGTTTCAATAGGCAGCTGATGAAATATCGAATACAAATAACAGCAGTCAGTCGCAATATTTCTCGGATTTCTTTCT
This sequence comes from Macrothele yani, assembly GCA_039090855.1. Lineage (NCBI taxonomy): Eukaryota > Metazoa > Arthropoda > Arachnida > Araneae > Macrothelidae > Macrothele > Macrothele yani. The sequence continues at coordinate 37,016,282 of CM077028.1, forward strand.
TTTTTTTTTTTTTTTTTTTTCATGAAATCGTTTGAAAGCAGGCCTTTTCAGTCGGGTTCCCGTCCTTCAAAGCCCCTCGAAAAATGCATAGTGGTCCTAAATCGCATTGTTTCATTTACTGTAAAAAAGATTACGCAGAGGACAAGCAACTACGTTCTCTTGTTCCTGATATTGCCAGATAGCAAAAATGCGTTAAAATAGTAACAGCATTTTCGGAAACTTAGAATTGCGCAGTTGCAAATGATAAAATGTTATGGTAGTTCATGCATAGAAGCACAAACAGAATTTTTTGTTTTCTTTCTTTTCATTTCTTCTACAAATATAAAATATACCTGGTCATATTCTGCGAAAAAATTTAATTTCATTATGAGATCTGATGTGCTGTTTTATCTATATCAGTTTTTTTGTACATTTGAACGCACCTCACTATAAAAGTCAAGACCATAGCTTAAATTTCATTTAAAATTCCTAGGTCTAGGTTCCTTGAATGCATCTGACATAAAATGCGTAAATGGCTCTCGAGAACTTTTTATTCACTATTCAGACTTACGAAATATTAAAATCATTGTAGTTTCACATGCGACAATAACAACTTAAATTTGTGAAAAAAATTTAGGACCTATATAAACCGAATGGCCCCCGGCATAGGCGCCTTCTAAACATGCACTTTAAGGCTGTTTCTTTGAGTCTCTTTTATTAGGCCTTCTAACGTGTTTATACAAATCAAATATTTATATTGTAACTTCAAATCTTCCAAAAGGCCTGAAGCCTATGTATCTTTCAGACAGTTTAAAGCTGTTCCATTGAGCCTCTTTTATTAGTTCTTGTAACATGTTTATACAAAACTGATATTTAGGTTGTAACTCAGTCTTCCTAAAAGGCCCGCGGCCTAGGTGTCTTGTAAATATCTGACGACTAATGTATTGAGTACATTTCACTAGCTTTCAGGCATGTCTACACGCACCGAATATTTAGGTTGTAATTCAAAACTTACGAGAAAGGCCGGCCGCCTACGTTCTTTTTAAACACTTGAAGATCGATCCGTTGGATCCTTTTTTATTAGCTTTTTATTGTAGTTATTACACACAAAATATTAAAATCATAACTAAAAATTACATGAATTGAAAAACTTCTATATATCGTCTTATGTCACTAGGACGTGCAGCAGTTTTGGAAGAAACGTTTTCAAAGAAGACAGTTTTGGAAGAAATTTGGAGAGACTATCATCCTGTAGTGGATTGATAATGATGTGTGTGTGTTTGTGTGTGCTTATCCTCCAGAAAAAACAGTACCGTTTTGCATATGTGTGTGAATGTGTGCTTTTTTCTGGAGAAAAAAAGATGCCGTTACTCTAAAACACAAGCTGCTGTTGCTAAAGAAGGCCGATGGACCTAACAAAAAGCAAATAAATTTCTTGAACATTTTTCTTAAGCCTTTTTCTAAAACAAAGCGAAAATTTTCAGTTCCGGCACGTTGTGACAGAAGAAACGCAAAGCGCGCACACACACACTCACACACACCAGGAGCGCCGACTTCACCAAATTATTGGAGGGGGGGGCACAGATGTGAAGAGATCTGACGTGGAAGAGCACTCTCCCCACTGTCAGGAGGAAAATTAAAAAAAAAAAGGACAAAAACATAAACTACGAGATTTCACGTATGTTTTAAAAGGCAATTGTAATTGCTGATCAGGAAATGTACAAAAAAACCCACAAATATTCTTTTGCTGAATATTAATATTTTTAAAAATAAAATTCAGCCTGTGATTTTTTGTCAATGTATCCAGACAGATGTTATTTCCAAACGTTTGTAAAAAATATGAGAAATTAGTTGGCTTACTTGTACGTACAAAGAAGAAGCGCAAAGAATAAAAAGCTAAATGAAGGCGCCAGATGTTATACATACGATCCTGTAGTTTTATTTATTTTATTCTTGATAACTATTTTAAACAGTTATTACATATCACGAAAAGAACAAGTCAAACACAATACAGGGCGGGCAATGCAGTTTCTTTTTTTCTTTCATCTTTTTTTTTTTTCTTGGTTGGGTGTTTTTTTTTTTTTTTTTTTATTGAAGGTTTAACGACCACCGTGAGCAACTCAATGGGTTAAAAGCAGTCGCCCGTCTGCAGACATCTGCAGAAAATTGGTTGAGTTGTACTTTGTAAACGCTGAAAATTTTCCGATGTGAAGACCAGAAATTCTTTGTATTTTATATTCAGCATCGCCCCCCCCCCCGACAGGTTTGCTGAGTAGGCACATACCCTCAGATATGTGTCGAGTTGTAGCTCGTAAATGCTAAAAAAATCTCCCGATCGGACGAGAAATTGTTCATATTTTACACTTTTGGTATAAACCCCACACACACACACACACACACGTTTTCAGAGTAGGCACGTGCGCTCAGACAATGTTTCGAGTTGTAGCTTGTAAATGCTGAAAATCTCCCGATCGGACGAGACATCCTTCATATTTTACACTATTGGTATACCCCCCCCCAGGAGGTTTGCTCAGTAGGTTCATGCCCTGAGATAATGTCTCCAGTTGTAGTTTGTAAATGCTAAAGATCTCCCGATCGGACAAGAAATTCTTTATATTTCACAATTATCATATACCCCCCCCCCCCCCGACAGGTTTGCTGACTAGGCATGTGCCCTCAAATAATCTGCCGAGTTGTAGCTTATAAATGCTGAAAATCTCGATCGGGAGAGAAATTCTTCATATTTTACACTTTTGGTATAACCCCCCCCCACACACACACAAGTTTTCAGAGCAGGCACGTGCGCTCAGACAATGTTACAAGTTGTAGCTTGTAAATGCTGAAAATCTCCCGATCGGACGAGAAATTTTTTATATTTCACACTTTTAGTATTACCCCCCCCCCCGACAGGTGTGCTCAGTAGGTTCATGCCCTGAGATAATGTCTCCAGTTGTAGTTTGTAAATGCTGAAAATCTCCCGATCGGACAAGAAATTCTTTATATTTCACAATTATCATATCCCCCCCCCCCGACAGGTTTGCTGACTAGGCATGTGCCCTCAAATAATCTGCCGAGTTGTAGCTTATAAATGCTGAAAATCTCTCGATCGGGAGAGAAATTCTTCATATTTTACACTTTTGGTATAACCCCCCTCCCCCCACAAGTTTTCAGAGCAGGCACGTGCGCTCAGACAATGTTACGAGTTGTAGCTTGTAAATGCTGAAAATCTCCCGATCGGACGAGAGAATTTTTTATATTTCACACTTTTTAGTATTACCCCCCCCCCCCCGATTTGCTGAGTAGGCTCGTGCCCGTAAATATTTAGTGCCTAAGTAACTTACGGCGATCATTTTCTCGGTCAATCTCTTACTAGTGGGCCAAGAAACGGCAATTGTTATACGGCCCCTTAAACATTTGTGCCCAAATGTCCGGGTGCCCAAATGTCCGGGTGCCCAAATGTCCGGTGCCCAAATGTCCGGTGCCCAAATGTCCGGTGCCCAAATGTCCGCCCAGTCTTTCAGACAGAAATTCGTAAATATGTCTCAATTTCTTAATGATAATGAGATATAAGTGAAATTTTTTTGTGCACACCACTTGCTCAAGTAGGGAGAAATATAGGAACACTATAATTTTTCAACGCAGCGCAATTTCATTGCTTTAAAAATGAATGTGCCCAAATGTCCGGGTGCCCAAATGTCCGGTGCCCAAATGTCCGGTGCCCAAAAGTCCGGTGCCCAAATGTCCGAACCCCGGTTGAAGATGTTCCGCTTTGCCCGTCTGTCTGTCCTCACGACAAATCACGTAAAAATCGTTTGATTTCGATGAAATTTTAGTATGTGGTAGCGGGCAAACTGGGGAGTGAATGCTATTGAAAATGGACGAAATGGGATCAAAGGTCAGGACATAGGAGAGGGATCCATTCCATTGCCCTTATGCGCCATAACTCACGTAAAAATGCTTCAATTGCGATAACAATTTATCATCATCCAGAGGTATACTGAATCGGTTCTGTTGAATATCATCGAAATGGGGTCAAAAATCAGAACACAGGAGCGAGATTTATTCCACAGCCATTATCCTCATAACTTGACTAAAAATGCTTCTATTGCGACAGAACTTTAGTATGTTGTTCGGAAGGTGTACTGAGCCAATTCTGTTTAATATCATCGAAATGGGGTCAAAGGTTAGGGCACAGGAGCGAAATTTATTCCAGAGCCATTATCCTCATAACTCGAATAAAAATACTTCTATCACGACAAAACTTTAGTGCGTTGTTCCGAAGGTGTACTGAACTAATTCTGTTGAATATCATCGAAATGGGGTCAAAGGTTAGGGCACAGGAGCGAAATTTATTCCAGAGCCATTATCCTCATAACTCGAATAAAAATACTTCTATTGCGACAAAACTTTAGTGCGTTGTTCCGAAGGTGTACTGAACTAATTCTGTTGAATATAATCGAAATGGGGTCAAAGGTCAGGGCATAGGAGCGAGATTTATTCCACAGCCATTATTCTCCTAATTTGAGTAATGATTTCTGGTATATTGGAAAGCGTATCATAATCAATGCATTGCATGATTTTACTAACTTGTTTTTTTCTTGAGTTAGCATAAGGACTACCGGTCCAAAATATGGCGGCCCAGTCCGCGCCTGGGTGACTTAGCATCACGCTAGAAATCCGTTCGAGCGTTCTGCCGGATGTACGATTCATCTCATTCGATGATGACAGCAGCAACAACCTGACGGTCACTTGAAGAGAACACCTGATGCAGCGGGGGAGCGGCCTTTTATCTGAAGTTTGCGACACGTTAAAAGCTCCCTCCTCTCCTGCTTTGACTTGTACGTTTACGAGCTATTTGTCTATTTTGAGATGAGGCAGGGGAAGAGCGATAGGATAATGGTCGGTTTATTGTCTCCGTCTCTGATACATTCGCTTCACGAGTTTGAGGTCGGTGCCATCATACGCTTCTATAGGTTTCAACCTTCTGTATTTGAGTAATGTGTTGCTGCCACCTGCACCTCCATTTCTTGACTTTCCTTCCTGACTGCTCACTCATTGTTCCGTCCCCTGACCTACATTTCTGACTCGGAGCTTAAAATAACAAAAGAACCGAAGTAACAGTTAGGCCTATTAGCGAAGAATGTCTGGTTCTCAGCGAAGCGCATCTTGCCGAGGCTACGGGTATCGGCGACGGGCGTCCTTTCCCGTTTCATCCTCTGCTCAAAAATCGTGCAGTTTCGCCCTCGGGTTTTAACAGGAGTGGCGATTCGTCCTCTCTTCCCCCCTTACATTTTCCCAGTCCCTTTAATAAACTGTAATATTTGTGTTCGTGTTATTTACTCGTTATTTAATTTTGCTCAGACTTGACTTTTAGCCGCATATTGCGTTTCCAGGGAACACCACGAGGCGGTAGTCTGACTTCTTTCCTTCAAAATTATTATCGTGGTTTCCGAGGCGAATCCAGGAAAACTGGTACACCGAAAAACTCGTACACTTTCTCATGCCGCTGAGCAAAGTGCGGAAAACTCGTACACCTTCTCAAGTAAGAGGATGTACACAAATTGCGTTTCATTCCGAGATTTTGACAAAGTGTACGAGTTTCCCTCGCTGAGCAAAACGGAATGTACCAGTTTTCCTATGGATCTCAATGGGTATGTAAGATAAAAATGGCTCAAGGTTTATGTAGAACCTTTCTGACTCCTTAAATTTTGAATTATGATTTTAATATTTCCCATGTGATAACAAGCAATAAAGGCTAATTAACTGGGGCTCAACGAATCGATCTTCAGGTGCTGATCTTTTTAGAAGATTTTAAATTACAACCCTGATATTCCGTATTTCTAAACATTTTATAAAACCTAATAAAAGTCACTCAATGGATTATTCCTCACCTATTCACAAGTCACCTAGGCCGCTGGCCTTTTCAGAAGATTTTAAGTTACAACCTAGAAATTTCGTATTTGTAAACATTTTATTGAATCTATTGAAAGGCACTCAACGGATTATTTCTCACCTATTTACAAGACGCCTAGGCCGCGGGCCTTTTAGAAGATTTTTAAGCTACAACCTAGAAATTTCGTATTTGTAAACATTTTATTGAATCTATTGAAAGGCACTCAACGGATTATTTCTCACCTATTTACAAGAGACCTAGGCCGCGGGCCTTTTTAGAAGATTTTAAGTTACAACCTAGGAATTTCGTATTTGTAAACATTTTATAAAACCTAATAAAAGTCACTCAACGGATTATTCCTCACCTATTCACAAGTCACCTAGGCCGCGGGCCTTTTCAGAAGATTTTAAGTTACAACCTAGAAATTTCGTATTTGTAAACATTTTATTGAATCTATTGAAAGGCACTCAACGGATTATTTCTCACCTATTTGCAAGACACCTAGGCCGCGGGCCTTTTTAGAAGATTTTAAGTTACAACCTAGGAATTTCGTATTTGTAAACATTTTATTGAATCTATTGAAAGGCACTCAACGGATTATTCCTCACCTATTCACAAGTCACCTAGGCCGCGGGCCTTTTCAGAAGATTTTAAGTTACAACCTAGAAATTTCGTATTTGTAAACATTTTATTGAATCTACTGAAAGGCACTCAACGGATTATTTCTCACCTATTCACAAGTCACCTAGGCCGCGGGCCTGTTCATAAGATTTTAAGTTACAAACTAGGAATTTCGTATTTGTAAACATTTTATAAAACCTAATGAAAGGCGCTCAACGGACTATTTCTCACTTATTTACAAGCCACCTATAGGCCGCGGGCCTTTTGAAAAGATTTTGAGTTACAACTTAGATATTTCGTATTTGTAAATTAAACAATGTCAAACGGTATTGATTTGGACATGTCTGCATTAGTATGAATTCCACAAGAACCGTAGCTCTTAGATTATTCATCAAACAATGTACGTGTTAAAATATCTCATTCCCTTCCCCTTTATTTTCTTCCTGTAGTGAAAGAATGATTTTATTGTACCTTAATGAAAAAACCAGTTCTTACGAAACCAGGAATTAATGAAAAAGGAACCTTCTTACGAAACCACAATATAAATTTAAGGAAAACCTTTTTTTCTTTCATTTTTCTTTTTTCTGGTAAGTTTGGCATCTTGTGAGAGACGTTTCAGATTTGGTTGCTGGAAAACCACCACGCAAAAAAAAAAAAAAAAAAAAAATGCCATACGTCTTTCAGCAACTTGGAAAAACTGCCACATGTTTTTCAGTAAGGGGCCGGGCACAAATTGCTGTTCCTTCAAGGAACATTTTGAATGTGTGGCAGTTCTCCAAGTTTCCGAATCATGTGTGGAAGTTTTTCCAGTGGTCTAACAACGGGAAGGAGCTCTTTTGTTTGTCTGAATTTTCATGCCGGTTCATACGAGTTTAGGGCAACTGGCCACAAAAGTACAGGAGGGGTATAAAGATTGCCGTTTCTTTATACCCCTCCTGGCCTAGAGCCTATGGGCTTATGACTTAAGGCCTAGCGCCTAATATTGCGCTTTTACTTAGGCAGTAAATATTAAGTCATAAGCCCTAGGCCTAGGGCCTATGAATTATTATTTCGTGCCTAAGTAAAAGCGCAATATTGTTAACTAGACTTGATATGTAAACGTTGTGAATATAGCATTGGTAGAACAACGGTCTGTCTTGTGCCAGTCTCCTCCAGTCACTCTCGCATACTTTCGAATTTCATCCACCCATCTCTCATGTGGTCTTCTGGGTCTTTTCCTGTCCCTTGGAATGCAGTCTAAAATTTCGACTGTCCATCGATGGTCTGTCCTTCTGGCAATATGTCCAGCCCACTGCCATTTCAGGGATTTTCCTCTGATCATGATGTCTTCCACTCTTGTCATTTTTCGGATCCAAGAGTTCCTCTTCTTATCTCTCCTGGTTACATCAAGCATGCACCTCTCCATGCTACTTTGAGTTGTCTGCAGCCTTTGTATGTCTCTTTTAGTTAAGGTCCACGTCTCTGCACCATGCGTAAGCACTGGAAGGATGCATTGATCAAACACTTTTATTTTAAGACATAATGGCATATTGCTCTTGAAAATTATGCTGTTTCTTCCAAAAGCTCTTCAGGTAAATTTTATACGCCGATTAATTTCTTCATCAATGTGACCCTCACTTTATATCTGCTGTCCAAGATAAATGTAGGTATTGGTTATCTCCAGCTTTCCACCATCAATCGGTAAATCTTCATTTCTTGTAAGAGCCATTGTACATCACTTTTGTCTTCTGAAAGTTCATTTTTAATCCCACTTCTTTACTCTTGTCAGCAAGTTCCTGGATCATACTCTGCAGCTCTAATGGGGTAGTTGCAAAAATGACTACGTCATCAGCAAAAGGAAGGTGAGTTAGAAAATCTCCATTAATCTTTATCCCTTTGTTTTCCCAGTTCAGTGATTGAAATACATTTTCCAATGTGGCATTAAAGAGTTTGGGAGATGTAGTGTCACCTTGTCTCACTCCCTTTCCAATTTTTATGGGTGCTGTATTCTCAAATAGCCGAATCTCTGCACTTGCATTTTCATAGATGTTACTAATAATATTAATGTATGCATCTTCAATACCGCAGGATTTCAAAGCCATTGTAACTGCTGTTGGTTTCACTGAATCAAAGGCCTTTTCATAATCGATAAAAGCCAAGCATAATGGAAGTTCATATTCCCTTGCTCTTTCAATTAGTTCTCTCAGTACGTGGATATGATTTATAGTGCTGTAGCCACTCCTGATTCCAGCTTGTTCTCTCGGTTGAGCCATGTCCAGTGTCACCTTCGAGCGGTGTGAAATAACTCTAATGAAGATTTTATAAACCACTGATAGGCCGATAGGTAGTTTCTGAGATCCTCAATGTCACCTTTTTTATGTAGCAGAATCATTGTAGCATTGTTCCAATCATCGGGAATCTTCCCTTCATTCATGCATCGAGTGAAAACTTGGGCGAGTACGGTTTCAGTTTCTCCACTTGCTTCTTGTATGATGTCTATGGTAATTCCATTTTCTCCTGGAGCTTTTCCCCGTTTCATGTTCCTGATTGCATGTGCAACTTCTGCTGGGAGGACTGGAAGAACTCTAGTACTTTTCGTAATGTCTGAAGTGCATGTATCATCCCTTTCATATAGTTTTGAGTAGAAATCTTTCACTCTTGTCAAAATTTCACCTCTATTTCTTGTTACAGAATTATCTTCTTTTCTCAGAGCTATAATCTGTTTTCTTCCCTTATTCAGATGTCCCTTTGGTCTGTTCAGGCTTTGGTTGTTTTCAATTGCTTTCCTCACTGGTTCACAGTTGAATTTCCTTATGTCTTCAGTGATTCTTTTTTTACCATCTTACAATACAATACAATTATTTATTACACACATTTAAAACTTACAGTTATATGAAAATGCAATACACCAGGAGGAATCTGAACACATTGGTTGTAAGGCGATTCCCCCTATTAGATGTAAGAAAAAGAATAAAACATATGGCATATATGAAAGCAAGTAAGATATTTATAACAGAAGCACCACTGTTAGCAGCATGCTTGGAACTTCAATTTAATGATAGGGTTGAGACTCGTTATGGAGATCAGGGTGATTTACAATGTAATTTCGCAGAGACGAGGAAAACTTTTTGATATTTTCCAGGGATCTGATGCTCTCTGGGAGATTATTCCATAGGATAATGGCTTTATACAGTATGCTATTTAAACCATAATTAAGTCTAACACACGGCTGACATAATTTGTTGTTAGCAACAGATCTGGTGAAGATAGAATAATCCAGATATTTGATGTCAGATTGAAAAATAGGCAGTTTAAGATGCATTATTTTAAAAAAACATGATACCTAGTTTCAAGGTAAAAATTTCATGATTTTTTAGAATCTTTAGTTTTAGAAATAATGGTTTTGAATGAGACACGTAATCTGTGTTCAGCATATAGCGAACAGATTTTTTCTGTAATTTGAGCAAGCTTAACTTATTGTTTGCACTTATATTTAAATACCAAGATTCCAGACAATAGGAGAGATGGGTATAAATAAAAGCATAGTAAAATGTTTTTAGGACATTGATAGGAAAGAGATGCTCAATTTTACCAAGCAGGCCAACCTGCAAGGAAACTTTTTAAAACAAACTGAACATGCGTATTCCAGTTAAAGAATTCATCAAACCAAACACCAAGATACTGAACTTTGTCCACAATTTTAAGGGGGAGATCATTAATAATGACTGGAAATTTATTTATGTCCTCTCTTTTATGAACGTTTCGGAAATATACGGCGTTGGATTTTAGAATATTAAGTGATAATTTGTTAGAGCATAACCAATGAGATAAAATTGATAGATCATTATTGATCATTATCTGTAACTTATGCAAATCATGACATTTTTGAAAAATGACAGTGTCATCAGCGTATAGCAAAGCATGAGTTGATTGCAGGCACAGAGGAAGGTCATTAATATATAACAGGAACAGTAACGGTCCCAATACCGAAACTTGAGGCACTCCATGAGGCACTCCACATGAAATATTAAGTAGATCGGAGTTTATTTTATTTGCAGTGACATACTGTTTGCGATGAGAGAGGTAGCTCATTAAGAGGGAAAGAATTTTGCCACGAAAACCGTATTTGGGTAATTTATGTAACAGAATGTCGTGATTTACCGTGTCGAAAGCTCTTTGGAAATCAATAAAAACACAAATAGTACAATAACTGTCATCTAGTGCTTCGGAAATGAAGTTTGACAACTTAGCAACAGCCATTTCAGTAGATCTGTTTCTTTGGAAACCGAACTGTTCCAAAGAGAGCATACCATAGGTGTGTAAAAAATCCACCATTCTGCTGTGAATAGACCTTTCAAAAATCTTACTCAAAACGGATAACAAAGATATCGGTCTGCAATTACAGGTAGATTCCCCATCTCCTTTTTTAAAAATTGGAATAACCTTAGCGATTTTCAGACTGTAAATTGCATAGCTCTATATATTCCACTTTGGAAGTCACATCTCCTTTGGTTATCTTCATCTCTCTTCTTTTTTGCATCAGAATTTTTTTTTTCCCTGATAATTTGTTCGTATGCAACTTGTTCTTGGTACCAGCTATTTTTGTTGCTGTTTCCATAAGGGCCTTGGTTAGTTTTCTGTTAACTTCAGAGATGTCCACTTCTTCCGACGTTAGACCTTCTAGAGCAGAGAATCTGTTCCTCAGTTCCAATTTGAACGTATTATGATGTTTTTTAAGGTTGGTCGTGTCAATACACTTTGTTTGTTTTATGAGCTTGCCACGCTCGAGTTCAGCATTGAGGTGCATCTTACATCTTACCATTCTATGGTCACTACTTGTGTTCAATTTGTTTAGCACACTGCAGTCTTCCATGACAAATTTCTTGTTACACATAATAAAATCAATTTCACTTGTCAATCCATTAAGATGCCTCCATGTCCATTTCCTTTGCGGCTTTTTCTTGAAAAAGGAGTTCATGATGAAAAACTCTTGTGCCTCTGCAAATTCCACGAGAGTATTTTCACGCTGGTTTTTGTTGCCGTGGCCGAATTTACCTACTGAAGTTTCATTCTGTTGCTGTTGCCCTATTTTCGCATTGAAATCTCCCATAATGATCTTTAAGTGCTGCTTGCCTTTATTATTTAGAAGACGAATTTACTCATAAAATTCTTCAATCATTTCTTCAGGGTGACTTGTAGTGGGTGCATAAGCTTGAATAATCTGAGCCTGGTATCTTCTCGAGAGTTGGGTAACAAGTCATGCAGCTTTGTCAGAGGAACTTTCAACTTCTGCAACTTTATCCTTCAGTTTCTTGTTTATTATAAATCCAACACCACTAGTTCTGCCAGTATCTGTCCCACGAAATTAGATGAGATGTCCACTTTTCAGTTCAATGAGATCTATTTCTCTCCTTACCTCACTTAGCCCGACGATGTCCCATTTGATCCTTTGTAGTTCTTCCAATTCAAGGAGCCTTGAATCAGAAGATAGGGAGCGTCCGTTATACGTAGCCAAGGTCAGCATCAGATGGCAGCATAGTCCGGTCCTCCTGTGATTCTACTATTCACTATATGACAACACAGAATTCAGAGTGGAAGCTTAAGAACTTATTTTGAAATAACTGTAAGATTATTTGCGGAGGTGTTCATATACGATCCCTTTCCCCCGAAATGTTCTACCTACGCAGACTACGTTCCTTCTGATATCTGACAAATGCTGCAGATGAAGGCATTTACGGAGATATCATTTCAACATGAAGTTGCAAAATGTTTTGTTTACGTTATTTAGTAAGGTGTCTTTACAATACATAACCGCAGCACAAGAGCACGTTTTGTAATTGAAACACATACAAATATATGATCACTAAATGAAGATCTGTTCGCCACGATATTTAAAAATCTTTAAATTTCTAAGTGTGATTGTCTACAATAGAAAAATTACAAAAATTGCAGTACAAATAGAAACTTTTACAGTGTGAAAGTTCTGTATTTTTTTTTTTTTTTTCATTTATTTAAATTTATAAATCATGTCTTATGCGAAAGGATTTTTGGTACAACTCCAACAAAATTTTGGTAGTAGCAGTTCTCTCTCTCTCAAAAATTTGCTGGAATTTCAGCCTACTTCGTTGAAAATTTAAGAACTGGAAGTTCAAAGGTATGGAAATCAAGATTATTTTACGATCTGTCAAACAAGAAAAGGCCATATAAGGAATTTAAAAAAATCATAATAATGTTCTTACTTCAGCGTTCTTAAGAGAAAATTTTAAATATAAATATTGAGTGTGTCCAAAATTAGAAGCTATAACGAAGTAAATTTCTCCGTCATTTTTTCCACGACAGGGCTCGAACCCGGGTAACCTCATTCCGGAATAAGTCACTCTACCAATTGAGCTACGCGGACGTTCGTTGTAACTGCTATCTGCCTTTATGTCGTGTGCGTCCTGCTGGGCAGGCACGTCACAAAGCTTCTCCAGTGCAATTACATACATAATTAACTAAACTAGTGATTTAAACCTGGTTATACGCTTTTTTCACGTCGATTAAGTGAGTTTGCCATGATATTTAAATATCTTGAAATTTCTAACTGTGATTGTCCACAACAGAAAAATTGCAGTACAATTTTTCTGCAGAAAAATTTTGGCATGGGCCGATGAAAAATTTTCCGCAACACCCACTTCAATTTAAGGATGACGGGTGTACTTTTTAACCCCCCAGTACTATGCTTGCCACTGTTCCAGAGCAACTGTACTTTTTGTTTTGTTTCTTAAATGAAAAAAGTGATTTTCAGTTGTGATACAACCGTACCGCAGAAGTACAACTGAACGCGCCCTTTTGCGACCGCCAATCCGCCCCTGGTTGCTACTGAAGATCTCACATTTCTTATTTATAGGAGCAATTATAGCCTCTTGCGCTGATTTCACTGTCAATGTCATAGACGGCGTTGCAGAGTGAGCTTCACATTTCTCTGTGTTTTCTTCGGACAGTTTCTCACCTACCTCTTTTAAATCTTCCGTTGAAAGCTCTTCACTGTGAGTCTGTGACTCTCAAAGAGCTCATTTATGTCAGAAACTTCTACATCATCTAGTTCTTCTTTTTTTATCTCTGTCACATTTTCTGTTTTTAACGCAATGGTTGTGTCGTGCTCTTGCGAATATACACTGCTGGCCACCCAAAATGCAACACCAAGAAGAAAGCATCCGATTGGCCTGAAATTCGCAGCATGCGTCGCCCTGGAGAGGAAATGCAAACGATTAGCATTGCTGGGCATATGCAAGTGATGTGCACCCGGCACGCCACCGAGAAGCACTAAAAGAAGAGTGCACAGAAGGTGGGGTGTAAGTAGTGGAAGTGTGTTGTGCTGCCGGACCTGTGCGTGGGAAGCTTCCTGATGCCTCGTCGAAGAATACGGCAGTCATTCCAGCGCGTTTCGGAGTTCGACAGAGGACGAATACTGGCTTATCGCGACAGCGGTTTATCGTACCGAGACATCGACGCCCCGTATGGGACGACATCCAGCCACAGTGAGGCGAGTATGGATTCGGTGGGTACAGAAGGGACGGATGGACCGACGTGAGCGATTGCCGCAGCCACGGCACACCACCGAACAAGAGGACCGGCATGTTGTGTGGCGAGCATTGACGGCTCGCACCTCCACATCACGAACGTTAGCGCAGGAATTAGGGTGTTTTGCGCAACAACCTGTGTTAGCTCGTACCGTTCGACGTCGTCTGCAGGAGCGGGGGCTTGTCGCACGGCGGCCATTGCTCAGATTACCATTGACGTTACACCACCGGCGAGTGCGGCGGCAGTGGGCAGTTGAACGCCGTACCTGGACTACGGAATGGTACGACATTGTCTTCTCCGACGAATCCCGCTTCTGTCTGCAACCCCACGATGGTCGGATCCGCGTGTGGCGGCACCTCGGCGAGAGACTGATGACGCCTGCATTATGAATCGCCAAACCGGTCTGTCGCTTGGCGTTATGGTTTGGGGCGCAATTTGATATGACAAGCGCACCCCTCTGGTACGCATCGCCGGTACACTCAACAGCCACCGCACCATCTCCGATGTTTTGGAACCTGTAGTCCTCCCTTACCAGCAGGACCTGCCAGCGGCCACGTCTCAACAGGACAACGCGCGCCCGCGCGTGGCACTCATCGTGCAACAATTCTTTACGGCCCACCAGGTATCACTGCTGCCGTGGCCCGCCTGTTCTCCAGATATGTCGCCCATCGAACACGTCTGGTCGCTGATCGGCAACCGAGTGGCCCGGCAAGCACCACCCGCGGCTACGCCTGATGAACTGTGGCAACGTGTTGAAGCAGCCTGGACGGGTGTAGGAGAAGTGGCCACCGGAGAACTGATCACCCGGAGAACTGGCCACAAAAATTTTAAGGGGTCGTATAAAAATTGCGTTTTTGACCGCTTCATGCCCACGACCCCCACAGGTTGGTTATCTGAGTCATATAAAGTTTCAGTAATTTCATCTTTTCTTAATTGCGATAATTAATGTAATTTTTTATAAAAAATGTTTATGATCTACATCTCAACAGAAGATTTCAGGGTTTTCAAACTACAAGTCTGCAAATTAGAAAACTTGTGTGTGTGTGTGGGGGGGATACTAAAAGTGTAAAATATAAAGCATTTCTGGTGCGATCGGGAGGTTTTCATCATTTCATCATTTACAAGCTACAACTCGACACGTTTCTTAGCGCATGTGCCTACTTTCTGGAAACCTGTCGGGGGGGGGGGTACCAAAACTGTAAAATTTGAAAAATTAATCGTCCGATCGGAAGATTTCAGCATTTACAAGCTACAACTCGACAGATTATTTGATGGCACGTGCCTACTCCATACGGGGGGGGAAGGGGTATACTAAAATTGTAAAATATGAACAATTTCTCGTCCAATCGGGAGATTCTCAGCATTTACAAGCTACAACTCGACACATTATCTGAGCGTATGTGCCTACTCTGGAAACCTGTCCTCCGGAAAGGGGGGGTTAATACCAATAAGTGTAACATATGAAAAATGTCTCGTCTGATCGGAAGATTTTCAGTAGTTATCAACTCGGCAAATTTTCTGACGGCATGTGACTACTCAGCGTAATGTCGGGGGGGGGGGGGGAGGGGAATGCCAAAAGTGTAAAATATGAAGAATTTCTCGTCCGACTGGAAGATTTTCAGCATTTATAAGCTACAACTCGTCAAATTTTCTGACGGCATGTGCCTACTCAGCACACTGTTGGGGGGGGGGGGGGATGCAAAACGTGTAAAATATGAACAATTTCTCGTCCGATCGGGATATTCTCTGCATTTACGAGCTACAACTCGACCCATTATCTGCAGCTGTCTGCTGCCGCAGGAAACCTGTGTCAGCATCAGCAGTGAAAAACACTTTTGCTTCTGTACCTAAATTACATAAAATTCCGATGGAAACTTTAGTGAGACATACACGCTACGTGCATGTCGATCTCTGTATTCTAATTCAAACAGGTTAACAATCATAGGTGGCGACTATAGGGTGGCAGACGGACCCCCCTTCCTCCCCCGACAGGTTTCCTGAGTAGGCACATGCCTTCAGTTAATGTGTCGAGTTGTAGCTGCTAAATGCTGAGAATCTCCCGATCGGACGAAATTCTTCATATGTTACCCTCTTGGTATTTTGGTATTACCTATTACCCCCCCCCTGACAGGTTTACTGAGTAGGCACATGCCTTCAGGATCGGACGAGAAATTCTTCATAATTTACACTTTTGGTATGCCCCCCACCACACACAGGTTTGCTGAGTAAGCACATACCCTCAAATATTGTGTCGAGTAGTAACTTGTAAGTGCTGAAAATCTGCCGATCGGACAAGAAATTCTTCATTCATATTTTGCACTTTTGAAACCGCCCCCCCCCATCCTCCCGGACGGGTTTGCTGAGTAAGCATATGCGCTCAGAAAGGAAAATTTGTCGAGTTGTAGCTTGTAAATACTAAAAATAATCCGATCGGACTAGAAATTGTTCATATTTTGCACTTTTGGTATCCCCCCCCCCCACACACACACAGGTTTGCTAAGTAGGCACATGCCTTCAAATAATGTGTCGAATTGTGGCTTGTAAATGCTAAAAATCTGCCGATCGGACGAGAAATTCTTCATACTTTACACTTTTGGTATAATTGGTATACCCCCCACACACACACACAGACACACGCAGGTTTGCTGAGTAAGCACATACAGTCAGATAATGTGTCGGGTTGTAACTTGTAAATGCTGAGAATCTCCCGATAGGACCAGGAATTTTTCATATTTTACACTTTTGGTAATAACCCCCCCCCCCCCCCCATCGCCGACAGGTTTCCAGAGAGTGCACATGCGCTGAGAATATTTGTCGAATTGCAGCTTCTAAATGCTGCAGATTTCCCGATCGGAAGATAAATGAGAAATTCTTGATATTTTACGCTTTTGGTATAGCCCCCTCCCCCCCCGACTAGAAAATTCGATGACTTGTAGCTTGTAAACTCTGAAAATCTCCCGATCGGACCAGATATTCTTTATATTTTAGGTTTTAAGCCCCCCCTCCCCACACACACACCCGACAAGTTTCCTGGGTTTGCTCATACCCGCAGAGAATTTTGTTAGTTATAGTTTATAGAAGAATATCGTAAATAAGAAAATACGAAATTACGGACATTTTATGTGTGTCAGATAACCAACCTCTGGGTGTCGTGGGTATGAAGCGGTCAAAACGCAATTTTTATACGACCCCTTAAAATTTTTGTGGCCAGTTCTCCGGTGGCAAGTTCTCCGTTTAGGCTTAGCTCCGAAAATCATAGAAATGTCTAAATTTCTTACTGAAAATCAAATATTAAAAAAAAATATATATATGAACAGAAGTTGCTCAAGTAGTGGGGAACATAGCCACACGAAATTTGTTTATGCAGAACAATTTTATGGCACTGAAATTGCTATGTGTCCAGTTCTCCGGTGGCCAGTTCTCCATACCCGGCCTGGTCCGACATACCCCAAGCCCACATCCAAAGCCTCTTTCGTTCGATGCCGCGGCGTGTAGCGGCCGTTGCTGGGGCCACGCGAACTATTAATGTCTGCGTGTTCCGCAAGTCGCACGGGCATGTAAGCTCAATCGTTTCATCTTTGTATCTGTTGTTATGTGTCCAGTAAATCTGGCTTTGCTATCTCGTGGCCTTCTTGGTGTTGCATTTTGGGTGGCCAGCAGTGTAGAATGCAGTCAGGGGGCGCCATTACAATGTGCAGTTGCAGTCTCCGTTTTCTCGGATCTGCGCATGACGTGACACCGAGAGCAAACGCCGCGAAAACACGACACCAGAAAGACGCCGCATGGCATCTTTGGCTTGGGAGTGCGAACTTAAACTCGTTCTTAGAAATTGGTAAATGTACTTCATAACTAGTAGCTATTTCTCAACATCAGTTGTGCATATTATTATTTTATATCAGTGTAACACAATATACCTGGATGTGCAATAGCAGGATACAGTAGGAAGACTCGAGGTACACATATTATTTATCATTGTTTTCCTGCAAATCCTGATTTGGAAAAACTCTGGGTACTGAAATGTAAACGAAAGGATAATTTTAAAGTTAAAAATGCAAGAATTTGCTAGGAACATTTTACTGTTGACAGTAATGTTCCTGACTTAAAATCAGAATGACTTGGATTACCTGGCAGAAAGAAATTGAAAGAAGATGCTGTACCCCTATAGTCAAACGCTATCTTCTATTCAATTTGAGATACTAAATTTAAGTTAAACAATTCAGTTAAAAAAATTATGTTGTTTTTTGTGTGCTGTCAGTAACTTAATATCATGTCAACTTAACTTAATGCAGTCCTTTTCTGTGCATTTGAGCTTGCCTAGTTTGGGAGGAAGTTTTAGACAGGGATGGACCGTGGCACACTATGATAAGTTTTATTTTTGTTTTCATTTAAATTCTGCCCGCCATTGCAATAGTATTATATAATTTTTGATAGCTTTTTGTGGCACCTATTAAAATAAATTTAAAAACGAGCATTTCTTGCGAATTTTTGTTTGTATTTGAAGGCTACTAAGTGGAATTCTGTAAACAACAAGATTTATTTTGCAAAAATGAAATGATGAATAACATATTTACTTCTTGTTTGTTTAGCCTGTTAACGGGACGCGCTGATAACCATAGTCGAAAGACTAGACTTTAAAAAGTTCGGATTTTTAAGAATTTACTTTCGCACTGACAATAACTTTTTGTAAATATAACTTCCTGCGAACACGGAACTACGAAGTTCAGCAATATGTTTGTTTACTGCAATGCCCTCATATTTCTTTATACAAAAGCTGTTGTTTTTTTCAAAATTAATTAATTCGCGAAAGAGGAAGTAACAGATCACTGATAAATATGTTATTCTTTGTAGTTAGAAATTATTAGTATTTGAAAACCTTTTCCATCGCGTTTATTTACATTTATTACATTAAAGTATAACCCGTAGCAGCGATGGCTCTTGGGCTCGCCTCTTTGCCTCTCGCTGCTTTGCTCCCGGCATGACGTCATTTCGCCAGCCAATAGCAGCTCGTTTCCGAAGTGGCTCAACCTAAAGATATATCTATTAACCTTGAATGCAGTCAGGCCAAAGCTTAAGCTCGTCGCGTTTGAAATTCCGTTTTTTGTTTAATTATCTAAATTTTAACTCATCACCACCTGAATGAGAGGCGCAAAAGTGAAGCATGCGTAAATTGAAGCGGCTTAAACAGAGTCCTACCTGTATTTCAAAACAGGAAATGGTAATGACCCTTCTTAAGGTCGCAGGATCGCTGTCACCCTCCTCTTCCTCCCAACCTTCCCGTAGGGACAGAAACAAGGCCTTGGGCTAGATGGAGCAGTAGATAAGTTACAAAGTGGGTGATAGACAGGCCACTAGACAAGTTTGAAGATTAGGATGTTGCTCTATTCTTTCTTCAGGTTAGAGTGTGACCAATTCTTTGATGTGACGATGAGTATGCCGCCCTCTTCATCTGGGGTTTCCAGCTGTTTCATTCTCGCCCCCGATGGGTGGTGATGGTTCCAAGATGTTTCGGTTCCAGCTCTTTTAGGTTTTGTTTGTTCTTCCTTTCCGTAGGTATGGTGACCAGAGATGCTTCGTAAAATTTACCCCCCTCCCTCCCCTTCCCTTCCTCATCCAATGTCGCTCTAAAGTTTTCTTTCTTTTCCTATTGAGTTGAGTTTCCTTGCACAAATCTACTAACTTCTTTTTCTAATAGCGCAGTTTTAGACCTGGGATCCGTAAACAAAACTGAAACTACTTTATACCAAAATGGTTAATTACCACGGCAAAAATCGTCTGCTGTTTTAAAATTGCACGCCATACCAAGTGGTTAGTTATCACGGCCTGATTTCTTGTGCTATTTTTAAAATTGCACGCCATTATAAATTGGGTTAAAAAAAAAAAAAAAAAAGGAAATGGCAACCTGAAAATGTCCTGCACGTCAGATATTTGGTGTGAAAAGCAATTCGTGCCTGGTTCCTAACTTGAATAGGTGGGGACTACTTCGTGTGTGTGTGGGAGGGGGTGGGGGATCTGCAATGTAGTGCACATTAACAAAGATTGAGGGAGATTTCCTTAAGTACCCTAGTATTTTGTTCCTTTATAGAAGATAACTAAGCGGTTTAAATTTGAAACGGAAGGAATAATATCAACACGTGCTGCTTTCAAGATGAAATCTAAAGGAATCATTATTAACAGTCCCCCCCCCGAAAAAAAAAGAAATAAAAAAACTGCAAATAGCAAATACTTCACCAATTGAAAATACTGTGACGAAATATAATCTAAGAATCCATTAAAACGCATTTGCAGGTGTTAGAAATGAATTTCGTTATCTTAGAAACCATTAACTGCAGTATTGTGGCAATGCCTATGTCCAAGATACTTCAGTGATGGTCTTGCACTATCTGAAAAAAAAAAAAAAGAAAAAAGGGAGCAAAACATAAGATTTAATACCATGACAAAATCAAAAAATGAATAGAGTAACATACGAGCCCGTAAGTTATTCTACCAAGCAGTTAGAAAATCGGTTTAAGGCATTCTTCAAGAAACTTAAAATTCCACAAACTAGAAGATATGGGCCTGAATTTCCATTTCTTTTTGCAACGGTTAAGTTTCATAAGGATCCTGTGAAGTTCAGGTTCATAGCTAGTGGAGTAAGGAGTCATAAAAAGAAAATAGATCTTGCTTTTGAAGATGTCTTAAAGAAGGTTTTGAAACACATTAGAAATTGTTCTAACTTGATGTACAGAGATTTTTGGATAATTAATAATAATGCAGAAGTAATTTCTACTATACTCAAAGTTTGTCCCCTAGATATTAATAGTTATGATTTTGAAAACCTATATACTAATCTGCCTCTATCAGATATAATCACTACATTTAAGGAGCTGTATGCAGAATTTAAACTTAACCAATTTGTTGATGTAGGAACTTGGAACTCTTATCTCAATTGCTGCATAAAAAATAACCATATCTTATATAATAATACTCTCTATAAGCAAGTGAACGGTATTCCAATGGGAACATCAATGTCCACAAATATCGCTAATCTATTCCTGTTCTTTAAGGAATATAAATTCATTAAAAATCACCCCACCTGCTCAGATAACTACCTTTACACTTTTAGATATATTGATGATCTGCTGTGTATCAATAATTCAGAAGTTATAGAGAGTGATTTTGATAATATCTATCCTAGCTCTCTTAACTTATGTAAAACCAACCACAGTAATCAGGAACTTGAGTTCCTAGACTTAAGCATTAAGCTCAACAGAGGTAACCCATCTATTAGCCTCTTTGATAAAAGAGTTAATTTTCCTTTCAAAGTAATTAAATATCTACACTGGAATAATAACATTTCAACCAAAGTAATCGAGAATGTACTAATTTCTCAGGTCCTAAGAATTTCAAGAATTTGCAGCAACAATTTGGATTTCAATTACCACATTAATATACTATTAGAAAGTTTTCTAGAGAACGAAATTCCTTCTTCTTTCATCAAAAGAACTTTAAGAAAAATTATTCTGAATAATAGAGTAAGGTTGGCAGATCTGCTTTAATTTTCTACACAGTTAATAATATGATTCTGACCAATCAAAGCCGTAAGGAAGTTGGCTAGAGGATGCCTATTAACTACCTAAAGGAACCTTAGTGCTATGGATATGACGGTCCTATTAAAACAAAAAATTAAATAATATAAACAAAATCACAAAAAAAGCTTAAAAATCTGTTTATAAAAGAAAATAAAAACAAATAAAAAAGAAAACTAGTTATTCATCACTAGGATAGCTATACTAAAAATAGTAAAACCAACATTAAAATTAATAAGATTCTGATTAATCTATAGAAGCTCACTAAGGTGATTTAATACATGCAAAGATTATTAAATAAACTGCTCGTGTATTTTATAATATTTCTCATGTATTCTGGAGAGTTAATTCTGCTCATTCTGATCATACAGATCCACAGTCTTAAGTTTATATATTTTTTCTCTGGTTAAAATCTCCGCGCGTTGTTTTCTTGCTGTATGAGGAGGCCATCAGCCCCACCCTCACTGCCCCCCAGCGTCTAGGGAGTGGCGGAAGGGGTCAGCCATGTTCTCCTCTTGTGTGGAGAAAAGTTTTTGTTACACAAGAGGTAAGCTCTCTTCCTTGTTTTTGGGTTCTAGGTTTTATAAGTTCAATGTTTGTACTTTATGTACCTTTTCTCTGTCGTTTTTTAGCTTTTCAGCTTTTAAGCATTGGTTTGTCTGTTAACATTTTTGCGGGTTTTAACTCTTACTTTTCTTTGTAACTTTGAGCGTCTTTTGAAGTACCTAGGAACAGAAGAAGGCTAAGCCTGTTCCTTTTCTATGCGCTGTCTATGCGCTGTTTTTTTCAAAGTAGTTAAGTTCTTAATAACTAATTAATTATGCACTTAAAGCACTGCTGAAATACTTTGTACATATTGCAACTAACTGTTTAAGGTATATAACTTTCACAAAGTTTTCTTTAGTTAATATTTATCTTTAACTTATTCTCGTTTTCGTGCTGTCATAAGTTGTAGAGTAGGGGTTTTAGACTCAAGTTTTCTTTCAAAAATCTGTTCGTTATAAATTAACATTTCCTTTTTTTTTTTTTAATTGCAATGTAAAATTTGGATTTCTTTTGCATTATTTTTCAGGTTTAAATTCTCTCTCAAACGAACTTGGAATTTCGTTATAGCTGAAAATCATTTCCATTTATTATGTCACTCTCACAGCTTGAGTTCTCTTTAATCTTCTTCTCTCTGTTTAATAGTAACAGATGAAGAGCATGGGTCGGGCCATGAAGGTTAATGGATGCAAGCGAAATTGTTAACTAGTGCT
Source organism: Macrothele yani (assembly GCA_039090855.1). Classification (NCBI taxonomy): domain Eukaryota; kingdom Metazoa; phylum Arthropoda; class Arachnida; order Araneae; family Macrothelidae; genus Macrothele; species Macrothele yani. The sequence goes on from CM077028.1 coordinate 37,039,138, forward strand.
AGGTCATGCTACTCTACGGAGGACATGACTTATATATATATATTTTTTAACTATTTTAGGTGGGAATGTTACTTGCATCTATGGCCTTGCAGAAACCCATTTCCAACTAGGTCTTTGTGGAAGTGAGAAAATGCAGAGTTTTTGCTGGTCCTTGATAAAGCCAAGGCTCAGTATTCTCGACACCTTCTACATTCAGTTTTTTTTTTTTTTTTTTTCTCCTTTTACTCACACAGGTAGATACATAACCTTTTCTATGTTGTATTAGGTGTGAGTCAAAATTATATATGTATTTTTTTGCTTAGGTATCTTCTTTATAGAACCTGTAATTGATACTTATACATAAAAATTACATTACGTAAACACATTACTTAGTACATTACTTAAACACATTATTTAAATGTCTTACTTTGTATAATACAAAGTACATTACTTAAGCATTACTTTGTACAATACTTAGACACAGTTATATTACTTAGACACATTTACATTACTTAGACACATTTACATTACTTAGACGCAGTACCTAGTAACTCGTATTTAAAGTTACCAGGGCTCTGCGAACGGCATCGGCGGGGGGGGGGGGGGGGGGGGGCTGCCGCCCTTGAAAAATAACTGCTTATTGTTGCCGCATATTCCATACCCCCAACCAAATGTTGCCATCTGCTCATTTATCAGTAGATCTACAATTTTGGCACTTGTCTATACTGATCTACTGATCATCATCATCATCATCATCGTCAACCATTATCAATCCACTGCTGGACGAAGGTCTCCCCAAGTTTCCTCCACAACGGTCTGTCTTGTGCCAGTCTCCTCCATGTCACCCCTGCATACTTTCGAATTTCATCCACCCATCTCCCATGTGGTCTTCTTCTGGGTCTTTTCCTGTCCCTTGGAATCCAATCTAAAATTTCGGCTGTCCATCGATGATCTGTCCTTCTGGCAGTATGTCCAGCCCATTGCCATTTCAGGGATTTAACTCTGATCATGATGTCTTCCACTCTTGTCATTTTTCGGATCCACGAGTTCCTCTTCTTATCTCTCCTGGTTACACCAAGTATGAACCTCTCCATGCTACTTTGAGTTGTCTGCAGCCTTTGTATGTCTCTTTTAGTTAAGGTCCACGTCTCTGCACCATACGTAAGCACTGGAAGGATGCATTGATCAAACACTTTTCTTTTAAGACATAATGGCATATTGCTCTTGAAAATTATGCTGTTTCTTCCAAAAGCTCTCCAGGCAAGTTTTGTACGCCGATTAATTTCTTCATCAATGTGACCCTCACTTGATATCTGCTGTCCAAGATAAACGTACATGTCTGTTATCTCCAGCTTTTCTCCATCAATCGATAAATCTTCATTTCTTGTAAAAGCATTGAACATCACTTTTGTCTACTGATAGACTTTAGTAAATAGCGCGAATCGACTGATTTTTTTTTTAGGTTTTAAGCCAACCACATGAATTTTCTACTGTTGTGCCTGTTTTTAGATGGTAACATTGTGTTTTTAAAGACGCTTTTTCCTATAAAATCTAAAATAAATTTTATAATGCACCTCTGATACTGATTTTACATAATTTTTCAAGCCAGCCCTTATTATGGTTACTTCTATCATATGCTTCAGAGATGCAAAAAAATTCCAGAGTTAATTCAATGGAGTGTGTGTGTGTGTGTGTGTGTGTGTGTGTGTGTGTGTGTGTTGCCACCATAACTCAAAAACTATGGTAGCTATTACAATGAAATTTAATATTTCGGGGTTTTGTGACAGCCTAATGGGAAAGATTTTATTTCAAGAGAAAAAGTCTTTGTTAAGGAAGCAAAGTTTGAACTTATTTAAGGATGTTCACACTGAAGCACAGTACTGGCATTTAATACGTTACAGTAAGTTTACGAGATAACTTTAATTACCGTTCATGCAACATGAGGTGTGAGATCTGCTGTCACTCATCAAGTTTCCACCCACTGACACTTACCTTAAAGAGCCCGAACATGGATGAAATATATTCCCATGTCTCGTAAAATCAGCTTTTCAATGCCATTTTACTCGTCTGATAGCATTCTTGTGATTGTCACTTAAACTGGACAGAAAGGGGAAAAAGAAATTTCAAGGGAAAGATTGTTATTCGGCCGACGTCGGGGAATTTTTCGGTTGCTGTGAGTTTCTTAATGTGGAAAGAGCGATGGATTTATTTATTCAACTGACGCCACGTATTTAGAGGATTTTCACAAAAGGGGAAAGATAGGTCATATTAAATACAGAGTTAAAAAGCAAAATGTTCTTTACATTGTAATCAAATCTGACAGAAATAACACCCCGATGCTCTGAGCTTAGTTGTAATGTGGTATTTAGTAATTTTATTCTCAAAATCTGATTTTTAGTCAGACCATTTAATTTAACAAATTAATACGACTAGATGAGGTTTTCGGATTTCGGGCGGAATCATGCTCCTAAAACCCAGAACAGCGAATTTATTTCTCACTCTAGGCTTCTGTCTTTCTTTCTTTTCTTTTTTTAAGAAGCGAACTGTAAAAACAAAAAACCCGCTACTTTGGGGCCTTCCAACATCGCGGGGCTCCGTGTCTGGGTTTCGTGGGCTTCCCTGTAAATCCACCTGTGGTTAGACATTTGGTTTTTAGGAAATATTAACACGAAAACACCATACTTCTAACATAAAATCGTTTCTTTTCCATCAGATTTTGTTATTTTATCATTAAATTCTTCCATGAGTTTTACTATTCGTTCGTAGTTTCATTTACCACATTATTTGCTGCTCTCGAATATAATTTTGGTTATAACTCTCCAGTAAGTTGGAATCAACAACAAAAAGTTGGGTGGCGGAAAACTCGCACACTGGAAAACTCGTACACCTTCTCAAGTAAGGGGCTGTACATAAATTGAGTTTCGTTCCGAGATCTTGTCAAAGTGTGCGAGTTTTCATAAATGTACAAAACAAAATGTACCAGTTTCCCTCTGGATCAATGGGTTTGTAAGATCAAAATAGCACAAGGTTTATGTAGACGGTAAATCTTGAGTTAGGGTTTTAATATTTCGTAAACTCCTACGCTTTCGTATATAAGGGGATGTAAACAAATTGTGTTTCCATCCGAGATCATGTCAAAGTGTGCGAGATTTCCTAGTTGAACAAAACGAAATGTATCAGTTTTCCTAGGAATCTCAACGGATAGGTAAGATCAAAATGACCCAAGGTTTATGTAGAACTTTTCTGACTCCCTAAACCTTGAATTATGATTTTAATACTTCCCATGTGATAAGAAGCAATAAAGGTTAATTAGCACGGGCTCAACAAATCGATCTACAGGTGCTGATCTTTTCAGAAGATTCTAAATTACAACCTTGATATTCCGTATTTGTAAACATTTTATAAAGCCTAATAATACGCAATCGGCGGATTATTTCTCACCTATTTACAAGCCAAAATGCGAGACGAAAAACTTTGTGCAAAGGATCAAACTAATTACAAACAATACCGTCTTAGCACGATTTATTAAAAGATGAAAAGTATGTACAAATTGAAACCATATGTACTTTCAAAGTGACGTTCACTTCACCTCATCTCCAGATATATCGGACACTACAACATAACATCTTATATACACTGTCCATGTGCACCTTACTCCAGAGACACGTGACGAAAACGGGATTTTTTGTAAACATTTTATGCAAATCATGATGAAGAAGTAATTTGTGAGAACAAATTATTCCAAATTAAACACATTATACCACTTGAAACAACAGTTTGTTACGAAACGTATTAATGAGGTGCTCCCAAGTTTCAGACAGTTCACAAGAGATGTAATCGTTGCAACACTGGTCACCAAAAGCTGTAAAATAAATATTTTCCACGCACAGTAGTGAGTGGGCAGAGTCGGGGGTTGTTAATAACTTAGTGTTCTGCCAGCCTGGGTACATAACTCCAGAGTTGACATTCCTTGCTAGGGCTGTGCTATTTAGGTTAGCTTTTAAGCTATATTTGTGCACCTGCAAGCGCAAACCTATCTGCTTTTTAGTAGATCCTATGTAGTTACTGATAATCTCGCCAGAGCATAGGGATATTGTAAACACCCCATTTTTGCAACATGCCAGCTTTATTGCGGTCTTTTCTAACATATGTTGACAAATTTCTAGTGCTAATGCCATAACGTAATTTATGTCTAGAGCACAGTACCTACGAATTTCCAACTATCCTCCGCTCTATGTCTCGCCAGAGTAGTAGAACGACTCGCCCTATCACTAGCATAAATGCATTTGGTTATGTAGGTTGGGTAGCCGAAACAACTGCAAGATTAAAGATGTAATTGATCTCCTGATCAAAGAAGGTCCTGGTAGTGGTATGCATGTAAGCCCTGCGAAAAAGAAAATTAATAGCGGAAATTTTATGCTGAAATGGATGTGAGGAATTGAATGGAATTAATGAACCAATAGCTGAGTGTTTACGGTAAACTGAAAAACTTAAGAAATTAGAATGGGGATTCCTATGAATGCGAAAATCTAAGTAAGGCAATTTAAAATCAGATGCTCAACAAAGAGTTACTCCATGCATCGTAACTCTTTGTTAAGCAATGGTAAAAAGCTCCGAGCTGCCCCGGTGGCGCAGTAGTCTAAGCGATGGCTTCTGATCATTCTTTCGTCCAAGATGGATCCGGGTTCGAATCCCGGGGAGGCATGGATGGTGTGTTTGTTTTACGTCACTGGCTCCGTCCCTTCCCTGGAACTAGTGGCCCTAAATTTGGGACGGGTGACTGCTTATAACCCACTGAGTTGCTCACGGAGGTCGTTAAACCTCCAATAAAGAAACTAAAATAAAATAAAATGGATGTAAACAAACTATTGTTAGTCCGCAACCAACCAGCTTTCTTCCCATGACGCAATGCAATGTGAATAAGGTCCACTGAGCCAATCCATTCTTTGCGCACAGCAGGGAAATGTCACTTCAACCCTTGAGAAGTTGAGCTGGCTCGTGTGCCGCATCATGAGGGCGCGGTGAAGGCGGTGGACACATGCCCTATAATTTCCCAGCTAATTTAGTCACTATCAGCTAAATTATTCTTTGTTCGCTACAAAGATGGCCCTTGCAAAGTTCTCTCACGTGTCACACCAAACTTTTACAGATAATTAAATAGCTTTCTCCTAATTCCTTTGTTCCCTACAAAAAGTCCTGGATTTCTTCAATCCTCTTGAGCTGCCTTCTAAGTCCCGTGATGTAGAAGAGCCTTAGCGCTGCTTAGCGACGTGGTTATTAGTTGTGGTCACTTTTTGTGGTTAGTTGGTGGAAAAAAATACAGGACAAAGAATTTTTTTCAGATGACCGTGTGAAAAGGGTGAACACCCGTTTCCCTAATTCCCGTTTCCCCTAATCACGTTTACCCGAATGGCGTTTCCCCGAAATCGCTTTTACCCGAATTCCCATTTCCCCTAATTTCGTTTGCTCTAAATCTCGTTTCCCCTAATTCACATTTGCCCTAAACACGTTTACCCCAATGATGGCGTTTCCCCGAAATCACTTTTACCCGAATTCCCATTTTCCCTAAACACGTTTACCCCAATGATGGCGTTTCCCCGAAATCGCTTTTACCCGAATTCCCATTTTCCCTAATTTCGTTTCCCCTAATCTCGGTTCCCCTAAATCTCGTTTCCCCTAAATCTCGTTTCCCCTCATTCACGTTTGCCCTAAACACGTTTGTCGGTATCAAAGTTTCCCCTAAAAACGTTTACTGTATTGTTCTAATTCTCCTTTGCCTTGATTCGCGTTTTTCCCAATTCATGTTTTCCGTAATTCATGTTTGTCCTGATTTTCGTTGAGCGAAATAAAACGTTTCTTTTATCGCCAAAATTCAGGGAAAAAATCGGATTTATCGTCAAATTCAGGAAAAAAATCGCTGTATGTAATTTTTTTATCGTCAAATTCAGGAAAAAAATCGTTGTATGTAATTTTTTATCGTCAAATTCAGGAAACTATATATATATATATATATATTTAATCATCATGATCAACCATTATCAATTTACTGCTGGATGAATGAAAATCTCACCAAGTTTCTTCCACTACGGTCTGTCTTGCCCCAGTCTACACCATCTCACTCCAGCATGCTTTCAAATTTCATCCACCCATCTCCACTGTGGTCTTCTTCTGGATCTTTTCCTATCCCTTGGAATCCAGTCTGGAATTTCGGTTGTCTTTCGGAGGTCCGTTCTTCTGGCAACATGTCCAGACGATTGCCTTTTCAGGGATTTTACTCTGATCATGATGTCTTCAACTCTTGTCATTTACCTTATACATGAGTTCCTTTTCTCATCTCTCCTGGTTACACCAAGCATGTATCTTTCCATGCCTCTTTAAGTTGTCTGCAGCCTTTCTATGTCTTTTTAGTTAAGACCCATGTCTCCCATCCATATGTAAGAACTCGAAGGATACATTGATTAAACACTTTTCTTTTTGAGACATAATGGCGTATTGCTCTTTAAAATTGTACTGTTTCTTCCAAAAGCCCTCCATCCATCCAAACAAGGGCGAGCGAAGGACATTTGCCGCACCATGTAAGAGAATATTTATAGCACGTAGTTTGTAAAACAGATCGTGTTTACGTTTTCGGTTTGTCCGTCCGTCCGTCTGTGGGCACAATATCTCTGTAACTATTAGTTCGATTTCAAATATTATTTTTGCGTTAGAAAGCTTGAAATGAGCGAATGATGATCCTACATGTCGTTTTTTTTATATATATATATACAATGCACAATTTCGCTGCTAGAGGGCGTAAATGCAGGTGATGTCGAATTAGAAATACATTTTATTCCATATATTTGCTTCTAAACATCCGATTGAAAAAAACCTTTTACTTTTCGATTCCGTTTATGTCGAAGACTATTTTTAGGTATAGTCACTTTTCATGTCTCGCATAGATTTTCGGCTAAAGGGCGTAAAATACAGCTCCTGATGCGAAATGGTTTAGATTATAGTTCCTAATTTTTTGGTAAAAATGGTTTGGCCACCAGGGGCGAAAGTGTTAATTTCATTTCTGATGCATTTGAAGCACAATCCGAGCTTCTTGAAAAAATTCGTTTGTGGACCGATACTACTCACGTCGATAAACCATTTCAGAATATTTTCTTCTTAAAATAAGGTATGGTTTCTCCGCCAGGTGGCGTACACGTATATCTTGTTTTTGTCAATATCTCTGTTTCTAAGAGTCCGATTTGAAAAGTCCTTCTTCCTCTAATAGTTTCCGGTGGGAAATGTTTTTCATATTACAAAATTTTCAAGTAACTCATAAACTTTACGCTAGGGGGCGTAAACGTAAATTGCGTTTTCCCAATATCTCTGCTTTCAAAATTCCGATTTGAAAAGTTATTTCTGCAGCGGATGCCGTTCCTCGTGGGAAATCTTTTGCAGGTCATTTCTAATTTTTGGTAAAAAAACACTTTGCCACCAGGGTGCGTGAGTGTTAATTTCTGTTGCATTTGCAGCAAAATCTGAGCTTCTAAAATCTCGATTGAAAAAATTCGTTCATGGACCGATACCACTCACTTCGATAAACCTTTTGAGAATACTTTCTTCTTTAAATAATGCATGGTTTCTCTGCCAGGGTGCGTAGATGCATATCTCATGTTTGTCAATATCTCTGCTTTTAAGAGTCCGATTTGAAAAATTCTTTCTTGGTTGGAGAGCGTTTCCGCTGAAATTTTTTCTCATATAACTTCAAAGTTTTCTTAACGCACAAGTCTGCCACCAGAGGGCCTAAGCTCACGTTTTTGTTCACAGCGATATCTTCGGGACTAAAAACCTGATTAAAAAACTTCTTTTCAGTCAGATACTACTAAATAAGCAAACTTTATGTGCGCGTTCTTTTCGTGTTTTCCTGCAGGTGATGACATCACCTACACGCACATACGTGCTCTGTGCGCGTGTAGGTGAGGACGTCACCTGCACGAAAACACGAAAAGCTAAGTGTGACGTCACAAACATTTGTTTTTCGGTTGTTGCTATGACGACTTAAAAAGTGATCCACGTCGTCGCAACTTAGCGTTTTATATATTAGGATTACAGCTTCTTTCATGGAGGGAACAATTGTTATATATATATATATATATATATATATATATATATATATATATATATATCATCGTCACCACCATTGTCAACCATTATTAATCCACTGCTGGACGAAGGTCTCCCCAAGTTTCCTCCACAACGGTCTGTCTTGTGCCAGTCTCCTCCATGTCACCCCTGCATACTTTCGAATTTCATCCACCCATCTTCCATGTGGTCTTCTTCTGGGTCTTTTCCTGTCCCTTGGAATCCAATCTAAAATTTCGGCTGTCCAGCGACGGTCTGTCCTTCTGGCAATATGTCCAGCCCGTTGCCATTTCAGGGATTTAACTCTGATCATGATGTCTTCCACTCTTGTCATTTTTCTGATCCACGAGTTTCTCTTCTTATCTCTCCTGGTTACACCAAGCATGCACCTCTCCATGCTTCTTTGAGTTGTATGCAGCCTTTGTATGTCTCTTTTAGTTAAGGTCCACGTCTCTGCACCATGCGTAACCACTGGAAAGATGCATTGATCAAACACTTTTCTTTTAAGACATAATGGCATATTGTTCTTGAAAATTATACTGTTTCTTCCAAAAGCTCTCCAGGCAAGTTTTGTACGCCGATTAATTTCTTCATAAATATATCCCTCACTTGATATCTGCTGTCCAAGATAAATGTAGGTATTGGTTATCTCCAGCTTTTCCCCATCAATCGATAAATTTTCATTATGTGTAAAAGCATTGTACATCACTTCAGAGGCGACTTTAGATCTTTTGGGGACCTAGGCGCTAAAATATTTAGAGGCCCCACTCCCTTCTTATGGCCTCAGAAATTTTTATCCGTTAGATTAACAAAAAAAAAAAAAAAAAAAAAAAGTCAAGAAAAAGGTTGTTATGCTTTATGAAATGCTCTTCTATCTTCCTATTATTAGAATGTTTTGTAAGAAACATTGCTAGAATAATCATTTTGTCTGCCCATTCACATTGAAATGTTTTTGTGCCTCTCAGATTAGGTTAAACTGTTTCTGCTCAAATACTTAAATTTTTCAATTAGTTCGTTAATTTCCTGCTAGAGGCGCTACGTCTAAAGAATTTGGTTTTTACAGATTTTTCAAATATTAATTTTGCAAATGATAAGACATTTAATGTTGCTCATTTTAAATTTCAATATTAGTTCATAAATTTCCCGCTAGGAGTTCTCAAAGTGTGAAATTTAGTACATTTTAGCTTTACGGTGCGAAGAGATTATTTCAGTTACAACAAAGTTTCCTTTTGAGTTTGATGCATTAGGCAAAACTGATTACTTTAGCACCTTTTCAGTTGCAAGTGACTTGGCAAATTTGTCGCTAAGGGCGCTGGAACTTACCTAAATTTATCAGTGCACTTCGTATAAATTGTCATAAAACTATAATGAGTTTCAATTGAAAAAATGTGCGCTTTTCATTGTTTCAGCTTTGAAAAATTCTCTTGTTTTTACGACATGAGCAAATAGTATATGCGACGAGCATGGTATCAAGCAAAAGTGAAATACTTAAAGACACTGGCAAGAGGAAAAGTCCTCCACATTAGAAAATTCGGGTAAAGTTCAATTTGTGCATGGTACTTCACTTGAAAAGGGTAGAGGATTTTTCGTGGAGTAAGTTTTCCTGTGGCGAACAATTCCCTAAATCGAAGAAATTAAGTCGTCCATGGCATAGACCAGGGGTGCACAACCTTTTTATAAGTGGGGGCCAAGTTTATTTTTACATAATAAGTGGCGGGCCGCAAGTTACCTTTTCACATAGGCACTTGCCAAACCCTACCGCTAAAGCTAATTTTACTATTATCCGAATAAACTATTTTACCAGCAGACAAAAAATGTGTTTCAATACCATTTTTGTGTCCTCTAAATGGTTTAAATCCATTTTAAGTTTTTTGGCAAATTGCGTTATTAAGTTAACAAATTACTGATTTACAATCAACTTACTCCTAATTGGAAAAGGTTTAGGGGTATATAAAATAAAATAATACTATCACAAGGTTGTAAAATTTTTATTTTTACAAAAAACAGAATTCTTAACATCAAAGTATATAAAAAATTAAAATCAGTATATCGTCAAACTGACCATCAAATCAAGTAGTAGCCTAATGCTCCTAATGAGATGCTTGGCATTGTTTATTTTTCAATAGTCTGTCAATATCAGGTTCAATGTTAGAGATGGTAATGCGCACGTTTCCCTCCAATAGTGTATCACTTAAACGGGAACGACACTTTGACTTTATTTGTTTCATCAAAGAAAACGATTGCTCGCATAAGTAGGTACTTCCAAACAACGTTGCCGTTTTTAAAGCATGATCTTTGAGCAATTTCATTTCTTTCGGTAAGTAGTTTTTGTAAAATTCTAGGAGAGAAACTTCAGAGTATTTTGTTTTTTACTCATTGTTACACTGAAGATCAATTAATTCCATCTGGAAATCTAGTGGCACTGACGCAACGTCAGTAGTGAATGGTAGAGAAAACATATCAAACAAAACCTCAAATTTTCTTATATCTTCAAATCGTCTTTTAAACTCATTGTGAAGGTCCACTACAAGAGATGCATATTTTGCCACATTTACATGGAATTCAGAACTTTCAACAAAACTTTTCATTGTTGGAAAATTTGCTAGTTAACGAAACATTTTTATAATTTTCTTATTTCAACTAGGGCCTACAATAATGGGAAAAAATCTCATCATTCACAATATATATATTCACGTTTTCAATAGTATAAAATATTTATCCGCGGGCCGCATAAACTGACTTTGAGGGCCGCGGGTTGTGCACCCCTGGCATAGACGAATGCCATGGACCAAGAAAGTTGGACAGTAAGAATTTTATCAGTCAGTGCAGGAAAGCGAGAATGTGTTTCTTGAAAGCATTGTTCTCATTGTTTTCATCGGAAAATTGAGAACGTCTGCACTTTTTTTATTCTGTCAAAAAGATGCGTGAGATTTTTTTATACCTGCACTGCAGGGGCGGCGGAAAGTGAAGTTCGTTGACCGGGCCCGAAATTTCGAATCGTGGTGCACCCCCTCCCTTCCCGCTTTCCTGAACAAACAGAAGAAAAACAATGGCTATGGAGCTTTGTTGGGGTTAAGAATACCCGACCACTTACCTATAGAGGAACGTTGTAAGGCACATCACAACAACCGCACATATGCCAAATAAAAAAAAAATAAACATGAAAAGCTTGGCTGAAATTACTGACCGGGCCAGGGCGGTTCCGCCGCCACTGCTGCACTGCAGTTATCAGAAACACGAAGCATAAGAATAGAATGCAAAAGATCCGGTTTTAAAATGGAAAAGTAAGAACCACAGCTTTTCGAGTAACAGTATCATTGAAACATTTTTATTGTTTTTTCAAAAGTTAGTTTTATATCGATTTAATGAATAGAAAGGTGAGAATACTTGATAATTATCAGTATTAAACCATGGGAGGAAATAGCATTAAGAAAATGTTATTGCAATACAATAGAAATTTCTTTTAACACTATTAAATTAAAAAAAAACATAAATAGTGTGGTATTCTCAAATTATTTTATTTTTTCAGCCTAAGTATTAATTCATTTGGTTTAGGCTGGTTTAGGGGGATTAGGGCTGAGAAAGAACTTGATTACCCTACATTGAAGAGAAAAAACAATTAGCAGCAAACACCCCCGATCATTAGGACAGTTTCTATCACTTCTCTTCGCAACTCAGGAGGGAAAGGGAAAGGCTCCAACACCGATGCTTTCCTTTGGCTGAAAGTAGCATGAAAGTAATTTATATAACAGCAGGCCATTAAAGCAATCGCTTTAAAACATTGAAAAGTATGGGAGGCGTGAATTCTTCCTTCACCTACCACTAAATGGAAGGCTAAATTATTTTAACTGTTCTTTTCAAAACCAAGACATTGATAAGAAGTCGAAAATTTGGAGTATTAACAAAGCGAAAAATATATATATATGTTACTAATATGAGAAAGTAAAATATCAATTGACAATTCAAATAAAGTGGTGCTGGCCAGAGAAATTCGGAAGAACCGCACCAAATCGATGGGCCACATCCGCGAGGAGTTTCAACAGGCATCCGAGAGTGTTCTTTCTATGAATACCATCCGTAAGGAAGCCCATCTGCTCGGTTATCATGGACGTGCTGCCGCCCACAAGCCTTTGATCACCATCTCCAATAGCGCTGCTCGGCTAACGTGGTGCAAAAAACGTCGACAGTGGACCGTTGAACAGTGGAAACAGGTTCTCTGGAGCGACGAATCAAGGTTCACCCTCTACCGTTCGGATGGCAGGGTCTGGGTTTGGCGTCTGCCTGGAGAACGCCTCCTGCCGGAATGTATTGTGCCAACTGTGAAGTTCGGCGGCGGTGGAATTATGCTATGGGGTTGTTTTTCCTGGTATGGCACGGGACCCTTGGTCGCAATTCCTGGTAGACTCAACGCCGACACCTACTGCACCATTTTGGATGACCATGCGCTTCCTACGTTGTGGCAGTTTTACGGGGTGGACCCATGTTCCTTTCATGATGACAATGCCACCTGTCATGTTGCGAGGTCCACCATGGCTTGGTATGGTGACAATGGGGTTAATCGAATGGACTGGCCTGCGCAGAGCCCGGATCTTAACCCTATCGAGCACCTCTTGGACGAGTTGGAGCGTCTCCACCAACTATTGAAGGTGAATAAACTTCGTTTTCCTGTCCAATTACTTGTTGGTAGATAGTGTAGAACAGTGAAAAAAAAAAAACTTCTTCTCGTGCCGTGGGCTGGGTTAGGAAGCTAATACCATATTTACTTGTACTCGATCCGCATTGGCATGGGCGGCCATATATCTGTGGCACGCAGGCAGCTAACCAGTTATGTATTCAGGCATCTTATCGGGGGTGCTTAGCCCCTGCCCGAAAATCCATGACCCCCCCCCCCGAGGTTTTTTGGGTGATGTCCTCTTATATTTATTCTAATTGTTTACGTTTATAGCTGAATATTTGGAGAAGTTAATTAAAAAAATCCTTAAGAAAATGACGAAAAATATTATGATAGTAGAAAAAAACATCCATATGGACTTCAAAATTTCTATCATCCTTCAATAAAACATTAAATATTTTTCGCTAAAAAAGCAATTTTTCAAGCACTGACAACTCGAACTACTTTCGCACTAAAAACCTAATTCCACATACCAGATGTGTTTGCACTGCAACACTTCATCATATTTTGGAAGCTGGCATTCAGTTTTCTTTCAGTCTTCTGGATGCCAACTTTCCGTGCATACGGTTAAGCCTCAATGTAGGTAATGTGACTCTAGGGCTTCCAATACAACAAAATATTTGCTACCTAATTTTTAACAATAGACAATTATTATAAATTGTTCCCATAAAAAGTTATTTTTTTCCCTTGCGGTGCGAGGTTTACACTCTGAAAAAAAAACACCAAACCGAATCCCCTCAAAAAACTGGCGTCCAAACAGTTAGTATTTTTTGTTTACTACTATGTGCTAATCTAAGTAATATAAAGGGGCTGAAATCAAATGGCAGAGGAACGGTTTACACCTTACGCTTTCAGGTAATACTGTAATGATTCCTTAGTAATCAGAAATACGCTTGTAGTAAGGCGAGGACATTTTTTCCAGTCCTAATAATTGGGGGAAGGAGATTTTCTCCAGCACAGCGTTATCTTACTAGCATTCTCAACATTTTACACCACCCCATGGTGAAATCCGTGCTGTATTACTGAATTAAAACAAAGGTAGAACATTTCAAAATTTTCAATCACTTGTATGTGTAGATTTCTTGGAATTTGCATTTGCGATACACGAGCATAAGAACATTTTTATACTGTGTTTAAAATTTTTACCTGTATTCATGTATATATATATATCTGATGCTGACCTTGGCTACATATAACGGACGCTCCCTATCTTCTGATTCACGGCTTCTTGAATTGGAAGAGGAACTACAAAGGATCAAGTGGGACATCGTCGGGCTAAGTGAGGTAAGGAGAAAAGGAGAAGATCTCATTGAACTGAAAAGTGGACATCTCTTCTACTATCGTGGGACAGATACTGGCAGAACTAGTGGTGTTGGATTTATAATAAACAAGAAACTGAAGGATAAAGTTGTAGAAGTTGAAAGTTCCTCTGACAGAGCTGCACGACTCGTTATCCAACTCTCGAGAAGATACCAGGCTCAGATTATTCAAACTTATGCACCCACCACAAGTCATGCTGAAGAAGAAATTGAAGAATTTTATGAGGAAATTCGTGATCTAAATAATAAAGGTAAGCAGCACTTGAAGATAATTATGGGAGATTTCAATGCAAAAATAGGGCAACGGCAACAGAATAAAACTTCAGTAGGTAAATTCGGTCACGGCAACAGAAACCAGCGTGGAAATACTCTCGTAGAGTTTGCAGAGGCAGAAGGGTTTTTCATCTTGAACTCCTTCTTCAAGAAAAAGCCACACAGGAAATGGACATGGAGACATCCAAATGGGACGACAAGTGAAATTGATTTTATTATGTGTAACAAAAAATTCGTCATAGAAGATTGCAGTGTGCTAAACAAGTTCAACACAGGCAGTGACCATAGATTGGTGAGATGTAAGATGCACCTCAACACTAAACTCGAACGTAGCAAGCTCATAAGACAAACAAAATGTATTGACATAACCAACCTTAAAAAACACCATAATACCTTCAAATTGGAACTGAAGAACAGGTTCTTTGCTTTAGAAGGCCTAACATCGGAAGAAGTTGATATTTCTGAAGTTAACAGAAAAGTAACCAAAGCTCTTATGGAAACAGCAACAAAATTAGCTGGGTCTAAGAACAAATTGCATGTAAACAAATTATCAGGAAAAACCAAAATGTTGATTCAAAAAGAAGAGTGATGACGACAACTAAAGAAGATGTGACTTCCAAAGTGGAATATATAGAGCTATGCAAGACAGTACGAAAAAGTATCACTGAAGACGTAAGGAAATTCAACTGTGAACTAGTAAGGAAAGCAATTGAAAACAACCAAAGCCTAAAGATAGCAAAGGGACATCTCAGTAAGGAAAAAAACAGATTATGGCACTGAGAAAAGAAGATGGTTCTGTAACAAGAAATAGAGGCGAAATTTTGACAAGAGTGAAAGATTTCTACTCCAAATTATATGAAAGGGATGATACATGTACTCCAGACATCATGAAAGGTACCAGTACCAGAGTTCTTCCAGTCCTTCCAGCAGAAGTTGCACATGCAATCAAGAACATGAAGCTGAGAAAAGCTCTAGGAGAAGATGGAATTAATGTAGACATCATACAAGAAGCAAGTGGAGAAATCGAAACAGTACTCGCCCAAATTTTCACTCGATGCCTTAATGAAGGGAAAATTCCTGAGGATTGGAACAACGCTACAATGATCTTGCTACATAAAAAAGGTGACATTGAGGATCTCAGGAACTACAGACCTATCAGCCTCCTATCAGTGGTTTATAAAATCTTCACTAAAGTTCTTTCACACCGCTTGAAGGTGACACTGGACATGGCTCAACCGAGAGAACAAGCTGGATTCAGGAGTGGCTACAGCACAATAGATCATATCCACGTACTGAGAGAACTAATTGAAAGAGCGAGGGAATATGAACTTCCATTGTGCATGGCTTTTATCGATTATGAAAAAGCCTTTGATTCGGTGAAACCATCAGCAGTTGCAGTGCCTCTAAAATCCTGCGGTATTGAAGATGTATCATCATCATCATCATTGTCAACCATTATCAATCCACTGCTGGACGAAGGTCTCCCCAAGTTTCCTCCACAACGGTCTGTCTTGTGCCAGTCTCCTCCATGTCACTCCCGCATATTTACGAATTTCATCCACCCATCTCCCATGTGGTCTTTTTCTGGGTCTTTTCCTGTCCCTTGGAATCCAATCTAAAACTTCGGCTGTCCATCTATGGTCTGTCCTTCTGGCAGTATGTCCAGCCCATTGCCATTTCAGGGATTTAACTCTGATCATGATGTCTTCCACTCTCGTCATTTTTCGGATCCACGAGTTCCTCTTCTTATCTCTCCTGGTTATACCAAGCATGCACCTCTCCATGCTTCTTTGAGTTGTCTGCAGCTTTTGTATGTCTCTTTTAGTTAAGGTCCACGTCTCTGCACCATACGTAAGCACTGGAAGGATGCATTGATCAAACACTTTTCTTTTAAGACATAATGGCATATTGCTCTTGAAAATTATGCTGTTTCTTCCAAAAGCTCTCCAGGCAAGTTTTGTACGCCGATTAATTTCTTCATCAATGTGACCCTCACTTGATATCTGCTGTCCAAGATAAACATACGTATCTGTTATCTCCAGTTTTTCTCCATCAATCGATAAATCTTCATTTCTTGTAAAAGCATTGAACATCACTTTTGTCTTCTGAAAGTTCATTTTTAATCCCACTTCTTTACTCTTGTCAGCAAGTTCCTGGATCATACTCTGCAGCTCTGATGGGGTAGTTGCAAAAATGACTACGTCATCAGCAAAACGAAGGTGGGTTAGATAATCTCCATTAATCTTTATCCCTTTGTTTTCCCAGTTCAGTGATTGAAAGACATTTTCCAATGTGGCATTAAAGAGCTTCGGAGATATGGTGTCACCTTGTCTCACTCCCTTTCCAATTTTTATGTGTGTTGTATTTTCAAACAGCCGAATCTTTGCACTTGCATTTTCATAGATGTTATTAATAATATTAATGTATGCATCTTCAATACCGCAGGATTTCAGAGCCGTGGTAACTGCTGATGGTTTCACCGAATCAAAGGCTTTTTCATAATCGATAAAAGCCATGCACAATGGAAGTTCATATTCCCTCGCTCTTTCAATCAGTTCTCTCAGTACGTGGATATGATCTATTGTGCTGTAGCCACTCCTGAATCCAGCTTGTTCTCTCGGTTGAGCCATGTCCAGTGTTACCTTCAAGCGGTGTGAAAGAACTTTAGTGAAGATTTTATAAACCACTGATAGGAGGCTGATAGGTCTGTAGTTCCTGAGATCCTCAATGTCACCTTTTTTATGTAGCAGGATCATTGTAGCATTGTTCCAATCCTCAGGAATCTTCCCTTCATTAAGGCATCGAGTGAAAATTTGGGCGAGTACTGTTTCAATTTCTCCACTTGCTTCTTGTATGATGTCTATAGTAATTCCATCTTTTCCTGGAGCTTTCCCTCGCTTCATGTTCTTGATTGCATGAGCAACTTCTGCTGGGAGGACTGGAAGAACTCTGGTACCTTTCATGATGTCTGGAGTACATGTATCATCCCTTTCATATAATTTGGAGTAGAAATCATTCACTCTTGTCAAAATTTCGCCTCTATTTCTTGTTATAGAACCATCTTCTTTTCTCAGAGCCATAATCTGTTTTCTTCCCTTACTGAGATGTCCCTTTGCTATACACTAATATTATTAATAACATCTATGAAAATGCAAGTGCAAAGATTCGGCTGTTTGAAAATACAACACACATAAAAATTGGAAAAGGAGTAAGACAAGGTGACACCATATCTCCGAAGCTCTTTAATGCTACATTGGAGGGTGTCTTTCAGTCGCTGAGCTGGGAAAACAAGGGGATAAAGATTAATGGAGATTATCTAACTCACCTTCGTTTTGCTGATCACGTACTCATTTTTGCAACTACCCCATCAGAGCTGCAGAGTATGATCCAGGAACTTGCTGACAAGAGTAAAGAAGTGGGATTAAAAATGAACTTTCAGAAGACAAAAGTGATGTACAATGCTTTTACAAGAAATGAAGATTTATCGATTGATGGAGAAAAGCTGGAGATAACAGACACGTACATTTATCTTGGACAGCAGATATCAAGTGAGGGTCACATTGATGAACAAATTAATCGGCGTACAAAACTTGCCTGGAGAGCTTTTGGAAGAAACAGCATAATTTTTAAGAGCAATATGCCATTATGTCTTAAAAGAAAAGTGTTTGATCAATGCATCCTTCCAGTGCTTACGTATGGTGCAGAGACGTGGACCTTAGCTAAAAGAGACATACAAAGGCTGCAGACAACTCAAAGCAGCATGGAGAGGTGCATGCTTGGTGTAACCAGGAGAGATAAGTAGAGGAACACGTGGATCCGAAAAATGACAAGAGTGGAAGACATCATGATCAGAGTTAAATCCCTGAAATGGCAACGGGCTGGACATACTGCCAGAAGGACAGATCATCGATGGACAGCCGAAATTTTAGATTGGATTCCAAGGGACAGGAAAAGACCCAGAAGAAGACCACATGGAAGATGGGTGGATGAAATTCGAAAGTATGCGGGAGTGACATGGAGGAGACTGGCACAGACAGACCGTTGTGGAGGAAATTTGGGGAGACCTTCGTCCAGCAGTGGATTGATAATGGTTGACAATGATGATGATGATATATATATATATATATAACATGGAGGAGACTGGCACAAGACAGACCGTTGTGGAAGAAACTTGGGAGACCTTCGTCCAGCAGTGGATTGATAATGGTTGACAATGATGATGATGATGATATAACAAAATTGTAATTATATGCATATAATCAGTCAACGAGTTTCAGCCCCTTAAAATTTGTAATCCCCCCTCCCGCGGAAAAAAGTCTGACTGCAACACTGCAGCTAACACCCCAGAACTGGCCCTGACTGTGACGGATGTAGGTAAAAATACCCCTGAAAACTGAAAAGCGGAAAATACCCCCGGGGAGGAAATACCCCCAGAACAAACGGTTCACTGTAAACAGCCACATAGGAACACTGATGTGTGGCAGTATTCCGGCGTGGCAATTCAACCGCAACCCTGCCACACATCTTTCAGCAACTTGGCCACAAAAGTTCGAGGGGGGGGTATGAAAATTGCCGTTTCTGGGCCTATATTGAGAACTGAATTGGGAACTCCGAACGAATTTCGAGAAAACGTTCCATGTAAGCCAAGCGAGAATTGTACTTTAATTTGAAAAAATAAATTGCCGAGGATCAGAGGTACTTTTGGTGGGGGGGGGGGGGGGGGTGAGGCTCAACCCCCAACTTCTGTAATGTTAGATTCTGAGCCGCTGGAGTCTGTTAGTGTATCCAGGCTGTTCCCCTTGAAGTGTCCGCGAGGTCCGTGAGCTTTTGGGGGGTGGGGGTTCCCCAAAATGTTAAAATGGACGTAGAGCTGTAGACATTAGAGCCATGCTTTACATAATGATTCTGTACACGACCATAAATTTTCAGGAGGGTGGAGTGCAAGTTTCTAAGAGCGCAGACAAGTGTTCAAGGTAAGGGATTTGCTGGCAATTTTTATGCTTCATGTTGTGTTTAATGGTAAGCTATGTATGCCCTTCCCCCTCCCCCAGAAATTTGGTGAAGCCTGTGAAAGGGATACGAGGTGCTTGGTTTGGAGGGCACTACCCCCAACTTCCATAATTTTATATTCTTTACCTCTAGAGTCGGTCAGTGTAACCTCGATGTCACCCGTGAATAGCTCTTAGAAACATCGGGGGGGGGGGATTCACCCCACCCTCCTGAAAATTCGTGGTTGTGTACAGAATCATTATATAAAGCATGGTACTAATGTTACAGCTCTACGTCCATATTAAGATTGGTGGAAACCCCCCCCCCAACCAAGTGTACCTCGGATCCTCGGCAATTTATTTCATTAAAGTACAATTCTCGCTTGGCTTACATGGAACGTTTTCTCGAAATTCGTTTGTTTGGAGTTCCCAATTTAGTTCTCAATATAGACCCAGAAACGGCAATCTTTATAGACCCCCCCCCCCTTTGAACTTTTGTAGCCAAGTTGCTGAAAGATTTGTGGCAGGGTTGCCGGTAAATTTCCACACCGGAACACTGCCACACATCAGTGTTCCTGTGTGGCAGTGTTCCGTTTGTTCTGGGGGTATTTATTCCGGGGGCATTTTTTTCGCTTTTCAGTTTTCAGGGGTATTTTTTCCCGGCGGTATTTTTACCTACATCCGCTTGTGAGATATGTGGGTGGGTGGGTGGTGGGGGATCAGAAAGGAAACAATAGAAGAGCACTTTGACGCGGATGGGTACCATTCTTGTGTTCCATGACGAGATGTGACCTTTCCCAGTAAGTACACTTTTAGGGTGAATTGGAGTATAGTTTTACTTCCTCCTTTGCTATCTCTGTGACATTTTCTGTTTTTACCTACGCTCGTCGCGTTTTATATTCCGTTTTTCGTTTAATTATTTAAATTTTAACTCATCACCCCCTTGAATTGTGATTTACCATTTATGAGAGGCGCAAAAGTGAAGCTGGCGTAAATTGAAGCTGCTTAAACAGAGTACACTTCAAAACAGGAAATGGTGGCACGATCGCTGTCACCCTCCTCTTCCTCCAAACCTTCCCGTCGAGACAGAAAGAATGCAGTACTATTAGGCCAAAGAATATAAAGCTTTGATTGAGCACTGGCTCTTAAGGCTGCCACATTAATAATGCTCTTAAGGCTGCCACATAAAGCCTTGGATTAGATGGAGCAGTAGATAAGTCCTTGTGAAATTACAAGGTAGGTGATAGACAGGCCACTGGACAAGGATTAGGATGTTGCTCTATTCTTTTTTCAGATTGTAGTGTGCAGTTGTTTCATTCTCGCCCTCTAAAGACCTTGATTCTCGCCCCCGAAGGGTGGCGGTTCCAGCTCCGTTAGGTTTCGTTCTTCCTTTCCGTAGGTATCATGGGCAGAGGTGCTTCAGAAAATTTAACTCCCCCTCTTCCTCATCCAATGTCGCTATAAAGTTTTCTTTCTTTTACTCTCCTATTGAGTTTCCTTGCACAAATCTACTAGCTTCTATTTCTAATAGCGCAGTTTTAGACCTGGGATCAGTAAACAAAACTAAATCTACTTTATACCAAAATGGTTAGTTATCACGGCAAAAATCTTTTTTTTTTTCGATTGGAGGTTTAACGACCACCGTGAGCAACTCAATGGGCTATAAGCAGTCGCCCATCCCTAATTTAGGGTCACTGGTTCCAGGGAAGGGAGAGAGCCAGTGTCGTAAGACAAACACAACATCCATGCCTCACCGGGATTCGAACCCGGACCCCTTTCGAACGAATGATCAGAAGCCATTGCCTTAGACCACTGCGCCACCGGGGCGGCGCAAAAATCTTCTGCTGCTATTTTAAAATTGCACGCCATACCAAGTGGTTAGTTATCACGGCCTGATTTCTTGTGTTATTTTTAAAATTGCACGCCATTATAAATTGGGTTAAAAAAGGAAATACCAAACTGGAAATGTCCTGCACATTAGATATTTGGTGTGAAAAGCAATTCGAGCCCGGTTCCTAACTTGAATAGGTGGGGACTACTTCGGGTGTGTGTGTGTGGGGGGGAGATCTCCAATGTAGTGCACATTAACAAAGGTTGAGGAAGATTTCCTTATTTACCCTAGCATTTTGTTCTTTTATAGAAGATAACTAAACGGTTTAAAGTTCAAACGAATGGAATAATATTAACACGTGCTGCATTCAAGATTAAAATCTGAAGGAATCATTATTATCAGTCCCCCTCCCCCAAAGAAATAAAAAAAACTGCAAATAGCATATACTTCACCAATTGAAAATACTGTGACGAAATATAATCTAAGAATCCATTAAAATGAATTTTCAGGTGTTAGCCCCGTTGTTAAGTGTTACAGAAGTAAATTTCCTTAACTTAGAAACCATTAACTGCAGTATTGTGGCAATGCCTATGTCCAAGATACTTCAGTGATGGTCTTGTACTATCTGAAAAAAAGCAAAACACAAGATTTAATACCATGATAAATCAAAAATAAGTTAACTGTAATTGATGCTTATACATTAGTTATATTACTTAAACACATTACTCAGTAACTCGAATTTAAAGTTACCAGGGCTCTGCGTATGGCATCGGTCGGGGGGGTCACTTTGCACGCGCCATCCATGAAAAACTGGCTTCATATTGTTGCCGCATATTCTATACCCCCAACCCAGTGTTGTCTACTAACTTTGGCACTTGTCTACCGATCTAATGATAGCAGGAATCGACTGATTTTTTTTTTAGGTTTTAAGGCAACCACATAAATTTTCTACTGTTGTGCCCCGTTTTTCTTTTTGTTTTTTTTTAATTGGAGGTTTAACGACCACCGTGAGCAACTCAATGAGCTATAAAAGCAGTCGCCCGTCCTTAATTTAGGGTCATTAGTTCTATGCAAGGGAGAGAACCAGTGCCGTAAGACAAGCACATCCATGCCGCACGGGATTCGAACCCGGACCCCTTTCGGACGAATGGTCAGAGGCCATCGCTTAGACCACTCCGTCGGCGGGGCGGTTGCCTGTTTTGGGATGGTAACATTGTGTTTTGGCAGACGCTTTTCCCTACAAACTCTAAAGTAAATTATACAATGCACCTCTGATACTGATTTTATGTAATTTTTCAAGCACTTGTTATGGTTTCTTCTATCAAATACTGTAGAGAAGTAAAAAAAAATCCACAGTTAATTCAATGGCGGATTCCTTTGTGTGTGTGTGTGTGTGTGTGTGTGTGTGTCGTGTTGCAGCCATAACTCAAAAACTATTGTAGCTATCACAATGAAATTTAATATTTCAGAGTTTTGTGACAGCCTAATTGGAAAGCCTTTATTTCAAGAGAAAAAGTCTTTGTTAAGGAAGCAAAGTCGGAACTTATTTAAGGATGTTCACACTGAAGCACAGTACAGTATTGGCATTTAATACCTTTCATACAGCAATTTTACGACATAATTTTAATTAAAAATTCATGCAACATGAGGTGTGAAATCTACTGTAACGCATCAAGTTTCCACCCACTGACATTTACCCTAAAAAGCCCGAACGTGGATGAAATATATTTCCATGTCTCGTAAAGTCAGCTTTTCAATGCCATTTTACTCATCTGATAGCAGTCTTGTGATTGCCACTTAAACTGGACAGAAAGGGGAAAAAGAAATTTCAGGGAAAAGATGGGTCACATAGGCGCCGACTATAGGGAGGACTTGCCCCTCCAATAATTTTCTAGGGGGTAGTACTCACCCAATATTTTTTGCCGTGTTTAACTAAATAGTTTTTTTTTTCGTATGTCATTTTCGAAATGCGTGAGCTGAGATATCTTTAAAGAAAAAAATAGTTTCCCATGCTATTGAGGTTATTGTATGCTGTGCTAATTGCAAAAAAAAAAAAAAAAAAAAAAATGCATTTCTTTCTTTTATAGAATTGTATTATTCTTTATAAAATGGACCAAGCTCCAACTTATAATATTATTTCCAGAAAAATCATAACAAAATAAGTAAAAACTCTTTCTTTTTCTCATGTTTAGCGTTGCTGATTTGATAAGAAACTCGGTTGCCAGCCCCGTATTATGTTTGACATGTTCCCGTGATATGTGGTAAATGTTTAGGACAATTACCAAAAATAAAATTAATAAATAAAAATATAGAAACGTTTAATCTCTAGCGCCTTTATCTACTTTTGCGCTTCTTTTTCTTTGAGTAATTGCGCTGATTTCTCATATTTTTTATAAATGTTTGGAAATAAAATCTCTCTGGATATTTTTACAAAATCACAAGCTGAATTATATTTTTAAAAATATTAATATTCAGCAAAAGAATACACTGGTCAACAATGAAAATATTTCGGACTTTAAAATACTTATTTCGTATTGATTTCAGTATGTTAAAAACAAATATGACATTTAAAACGCTTAATTAGCTCTCATTTCCGAGATATAGCCAATTTATGATGTTTTAGGATATGAAATGAAGCGTGTGGCGCTCCGAGCGGCTAATTAAGGTAGTACGTAAAGCAAATATAGAGGTTGGCAAACCTGAGAGCGGGAATGAAGTCACTGTAGATCTTCTTTTGTTCATTAATAACTTGTTTTAGATCATTGTCTGTTTGCAGCTTGCTCGTAGTGAATGTTATGGTGTCGTTCCTTTCTTTGTTACAAGTTGATTTCATGGTCATACTTAACTTGAAAAGCCAGGATGTCACGTCAATGCTTAAACAAATCTGACAATTTTTGTTATGTTTGTGGTGATGTGACATTTGCCGCCCAGAAACGCCCAATTACTTCACTCGTGAAGACAGCCTACCACCATTATTTTGGTATGAAAGTAGGGGATCAAGACAATACGTGGGCACCTCATGTTTGCTACAATTCTTGTTCTGTGAATCTACGTGGATGGATCCGTAAAAACGGACGTTCAATACCCTTTGGTATCTCTATGATTTGGAGAGAGCCGACAAATCATGTAGATAACTGCTATTTCTGCATGGTACCTCCTATTAAGAAAGATATATCAAGAAAGAGGAAGTTGAGCATGAAATACCTGAACATCCGGTCAACTATCCGACCAGTGCCACATGGGGACGATCTGTCTGTACCGAGCCCATCAGAGGAGTACAGTCTGGACTCAGATGAAGAACAAGACAGTACGGAGGCGACATCATACCCATGTCCTGAGGCTTCGACATCACAGGATCCTGATTTCGCACCTGAGTCACTAGGTGAGCCACACAGACTTACCCAAGGTGAACTAAGTGATTTAATTCGAGATCTGGACCTGCCAAAGGACAAAGCCGAGCTTCTAGGTTCTAGGCTCAAACAGTGGAATCTTCTAGAACGTAATGTTAAAGTGTCAGTGTACAGGAGTCGGCAAAAAGATTTGCTTCCATATTTTAAAAAGGTTATGACCTAGTTGCCTGCTGTGATGTGAATGGTTTGATGACAGCTTTGAATGTGGAGCACAAGCCACAGGACTGGAGGCTATTCATAGACTCATCAAAGCTTAGTTTAAAAGCTGTGTTGTTACACAATGGTAATTCTCTTCATTCAGTTCTTGTAGGCCATTCTGTCTGTATGAAGGAAACATAGACCAATATCAAATTGCTTCTGGAAGCAATTAAGTACACAGAACCACCAATGGCAGATCTATGGAGACCTGGAGGTGATTGCAATATTGCTGGGCATGCAGTTGGGATACACCAAGTACTGCTGTTTTCCGTGTGAGTGGGACAGTCAGGCTAGATCATCACACTACAACAGAAAAGACTGGTCTCCAAGGGAAACTCTGCGACCCGGGGAAAAGAATGTCCAGCACAGTCCTCTGGTTGATCGAAGCAAAATTATTCTGCCCCCTTTACACATCAAACGCGGCCTTATGAAGAACTTCGTAAAGTGGATGAACAAGGATGGAGAGGCTTTCAAATACCTGAGAGACAAATTTCCACGGCTGAGTGAGGCTAAAGTGAAGGAAGGAATCTTCATTGGTCCTCAAATTCGTGAGCTTCTTGTGGATCAAAACTTCGAGCTAGTACTCCAGGGCAATGAGCAACTAGCTTGGGAAGCCTTTAAAAGTGTTGTGTATGGCTGAAAATTATGTTGAGCTTTAAAAGTTTTGTGCATGGCTGGAAATTATGTTGAGCCTGTAAACAACCTTCTAGACAAGCATCATCGCTTAGGCTGCAATATGTCCCTCAAAATGCACTTTCTGCACTGTCGTCTAGATTTCTTCCCAGGAAACTGCGGTGCAGTGAGTGATGAGCATGTTGAGCGGTTCCACCAAGACACTTCAACGATGGAGCGAAGATATCAGGGTCGGTGGAACTGTTCCACGCTTGCAGACTACTGTTGGACATTGACAAGAGATGCCCCAGAACAGGATTACAGGCGACAAACAAAGAGAAGGTGCGCTCATTTGTAGGCCCCTATTTCTGTATTTCATGAAGTAATTTCAATTCCTCTATGTTTTTGTCGTTCGGTTTATTGTATTTTGTGTAATTTACGATTGATTGAATGAAAAGAACGTTCATTTACATTGTAGTAGTATAATATAATACTGTTGAAATTTGCTTTTCGCTATAATTATATATAGATGAATAAGTTGTGTATCTCCAAAACTAGAGCTAATAAAACAAAAAAACTATTATCAGATTCGTTTTTTTCGACCCGAAATTAGTAAAGTTTAACTACTTTCATTAAGGAAACATAAAAAAAAAAATGTTTTTGTTGAACAGTGATATTTGTTCATTTGCTCATGAGCAATTATAATTGCATTTTAAAATATGCGTCGAATATCGTAGTTTTTCTTTTTGCCCACCCCCTTTTTTCCCTCCTCACCATGGAAGAGATGTGCCCCCTCTCACGTTTTATCTCTTCACACCTGCCCCCGTAATAATTTGGTGAAGTTGGCGCCCCTGCCAAGGTCATATTAAATACTAAATAAAAAAGCAAAATGTTCTTTACGTTGTAATAAGATCGGACAGAAATAACACCCCGATACTCTGAGCTTAGTTGTGTGGTATTAAGTTATTTTATTCTCAAAATATGATTTTTAGTCAGACTGCATTTAATTTAACAAATTAATTAATACATGCAGATGACATATTCGGGTTTCGGGCGGAATCATGCTCCTAAAACCCAGAACAGCAAGTTTATTCCTCACTTTAGGCTTCTTTCTTTCTTTCTTTTCTTTCTTTAAGAAGCAAACTGTAAAAACAAAAAATCGCAAATTTGGGACCTTCCAACATCGCGGGGGGGGGGGCTTCCCTTTTATGTGGGCTTCCCTGTAAATCCACCTGTGGTTAGACATTTGGTTTTTGGGAAATACAGTATTTACACGGAACACCTTACCTGTAACAAAAAAATTGTCTGCTCCTTAGATTTTGTTATTTTATCATTAAATTCTTCCATGAATTTTACTACTCGTTCGCAGTGTCATTTATCACCTGTAAATGATCGAATTATTTGCTTCCCTCCAATATAATTTTGGTGACAACTCTCCAGTAAGTTGGATTCAACAGCAAAAAGTCAGGTGGCGGAAAACTCTTACACCAGAAAACTCGCTCGCGGGAAAACGCCTACACCCTCTCAAGTAAGGGGCTGTATACAAATTACGATACCAGCTTATATCGGGATCAATGGGTGTCTACGATCAAAATGGCACAAGGTTTATGTAGAAGCTAAATCTTGACTTATGGTTTTAATATTTTGTAAGCTCCTGTACATTCTCATATAAAGGGATGTACACAAATTGCGTTTCCATCCGAGATCATGTCAAAGTGTGCGAGATTTCCTAGTTGAACAAAACGAAATGAATCAGTTTTCCTAGGGATCTCAATGGGTAGGTAAGATCAAAATGACACAAAGTTTATGTAGAACCTTTCTGACTACCTAAACCTTGAGTTGTGATTTTAATACTTCCCATGTGATAACAAGCAATAAAGGCTAATTAGCAGGGCTCAACGAATCGATCTACAGGTGCTGATCTTTTCAGAAGATTTTAAATTGCAACCTTGATATTCCGTATTTGTAAACATTTTATAAAACCTAATAAAACGCACTCAACCGATTATTTCTCACCTATTTACAAGGCACCTAGGCCTATTAGTTTTTATAAAATGTTTACAAATACGGAATATCTAGGTTGTAATTTAAAATCTTCTAAAAAGGCCCTCTGCCTAGGTAGCTTGTAAACAGGTGAGAAATAACCGTTGAGTGAGTTTTATTAGGTTTTATAAAATGTTTAGAAATACGGAATATCAAGGTTGTGATTTACAATCTTTTGAAAAGATCAGCATGTGTAGATCGATTCGTTGATCCCCTGCTAATTAGCCTTTACTGCTTGCTATCACAGGAGTAATATTAAAATCATAACTCAAGGTTTAGAGAGTAAGAAAGGTTCTACATGAACCTAGTGTCATTTTGATCTTACATACCCATTGATATCCCGAAGAAAACTGGTACATTTCGTTTTGTTCAACTAGGAAAACGCGTACACTTTGACAAGATCTAGGAACGAAACGCAATTTGTGTACATCCCCTTACTTGAGAAGGTGTACGAGTTTTCCTGGATCCCAAAAAGCCAGTAGATAAGGCGCACCTTTGAAATAATTTTAACGATTTATGTGATTATTATGCTGTTGGAATGTTTTTGCTGATGAAATTTGGAACGTCTTCTGTAACTTCGCACATATATTTTTTTCCCCTTCATCCTCTTAGTTTTCTCCTTGACGTGCAACGTACCACGTGACTACTGCAGTGACGCATGAGTCAAATCGACAATGAAGCAGCGGTAAGCCTCCAGAATAGTTCAATTGGGATAACAGCGGCTTCGGAGGAAAAACTGGGTTCGAAATTCCACCAACGGAAGAGAAAGGTTATATTTTATAAACCCTTTTGCATAATTTTTCCAGTCGTTTCCCGCCGTTGTTCATTATTCAATAAGTTTTCAAATAATGAAAACATCACCCATTCTCATTCTAATCACGAAACGCATATAGCGTATTAAATTCGTTTATTTTTGTGATGCAGTCAGCACAAAAATACTTTTGTGTGTTGTCAGTATAATCTGGCAACACGGAAAAGATATATATCAGAATGACAAAGCGATTCTTGGATACTAGATGTAAAGAGCACGTACGAAGTGACAACCAGGACACGAAGAATACAGCCCTCGCCAGAAAAGCCATGCATTGCTTTGCCGCTCCTTTATGGAATAGTATTAGGAGAATTGCTCCTAACACGAATTTTAAAGAGACCGCCATCAGGGAAACAGTCGAAATCCCATCAAACAAATTGGCATGCAATGATAGGGTCTTTACTGAACTACCAAAGGTCAGTGACGGTTCTAGACGAAAATAAAGGAGGGGGCTGCCCCCCCCCTCCCGTCCTAGAACCACCACTGCCAATGCTCTGGCATGATTAATAATAGATCGAAAAACAAAAAGCGGCGCACCACATAATTGCGTGATAAAAATTCTTGTAATATGCTTGTGGTGTCACCCACATTATTTTCAAAAACCATCTTTACGTATTTCAATTCCTTGCATTTTTATGTCTACCATTGCCTTGAAGAAGCCTGCCATGCGAAAGCTTGACGAATCCTTGTGCTGATTACACCACAAAAATAAACAGATTTAATACGCTATGTGCATTTCATCATTATTTAAGTCTGGTGTATTTAAAATAAAATCACTCATTCTTCATTTATTTAGATATCATAAATGGTTTAGGGATTGTCTTAAAGCGGTTGAGGCTATCTTGTCGTTGTTTGCTGTGCTGGGCATTTAGTTTTCATATGAATGTGATATGATATAATGGAGTTTGAATTGTGTTTGCAGTAAAAAAACTATTGTTTTACATAGCGCTTTATAATGAAAAAGCAAATTGCCCGCACTTCCGATTTCTATTTCATGTACAATTTAATTGCTTCATAACCATCCCTTTTGCTATTTATCTGGCAAAATGAAATGCTTCTGGATGCTGAAATTCGATCCCATAGATAGGAATTCAGCTTAAAAATATTCTTTGTTTGTTATTTGTTTCTGTGTTTTTCTTTCTTTGTTTGCTTTAAAATTTGGGGTTCTCTGTTTTTGTTTCAGAGTTTAACAACAACCGTGAGCAACTTCAATGGCTATAAGCTGTCGTCCCTCCCTAATTTAGGGCTACTAGTTCCAGGGAAGGGAAAAAAGCCAGTGCCGTATAAAAGTTTTTTGTAGTCATCTCCAGGGAAATCATCTTTCAACTTGCCTTCCGGTAATGTTTATTTTCACTTCCTCATCTTTTGATATTTTGCAGACATCTGAATCTGTTGTCCGTGAAGAAAGCGTTTTTACCATGTTTACCTACTCCTTTGAACCATTGCTTATCAAAGAGTTGTACGAGTTTTCCTGTGCTTAACAAAGAGTTAATTCGTGCATCAAAGAGTTGTACGAGTTGCCATTGCTTAACAAAGAGTTAATCCGTGCATCGTAACTCTTTGTTAAGCAAAGGTAAAATGGATGTGCCGCCCCGGTGGCGCAGTGGTTTAAGCGATGGCTTCTCATAATTCATTCGTCCAAGATGGATCCGGGTTTGAATCGCGGTGAGGCATGGATGTTGTGTTTGTCTTACGTCACTGGCTCCGTCTATTCCCTGGGACCAGTGACCCTAAATTTGGGACTCGTGACTGCTCATAACCCACCGAGTTGCTCATGGTGGTCGTTAAACCTCCAATAAAGAAATTAAAATAAAATAAAATGGAAGTAAACAAACTATTATTGGTCCACCAGTACCGAGCTTTCTTCCCATGACGCAATTCGAGGTGAATAAGGTCCACTGAGCCAATCCATTCTTTGCGCACAGCAGGGAAATGTCACTTCAACCCTTGAGAAGTTGAGCTGGCTGGTGTGCCACATCATGAGGGTGCGGTGAGCGCACGCCCTATAATTTTCCAGCTAATTTAGTCACTATCAACTAAATTATTCTTTGTTCACTATAAAGATGGCCCTTGCAAAGTTCTCTCACGTACCATACCAAAATTTTCCAGACAATTAAAACACTTCCTCCCAATTCCTTTGTTCGCTACAAAAATCCTGGATTTCTTCCACCCTGTTGAGCTGCCTTCCAACCCCCAATGAAACAGATTATCTCTGTGGTAGGGTCCGTGTCAACTCGGGTCCAACGTACCTCCCTCGTCCCTTTGTCGGGACGCTCAAAGTTTACCGCTGCCGTGACGTCACAGGAAGCGACGGAAGTTAGTCTGGGAAGACACTGCAGTAGCATTGCTTTCTCCTTAGGTGCGCTCAATGGCGGTTTTACGGGGGGGGGGTAATATGGCTAATTACCCCTCCAGACTTGTGAAAATGAAGGTCAAAAATTTATTTGGGTAGATAGAATAAATATATAAACCATGCGGAACGACTGATATAAAGGAAAATTTTTGACAGTTTTTCTAATTCCACGTACTGTATATTTTTTAAACCAAAAGATGGCAGCACAATATACTTTTTATCTAGGGTTGCGTGACTGGAGCAAAGAATCCAACGAGATAGAAGAAGAATCTATAAGAGGTGTAGAAAGAAGGCTCCAATCAGCTCCATATGGAATAGGGCTAATGTAAAACACAAGACAGCAGCGCCGCCATACTTGACAGTACAATTGGTATGTTTGGAAAGCCTGCATCTAGGTTATTAGAGTCCTGCATTACAAGATGAAAAACCAACGGCATTCCCACCTTTTCCGCGTGTTTTGAAAGAGTGCAGATCTTAGTTGTTTTTGTATGAGTCTTTAACAGCTTCGCGCTGCTCCCAATGTTTTCTTTGGTTACAAGTACATAAATGTTGTCGCTTTCGCGGACGTTAATGGAGTTAATTAAAAAAAATACATTCTTTGTTCAAAATAAGCACACAATGAGACTTGCAAGTTGCAACTGCCGAACAACAAGAACATGCATTACGAATGCGCTGTCCCTTTGCTGTGGGCTTCTCAGTACTACCATTTGGACCGCCAAGTGAAGTTTACCGACAGAGGTCGCACTTTACTCCGCAGCGAAGCTTTCCTTTGTTTAATTTGACACAGATTTTTACTGAACTGTCCCAAACATATATGAACTGCTGCTTTCTTGCAGAACAACTGGTGTACTAGTGAGATCAAAGATGCATTACATGGGCTACGTAAGTGGGTAATCTGGTTTTCAAAAATGGTTTTATTCTGAT
The DNA here is from genome assembly GCA_039090855.1 of Macrothele yani. Taxonomy (NCBI): domain Eukaryota; kingdom Metazoa; phylum Arthropoda; class Arachnida; order Araneae; family Macrothelidae; genus Macrothele; species Macrothele yani. The sequence goes on from CM077028.1 coordinate 37,070,663, forward strand.
AAATTAAAGTTATTGGGCAATTGTGGTGACCCATATGTAATTTCATTCTCATTTTTCCTGAACAATATTGAGGTCTTGCCACGAATAGAACACGGCGATATTGTTAATTATTTCGTTTTTTGCACGAACGTCTTCACTCCCGAGCAAATGAAATCGTGCAAGTCATTCATAAAGAAAGGTTAATTCCAGTCTGAAGATCTTCAGAGAGTTTTTGTAGATAACGCATCAGTAAATTTATGAACATATCTGTTACAAAATGTAACTACACACTCTAATGTTCCTTCGTTTCCGGTAATGAATGTCAACTCTGTTGATACCTGATAACCACAAATTTTGGCGCTTCTGAATAATTTTTTTATAATTCTGATCCCACTTCGTTCACTCAGATGGTAATCTATAATAGGACACATCATTATCTCTCCCACTTCGGTTACCGTAGCCGGAAACAGCACATAACACCATCTTCCTTAAAGCTCCACAATGCAAATCCAAGCAGTGTTTGTACACCAGTTGATCACCAGGGCGTCTGCTAGGATGGTTTACCTTGCTGTGACGTCATATGCATACGGTCTATACAGTTCAGTAAAATTTCGTATTCTACAACAGGTAATTTTTACTACATTTACCCATTTTATTTCTCAAGTAAACTTTTTAAAAACTGACAAATTTTTATTTGTAATGAACAAAGGAAGGAATCTTAATTTTTTTTTATTGAAGAAACAATAATAAAAACTGGGCTACTTTTGAATTAATTTGGCTACTTTTCAGAGCTAAGTCTGCTACTTTCTCTTTGAATTATCTGGCAACACTGATTGCCAGCCCAGTCCCCACGTGGTGAATGAGCATGCTAGTTTTCCTGACTGCCGGTAGCTTTTAGAAAAGAAAATGAGCAAACGTCAAAAAAATACGTCAGATTGTTTCTTCAAAAGTTGAAAGAAGATTGTTGTGAAACTGAATCTGTTCCTTGTTTGACTTTGAGTGGCAGAGAAGAAGATGAAATTTCGGTTTCAGCAAGTGTTGAAAAGTTGCAACAGCAGCATTCATGTGAAGCTCAATCCACGTCAAACATGCACGTGGCAAAGAATGTTGTCGCTTATGTAGAACAACTGGCGACAGATAGACCACAGCCTGCTCTATTTGATGGTAAAATTGATGTGGGTTTTTACGTTGAAAAGCAATGCATTTATTCAATAACAGATCGTGAAAAATTAAATATTCTGAAATGAAAAGCAATGCATTTATTCAATAACAGATCGTGAAAAATTAAATATTCTGAAATGCGCGTGGACTCCAAGTAAATATTTCATTTATCCTTTTTCAGTGCATAAGAAAGATAATAAGGAAGTGAAATGCTATCTCTCTCGAAAGCATTTCAGTTCATTTAATTGGTTAACGTATTCGTGTGAACTTAAAGGTTTATTTTGCAAGTATTGTCTCTTGTTTTCCAATAAATACGGAAGAATAAACAAAGCCACTCCATTAAAAAACTCGTTACTGTGCCTTTGGATAAATATTCTAAATTACTAGGCAAAGATGGAGCAAAATTGTTCACGAGCAAAATAAATACCATAAAGGATCTGTTTCTTTTGCTTCAGATTTTATAAAAATATATGAAAATCTCCAGGAAGGAGAGTGTTGATGAAGTTAGATTCAGCCCGTGAGCTTCAAAACAAGGAGAACAGGGAAAAGTCGATTCCAATAATCGAGACCATTGGTTTTTTCGGACGTCAAAACTTAGCATTGCGTGGCCATAGGGATTATGGCAAAATGTCATTTCTATCAGTTGATGACCAATTTTCTGACGATAATGACAAAAGTCACTTAAATCTGAATGAAGGTAATTTTCGGGAATTATTACGGTATCGTGTTGCAAGTGGTGATGAGAAGCTACAAAAATTTATGGAAAATACAAGTTCGCGAGCAACGTACATAAGCAACACCATGCAAAATGAACTAATTAAGTTTTGTGGAGATGAAATTTTAAACTCTGTCCTTAATAAAATTAAAGCAAACAAATATTATGGAATTATTTTTGATGAGACTACTGATATTAGTCGGGGGTCACAGATGTTCATAATTGTGAGATATTTTGATGAAAAAGCATATCAAGTTTCGGAAGATTTTGTATCATTTATTGATATTCATAACGAAAATTTCGAAGACTTCAAAGAGAAACCTGTTGTTAGTGGAAAAGTACTCCCAAAAACTGTACTTTCTTTTTTGCAAAAATCTGGCATCGATTTTAATGATTGTGTTGCTATAGGCACTGACACTTGTAGCGTTATGCTTTCAGATCAGAAAACAGCTGTATTGGAATTGCAGAAATCTCTAAAAAATGTCCTTGCTACAATCATGCTTTAAATTTATCACTTTCGAAAACAATTTCCGTCCAAGATGTCCGCAATGCTATAGGCACAATTAAAGAGATAATAAATTTCTTTAATGTCTCGCCAAAACGGAATAAAGTTCTGAAACAGGTTATGATGGACGCAAACTCTGGTCACCAGCAATTGAGGAAATTGTGCGAAATCTTCATTGAAAGTCATAGCTGCCTTGGGAGGTTTTCACAGGAATGATGGGTTCTCAAGAGACTCCCGCATGGCTTTGTATGAAAGTGTAATTGTTCCTATTCTGATGTATGGCAGTGAAACCTGGGTGCTACAGAAGAAACATAGGAGTCGTTTGTGTCAAGACACGTTCTGATTGTGTGAGGAATAAAGATGTGTTGCAGTTGTGTGATGTGAAGCAAAATGTTGTTAGCAAGGTGGAGACTAATATGCTTCGGTGTTTTGGCCATGTTGAAAGAATGAGTGATGAGATGCTTACTAAGAATTTGTTTTAGCCCAAATGGCAGGAAGGCCAAGGAAGTCATGACAGGATCAGATTCAGGACTGTCTGCATGAGAAAAAGATTATGAGTATGAAGTACAGAACTTCTTGTGTACATCGTGTGATGGATATCAATGAAGCTCGAGTTGTGTGTCAAGATCGTTCGGTGTAAATGGAGAAGCTTGATACGGCAACAGTAGGTAAATAATCAGTTAAAAATTTATCTGGTAGTTTGTATTTCTTTGTGGAGTTAACCTCTGAATCTCAGAGAACAGCTAAGTGACATTCCTCGAACGATCAGAATGCATGCACAACTTTTTTCTCATACCTTATTTCACTAAGAAAATAAGATATTTTATGATTTTCTAGGCGAAAGACATGGCTGACAATGGGTCACAGGACAACTGCTGCCACGTTCAGTTTTAGAGCCATGAAACTGGTTTGCATACAAAAATACTATAGTGTTCCTGTATTTCCTCCCACACTTGAATAATTCTTGTAGGCAATTTTTTCTCTCGTACCTCATTATCATTAAGAAATATTTACGATGAGTCATGGTGTAATTCCGTTGTTTCGTCGAACACCGTTGTTCTAAAAATATGCACTAAGTCACGGTAATTTATTTCCCCAAATTAAAAGTGCAATTTTCGCTTGGCTTACAATTCAATTTTCATTATAGGGCCAAGAAACTGCAATTTTTATACGTCCCCTTAAAATTTTGTGGCCCGTTGTCCATATGGTGGTCTGTCCAGTGGCCCGAAGCTCGTGCACTGCATTGGAGATCTCCCCAACAGAGTAGTCCCCACGTTTTCAAGTTAGGGACCGCGCACGAATTACATTTCACAAAAAATATCTAATGTAGAGGATATTTCGCTGTCACCCTTTCTTTTCTTTTTTTGGACCAATTTATAACGGCGTGCAATTTTAAAAGTAGCACAGGAAATAAAGCCAGATTCTTGCCGTCTTTGTAACTAAGCATTTTGAGCGCGTTTTACTGAAGTAGTTTAGTTTACTGACTTCGGGTCTAAAACTGCCCTATTAGAAAAAGAAGGTAGTAAGAAAACTTTATAACGACACGGGTGGGGGAAGCAGGGGCGGATCCAGAAGGGGGCGCGCGCCGTCCCCTCAGAACCAAGGAAAAGCTTCGATTTGTTAGGCTTTAATAACAAATTAAATAATTTTTCGTGAAAGAAAGTATTACTTAAAAGTATATTACTTTCCTTAATTAATTGGAAGAATTTATAGACATACTAAGAACACTTTTTCATTTTGAGAAAAATATCAGAAAGGTCTCCGGTTACTCCCTGATACTTGCCCTCCCCGCTCACGAAAATCCTGGATCCGCCCCTGGGGTTAAGGGGGTTTGACTTTTCTGAAGCACCTCTGCCCAAAATACCTACGGAAAGGAGGAACAGAACCTAATAGATTTGGGTCCGAAACGTCCTGGAACCAAAGAATATACCACACAGGGACCACTGCGACCACTCAAGGGTGGGGTCGAGAATAAAACAGCGGGAGAGGATGGGGTCAAGGACTCATTGTCCATTTCAACCTGAAAAATAATAGAGGAACATCCTAATCTTCAAACTTGTCCGGTGGCCTTGCTAAGACAGGTTCAACGGTGCTGTTTTCCTTCTATCCCTACCCGGTGGAGGAGGGGAGAGGCAGTGGTTGCCGTCTTGGTGTCGTCGCAAATGCTACCGGGGTTGAAATGGTAGCAAATGCGACCGGCAGGGGCAAAGAGGAGTGGGGAAGAATGGAGGGAGGCAGAGTGGGGACGAAAGGAGGGAGGCAGAGTGGGGAGATTAGGTGTTGGCCACGGTGTCGTGGCACTTCCGTACCGTGAAAATTTTGTGTCAGATCCGTACCAACAATCATTCCTCAACTGCGTCCCCCAAATTCTTTCGCAAGGGGAGAGGGAGGCAAACTGATCGTGTGTTGCCTCGGTACAAAGGGTGGGAGTCATTAATTACTTTGCTAATTTGTTCTTTTAAAATTCTGCCACACAGGGCTCTTGTTGCATCTGGAGATTTTATTTAAACAAAATAGATCTTATAGTGTTATCTGAAACTTCAAAAGACAAGCCTTGTACTTTCTTCAATGATTTTTTGACTCACTCAAGACAAGAGCATGTTTTTCTCATCGTTTTTAAACACACCTGTTTTTTAACTGCCAGTCCTAAGCCTGGAAAAAGTGTGAACGAAAGTTATTAGATTATAAACTTACGCTACTAAAACATAATGGCAAATTGTTGACGACGTGAAATTGAAATGATATGAAAATTATAGTGTTATTTATTAATGTTGATAAGTATACTATGTTTGAGCCAAAATTGATTAAGTCCCGTTGGGGTTAATGATATTATAAACAATTCGGATTATTTCGTAGAAAAATAAGTATATTTGAATTGAAATAGAGCCTATGTTTTAAGTTCACGTGAGGAGAGCAAAGTCAGAGAGAGCCCATAGACATCTGGGTATGAGAGAGTTAAATTCCTTTTTGTACGGAACTGACACAAAAACGGTAGGACTAGGAATCTTGAACACGATGCGTAATTAACATTACATTTGTACGGAAGTAACACTAAAATTTCGTTGTACGGAAGCGCCATATCACCTGATATCTTCCAACGATCAATGCGACCGGGTTGAAAGGTCAGATAGCAGTTGGGTTCAGCGCCGAGCAGATCACGTTTGTAGGAATTAATTAAATAAACAATTTTCGCAATGTTTAATTTCTCTCACTTTACATATTAATTACCATTGAAATTCTTGCAGTAACAGGAATTTTAAATTTTGTCATCGATGTTTTCATGCTTTCGTAATTACTTCGTCTTTCACAGTTTTGAAAAAAAAATGAAATTTGGATACATTTGGATTTCCTTTCTTACTAAAAGCGAAGTAACTTACAATAAATTCTGAATGCAGCTATCGTAATAAAATCGCACACGAATGGAATAAAATCTCCGGCATTTTGTCGTAGAGAAAGTACTATTGGCTATTGCTTACGAAAAGGAAATGTTTTATTTTTTACATACAGATCAAGTTTTACTAGGGGTATCTTCAGCTGCAATCCACAAACATGAGTAAAACTTTTTTTTGTAAATACAAACAATAAAATTATTTCAATAATTATCAGATTTTTGCTAAAAAAGACTATTAAACAGGAAATGGTGATGTCAGCATACCGCTAATTTTAGGTTTGGGGCAGTTGGACATTTTTTACAAACAGTGAGCCGCAAAATATCTGCTTCCAGAGCTGTTTATGGATCGCCAGTCCGATACAGAGCGTTCGTATGAAGATCTGAAATTTACAACAGCTATTTCTGCAGATTTTTTAGGAATAATAATTCCGGATACTTGTAAAATAATCTACGAGGAATTAAAAGAGCAATATATAAAGGTAGGAAAGTTTTCTGGGGAACGATATTTTCTACATTTTCTAACGAATTGTTATTATGTGGTTGTAATAAAGTCAGCGCATAAATAAACTATTTCTAAAAATGACAAATGAATCAAAGCCATATAATTATTTAATATTTTCTGGAGATCTAAAATTCATGTGGGAGAAACCACGAATCCCAAACACGCGTTCAAAACACTGAAGTTCTGTCGGTTTCAAACTGAAGTACATACTTTGGCACAAAGCAACTTCTTTTACTGTGTAAAGAAAACGCATTTCCGTAGTTCACGTGAAAGAAAGAAGGGAGGTCAGATGGGGGGGGGGGAGCTGCTGACACTTCATCGTCAGCAGCTCACCCTCCACCCCCATCTGACCTTCCTTCTTTCTTTCCTCATTCCTGTGCGTTAAGCCGGTCACATATACGACTGCTTCCCATTAGTTTGCCTCCCGGGCCGCGGGTGGCCTAGTGGTCAGCGTTCCTGACTGCCTATGGAGATAACTAAAGGTTCAATCCTGGGCAGGTACGAACGCTCGAACCACTAAATACCCGCCGTGCGTCGGATGGGCACGTTAAGCCGTCGGACCTCGGGTACTGTCCCCCCGGTAATAAATAGGGGCGCCTTCCTCCCCCTTTCTACCTCGCTTCCGTGTCCCTTTTCTATCGGGCACTCTAGCCCAAATCTCCTAGCTTCCTATTTCTAAGGGTTGTTAAAGACCTGGGGTCAGACACTCCATTCCTAAAATCCTCTACATATGATCTGATCTGATCTAGTTTGCCTCCCTCGTCCCTTGAGAAAGAATTCGGGGGACGCAGGTGAGGAATGCTTGCTTGTACGGATCTGACATACGATTTTCATTGAACGGAAGTGCCATGTCCGGAGGTTCCATAACAAGCCACAGCCATGACACGTCATTCATCTGGGAGGGCGTGACTCGAGATCATGGTTCGTACGCTCCTTGAAAACCTTGAAAAGCCCAGGACACCTTATTCTTCTGGGAGGGCGAGACTCGAGACCATGGTTCGTACGTTCCTTGAAAACCTTGCAAAGCCAGGGGACCTTATTCATCTGGGAGGGCGAGACTCGAGACCATGGTTCGTACGCTCCTTGAAAACCTTGCAAAGCTAGGAGACCTTATTCATCTGGGAGGGCAAGACTCGAGACCATGGTTCGTACGCCCCTTTGAAAACCTTGCAAAGCCAGGAGACCTTATTCATCTGGGAGGGCGAGACTCGATACCATGGTTCGTACGCTCCTTGAAAACCTTGCAAGGCCATGACACCTTATTCATCTGGGAAGGCGATACTCGAGCCTCTCGAGTCTCGCCCACTCAGATGAATAACGTGTCATGGCTTTTTAAGGTTTCCAAGGAGCGTACGAACCATAGTCTCGTAACTCGCCCTCCTAGATGAATAAGGTCTCCCGGCTTTGCAAGGTTTTCAAGGAGCGTACGAAACATGGTAAAACATTAATTATAAAGCCCTAAGCCTGGACCTCTTAAACAATTTTAAATCTGTTGTTTTCATATTCATACCGTTTACATAACAAGTTGAGTTAACAATGTTGAACTTTTGCTCAACTAAACATACATTAATTTGCGCTCTTACTTAGGCATTAAAATGTAATTATATCCCCCAGCCTTGTAATAAATGTTTTATGCCTGAGTAAAAACGCAGCATTACTTTATGTTGACTTCTTTTCTTTTTTTGATTGGAGGTTTAACGACCACCGTGAGCAACTCAATGGGCTATAAGCAGTCGCCCGTCCCTAATTTAGGGTCACTGGTTCCAGGGAAGGGAGAGAGCCAGTGCCGTAAGACAGACACAACATCCATGCCTCACCGGGATTCGAACCCGGACCCCTTCGGACGAATGATCAGAGGCCAACGCCTTAGACCACTGCCCACGGGGGCGGCTATGTTGACTTCACTTGTTATTACTCATAACATTGACTTCACTTGTTATGACTTATAACATTGAATTTACTTGTTATGCGAACTTTGGGAATATGAGCTGGACCGCCCCGGTGGCGCAGTGGTCTAAGCGATGGCTTCTGATCATTCGCCCGAGATTGGTCTGGGTTCCGATCCCGGTGAGGCATGGATGTTGTGCTTGCCCTACGGCACTGGCTTTCTCCCTTCCCTGCTACCAGTGACCCTAAATTAGGGAAGGGCAACTGCTTATAGCCCACTGAGTTGCTCACGGTGGTCGTTAAACCTCCAATCGAAAGAAAAAAATGAGCTGGCACATAAAAAAATGCTAAAAAGTCCCAGCCATAGGACCTTTTTATCAATGTGTTCTGCCCGAGTAAAAGCGTGGCATTCCACAGCTCCCAATTCCGCTGTTCTTAATCCGAACGGGGTCATGTTCATGTTGCCAAAGCAAACATTTAGCACTGATAAGTCCTATGCAATTTCACTCGTCCAGAAAACAAACAAACAGAAACTTTATGACTCATTTGAAAATATAGCGTGGGTCATGACACAATTCCGATGTTGCACTGAACACCATAGCTTTAAAAAGTCCTCAAAGTCGGGGCGATTTGATTCCCCAAAGGAAACACATTTTTTACAGGACCCCTTAATGAAATCTAACAAAGAACATTTTTCATTGGATAAGAGTAACTTATTTACTTTTTTTTTTTTTTTTATTGGAGGTTTAACGACCACCGTGAGCAACTCAATGGGCTATAAGCAGTCGCCCGTCCCTAATTTAGGGTCACTGGTTCCAGGGAAGGGAGAGAGCCAGTGCCGTAAGACAAACACAACATCCATGCATGACCGGGATTCGAACCCGGACCCCTTACGGACGAATGATCAGAGGCCAGCGCCTTAAACCACTGCGCCACCGGGGCGGCTTTTTTTTTTTTTTTTTTTTTTTTTGATTGGAGGTTTAACGACCACCGTGAGCAACTCAATGGGCTATAAGCAGTCGCCCGTCCCTAATTTAGGATCACTGGTTCCAGGGAAGGGAGAGAGCCAGTGCCGTAAGAGAAACACAACATCCATGCCTGACCGGGATTCGAACCCGGACCCCTTACGGACGAATGATCAGAGGCCAACGCCTTAGACCACTGCGCCACCGGGGCGGCCTTATTTACTTCGATGGAGTTTCAAATTCTTTTTTTTTTTTTTTTTTTGATTGGAGGTTTAACGACCACCGTGAGCAACTCAATGGGCTATAAGCAGTCGCCCGTCCCTAATTTAGGGCCACTGGTTCCAGGGAAGGGAGAGAGCCAGTGCCGTAAGACAAACACAACATCCATGCCTCACCGGGATTCGAACCCGGACCCCTTTCGGACGAATGATCAGAGGCCAGCGCCTTAGACCACTGCGCCACCGGGGCGGCGTTTCAAATTCAGATACACTCAGTAGACGAAATATTAGAGATAGAAGTGATGGGCAATCGACATGACGTCTCCCGCGCAGAGTGGAATCGACCCCTTATCTTCCGCATTCTCCTATTCTTGATTGGCCTATTCTTCGTACGTCGAAAGTTAAACGGTTCCGCCATTTTAGGCGAGGGAAGAATTCTTGATTCGCCTATTCTTGTCTGGCCTACAACTTTCACCTGCTAGAGGGGAGGGATTCACCTGGAACAAATTTCTTGATTCACCTATTCTTGTTTGGCATATTCTTCGTACGTCGAAAGCTAATGCGTTCAGCCATTTGAGGCGAGGAAATAATTCTTGAGTCGCCTATTCCTCTCTGGTCAACAACTTTCACCTGCTAGAGGGGAGGGATTCTTCTGGAGCAAACTTCTTTATTCGTCTACGTCGAAAGTTAATGGGGCGAGAAAATGCTATTACATTATTTCGCTTAAGCTTTGACGGAGTGATTTAAAAAAAGATACATCTTTACCTGTCGTGAATTTTTTTTTATCGTAACACTAAATCCATAGTCTGTTAAAAAAAAAAAAGGACAATTTTTCCCGTGAAAAAAACAAAACTAGTTTTATCCCTAGGGTTTGAAACTAGTTTTATCCCTAGGGTTTGAAACTAGTTTTATCCCTAGGGTTTGAAACTAGTTTTATTTCTTTAATCAAAAAAAAAAAAAAACGCCAAGTAGAAACAAAATTGTGCAAAACATTTATAATTTATAAAAGGGGAAGGTGAATTCTATTACATTATTTCGCATAAGCTTCGACGGAGTGATTTAAAAAAAGATTCATCTTTACCACCCGTGGCTCTTTTTTTTAATCAAAACACTAAATCACTAAATCTTTCGTGCGTTAATGTAGGAGATATCAAATGGTGAGTAAAAAGTAAAAAACAGAAGGTAGTTCTCACAGGTAGTCGTCAGCGTGATTAAGGTATTAAATGTGTCGTCCAATCAAAATCGAGAGAAACTATAGTGAGGGGTGGGGGAGGGGGTTTATGTGTTTGTAAGGCAGAATTCAAGAAAGCGCTGATAATGAAAAGGTAAAGAAAAATAAAGGGTAGAGGGATGTTGATGCGGGGTTCGGACTGAATTCAACCGGACACTGGAGCACTCGGATATTTGCCCACCTGGACAGTAGCCCACCCGGACACTTGCCCACTATGGATGATTTGTACATAATACGTAACTTCGGAGGACGCTTCCGGTTTAGTCTAGGAAAACTGATCACATAAATATTTACCGACCAAATAAAAATTGCACTTTGTTTTAGAAATGTTGAAATTTAAGGGGTTACCCCCAAACATAACCTAATATATATATATTACCTTTGTTATGGGTTCAAAAAGTTCAAACTTTAATCACTAGGCAACGCTATCAATAGGCGAACAACACACTTGGAAATTTGGAAAAGTTCAAATTTAGGGGTGTTAACCCTCCAAATGCAAACGAACATACACTGCTGGCCACACAAAATGCAACACCAAGAAGGAAGCATCCGATTGGCCTGAAATTCTCAGCATGCGTCACCCGCGAGAGGACATGCAAATGATTAGCATTGCAGGGCATATGCAAATCATGAACGCCCGGCACGCCACCGAGAAGCACTACAAGAAGGGTGCACAGAAGGCGGGGTGTAAGTAGTGGAAGTGTGTTGTGCTGCCGGACCTGTGAGTGGGAAGCTTCCTGATGCCTCGTCGCCGAATACGGCAGTCATTCCAGCCTGTTTCGAAGTTCGACAGAGGACGAATAGTGGCTTATCGTGACAGCGGTTTATCGTACCGAGACATCGGCGCCCGTGTGAGACGACATCCAGCCACAGTGAGGCGAGTATGGATTCGGTGGGTGCAGGAGGGACGGACGGACCGACGTGAGCGATTGCCGCAGCCGCGGCACACCACCGAACGAGAGGACCGGCATGTTATGCGGTGGATATTGACGACTCGCACCGCCACATCACGAACGTTAACGCAGGAATTAGGGCAGGAATTAGCGAATCTAATATCATGTCTGTCCTCCTTGAGGTGATGGGAGCACCACAACTACTGATACTTACCACCCCACTTTTTCATATAGGACTACAGAGCAGACTCAGATACATCTAGCACAAATGATCACAAGCCGGCACTTAGACCACTGCACCAGCAGGTCGGCTATTTGTTAAGCTTTCCAGTTTCGTTTATCACATACACAACCAGTTTCATCAGTTGCAGTTTTAGAATCGTAGGCATCTTTTCCGCAGGAGCGGACAGACGGATTGACTGACTAGGATGATTGAATGGAGAGAGCGAAATAGGCAGTTCTCTTGTGCACCTATTTTCCTTTACCTTCCTGAGCAAAGAAGTTTTGCTGCCGATGAGTCAAAGAACTTGGTGCTATACCTGCTTGATGTATAGGCAAATAATTTGGACGCGACTAAACGGCGTAAGCAATGAATTTCGTCGCTGTGAACTCATGTAGACGTGCAAGGAATTAATGTAAGAGAAGAATTCAGAAACGACGAATTGACGTAGGCAAAGAATTTGCCCGTTGACGAAGTACTGCATGCGCAGGCGATGAATAAGGACACGACGAATTGTCATAAGCAACCAAACCCACTGTGAATTGGCGCAAAATGGTGTTTGGTAAGCATACCTGGCAGGTGTCTCAAATATTTTATTCTTCTTAGTTTAATGCAAGTTATATGAGATTTTTGCGGTTACTCCACATGAAGACTAAAAGATGGATCCGAACAATGGACGAGGGGGGGGGGTAATTGATGCATAAAGACAAAAAAAAAAAAAAAGGAGCACCCAGAAGGAATCACCCAATCGAAATGAAAATTTTTATGTGCAGTGTACATATACATGTATACACTGAGTGGCCACTTTATTATGACCACCCCTAAGTACTTCGTTGGGCCACCTTTTGCCTTTAATACTGCGTCGATTCTTCGTGGCATGGACTCCACAAGATGTTGATAGGTGGTTTGTGGAATCTGAGACCATGCATGATGAATGGCACTTTCCAGGAGTGTGAGATTGCAGGGTTGTGGATCCAGCTGTCTGATGGCTCGTTCAACTTCATCCCACAATTCTCAATGGGGTTGACATCTGGAAATTGTGGGGGCCACCTAAGCAAAGTAAACTCACCGGCATGTTCCTGAAACCAATCCTGTACAATACGAGCACTATGGCAGGACGCATTATCTTGTTGAAAGTAGCCATCGCCATTGCGATAAACCATCCACATGACAGGATGCACTTGGTCCGCAACTATGTTTAGATATGATGTGCTAGTCAGACGTTGATCAACACTAATCAAAGGACCCCAAAAGCATGCCAGGAAAACATTCCCCAAACCATAACGTTGCCACCACCATCTTGAAGGGTTGTAGCAATGCATTTCGGGTCCATGCTTTCGTGCTGTTTCCGCCAAATTCTCACTCAGCAACTGAAAATGTGATTCAATGGACCACATAATTTGTTTCCAATTATCGACTGTCCAATCCTTGTGCTCCTGTGCGTACTGGAGACGTTTTCTCTTGTTAACTGCAGACAGCAAAGGTGTTCGAACAGGCCTTCGGCTGCCATAGTTTATCCGATGCGGTGGACGGCGAACAGTGCTTGCATAGATCATTTGAGGGGATCCTTGATTAAAGATGGTCTGTAATTTGCTGCACTGTTGCCTTTCTGTTGTCTGTTACCAGTCTGGACACTCTTCATTCAGCCCGAGCAGTCACTAGTCGATGATGACCACACGTTGCACGTAGAGACCCAGTTTTTTGGCTAACAGTCCAGTCTTTAAACACTTTAACAACAGCTGCTCTGGAACATTTCACGAATGCGGCGGTTTCGGTGATACTAGCTCCATGGCTCCGAGCTCCTACAATCATCCCACGTTGAAAGTCCGTCAAATTGCATTTTTTACCCATCTCGTCACCCAAAAATCACTTCTACTACTGACGCAAGCACTAAGCTTTCCATTTTTATACTAGCCTCGCCCTCTGGGGGCAACAGCGTGCGGCCATAGCTCATTTGCTTAAAACTGTCAGGTGGTCTAAATAAAGTGACCACTCAGTTTATAAGAAAGGAAATAATTGCAATTCCAGAGCAGCTGGGCCATTTATTCGAATAAAACAGCTACGCGAGTGGAACAAGTCAGTATACGTTGTTGCGCCACTTTTGGCTCAGATACAAGCGGTTAGCAGGCGTAGCATCGACGCATACAGTTCAAGGATACTGTCCTGTGGTATAACATGCCAGATGGTGCCTAAATTGCAAGCCAGTTCGCCGACATTCCGGGAGGGGCGTATTTGGCGTCTTATCATGTCTCAAACATGTTCGATCGGTGAGAGGTCTGGCGATCAGGCTGACCATGGAAAGGTGTTGACATTACTGAGGCAGGTCTGGGAGAGCCTCGCCGGGTATGGACGGGCATTATATTGTTGAAAAATTGCTCGGTAGTACTGCGACAGGAATGGCAATACAACAGGACGTAGAAAGTCGTCGATGTACGGTTGAACTGTGAGGGTGGTACAGAGGATCACTAAGGGTGTCCTGCTATTTTTGGAAATGGCTCCCCCAAACAGACACCTCCGATGTGCGAGTCGTGTGCCGTTTCACTGTAAAGGCCGGATCCGTGCTGTGGACGGCTCGTCTTTAGACACACTGGTCATCGGTACCAATTTCAAACCGTGGCTAATCACTGAAAACAACACAACGTCACTCGACACTATCCCACGTTAATCGGGCTTCACCGTAAGTCACAGCTCGATATCACTGCAACCGGTGCCGGCGATGCTCGCTGGTCAGTGGTAGGCTGCGGAGTGGCCTCTTCAAATGTAGTCCCCGTACCGCAAGTCATTTGGCAACGGTCCGGATGTCCACTTCCGTAACTGTAGACAACGCAACATGGCCACGGATAGTTGAGAGCAACGAATTCGGTTTTGTTCGCGTGGCGCTCACAATCGCTCGATTCTCGCGTTCCGTCGTTGCTCTCGGCAGTCCACTGCCCCCGTGATGTTGAGTTGTTCTCTCCTCGACCGATCGGCGCCAACATCGTTCGATTGCTGCTTCGCTCCGACCCAAATGCCTGGCGATAAGGCGAGAACGAATTGACCAACCGGCCTCTCTCAGTCCAATTACGTCTCTTCTCATACTTGCCCAATTGCTCGTAGTGAGCACGATCCAACGTCGAGGCATCCTCACAGTCTGTGGAGGTTAATACAACTGCAATCCGCTGTCAATAGATATCATATCATACGTAGCGGATTTTAGGAAGGGAGTGTCTGACCCCAGGTCTTAAACAACCTTTAGAAATAGGAAGCTACGAGATTTGGGCAAGAGTGCCCGACAGGAAAGTGACACGGAAGCGAGGTAGAAAGGGGAGGAAGACTCTCTTATTTATTACGGGGGGGATGGAGGGTACGCGGCGACGGCTTAACGTGCCCATCCGAGGCACGACGGATATTTAGTGGTTCGAGCGTTTGTACCTGCCTGGGATCGAACCCGAGGTCTTCTCCGTGGCAGTTACGAACGCTGACAACTAGGCCACCTGCGGCCCAACTTCGGTCTCAACAGATCATATGTAGAGGATTTTAGGAAGGGAGTTTCTGACCCCAGGTCTTAAACAACCCTTAGAAATAGAAAGCTACGAGATTTGGGATAGAGTGCCCGATAGGAAAGTGACAACACGGAAGCGAGGTAGAAAGGGGAGGAAAACGCCCTTATTTATTACCGGGGGTGTACGCAGATCCCGACGGCTTAACGTGCCCATCTGACGCACGACGGATATTTAGTGGTTCGAGTGTTCGTACCTGCCTGGGATCGAACCCGAGGTCTTCTCCGTGGCAGTCACGAACGCTGACCACAAGGCCACCTGCGGCCCAACTTCGGTCTTAACAGATCATATGTAGAGGATTTTAGGAAGGGAGTGTCTGACCCCAGGTCTTAAACAGCCCTTAGAAATAGGAATCTACGAGAATTGGGCTAGAGTGCCTGATAGGAAAGTCACACGGAAGCGAGGTAGAAAGGGGGAGGAAGACGCCCTTATTTATTACCGGTGTGCCAGTACCAGGGATCCGACGGCTTAACGTGCCCATCCGACGCACGGTGGATATTTAGTGGTTCGAGCCTGCTCGGGAACGAACCTGAGGTTCCTCCATGGCAGTCACGAATGCTGACCACTAGGCCTCCGCTGTCAATACGTGCAGGTTGCTTTTGATATACCCTCTTTGATGCGCGGTTCCCATGCGCTGTGGCTGGTCACTGTTTAGTCGTTAGTTGTTATTTTTTAATCATTTGCATATTCAGCGGTGGGCTACTTGCATACGGAGTTTCATCAGGATCGAACGACTTTCTCGAGGAGCTTCGTTTTCTTTTGGCAATGAGTGTAAAAAGGCTCGCGCACGCTTCTGTATGTGTGTGTGTGTAGGACTTTGGAAGTCCGGTCACTGCTAACGACCATTTAAATTAATTTTGTATTCGTAGAACAGAATTGCGTTGTTCTTTTCTTTTTAATATTACATTAATAAAAAGTTGTTTGTCGAATTCTATCAGAAAAATCAAATATTTTTTACATTTCTTGCAAAAAAAAATTTAGGTCTGTTTATTTAAGAAAAAAAAAGGGGGGAGGGGGTTTGTTCGATTGCCTCATTTTGGATCTACCACTGATGAAGAAACTTTTTATTTGTTGTTTTACCTGTTTACAATACGGAATGCTTTCGATGCATTCGGTTGTAAAACCGTATCTCGAAATCCACCGGGATTATTATTTTTTTTTCCCCTATAAAATCTTTATAATCGTACAGAGCCAATTCTCCGAGTTGTATGAAAGAGTGATTTATAGCGTTTATTTATTTTAATTTCATAACATTTTATTTTATTTTTTATTTGTTTTGTGATTGATTGACCACCACGAGGAACTCTCAGTATTATAAACAATTGTCTGTTTCAATTTGGAGGCACTGGTACCAAGAAAGGCACCAGTGCCTCTAAACACACTGTCCATATTCCTTCGCCGGACTAGAACCCGGGCCCAGCTTGAATGGCAAGGCAGAAACTTCATCCTCTGACCACTCTGCCATAACATTCCATAAGCTGTTTCTGGTTAATTAAACTGACTTTTTTTTTTTTCATGCATGTATATTTTTCATCATTTGTGTTTAAGTGGGTAAACTAGAGGTTACGAGTTTTTATGTTTCTCTGAGTGAATTTTGTACGTAAAAGAAGTATCTTTTAGCTGTTAAAATGATCATAACTTTGTTTTCTCTGTGTTTATTTGCAGGAGCATTTTGATGAATATTATGGAAGTACACGAGATCAAAGGCTTTTCAGAAGAATAGTAACTGTTTTCCCGACAGAAAAGTGCTACCTGCTTAGGAAAACAACTCTGCGACTTTAGGTCAAGAAATGACCTATATTACATTAAAAATACTTGTTTTTCTTCATTTGTTTGTATAACCAAATATTTTTGTAGTACGGGGAGAAGAAAAAAGTCTATCTTTACACACACACACACACAAACCTACCTAAAAAAAGGACGGAAAAAGAATCGCCTCGAATTTCTCCGTGCCCGTAGCCTTACTTTATCGTCCTTGTCAGGGATGTGAACTAAGAACTTTTCCCCCAGTTCTTATTGCGTTCTCGTCATCTCACCCTCAGAACTATAAGCTCTCAAGCTTTACGTTTTTA
Organism: Macrothele yani; assembly: GCA_039090855.1. Taxonomy (NCBI): domain Eukaryota; kingdom Metazoa; phylum Arthropoda; class Arachnida; order Araneae; family Macrothelidae; genus Macrothele; species Macrothele yani. The sequence continues at coordinate 37,087,941 of CM077028.1, forward strand.
ATAAAACGTGCTTTCTCACACTGCTCGTCCGTTTGACTTCGCCAAACTGTACTCTCTAATGTTTTGCAGATACCGCTTACTTTTGGCTACTCCTTGAAAACTTTCTTCGACTTATTACACATCTTTTAACGGTTCAGGTTCACTACACTTCTTCCTGAGGTGTCCAGTTCCCAATTTGTTGGCTCCATTGATTACTCTCCACCAATCGTTTCTATTTTGAAAAAATTATGTAAAAAACACAATCCGGACTTTGGGACTCGCACCAAGAATGTGCTCTCATTGGTTGGGAATGATCGGGATTCAGTCCCAATTCCCAACCGATCTAGAGTATACTGCATTCTTTTAGTTCCTTGTGATTCCAACTCAACAGAAAAATTCTACATAGGTTCCACACTTTGGACTCTTAATGTTCATGTAGCTGAACATAAATATGCCTTAAGGACTGCTGGCACTACATCCACTACCCTAACAAGGACTGTAAACCAGGGGTGAATACTTACCTGATTGGGGCAATTCTATGATACTGGCGACTGCTAGCAACAGACACACTTTGCTTTTATCTGAAAGCGTGCTGCAACCTTGATCTACCCTTTTTCATTCCCCGCCTATGGAAGATTTTCATCGAATCTGTGTACACCACACTGAAAAAAACGTTTTGTTAATTCAACAAAATTTTTTGTCGATATACAGTCAACAAATTTTTTTGTTGAATTTGCAAAATTATTTTGTTAAAATTTATTGTTGATTTAACAAAATTTATTGTCATCACGACAAAACGTTTTGTTGGATCAAACAAATTCCCAAACATCGACCTAATCATTTTGTCATGATAACAATACGTTTTGTTGGATCAAACAAATTCCCAAACATCGACCTAATCATTTTGTCATGATAACAATACGTTTTGTTGGATCAAACAAATTCCCAAAAATCGACTTAATCATTTTGTTAAATGAACAAAACGTTTTGTCGTGATAACAATAAATCTTGTTAGATCAACAATAAATTTCAACAAAATAATTTTGCAAATTCAACAAAAAAATTTGTTGACTGTATATCGACAAAAATTTTGTTGATTCAACAAAATTTTTGTTGAATTAACAAAACGTTTTTCTCAGTGCACTACGGAAGTTCACCATTCGTCACTATTATAACTATATGCTCTATGACTTTCATTGACTAAAGTTGGCAACGATGACTTTTATAACTGTTGCATCATGGGTCTACTTCTTTGTATTTATTGCTTGCTTACTCGTAGAACTGTGGCACTAAGCCTGATGATGGGGCCGCGGCGGCCTTGAAAGATCTTGTTTTTAGTTTTTAACCTACTGGTGTTTTAATTGTAAATAAAGTTTTTATGTTAAATGCAATTTGGACCTAGTGAGTTTTAACACACCATACTGAGCCAGTTTAATTCTCTCTACTTATATTATTTAATACGAAAAACAGTTACAGTTAAGAAACGTTTACTTTTCGGCTATTGCAATGGTTCTCATATCAGAATGCCGTTGCCCTAGAGCAGCCTTCCCAAAAGGTGGCAATCCTATCGAACTCTGCACATTGTTACCACTTTAAAGGCATCAGTTTTTTGGGATTGATTTGAGGTGTAACGACCACCGTGAGCAACTCAATGGGCTATAAGCAGTCGCCCGTCCCTAATTTAGGGTCACTGGTTCCAGGGAAGGGAGAGAGCCAGTGCCGTAAGACAAGCACAACATCCATGCCTCACCGGGATACGAACCCGGACCCCTTTCGGACGAATGATCAGAGGTCATCGCTTAGAGCACTACACCACCGGGGCGGCGGCATCAGTTTCGAAAGGTTTTTATACTGTGGACAAAAAAGCATTTCCTCTAACAGTACAAAACATTTCTTCTCTTCATAGGTGGGCTGTGTTAGTAAAATGTACGTATATTTTACCTGTTCAAAAGTTGTCATCCTTTGTCTGATCTCCGAGGCGTAGATCCTCTGGTTCAGACCCCCTCCCCCTTTGGGGGGGATTGAGTATGGATTTTAAGCGATACATAGACGTATACTACAGGCCCATCAGCCTCCTATCAGTGGTTATAAAATCTTCACTAAGGTTCTTTCACATTGCTTGAAGATAACACTGGACATGGCTCAACCGAGAGAACAAGCTGAATTCAGGAGTGGCTACGGCACTGTCGATCATACCCATGTACTGGGAGAATAAATTGAAAGAGGGAGAGAATAGGAACTCCATTATACATGGCTTTTATCGATTATGAAGAGGTTTTTGATTCCGTGAAACCATCAGCAGCTGCAATGGCTTCGATTTCTTTTTATTGATTTTTTTTGTTTGGAGGTTTAACGACCACCGTGAGCAACTCAATGGGCTATAAGCAGTCGCCCGTCCCTAACTCAGAGCCACTGGTTCCAGGGAAAGGAGAGAGCCAGTACCGTAAGGCAAACACAACATCCATGCCTCACCGAGATTCGAGCTCGGACCCCTTTCGGACGAATGATCAGAAGCCATCGCTTAGACCACTGGGGCGGTAGACTTCGAAATCCTGATGTATTGAAGATGTTTTATTAGTAACATCTATAAAAATGCAAGTGCAAAGGTTCGGCTGTTTAAGGATACAGCACCAATAAAAATTGGAAAGAGAGGGAGAAAAGGTGACACAATATCTCCCAAACATTTTAATGCCACATTGCAAAATGTATTTCAATCAATGAACTGGGAAAACAAAGGTATAAAGATTAATGGAGATCATTTAACTCACCTTCGTTTTGCTGATGGCGAGTCATTTTTGCAACTGCCCCTTCAGAACAGTAGGGTATGATCCAGGAACTTGCTGACAAGAGTAAAGTGGGATTAAAAATGAACTCTAAGAAGCTTTTACAATAAATAAATTATCGATTGATGGGAAAAAGCTGGAGATAACCGATACGTACATTTATCTTCGACAACAAATATCAAGCAAAAGTCACATTGGGGAAGAAATTAATCGACGTATAAAACTTGGCTGAAGAGCTTTTGGAAGAAGCAGAACAATTTATGAGAGCAATATGCCATAATTTCTTAAAAGGAAAGTGTTTAACCAATGCCTCTTTCCAGTGCTTACGTACGGAGCAGAGACGTGGACCTTAACTAAAAAATGGCATACACTCATTGTCAAAAAAACAGTTGCCCCCAGAAGGAAGCAAGCGTCAGGAATGAAACTTGGTGGGTAGGTTTGATATCGTGAGACATGCAAATGATTCAAATATCATGCTCGGCCGCGCATGTGACGCAAGCAAGGAAGGGTCGTAGCACTGTGTCTGACAGGCTATTATATAAGATCGTCCCGTTGCGCGTGCTTGCCATTCTGACTCATGCTGTTGTGTTGATTACATCCTTTGCAAGTGAAGTATACCTCGGAGAAAAGTTCGGAAGCAATTCGAGCAGTTCGAGGAGTTCGAGAGGGGCGGCATCCTCGGGCTCCGGGCAGCGGGATGGTCTCATATCCGTATTGCGCGCCATACTGGTAGTACGGATATCACCATAGTACGTTGTTGGCGGCAGTGGATAGAACAAGGCACGCAGGAACGACAGGAAGGGCCTCGGAGACCTAGACGAACCACGGAGAGATAGGACCTACGGGTTGTACGACATGCACGGAGTGATCCAACAGCCACGATTGAGGATATTCAGCGAGCACTGGTGCCCTTCATGCATCGTTCGATTAGTGCCAGCACCATTGGCAGACGGCTGCACGACGTAGGACTACATGCACGCAGACCGTTACGACGACTGCCCTTAACACCACTGCATCGTCGCCAAAGACTCTAATGGTGTCGTGTCAGACTCTCATGGAACTACTCAAAATGGCAGCCGGTGATCTTCAGTGACGAGTCCCGCTTTTGTCTTGGAAGTTACGACCAACGAATCCGTGTGTGGAGGCACCGTGGTCAGCGCCAAGATGAACGGTTTGTTGTCGAACGTCACACGTCCTGAAGGCTTGGTGTCATGGTGTGAGGTGCAATTGCCTACGATGCCAGATCACCTTTGGTGTTTGTTACAGGCATTTTGACAACCCAACGTTACGTTAATGAGGTCCTGCAATCAGTGGCCCTACCTTTTCTGATCGCTCACTCCGGTGCGATTTTCTAACAGGACAACGCTCGTCCGCATGCTGCTGCTGTCTCGAGAGCTTGCCGTCAATGCACTGACACTCTGCCATGGGCAGTCGCATCGCCAGACCTATCGCCGATTGAAAACGTGTGGGATGCTATTGGAACCACTATCCACACTCCACCCCTACCGCACAATCTGCAGGACCTGCGTAAGAGGATTCAAGCTGCATGGGATGACTTATCGCAGGACACCATTAGAAACCTGTACAACTCCATGCTGAGACGTCTGGCATGCTGTGTGAACAAACATGGCGGCCCGACGCCATACTGAGAGACACTACTTATTGGTGTGTAGCTCAATAAATATTGTCCATGTCAGTCTCAATGTTTAATCATTTATTGTTCCTGGTAACCTTTACCTTCGTCCCGAATAGCATTGCAATTCGACACGTCCTTCTGGGTGCAACATTTTTTTGACGATGAGTGTACAAAGACTGAAGACAACTGAAAGAAGCATGGAAAGATGGATGCTTGGTGTAACCAGGAAAAAAATAAGAAGAGGAGCTCATGGATAAGGAAAATGACAAGGGTGGAAGACGTCATGATCAGAATAAAATCGCTGAAATGGCAATGAGTTGGATATGTTGCCCGAAGAACGGACCACCGATGGAGAACCAAAATTCTAGACTGAATTCCGAGGGACAGGAAAAGACCCATAAGATGACCACATGAGAGATGTTTGGACGAAATTCGAAAGGATGCGGGAGTGACACCGAGGAGACTGGCGCAAGGCAAACCGTTGTGGAAGAAACTTGAGGCGACCTTCATCCAGCAATGGATTGATAATCGTTGACAATGATGATCATGATGATATTTGTATATGTGAGGCTTTCGCCTATGAACCAAATCCAGGGATTCTTCCTTAAGAAATTTATGGCTACGGCACTGTCCGATCTTCTGCACTTTTTGACGTGCAGTAAACAAGAAAGCACAGTCAACCAATATGCATTTGTGTCCAATTCCTGAGTATCGCACTAAGTCATTTGACAAATGGTTCTTTCTGCAACATCGAAACGTTGGAATTGCTTATGCAGTCACACCTTCCCAGAGAACTGCAACCTTCAGTTTTCTAAATCAACGACAAATACAATACTTTTCAGCTTTGACATCAGCACAAAAAAAAAATAGCTGGTCAGAACAATTAGAAACAGGATTTTGCATTGTATAAAGCGCAATAAGTAATTTTAGATGTGTCATAGTTTGTTTTGTACTTTTTTTTTTTTTTTTTTGTTGCTCTTAGTTTTTCAGAAATTCTTTTTTGGTTACCGATAGTGCTTAAAATTATATATAATTCATTAAAAACTTCCTCCTGCATGTGTATTTAATGTCTCTTTTCATAAATTCGCCAGCTGTTTTCAGAAACCGATATAGTTTGAAAAAAGTATTTATAAGTACTTTAGTTTTAGGTGTTTGACAATCATAAACGAAAGTAGTGTCTCTCCCCCCGCCAAATTAAAATTCAAGACTTTTTAAATGTAAAATAATACATTTTTTTTTTTTCTGATTTCTGATTTTCTCTAAGGTTTATTCTTTCTTTTAAAAAATAATTGTTGAGCAATTGACAGCCATCACAAAGGAGAAACAACGTGGGAAATGTTGACAGTATAAAAAATAGAAGCTTTTGATCTTTTAAATATATAATACAACTTCTGAAAGCATTGCAAATTTTTTTTTTTTTTTTTTTGACAACTTCGAAATTCAGTATAGGAAAACACATGATTTTCATGTTATAAAGCATAGGACCTGCTTTTCGGGATAACTTTCCCCCTTCCCCTCCGAAAAATCGTATCCAGTGAATGTACGAAAGAAACTAACGGAAAAAAAGATACCCCCAGAAATAATGCCCACAGTAAAAAACGCCCACAGAAAAATGCCCACAGTAAAAAATGCCCACAGATAAAAATGCCAACTTCTCGAGAATAGAGAAAAATGCCCACTTCTCGAAAACAGCAAAAAAAAAAAAAAAAAAAAAAAATGCCCATTTCTTGAAAATTGGAATTCCACGAAGAAACATCTAATTTTCAACTATGCAATCACAAAACTATTCAGAACATTTCCCCTTCTCAGCCACGTAACGTTAACTAACATTACAAAGACATCGTAGTTTGTTCCCAAAAAGGACAGAAGGAAAGCGTGCACGGCTCATCAACGTACTGTACGCCTAAGATAATTCTTTTTAGTGAATGAGGCATGACAAAGAAGGCAACTTTAACTAAGCTTAGACATGTCGCAAAATCAAAAGAATTCTCATCTCATAGAAAAAACATCGCATAGATTAGTAAGGGTGTGAGGATACACCAGAGTAATAAGTCTGTACTGAGAAATGTATTTTGAAAATGTCGACTCACATAATACCACAACTTTCAGTGTCCCAATACAGGAAATACACTGACGGAAAAAAAAAAAAACCCAACACCACGAAAAAATAGTTGTAGAGGAATGAAATGGCGGCAATACATTTGTATAGGTAACATATTTAATCGATTAAGGTTTCAAGATCAATGCTTAATGTAAGCGCGAGAATAGCCATTTTAAATGTGAAATGATGGTACATTAATAACCGGTGTAACCGCCAGAATGTTGAATGCAAGCATGCAAACGTTCATGCATTGTGTCGTACAGGTGCTGGATGTCAGTTTGTGGGATGGAGTTCCATGCCTGTTGCAATTGGTCGGTCAATACAGGGACGGTTAATGCTGGTTGGGGGTGACGCTGGAGTTGTCGTCCAATGATGTCCCATACGTGCTCGATTGGTGAAAGATCTGGTGATCTAGCAGGCCACGGCAACATGTCGACACTCTCTAGAGCATGTTGGGTTACAACAGCGGTATGCGGGCGAGCGTTATCCTGTTGGAAAACACCCCCTGGAATGCTGTTCATGAATGGCAGCACAACAGGTTGAAGCACCAGACCGACGTAAAACTGTGCCGTCAGGTTGCGTGGGATAACCACGAGAGTGCTCCTGCTGTCATAGGAATTTGCTCCCCAGACCATAACTCCAGGTGTAGGTCCAGTGTGTCTCTGCCGCAGACAGGTTGGTTGCAGGCGCTCACCTGGCCTCCTTCTAACCAACACATGGCCATCACTGGCACCCAGGCAGAACCGGCTTTCATCAGAAAACACAACAGATCTCCACTCCGTCCTCCAATGAGCTCTAGCTTGACACCACTGACGTCGCAAACGGCAGTGGTTTGGAGTTAGTGGAATACACGCTACAGGGCGTCTGCCTCGGAGCTGTCCTTCAAGTAACCGATTTGTAACAGTTCGTTGTATCACTGTGGTAGCAACTGCAGCTTGAATTGCTGCCACAGACGCGGTACGATGCGCCACGGCCATATGCCGTACACGGCGGTCTTCCTTCTCAGTAGTGCCACGTGGCCGGCCGGAACCAGGTCTTCTTGAGGCAGGACCTTTCCTTGATCACCGCTGCCAAAAATCATGCACAGTGGCTACATTCCTGCCAAGTCGTTCTGCAATATTGCGGAAAGAAAATCCACCTTCTCGTAGCCCTATTACACGACCTCGTTCAAACTCCGTGAGCTGTTGATAATGGCTTCTTCGTCTTCTTAAAGGCATTCTTGATTAACATCAACACCCTACGTCGAATCTCAACGATAACTAACGCTCACAAACGCTACAGCGCGTATTTACATTAAACCTGCTTTGCATGTTCCGAGGGGCGCTACTAGCGCCACACGTATGCGCCGAGCGCGAAATTTGCATAGACGTCATCTTACAGATGTACTCTCACCGCCTACCAACTGTCGTTTATTTAACACAACCCCTTCTTGGTGTTGGGATTTTTTTTTTCGTCAGTGTAGTTATTGGCTCTTGATAACATTTTATTCCATATTTACACATATTAAAATTGTGTTGCTCTAAACAATGAGCTTCTTCTGCCATTTCGAGAACACACTATACGATGCCTTGTATTATAATTCTAGGTAACGTTATGCCGTTGAGCAGAGGAAATGTTCCGACTAGTTTTGTCGATTGCTCAGATGAAATTAAGATTTTTCTTCATGAAATTAAAAAAGACCCTCTGTTTCTAACAGACGTTAGAAAGCATCTCTCAACAGCTAGCGCAGCTTTCTATTTTCACGATGTGGGCATTTTTCCCTATTTTCGAGAAATGTTTTGTGTGTGTGTGTGTGTGTATGTGTGTACATTCCTTCGTGGGCGTTTTTCCTGTGAGCAATATTTTTGGGGGCATTTTTTCATCATACCGTGTCCAGTATATCGATTAATATCAGTTTTGTATATAATAATTATAATGAGCACTTTTATACTTTTATACTATAATGAGCACTTTTATACTATAATAAATTATAATGAGCGCTTTTATACTCGTAAATCTTCTTTATCCGAACTCACTTCGCTTAGAATCAAGGTTAGAGGAAAGCAGACGCTTAGGAATTTTCACGCAGTCTGTTTGTGCTTTCCCTTTCAAACTTAATTTCCGATTAATTAACACCGCCCCCTCCTGTCGCTTCACCGGAAATGCGTCAGTGAGGAAACACTTCCCATACGAACTTGCTGATGCATCGCAAGGTCGCAAATAAGTAAAAGGCTGTTCAAATAAAATTGCCGAGAAGATAACAGACGAAGTGTGGGGGTTGCAAGTCACTTGGATGATTAAGTGAAAAGAAAACACGGGTGATAAACATGTTATAAGAATTTTATCTCACGTTGACTTTGTGTGGAGAGACCTTCCCATTATTCGATGACATGTTTACTCAGTACTTATGGTAAATTAAAGGACAAGTACCGAAGAATTATTATTTGTTGTTAGGAAGCGGCAAAAAAAAACTGCGTTATAAATTTCAAAACCACTTAACAAATATACATAACAATTTATTACTCTAAAATAATACTGTCCAACTGGCAGCCCGCAAATGAGGAATAAACCGAATTTCATTTCTGACTGAAACGAGATGGAATCAAATCTGAAATGTGCACCAATAAGCATTATATGGGCAGAGCCGTAGATTGGAGGACACCAGGAGAGACTGAGCCTCCCCTGAAAAAGTTAAAGCCTCCCCTGAGAAATGTCCAAGCAACATAGTAAAAAATTTACACATACCATTTTTGAATAGATATTAACGGAAGAAAATTGAACATCACACATTATACAATATTTGCAAAAGTTTAAGACCACATGTCAATTTATTGAAAATTAATATTTTCAAAGAAACAACTAATTAATAGTCAGAGATATTTGAAAAAATGACATCACAGATGAATATTTACATTCTTTAGAACACAAAAAGACCGAAATCAGTACTTTGTGTGGCCACCTTTGCTTTTTATAACGGACAGAATACAATGTGGTATACTCTCAATGAGGAATTTGCAGTAATAACTTGAAATGTCTTTTCACCACACGTACTTTATCGCGTCAATCAAAGCTGGGGAATTTCATGGCTGTTTTTCTGCTACCTTGTTTTTTACGCTTTCCAACCGTAGGTTGAAGAAGCCTATATGCCCCAGCTTTGTCCGTCCGTCTGTCCGCACGATAACTGGCGTAAAAATGGTTCGATTTCGATGAAATTTTAGTATGTGGTAGGGGACCACCGGGGGACGAACCCTATTGAAAATGGGACAAATGGGGTCAAAGGTCACGACGTAGGAGCGGGATCATTCCATTGCCCTTATGCGTCATAACTTGCGTAAATATGGTTCGATTTCAATGAAATTTTAGTGTGTGGTAGGGGACCGCCTGGGAACGAATCTTATTAAAAATGGTTGAAGTGGGGTCAAAGGTCAGGACATAAGAGTGGGATGCATTCCATTGCCCTTATGCGTCATAACGTGCGTAAAAATGGTTCGATTTCGATGAAATTTCAGTATGTTGTAGGGGACCACCTGGGGACGAACCCTATTGAACGTGGACGAAATGGGGTCAAAGGTCAGGACATAAGAATGCGATCCATCCCATCGCTCTTAACCCATATTATTAAGGTGGACGTCAAGTAATTTTTTTTTTTTTTTTTTTTTGGAGGTTTAACGACCACCGTGAGCAACTCAATGGGCTATAAGCAGTCGCCCGTCCCTAATTTAGGGTCACTGGTTCCAGGGAAGGGAGAGAGCCAGTGCCGTAAGACAAACACAACATCCATGCCTGACCGGGATTCGAACCCGGACCCCTTGCCGACGAATGATCAAAGGCCAGCGCCTTAGACCACTGCGCCACCGGGGCGGCCAAGTAATTTTCCTTCCTATACTTCCAATGGAAAAACTTTTGTACACATTTCCTTCACAATTAATGTGTTCCCAAGGATGAAAATTTTAACATCGATTAAAATAACTTTATTACAACTTGGAATACTCAATATTTTCTAAAACATAAGCATAATTACATTAAAAATCAATAACTTTTCCTTTGGTGGTGTTGAAACCAGAAAAAAGATGGCGCGACCTGTATTTTCATGACGTCAGTAGACAAACAAATGTTGGATTGCATAATTATGGTTATGTTTTAGAAAATATTATGTATTGCAAGTTATAAAATGAAGCTATTTTAATCGATGTTCAAATTTTCATCCTTGTGAACTCATTAATTGTCCAGAAAAAAGATGGCGGGACCTGTATTTTCATGATGTAAACAGACAAAAAAATGTTGGATTGCATAATTATGGTTATGTTTCAGAAAATATTAAGTATTTCAAGTTATAAAATGAAGATATGTTAATCGATGTTCAAATTTTCATCCTTGGGAACGCATTAATTGGGAAGAAAATGTGTACAGAAAGTTTTCCATTCGAAGTACAGGAAGCAAAATTAGCCGCCCCGGTGGCGCAATGGTCTAAGCGATGGCCTCTGATCATTCGTCCAAACGGGGTCTGGGTTCGAATCCCGGTGAGGCATGGATGTTGTGTTTGTCTTACGGCACTGGCTCTCTAACTTCCCTGGAACCAGTGACCCTAAATTAGGGACGGGCGACTGCTTATAGCCCTTTGAGTTGCTCGCGGTGGTCGTTGAACCTCCAATCAAAAAAAAAAAAAAAAAAAAAAGAAGCAAAATTACTTGACGTTCAACTTAAAGGAGCAATTCTTGTATGCATGCAAATTTTATTTGGAAAACGGCTCTGAGGATTTTGATGAAAGTCGTTAACCTACCGTTTTCTAGTACTAGAAATCGATTTAGCTTGATCTCGACTTTAAGAAAATTTGTTTAGTGGGTTAAATAACCACCCCGAATTACCAAGTTTTCTAGTGTGATGTTATGGCGTCGCCCCATTAGATGTTGGCGCGCGGTCATGCCATCTATCTCATTACGTCACGCGTTGTTTGTGGATCCCATTAAAGTTTTATGACGTCACACCTTGCTAGCAGATGGTCGCGATTCCCATCTGCCTCATTACGTCACGCGTTGTGTGCGTATGTTTGTCCACACGATAACTTGCGTAAAAATCGTTCGATTTCGATGAAATTTTAGTATGTGGTAGGGGAACACCTGGGAAGGAGCCCTGTTGAAAGTGAACGAAATGGGGACAAAGGTCAGGACATAAGAGCGGGATCCATTCCACTGCTCTTATGCGTCATAACTAACGTAAAAAGGGTTCGATTTCGATTAAATTTTAGTATGTTGTAGGAGACCACCTGGGGACAAACCCTATTGAAAACTGCCGAAATGGGGGTCAAAGGTCAGGACATAGGAGCGGAATCACTTCCATCGCCATTATGAGTCATAACTTACGTAAAAATGTTTCGATTTGGATGAAATGTTGGTATGTTGTAGGGACCTTCCTGGGGACGAATCCTATTGAAAATGGGCGAAATGGTGTGGAAGGTTAGGACACAGGAGCGGGATCTATTCCATAGGGCTTATGCATCATAACTTACGTAAAATTGCTTCCATTGCGACAAAACTTTATCATGTTATTTCGGAGATATGCTGAAGCAGTCCTGTTGAATATCATCCAAATGGATCAAAGTTCAGGGCACAGGGGTGAGATTTATTCCACAGCCATTTTCCTCATAACTTGAGTAATAGCTTGAGTAATGATTTCTAGTATATTGGAAAGCGTATCATAATCAATTCATTGCATGGTTTTACTAACTTGTTTAAAATGGTCCACAAATTTTCGATGGGGTTAAAGTCGGGACTATTACTGGACCAGTCAAGCACAGTTATGTTTTTCCTCTGCAGGTAATCCTTGACTGTCTTTGATCTGCGGTATGGAGCTCCATCATACTTAAAGATTGTATATCTGTGCACTTGCATATGAGTTAACAGCTTCTCACGTAACATTTCCACATAAAAAGGACCAGTCATGGTAGTGCCTGTCGGGAAAAAAGGATAATGAAACAGTACCGGATGCTGTCGAGATGATATAGCACCCCATATCATCTGACTAGGCTGATGTCTCACGGTGCTATCGGTGTATTTTTCATCAAGCCTTTTGGTCGTCGAATATGTGCTTCACGTGATTGAAATTGATATATCGGAAAAAAGAACTTGCCTTTAATTTTCAGCAGTTCACGATTGATGACGCTTTGCAAACCAGTCTCTTCTTCTTCATGACAGAAGTTAGTCTAGGTTTATGTGCAGTTTTATATGACTTCAATCCAAAATCTTTGCTAAAACGTCGGGAAACAGTGCTGATACAAATTCAGCCCCTTTTGAATGAAGTAAGGCCTTCATTTTCTTGCACAAACTCCTCGAAGGACGCATAACTATTCTCCTTATGGTACTGTCATCACGAGGGGTTGTTTTCCTTGGACGTCCACTTCTCTTTCGGTCGCTAAATTCACCTACATCTCGATATTTCATGATCGTATTATGAATAGCAGCAGTCTTGCTCACATTCACCTTTCTGCTTATGTCATGTTCAGATCCTTCATGATATAAAGTCACAATTTGTGCCTCTGAGTAACACTTAATGACGCTTTTTTGCCCATTTTTCGCTATATAGAAAATACATACAAAACATCTCAGCCTGAAAACCAGAAGCAAACTCACACTCGCACGTTTCTCCGAACTCTAACAACAGCTGCCGCTGTAGGATGATGCAACACTGACAGGAAGTTGAGTAATACAGACAGTAGCTGACGCAGAAATCTCCTAATACCAGAAAGTGATCTTAAACGTTTGCAAATGACTGTATATCGATCAGACTGAGGGGGAAAGCACATAAGCCAAGTGATTCTAGATTATGTTCACCGAGCCATCAGTATAGAAATTGGTAGTTTTAAAACACTGAATTGTTTTTACAGAAGCTTGCTAAAAACACAAGAATGCAGTTTATCAGATTTGCCAATCTGATTTCCATGATAAACTGTTACAATCGCACACTGTATTTCTATTTATTTTTCCGTACTAATTACGATTATTCATTTCTCAATTGCCCTTGCATTCATCAGTTAGCAAAAAGATTAGAATTCGTATCATTTGATTTTATTAAACGAAAATCACACTAATTATCAAAAGAGCGACAAAGAAAGTTCTGTATTTTCTTAACATGATGCCTAATGTAATTAATTTATCTTTTTCTAAGTAGATTTTGGGTCTTCTGGTTTTATTTGGTAAAAACCGAAGAGTCGCGCCGATGGCGTAGTAGTCTAAGCGCTGGCTTCTGACCATTCGTCCGACATGGGTCTGGGTTTTTTTGTTGTTGTTTTTTATTGAAGGTTTAACGACCACCGTGAGCAACTCAATGGGCTATAAGCAGTCGCCCGTCCCTAATTTAGGGTCACTGGTTCCAGAGAAGGGAGAGAGCCAGTGCCGTAAGACAAACACAACATCCATGCCTCACCGGGATTCGAACCCGGACCCCTTTCGGACGAATGATCAGAGGCCATCGCTTAGACCACTGCGCCACCGAGGCGGCGTCTGGGTTTGGACCCTGATGAGGCATGGAAGTTGTGTTAATTACAAGAAAGTGGAAGGCCGTCCACATGGCGTAGTGACCTAAGCGTTGTATTATGATCATTCGTCCTAGATGGATCTGGGTTCGAACCCCGGTGAGGCATGGATGTTGTGTTTGTGCTGTGGTACTGGCTGTTTCCCTTCCCTGGAACAAGTGGCCCTAAATTAGGGAAGGGCGACTCCTTATAGCCCATCGAGTTGCTCACGGTGGTCGTTAAACTTCCAACAACAAAAAAATATATATGAAATAAACTGCTATAAAATGACGTTTTCAAAAAATTCTGTAATATATTGACAAAACGTACTTATTTGTTTGGTGTGCAAAAACATTCTGATGCTTTTAATATTTTTCCTAATCCTTTTCGCCCCTCTGGAAGTGAAGCTTCTGTTAAAGTTGACTTTCGTTGTGTGTCTTATACAGACTGCAAATGCTAAACGGTAGATTTCTAAGATTTGGGGTGGCCTGAGGGGTGATAATGCGATCCCGTTGTCACACTTGAGATAACAAAGGTTTGCAGCATCGTCCCCAATATCATTCCGCGCTTTTTGTATGTTGTTCCATGGTATCGATACACTTAGCAACATGGTATCGTCTTGCTTTTAAAATACTGCGTCACTCTTTCGTCACCAATATCCTCGCCCTAGGTGCAGAACTGACGCATAGCCCACGTGAGCTGAACCAATCTCTGAAGAGATTGCTGATCCCCCATTGCTAACATATAACTAGTTGAGACTAGTGTGGCGATAAATGACCAGTGTCCAGTCGTTGAATTTTGGGATTCTTCTTTTTGTTCAGTTCCGAGTAGTCCATATGATTTCAAGAGGTAAGCTTTTAATTTTTTTCTGGCAATTTTCAGCCTCAGTGGAACAATTCGCGATAGTTTATTTAAAAGCAAGCTGGATGTTTTATTTTCGTCACGTGCAGGAACATTCAATTACAGCGTTTTTCAAATTATGATTACTTTCCAGCACGTATTATTCCCATCAAAAGCTCTTATCAAACAGTTTTTTTTTTTGGGATGCTGCATTACCCGAAAATTCATCCAGTCCTTGAAGAGTCGTTCGTTTGTCTAGAATGAAAAGTTCTGCAATATAACATTCTAAATTAGTTGCTACTTTTAGGATATCGGGGCATCTTTCGGATCAAAAGGTGAAGTACAGCTAGCTACGTTTTTGTATTCTAAATAAGTCTTTCCTATTAATTCCCATGCGTTACTCCTCACTACAACGAATCTACAGAATAGAACATAGATCACGAACCGTATGTCCACGGACATCAAGTGCTTTTTATCAGGCGCGACCCTACGGGTGCTTCATCCCACCCATTTTTTTTTTAGTCTACTCCTTAGCCTCCCCCAAAAAAATATTCAAGTGGTTAGAACACATAGCGGACGCAACCATCTAAGATTTAGAGAACTTGGATAAATGTACAGTCATTTGAAAAAATTTTTTTTTCTTGATTGGAGGTTTAACGACCACCGTGAGCAACTCAATGGGCTATAAGCAGTCGCCCGTCCCTAATTTAGGGTCACTGGCTCCAGGGAAGAGAGAGAGAGAGTCAGTGCCGTAAGACAAACACAACATCCATGCATGACCGGGATTCGAGCCCGGGCCCCTTTCGGACGAATGATCCGATTCCATCGCTTAGACCACTGCGCCGGCTGAAAAGGTTTAAGACCACCTATTGGTATTACATATAACTTAAGACTACACACTTGTGATGCTGATTTAGAATAAATTATCAACGTTCATTTACAATTAAGTGTTTTATTTACATCGACTATAATTCCGCAGAGCGTTTGGCTCTGCGAAACTATTCGTCCTGATGATACCGAGCCAAACGGTCTGCGAAACTATAGTCGGTGTTAATAAAACATTTATTTGTGAATAAACGTTGATAATTTATTCTACACCTGTTTGGTATTACATTTCTGCCGACTGCATCAGCTACTGTCTGTGTTACTCAACTTCCCGTCCGTGTTGCATTATCCTACAGCAACAGCTGTTGATAGAGTTGAGGAAGGCATGCGAGCGTCAGTTTGCTTCTGGTTTTCATGCTGAGAGGTTTTGTACATATTTTCTACATAGCGCAAAATTGGGGGAAAAAGCGTCATTAGGTGTTACTCGGAAGGCACAAATTATGACTTTTAATCAGGAAGGATACTCCGAACGTGACATAAGCAGAAAGGTAGATGCGAGCAAGACTGCTGTTCCTAATACGATCATGAAATATCGAGATATAGGTAAATTTAGATACGGAAGGAGAAGTCTACCTCCAAGGAAAACAACCCCGCGTGATGCCAATACCATAAGGCGAATAATTAGGCTTTCTCCGAGGAGTTCTGGCAAGAAAATCAAAGACTTTCTACATTCAAAAGGGTCTGATATTAGTATCTGCACTGTTTCCCGACGTCTTAGCAAAGATTTTGGATTAAAATCTTATAAACCTGCACATAAACCTAGACTAACCTCTGTCATGAAAAAGAAGACACCAGTTTGCGCAGCGTCATCAATCTTGCAGTGCTGAAAATAGGAGCAACTTTTAGTTTTTTTCCGATGAATCAACTGTGTGTTAATTTGAATCACGTGAAGTACATGTTCGCCGCCCCGGTGGCGCAGTGGTCTAAGGCGTTGGCCTATGATCATTCGTCCGTTAGGGGTCCGGGTTCGAATCCCGGTCAGGCATGGATGTTGTGTTTGTCTTACGGCACTGGCTCTCTCCCTTCCCTGCAACCAGTGACCCTAAATTAGAGACGGGTGACTGCATATAGCCCACGGAGTTGCTCACGGTAGTCATTAAACCTCAAATCCAAAAAAAAAAAAAAAAGAAAAAAATGTTCGACGACCAAAAGGCTTGATGAAAAATATACCGTTGTCACCGTGATATATCCGCCTAGTTAGATGATATCGGGTGCTATGTCAGCATCCGGTACTGCTTCATTATCCTCTTAGCCAACAAGCACTACCATGAATAGTCCTTTTATGAGGAAATGTTACGTGAGAAGCTGTTAACTCATTTGCAAGTGCACAGATGCACCATCTTTAATGCATGATGGTGCTTCATGCCACAGATCAAAGACAGTAAAAGACTACCTGCAGAAGAAAAACAGAACTGTCCTTGACTGGCCCGGTAATAGTCCCGACCTTAATCCCATTGAAAATTTGTGGACAGTTTTAAAAGACAAAGTAGCAGAAAAATAGCCATCAAGTTCTTAAGTTTTGATTCACGCGATAAAGTACGTGTGGTGCAAAGACATTTCAAGTGACTACAGCAAATCCCTCATTGAGAGTATGCCGCATCGTATTCTGCCAGTTATGGGGGGGGGAATGGCCACACAAAGTACTGATTTCGGTCTTTTTGTGTTCTAAAGAATGTAAATATTCATCTGGGGTGTCATTTTTCAAATATCTCTGACTAGCAATTAGTTGTTTCTTTGAAAATCTTAATTTTCAATAAATTGAAAGCTGGTCTTAAAATTTCGCAAATGACTTTGAATTTTTGGAATTCAGAAATGTTATGCAAAATGAATTATTTAAATTTCGTTTTGTACTGTTTTGTCAAATGTCTGAGAGTACCAGAAAAACACCATTTCTGTAATTATAGTGTAAAAATATATATGTATATTTCTTGTCAGGTTATAATCCAAAATTTCATAACCAGTTTCTTTACGACAGCAAATACCAAAAAAAGAAAAAATTTAAAAAATAGTGACGTAAGTGAGCTAAAATTGCAAGTAGTCGCTGCATACACTGAATAAATAGTAGGTATAGTAACTCTGTATGTACTTAAGTTTCTATTTTAGTGGAAATGACATCAACGTCGGCCAAAATCTACATGAAAAGAAATTTTTGGCCGAATTTCTACCAAGCACTTCAGAAAATCCCCCTGCAGCCCCGGTGGCGCAGTGGTCTAAGCGATGGCCTCTGATCATTCGTCCGTAAGGGGTCCGGGTTCGAATCCCGGTGAGGCATGGATGTTGTGTTTGTCGTATGGCACTGGCTCTCTCCCTTCCCTGGAACCAGTGACCCTAAATTAGGGACGGGCGACTGCTTATAGCCCATTGAGTTGCTCACGGTGGTCGTTAAACCTCCAATCAACCCCCCTCCCTGTTATGAGCTGCGGGAGTCTCCCTGGTTTTCAGTTGCCCGCATGAGAAATACTAATACTTCAATATGACTCATTGAGTGAAACAATTTACTAAACGTTCCTATGCCTTACTAATCTAGATGACGCATTGAGTGAAACAATTTACTAAACGTTCCTATGCCTTACTAATCTAGATAACGCATTAATGTTCCAAGTGTGTGTTTATATATACAGTATATATTCGACGGTTTCAAAGGTTTCTGCCCCCACCCCTGTCACCGCATATCGGCTGGAGTCGACAATGTGTGGGTCGTTCTTCGGAGCGCCAGACCACTTTCTTTCAAGCCTGCACTACTGCGCAGAAGTGTCACATTCAATTTAACCTTTTAAATAAGATAAATCGTACGTGTGACATAGTAAATATAATAAAGGTATATTTTCTAGTTCATACATTAGAAGTATAACGCTCAAAAAATGCACCAGTTTTTGGTGCCACAACGGTTTCTGAATAGCAAGGCGACATCTGCTTTGAGGGGCCTAGACCGGTCTGTAAAGCCAGGGACGGGTTATGTCGTTGAGCATTTTGCAGCTGGATTGAAGAAAACTTCTGCTGGCAAAATGAGACTTCTGACAACCAGTTATTTATCTCATTTACTAATTAAAATTTAGAAATAAAATTAAACCCAACTCCGCTAAACTTATACTCGGAAGTAGATTTCTTCAGAGTACATATCTTAAGACATTTCACCTGCTGTAAATTAAATATAAACACTAGTTTCTCTTTCCGATCAGTACCACCTATGTCAGTTTCTGTGCAGTTGAAAAGCTGAACATTGAAATGGAATTTGATCTTTTTGTTGGCTTTAGTTACTTTCAAGGGCAGGGTCAAATTATTTAACGGGCCCTAGGAATTGTTTTTTTTTTTTTTTTGTCAGTCTGTCCCTGTACGGCTCCGCTTTTTTACGCTTTCCAGCCCTGGGTTGAAGTTTATATGCTCCAGCTTTGTCTGTCCGCACGATAACTCGCGTACAAATGGTTCGGTTTCGATGAAATTTTAGTATGTGGTAGGAGACAACCTGGGGACGAACCCTATTGAACGAAACTTAAAACAACTAAATGTGTTATGAGTGCATTCTTAAAATGTATGCAACAGCAGCCCAAAATATTCAAATAAATATTGCTGAAAATTATTGTTCTTATCTGTTCTTTTCACTTATATTTTGCTGTTTATCTGTTCGGAAAAGTGACTGGAATCCTGATAAGACCGATTTGTGTGTGAGAAATCTATTTTCTAAAGCACTAATAAACATGTCTAAAAGTGGTACGTAAATTGAAAGCCTGTAATAGTTTTCTGTGTTTGCTACAGGGTTTGGTTTTGATTCTTGATATGTTAATAAGAACTATTTGTTTTTCAGCGCGCTTTAGGGTAATCTGAAAAATGTCGAACTCAAATTTGACATTGCCTCATCGCCACAGAAATCTTCAGTATACCCATGTATTGACTTTTTATTACAATGGGGCATTATGGTCCATGGCTCTTTGCTGCTTCTTCGTCTCGTGGATAAAACACGTTCAATTGTTACCATAAGACAAAAACAATTTTAAATACAAAACTTTGGCTTTTAAAATCGCGTTTTTGAAATACCGAAAAGGTTCCGAATTTCTTCCGGGGGGGGGAGAACTGCTTAACACCCCTCTTCCCTTGGGCACGCCACAGCAAAGGTTAAATAAGAAATGTAAGTAAATGTGTATGTCCTCTCATTGGTGAAAGATAAAGATTTCCGCAGGGATCTCGCAATGCTCTTGGCCCTGAAGGTGTCAGGCCCTGGGGACGGGTGACTAATTTCGAACGAAACTGAAGTCATGCAAGTTCAAAGGGAACAGCGTTCATTAGTTGAAACCAACAGGTCGGACTACCAGTTGAAAGTCTGAAACTTACTCCTTTGGGGTTTGAGTCTGGCTGAGCTACCCAAATTACGTTTATGACTATCTTTACTACGAACTGAAGGCTTTTTACGCCGCCCCAGTGGTCTCGGCGATAACTTCTGATCATTCGTCCGGAAGGGGTCAGGGCTCGAATCCCGGTGAGGCATGGATGTTGTGTCGCTGGCTCCCTCATTTCCGAGGAACCAGTGGCTCTAAATTAGGCACGGGCGATGCTTATAGCCCATTGAGTTGCTCACGGTGGTCGTTAAACCTCCAATTAAAAAAAAAAAAAAGGCTTTTTACAGCTGAGCTTAAAAACAATCTTTTTGTTAAGTTACATTTACAATTCAGAGGCGTAACTAGGCATTTCTGCGCCCTCGGTAAAACACAAAATCTCCCCCCCCCACACACACACACAGACGGAGAAGTCGTTTAGATAGAAAAGATTTATCCTGAAACATAATAATCCTACTTGTTACCTGAGTTGTAGGATTGTAAAATTGGTCTTGTCTGTTGCTTACGGGCAAATCTGAATTATTTTGTACCCACACGAATATGCATTTAGTTTTTCAAAAGAACTAAACTTAGCCACCAGGAGTTGCTTCTGACATTTCGCTATACACTAAATTTTATACTTTTATCACATTTTCTTGTAGTTAATTGATAACTGATAATAAACGGTTATGCAGTAGATTCTAAAAACAGGCTAGTTTTTTTGGTGGGCCAGAGGAAGACTTTTGCGAAGTTATTGCCCATTTTAATTGTAGTTTAACAACCTAACTTTAAAATATTTTCCTTGGGGTATGATAGTGTAAATAAGGCATTAGAGAACGAGGTGCCATTTCTTATCCCAAACTGGAAAGTCATTTAACCCTCATTAATTGCGTCGGGGGAAAAAAAAAAAAAAATGGGGACAGCACTCAGGAGGATTTCGTGCATTTCGCTTACCCTTACTTTCATGAAGGATGTTCTGAGTGGTGAAACCAAACTTCACAGGGAACGCCATTCTGGGCTGTAAAATACAAAATGTGAAGAGAGCGGTGATATTCCCAAGTGCTCCGGAGTTCCGGCATTTGGTACCACATCAAACGAACAGAATGGTGCTTGCAGTAGCGGTTGTAATGATCGAATTATCCTCAGAGAATCTTCAAAAATGTCAACATCCTTATAGCGCACGCAGTGCTGGAAATGGAAATTTTGAAGTGCAGGTATGCTCATATTTAGCTAAAAATCCTCTGGAAAGAATACCTTTCCCAGAAAAAAAAATCTGGAATAACTCCTTTGTGTGAAAATGTAATTGACAATTCCGTGGAATAATCTTGCACCATAAGTCAAACGATGACTATCTCGGTTGGTTTGTGAATCCAGCGGGCACTACTCATGCTCTCTACCGCTAGGACTGGGGTTAGAATTGTTAATAACGAGGAGTCTACCCTGGGATTAACGAGACTTCCGAATCTCTGTTAATCATTAATGATTCAGATGGACTTGAGCCGAGAACTTTAAGGTCCCCTCCAACAGTATCTTTCATGAAGTGGAAAATCGGACAAATTAGAATATCCGCAATCAGAATGAATATTCAGTCTTAAAGTAATAGAAATCACCCCCCCCTACAAATAAGTCTGAAGTAGAAAAAGGTTATACACTCATTGCTGCAAAACTAAAATTTGTGTTTAATCTATTACTCCCAATCTATTACTTTATTCTATGAAGAAGCTCTTCAAATTGGATATATTAAATTTATACTCCCAATCTATTACTTTATTCTATGAAGAAGCTCTTCAAATTGAATATATTAAATTTATACTCCCAATCTATTACTTTATTCTATGAAGAAGCTCTTCAAATTGAATATATTAAATTTATACTCCCAATCTATTACTTTATTCTATGAAGAAGCTCTTCAAATTGGATATATTAAATTTATACTCCCAATCTATTACTTTATTCTATGAAGAAGCTCTTCAAATTGAATATATTAAATTTATACTCCCAATCTATTACTTTATTCTATGAAGAAGCTCTTCAAATTGAATATATTAAATTTATACTCCCAATCTATTACTTTATTCTATGAAGAAGCTCTTCAAATTGGATATATTAAATTTATACTCCCAATCTATTACTTTATTCTATGAAGAAGCTCTTCAAATTGGATATATTAAATTTATACTCCCAATCTATTACTTTATTCTATGAAGAAGCTCTTCAAATTGAATATATTAAATTTATACTCCCAATCTATTACTTTATTCTATGAAGAAGCTCTTCAAATTGAATATATTAAATTTATACTCCCAATCTATTACTTTATTCTATGAAGAAGCTCTTCAAATTGAATATATTAAATTTATACTCCCAATCTATTACTTTATTCTATGAAGAAGCTCTTCAAATTGGATATATTAAATTTATACTCCCAATCTATTACTTTATTATATGAAGAAGCTCTTCAAATTGAATATATTAAATTTATACTCCCAATCTATTACTTTATTCTATGAAGAAGCTCTTCAAATTGAATATATTAAATTTATACTCCCAATCTATTACTTTATTCTATGAAGAAGCTCTTCAAATTGAATATATTAAATTTATACTCCCAATCTATTACTTTATTCTATGAAGAAGCTCTTCAAATTGAATATATTAAATTAATGATATAATAAAATTTAGACATTAGTGGGATCAACTGGGGTGTTTGGGCAAGATGTGATAATGCGCTGTGCGTACCTTCATTTCCGTCCTTACGATTTGAACTAGCTCATGTGTACACCACTCCCCTCTATGTATCTTTACTTTTTATGCCTTTACGTATTTCTCAAGGGCATTTGGCACATAAGGTTTCTACTTTTAAGAATGCACGCACGTAAGTCAGGGGAGGGAAAAAAAACAAAAAAACTGTAGTTCCCACTATTAAAATTAGTGCTGGTGTGTAAATTTCGGGTAAAAAAAGTGCCGGTATGAAATAGTAAGAAAAAAAAGTACCGGTATGCCATTTCGAGCACTGAACGTATGAACAGCCGCACCATTTCTGATTGTGAGCAACTTACATCCCCCGCGCATTTTGAGGAAGAAATGTGAATTTTTAGCCACCAAGCTCCACAGCAACTGGCGAAAGAAAAAGGTAATTTCTGCATTAGAAACTAGTGCAAAAGTTTTTAAATCCCGATTTTAATCAGATTGCACGCAGTGATTTTTGCGCCCTCACTTGAACTGCGTCCGGGACAGCCTGCACCGCCCTATTTGCGCCTCTGTAGATGTTCCTCACTCTGTTTTTTTTGCGCTTCCCAACCGTAGGTTGAAGAAATTACTTTCTGAATACCCTTTGTACTATCCACAATATCCGATCTCACTACAGAACTTCAAAATACGATCCTTCGACAGATTATTGAAATTTAATAGTTAATCAAGCCTCGAGTACTCTTACTAATCTCTGTTGCAGGAAACTTTCCGTCATGCCGATGCGGAAATGTTTTTCGTTAATATACGAAAGGAATTGCGCATAAGTTTTTGAAAATTCAGACTTT
The DNA here is from genome assembly GCA_039090855.1 of Macrothele yani. Taxonomy (NCBI): domain Eukaryota; kingdom Metazoa; phylum Arthropoda; class Arachnida; order Araneae; family Macrothelidae; genus Macrothele; species Macrothele yani. The sequence continues at coordinate 37,111,494 of CM077028.1, forward strand.
TCTGTTAACACTACCTGTACGAATTAACTCGGGATTATCAAAATGGGATGAAATAGACGGTGAATAAATTCGTTCGAGCCTATGAGGTGGGCAGAACACCGCTTAAACGAGTGAACCACAAAGTGTTACCCCCCCCCCCCCCCAAAGCTTTGTTATCCAGCGTCAGTGTGTTATTTAGGGGATGATTGGTACCATATTTGGAAACGGGTCAAAAATTTCGGACCCGGACACGGCCGTCACATAATTAGACAACACTGCGGACAAATCTGCTTTGAACTATAAATTCGAATATATCACCATTGTCAAGAATCAGTCCACTGCTGGATGAAGGTCTCCCCAAGTTTTTTCAACACCGGACTGTCTTGGGCCAGTCTTCTCCGTCCATCCATCTCCCACGTGGTCTTCTGGGTTTTCTGTTCCTTGGAATCCAGTGAAAATTTTCGGTTGTCCATCGGTGGTCCGTTCTCCGGGCAATATGTCTAGCCCATTGCCACTTCGGGGATTTTACTCTGATCGTATCTTCCACTCTTGTCAGTTTCCTTATCAAAGAGTTCCTCTTATTCCTCCTGGTTACATCAAGCATGCATCTCTCCAGGCTTCTTTCAGTTGTCTGGTCTTCGTATGGTTTTATTTTTTTTTTAGTTAAGGTCTACGTTTCTACCTTGTATGTAAGCACTAGAAGGATGCATTTATTAAATCCCTTTTTAAGACCTAATGGCACATTGCTCTTAAAAATTGTACTGTTCCTTCCAAAAGCTCTCCAACAAAGTTCTTATATGCCGATTAATTTCCTCATCAATGTGACACTTGCTTGATATCCGTTGTCCAAGGTAAATGGACGTATCGGTTACCTCGAGCTTTTCCCCATCAATCACAAAATCTTCATTCCTTGTAAAAGCATTGCATTATACTTGTTTTGTCTTCTGAAAGTTCATTTTTAAACCGATCTCTTTACCCTTCTCGGCAAGTTCCTGGATCATACTCTGCAGCTCTGAAGTATTATTTCAAAGACCATTGAAGGGTTCTTTTTGAATATTCTTTTCTAAAATAAAACTGAAGTGAAACCGGGTCGAAATTGGGTCAGGAAGACTTTGACCCAACCCGTTTGACCCGCAAGAAATTGTCGGCACGTTGAGCCGGTTTCCATCTCTGTTTGGCATTATTCCTTTTTGCTGGTTGTCTTCTATGAAAGTACTAAAACAATGGCGACGAACCTAAAAAAGATGTTTGAATAGCTAGTGGCATGATGTTCGTGTCAGGAGTAGTACCTCCCCATAATGCTTTGGGTTATGGAGCAGAAAATAAAGGACTAGAAGGGAGCGCTGATAATTGACAGGTTTTATGGTAAGTACTGCTCAGACTAATGAAAAGTAATTGTTTTTCTTTGTAAAACCCAGCCGCTTTGTAAACATCTAGCCTTCGTAAAACCCGGCCGCTATGTAAACATCTGTTTGGGGAACTGCAAATTTGGTTTAGATACACCAACCGCTTCAAAGGTTAAACAAGTTAGTAAAATCATGCAATGCATTGATTATGATACGCTTTCCAACATACCAGAAATCATTACTCAAGTTATTGCTCAAGTTATGAGGATAATGGCTGTGGAATAAATCTCGCTGCCGTGCCCTGACCTTTGACCCTATTTCGATGATACTCAACAGAACCGGTTCAGTATAGTTCTGTCGCAATAGAATCATTTTTAGTCGAGTTATGAGAATAGCTGTGGAATAAATCTCGGTCCTGTGTCCTGACCTTTGACCCCATTCCGATTGTATTCAACAGAACCGGTTCAGTATACTTCCAGGACAACATGATAAAGTTTCATCGAAATCGAACCATTTTTACGCAAGTCATGAGACATAAGAGCAATGGAATGGATCCCGCTCCTGTGTCCTGAACTTTGACCCCTTTCGTTCCTTTTCAATAGGGTTCATCCCCAGGTAGTCCTCTACCACATACTAAAATTTGATCGAAATCGAACCATTTTTACACGAGTAATCGCGCGGACAGGCACACGGACGAAGCTGGAACATTTACGCTTCATCAACCTATGGTTGGAAAGCGTTAAAAAGGCCACTTATCGTCAACCTGAGAAGACTTGCGGTAAGGCTTCTCAAAATCCCAAATTTCCTGGTGTACAAAATATTAGTAAAATTTCAGGTTTTCCATAATTTCATGGAAAAAGGAATATGATCCGTTAATTCACGAAAGGCATGACTTGTAAATTTCAGGAAAATTCTTTACAGTGTAGCACTACAAAAGTCTTGCGCCGATAGATTCGGTGTTTGCCATTAAAGACATATACCGATCAGCCATTACATTATGACCACCCTTAGCCTACGAAAATGAGCACGCCTGGAGACCTAACGGTGGCGCAAGTGGAGTTTACACTGAAGAGCAATTGAGTTAGAGACAGCTGGCGTTATGCAAATGTGCCGCTATGGGCGGCCCTGTAAACGGAAACATGACGTATGCAGCGATCCGACAATATAAGGAGTGATGCGACGGGAATCAGTAAGAGCCTGACGCAGTATAGGTAAGACAAAGGATCTAAGCGCATGTAATAGTGAGCAAATTGTCGGAGCCGGACGAATGGGTCACTCCATCTCGAAAATCGTGCAGGCACTGGGATTTTCACGAGCCACTGTGCCACGGGTGCACCGCGAGTACACCGAACCCGGTAAAACCATCCCTGCAAGGACCAACTGCCGTGGACAACAGCGTGTGGATGAGCGAGGTCATCGTCGGCTAGCTCGCATTGTAACAGCGGATAGACGGGCCACAGTGCAAGAAATCACTCGGTAATTTAACGCTGGTGCACGAAAACGTGTAAGCAGCTATACCATCCAGAACCATCTCCTCCCTATGGGGTACAGAAGCCATCGTCCCACGAGGGTACCGCTGCTGACCGCACATCAGAAGGTGCAAAGATTAGCATGGGCGCGGGAACATCGCCACTGGACCCTAGACATGTGGGAAAATGTTGCCTGGACTAATGAGTCGAGATTCACGTTGGTACATGCAGATGGCAGGATACGAGTACTGCGCAAACCACATGAAGCGATGGATCCTTCTTGCCAGCAGGGTACTCTTCAAGCTGGTGGGGGTGGCATTCTCGTCTGGGGACTGTTTACGTGGACTGAAATGGGACCCTTGGTACGTGTGACATCGTCCCTCACAGGTCAACGTTACCGGGAATTCTGGACGACCATTTGCTCCCATTTGTGCGTTTTCAACATCCACTGTGTACCTCATCCTGCAACAAGACAATGCACCGTGCCATCACTCCCGAATTGTATTCGAATGGTTGGATGAACACTCCACCGACGTGACCTCGCTTCCTTGGCCAGCTAGGTCACCTGACCTCAATCCCATCGAGCACATCTGTGATGCCATCGAGAGAGATGACCTCCCTCCATCAAATCTTCGTGAGCTGTGGGAGCTTGTTCAGGGGTCGTGGATCCGTATGGCTTCCTAACGCTTCCTGTGTCTTGTCGAGTCCATGCCGAGACGAATTGCCGCCGTCATCGGGGCGAAAGGTGGTGCTACACGTTACTAGACAGGTATCTCTAATTCAATTGCTCTTCAGTGTATACAACCCGAGGACCGGCTTTCGGTTAGTAGAGTGTTCGGAGTCAGAATGAGAAAAGCTGCCGATTTATCGGAGTTTGATAAAGGACAAATTGTGATGGCATGGCGCCTCGGAACTACGATCTCGGAAACGGCGCGGCTTGTGGGTTTTACACGTGCCGCTGTAGTAAGTACGTATCAAAAGTGGTGTACAGATGGTCAAACGACGAATAATCGTCCATCCGTATGTCGTCGTCGTTCGCAGATCATTGATGCCAGAGAAGAGCTGAGGCTTTCGCGCATTGTTCACAGCGACCGCAAAGCCATAGTGTGACAAATCACCCGCAGCTACAACAGTAGTGATCAGAAAAATGTGTCAAAGCAGACAGTTCATCGCAGCCTTCTGCGCGTGGGCGAGCGTAGCCGAAAACCCAGCCTGGTTACCATGCTCACTGCAAGTAATCGACAATGGGGCTCAAGATTATCGAGATTGGACCGTGGATGATTGGAAGAAAGTGGCCTGGTCTGACGAAACAATATTCTTAGTGCATCACGAAGACGGCCAAGCGCGGATACGCCGATTACCAACGGAGATTATGGCACCTAGATGCACTGTTGGGCGGAAACATTCCTTCGGCGGCGGTGTTATACTGTGGGCAATGTTTTCTTGGGACACTATAGGCCCCATTATCCCAATAGCACAATTCCTGACAGCTGTCGGGTATCTGAACATCGTTGCGGACCAAGTTCACCCATTCATGGCTACTGTGTTCTCTTCTGGTGATTGCCATTACCAACAGCATAATGTGCCATTCCACACTGCCAGAATCGTCAAGGACTGTGGTTCGAGGAACATGCTGGTGACTTTCTGTTAATGCCCTGGACTCTAAATTTACCTGACATGAACCCAATCGAACATTTGTGGTTCGACTTGGGAAAAGTGGGTTCGCGCTAAATCACCACCACCACCCCAAAATGTACGGGAATTGGAGGACCTGCTGTTGTCTTTATGGTACCATATACACCGGGATACCTTCCTCATCGAATTGATGCCTTGCCGAGTGACCGCTGTTTTGCAGGCTAAATGGGGTCCTACAGCTTATTAGGTAGGTTGTCATAATGTAATCATCGGTGTAAAGCCTTCACATACAGATATCTCACAAAACATCGTTCGCTATCGCAGTTCTTGATGGCTTACTGCTTGCTATTTCATTAATGCTAGCCAGCATGTAGGCTGCCTTGAGCTTTCTCACGAAATCTCAAAGTTCGAAAACTATCTACTGCAGTACTTTAGCTCTGAAATTATACTTACGACAAAGGATAAGTGGGGTATTCAAGAGTCAGTTTTTTGTTGCCTGAAGTGTTGGGCAACAGAGCCACCACAACAGGTTCCATGAGTGTCTCGTTTTGTTTCTCAGACAACTTTCATTTTTAATTGGGGGGATTAAGAACAAGAATTACTACCACCGCGCGTGATAAACTCGATGGCCTATAAGCAGTCTCCCGTCTCTAATTTAAGGCCACTGGTTTCAGGGAAGCGGAAAGAAGCAATGCCGTTAGACAAACACAATATCTATGCTTCACCGGAATTCGAACCCGGACCTATCTGGGGAAAGGTGATAAGCCAGCGATTAGCCCACTGCCCAATGGGGCGGCCTCATCCCAGGCTGCACAGCCTTGCCGTTTAACGTACGCCCAACAATGAGCCACCCAGGCAGCATAGCCTTGCAATTTAACGTTGGCCCAACACTGAGCCATTGTCTTCTATTCCTAAAAGACAGTGAGTCTGTGTTGGTCGTATGTTACTTGCAAAGCTGCGCTCCCTGGGCATCATCTTTTGGGAATAGCAGACGGAGGCTCAGCGTTGGGCGTACGAAAAATTGTTACCTGGGAAAAGACTCTCCCTGGTGACCACGAAGAATTGTTTGAGCTTCCCTCTGATACTGTTTGACCGAGACGGTAAAATCTCGTCAATTAATCAACTTTCAGGACCTTCTGGAATTGTTCACAACTACAGGAAGACCTAAATGAATCGAAGACCATGATAGCGATTGTAAACGATCGTTATCATGGTCTTTCCTGGCCGAGTTCTTAAGATAAGGCGAACGGGAATTGCAAATACGTGCAGTGCACCATCTGCAAATTTCCGCTGTGCCTTCTGTTACCTAATAGATTGTACCACCGACAAGGTGAGTGCTTAATTGAAAAGCAGAAACAACTACATGCATAAAATAAATTAGACAGCATTTTGGGACAACGTTCTTCGTTAAAGTATTGACCCTTTTGGCGAATAGAGGATTTACAGGGAATACAATGAAGTCCATGCGCTGGGCCCCACGATACTCGAGGGCGTCAAATGACAGTTTTTTTAAACTAAAAAAAAAAAAAAAAAAAGGGATAAACTCGGTCTTCTGGTTTTGGGGAGAATGACTGCCCCAACTCAAACCAAGTTACTTAAAAGTATGGCGCAGTGGCAAACCAAGTTACTTAAAAGTATGGCGCAGTGGTCGAAGTGATGGCTTCTAATCATTCGTTCGAGATGGGTCCGGGTTCGAATTCCGGTGAGGAATGGATGTTGTGTTAGTCTTACGGCCCTGGCTCTCTCCCTTTCGCGGAACCAGTGGCCCTAATTTAGGGGACACTGGCGACTGCTTAATAGCCCACTGAGTTGCTCACGGTGGTCGTCAAACTTCCAATCCAAAATATATATATATATGAATTTAGTACCTTAAATAAATCTCTAAAAATCGTTTGGAGAGTAATACCAATGGACAGAATATTAAATACCTACCTAATAGCGTGCTGGACCTTCTCTAGCGCGAGCAACAGCCTGTTCTCGCCCCACCAGATGCCGGACGTAATACCAGCCATGCCTGTTGCGGCATTGTCCACAGCTCTGCCCGAGACGTCGGTCTACGATCCATGGACCTGGTGTTCCGCCTCACGGTATCCCAGAGAGCTTCCGCGGGGGTTTAAATCTAGTAAAATCATGCAGAGCATTGATTATGGTACGCTTTCCAACACATCAGAAATCATTACTCGAGTTATTACTCAAGTTATGAAAATAATGGTGGTGGGCCGCCCCGGTGGTGCAGTGGTCTAAGCGATGGCCTCTGATCATTCGTCCAAAAGGGGTCCGGGTTCGAATCCCGGTGAGGCATGGATGTTGTTTGTCTTACGGCACTGGCTCTCTCCCTTCCCTGGAACCAGTGACTCTAAATTATGGACGGGCGACTACTTATAGCCCATTGAGTTGCTAACGGTGGTTGTTAAACTTTCAATTAAAAAAAAAAAAAAAAATGGCTGTGGAATAAATCTTGCTCATGTGCCCTGACCTTTGATCCCATTTCGATGATATTCAACAGAACTGGTTCAGTATGGTAGAGTAAAAACTGTTTAAAACCTAAGGCCTATGAATTAATATTTAGTGCCTAAGTAAAAGCGCAATGCTATTGACTTGATTTGATACGTAAACGTTATGAATATGAAGTCGGCGGATTGAAAGCTGTTAAAAAGGCTAAGGTGTTGGGCCCATGAATTAATTATGTAAAAGAGAAATAGTACAAATTTAACATGTTATGTAAATATTTAGTGCCTAAGTAAAAATCCCCGTCCTTTTCTAAACACAGCATGAGTCATGCTGTAATTCAGTTGTTTCGTCGGACACTGTAGTTTTAAGAAATGTACTAAATCATAGCAATTTATTTCTTCAAATTAAAGTACAGTTCCCGCTTCGGTTACATAGAACGTCTTCTCGAAACTTGTATGGAGTTCCCAATTCAATTCTCAATATAGGCCAAGAAATGGTAATCTCTATATCTCTCCCTCCCCTGTACTTTTGTGGCCAGTTGCCCTAAACTCGTATGAACCGGCATGACATTTCAGACAAACAAGAGCTCCTTCCCGTCGTTAGACACCTTGGAAAACTTCCACACATGATTCGGAAACTTGGAAAACAGCCACACATTCAAAGTGTTCCTTGAAGGAACAGCAACTTGTATCCGGCCCCTTAATGAAAAACATATGGCAGTTTTCCAAGTTGCTGAAAGACGTATGGCAGTTTTCCAAGTTGCTGAAAGACGTATGGCAGTTTTCCAAGTTGCTGAAAGACGTATGGCAGTTGTTTTTCTATATGGCGGTTTTCCGGCAACCAAATCTGAAACGTCTCTCACAAGATGCCAAACTCACCAGAAAAAAAAAAAAAAAATTACTGAAATTTATATTGTGGTTTCGTAAGAAGGGTTGAGCAGTATCTTTTTTATTAAAGTACAATAAAAAAAAATTCACTAAAGAAAGAAAATGAAGGGGAAGAAGGGAATGGGATATTTTTACACGTACATTGTTTGATGCATAATCTAAAAGCTACGGTTATTGTGGAATTCATACTAATGCAGACATGTCCAAATCAATACAGTTTGACATTGTTTAATTTACAAATACGAAATATCTAGGTTGTAACTTAAAATCTTTACAAAAGGCCCGCGGCCTAGGTGATTTGTAAATAGGCGAGAAATAACATTTTATTAAACCTTTTATTAGGTTTAATAAAATGTTTACAAATATGAGATTTCTAGGTTGTAACTTGAAATCTTCTAAAAAGGCCCGCGGCCTAGGTGGCTTGTGAATAGGTGAGGAATAATCCGTTGAGTGCCTTCTGTTAGGTTTTATAGAATGTTTAGAAATACCGAATATCAAGGTTGTAATTTAAAGATCTTCTAAAAAGATCAGCACCTGAAGGTCGATTCGTTGAGCCCCAGTTAGTTGGCCTTTATTGCTTGTTATCACATGGGAAATATTTAAATCATAACTCAGGATTTAAGGAGTCAAAAAGGTTCAACATAAACCTTCAGCCATTTTGATCTTACATATCCATTAGATCCCTAGGAAAACTGGTACATTCCGTTTTGTTCAGCTAGGAAAACTCTTACACTTTGACAAGATCTCGGAACGAAACTCAATTTGTGTACATCCCCTTACTTGAAGGTGTACGAGTTTTCCGCCCTTTGCACTTTACTCAGCGGCACGAGAAAGTGTACGAGTGTTCCGTTGTACCAGTTTTCCGGTGTACGAGTTTTCCTGGATCCGAATGTAATTACCATCACAACCAATCTCTACGGCGTAAAGTTTAAAATTAAGGCCTAACATCAGAATACATAAGCAATGAAGACAACAAACGTCATATACGAATGTTTGCCGCTCTTGCATTCATTCCACCCACTTGTGTAGACGATGGATTTTTAGCCATAATGCAGGATGCTCCCACAAATGATGCTGTTCAAGAATTTAATAATTTTATGGTAGATTAGTGGATGGACAATCCTGTTATTGGTCGATATGGAACTGTTATAAACAGCGTCACAGAAAAAGAAATTCCGTAGAATCGTGGCACGACAGATGGAGATTGAATAAATCTGTAAGAAAATCACATCCAAATATATTAGAACTTTTTTAAATTAAAAGATCTGACATTCAAAGAAAACATGAACTTTAATATGCCTACAAAAAAAAAAAAAAAAAGACTATATATATTTGGATAAAATAATCGAGAAAACGGTTCATGATTTCGAAACCGGAAAGAAGACATTAATTGAATGCTTGCGTGCTTTGGCATACACAGTGAAATTACAATATGTTAGATAAGTTCTTGAAATTGACGAAGTGCTACCAACAAAGCTATTTTCACTGCATTTTTCTGACAAAGATTTTTTCTGCATTTAGGACAAGAAAAATTAAAAGAAGGCTGAGTATAGTCTCAGAAACCACGATAATAATTTTTGGGGAACGAAGTCAGTCACCTCCTTGTGGTATTCCCTGGAAACTCAAAATGCGGCTAAAACTCTGAGCAAAACTAAATAACTAGTAAATAACACTAAAGCAAATAACTCATTTTATTAAGCGACTGGGAAAATGCATGGGAGGGGCGGAAAAATCGTCACTCCTGTTAAAACCAGAGGATGAAACGCCACGATTTTGAGCAGAGGATGAAACGGGACGTCACCGGTTTAATACTACCATTAGAAATAGGAAGCTAAGAGATATGAGTAAGTGAACTCATTAGGAAAGACAAACAGAAAAGTTGAGTGAAAGGAGAGGGTGATATATCTTTCAAACTCTGAACCGTGACGCCAGACCGGGAGGGAGGAAGGGGGCAAGGATAACCATGAATTCTGGTGAACTTCGTCATTTGCTTATTTAACAAGTCAGCCACCGTGTTCTGAGTTTTTTTTTTTTTAATCCAGGTGCAAGAGACTTTGAAACTTCCAGTGTTGGCCCGGCTCGGAATTTTTCACTTAACTAATGGGAGAAGAGATTGAGCCGGGTCGGGATTTGGGTCCATGCAGATAGCTAGTAATCCGCCATCTTGTCTCACATTTAAACCATTGTCTTGCTTTTCTTGCAATGTACATGTTTGCTATCGGTTTCGTTCCCAGTTATATACCGCAGGCTTTGATTTTGTTCTACAGAACCAACCTTTGAGAGATTAGGGGAGAACTCCCTCCCCAGGTCGTCCTCTAGTGTTGGCACCATGTGCAGGCAATCCGACAGGCAACCTGGGTGGTACGATCGCCCCAGGGCTCTCCGACACGCAAACTGACGGTTTGTAGCCGGCCCCTTAATCCCACCATCTTGGCTGTTACTTTTCCTGTAAGCTCATGATGAAGCTTCTCTGCTATCCCAGTTTTTAATCCTCCACAATGGACTGTGATTCACTGTGTGGTTCAACTTCCTGAAACAGTGGAAGGCAGGTCAGAAGCAAATGGTGCCACTCCAAGGTCAAAGTTCTTTTTCACGAGACCGAGGGCTTAGTAACAAGGCTGGCTCATCGCTTTGTCTTTCTGGTCGCTGAAATGGTCCTCGCCTGCGCTGTGGCTCCGATGCATGTCACTTGTTAGTGTGCGATGTAAAGAGCTCGCTGGATGCTGTTAACTCACGTTTGTTGCATTCGCCTTAGTTATCTGCTATTTGTTTGTATTTCTGACGTCGATTTTGTTTTATTTAATTTCTTTAGTACATCGTTTTCGTACAATGGCTGCCTGCGCTGTTGCTACGTGCCGAAATACCTGCGGGAATACGTAAGGGTGAAGCATAAGTTCACTGTTTCCCCATAGAAACGACCCTGTAGTTACAAAAAAACTGGGTTATAACAGGTGTTGCAGAGCAGATTCGTTTAATTTGATAGTAAGTACGATCAAATATAACGAATGAAAAAGATATTGAAATCGTCGGCCAATACAGTCAATTTACCGAGATCAAACGTTGAAAATGTCACTGCAAGAGGTGAAAGACAAAGGAGAAAAATACTGCATGATGCTTTTGATAGATTTAAAAATCTTAGTCCCAAAAAAGGTCTTTTGCAGAAAATGTAGCCCCAATTTGACCTGCATGAGATGAAGAGACAATTTTCTGCGTGAAACATGTTAAAAAAGAAAAGTAAATTTTTTAAATGACAAATTGTCAATAACTGAAAGAGCTAAACTTTTTTAAAACTGAAAGAAAAATATATATAAATATATATTTTTTAAAGAGCTTTTCTAGCAAAGCCAGCAGATGAAATCGTTCGCGCCGGCTTTTACTGAAACAAATCAGAGAGCTGTAAATTAAGGTAAAAAAAAACAATCGAAAATTGAAAAAAAATTACAAATGCTTTCGAAACATACTTAAAAAACAACAAAAAAAACCCGGGTGTAATCTCTCTTGTAGAGAGTAAAAGTCGAATTAAATGGACACTTGAATATCAGAAACGTTTCATAAAAATAACTGTAGACGAGGTTTGAAGAAACAATTTTCTGCGTGAAATGTGATATGCTCCAAAAAAAAAAATATATATATAATTTAAATGACAAATTATCAATTACGAAAAAAGAGCTTAACTTTCTGAAAATAGGATGAAAAAAAAAATATATATTCTAAAGAGCTTTTCTAGCAGAGCCAGAATATTTAATCGTCGCGCCTGTTTTTATTGAAACAAATCAGAGAACTGAAAATTAAGGTTAAAAAAAAACAAAATACGAAAAATCAAAAAATTGAAAAAAAAAAAAAGACAAATGCTACACAGGTAACCTCTCTTGTAGAGGGTAAAAGTAAAATTAAATGGACACCTGAATATCCGAAACGTTTCACAAAAATTACAGTAGCCGAGGTTTTGTTATTAACAAAAAAGCATTATTTTCGCGTTTGATGGAAGCAATACACATACACTGCTGGTCACCCAAAATGCAAAACCAAGAAGGAAGCATCCGATCGGCCAGAAATTCGCAGCATGCGTAGCCCGCGAGAGGTCATGCAAATGATTAGCACTGCAGGGCATATGCAAATGATTAGCACTGCAGGGCATATGCAAATCATGTGCGCCCGGCACGCCACCGATAAGCATTATAAGAAGGGTGCACAGAAGGCGGGGTGTAAGTAGTGGAAGTGTGTTGTGCTGCAGGACCTGTGCGTGGGAAGCTTCCCGATTCCTCGTAGCAGAATACGACAGTCATTCCAGCACGTTTCGGAGTTCGACAGAGGACGAACAGTGGCTTATCGCGACAGCGGTTTATCGTACCGAGACATCGGCGCCCGTGTGGGACGACATCCAGCCACGTGAGTCGAGTATGGATTCGGTGGGTGCAGGAGAGACTGACGTGAGCGATTGTCACAGCCGCGGCACATCACCGAACGAGAGGACTGGCATGTGTGCGGCGGGCATTGACCGCTCACACGGCAAATCACGAACGTTAGCGCAGGAATTAGGGTGTGTTGCGCAACAAACCGTGTCAGCACGTACCGCTCGACGTCGTCTGCAGGTGCGGGGACTTGTACCACTGCGCCCATTGCTCCGATTACCATTGACGTTACACCACCGGTGAGTGCAGCGGCAGTGGGCCGTTGAACGCCGCACCTTGACTGCAGAATGGCAAGACATTGTTTTCTCCGACGAATACCGCTTCTGCCTACAACACCACAATGGTCTGATCCACGTTTGGCGGCGAGAGATTGTATGACGCCTGCATTATGCATCGCCATACCGGTCCGTCGCCTGACGTTATGGTTTGAGGCGCAATTGGATATGACACCCGCACCCCTCTGGTACGCATCGCCGGTACACTCAACAGCCACCGCTACATCTCCGACGTTTTTCAGCTCCCTTACCTGCAGGACCTGCCAGCTGCCACGTTTCAACAGGACAATGCGCGCCCACACGTGGCACGCGCCGTGAAACAATTCTTCACGGCCCAACAGGTGTCACTGCTGCCATGGCCCGCCTGTTCTTCCGATATGTCGCCCATCGAACACGTCTGGTCGCGGATCGACACCCGAGTGACCCGGCAAGCACCACCCGTGGCTACGCCTGATGAACTGTGGCGACGTGTGGAAGCAGCCTGGACCGGCATACCTCAAGCCCACATCCAAAGCCTCTTTCGTTCGATGCCGCGGTGTGTAGCGGCCGTTATTGCCAGCCATGGGGGCCACACGAACTATTGATGTCTGCGTATTCCGCAAGTCGCACGGGCCTGTAAGCTCAATCGTTTCATCTTTTGTATCTGTCATGTGACCAGTAAATCTGGCTTTGCTATCTCGTGTCCTTCTTGGTGTTGCATTTTGGGTGGCCAGCAGTGTATATATAAAAGAGGAAACAATCAATGATATATTCTGCTTCACTCCGTTTTGTTTCTTTAAATCAATTCACCATTTTGTTTCATATTCGGCAGCTCAGTAGTTGTATTTATCATCAGAGTTCTCCGCACAGAGCAAAGCAAACGCGATTCCTAACACCAAGCCACGCATCCCAGCAACGTCACCAGCTGCACCTTCATGCATCTCAGCTACGTCACCAGCAGCAAAAACGTTCGTGACTGCCACGGAAAGTACCTCAGGTTCGATCCACTAAATACCCGCCGTGCGTCGGATGGGCACGTTAAGCCGTCGGACCCCGGGTACTGCATGGCCCCCGGTAATAAATAAGGGCGTCTTAACTCCCCCTTTCTACTTCGCTTCCGTGTCACTTTCCTATCGAGCACTCTAGCCCAAATCTCCTCCTAGCTTCCTATTTCTAAGGGTTGTTTAAGACCTGGGGTCAGACACTCCCTTCCTAAAACCTAAAATCCTCTACATTTGATCACCAGCCGTATCTTCCGGGGACAACTGAAAAGAAGCAGAAGGGGCCAGTCCAAGGTCAAAGTTGTTCTTCACTGGGCCTCAGAAGGGGCCAGTCCAAGGTCAAAGTTGTTCTTCACTGGTCACACAAGATGGTAAAAGCATTCTTGAGATTTCTTGTTTCATCAGTGGCCAGCACCCATTGTAGTAGTCAAATTCTTCAAACCTGTCTAAGGCGTGTGTGTGTTAAAATTTTCTTATTTTCGGTAATAAGACGCCCCTTCGGTTTCCTGTGTTAGCGTATGCCCGCAGAGAATTGTTGAGCTGTAATTTGTAAACTGTGGAATTCTTTTGAGTTGTAGATAATTTTTTTTTTTTTTTATAAAGAATTACAACCGCAACTTCATGCATCCCAGCATGAAGTTGATCGCCAGTCCAAGAAGAAACCTGCCAAATTGGCTTGGCAGTTAGTGTGAGAGTCTGGAGGAATTTGAAGCCGCTGTGGTACGGTGGAAGCATATCCGGCGCGTAACTGGTGGAAGACCCTGGGTTCGATTCCCGGTGGCGACCAATGAGAATTTTTCCGTGATTCACTTATAAACGTGGAAAGAGCGATGACCACTGTTTGACAAAGTATTTTCGCTAATCGCTCCTATTACTAGATGGTCACGGCTCACCGGGTAGACAATTTCTTGCTGGTCAAACGGGTCGGGTCAAGGTGTTCGTGCCTTGATTTCGACCCGATTTTATTTCCGTTTTATTTTTGAACAGAAAAATATTTCAGAAAATCCTTCAGAGGTCTTTTGAAATAATTCTTCATAGCTGCAGAGTATGATCCAGGAACTTGCTGAGAAATGGGGCTTAAAAAATTAACTTTCACAAGACAATACTGATGCGCAATTCTTTCACAAGGAATGAAGATTTGTCAGTTGAGTGGGAAAAGCTGGAGATAACCAATTCCTACATGTACCTTGGGCAGCAGATGTCAAGCAAGGGTCACATTGATGAAGAAATTTAATTGGCGTATAAAACTTGGAGAGTTTTTGGAAGGAACAGTAAAAATTTTTAGAGCAAGGTGCCACTATGTCTTAAAAGAAATGTGTTTAATGAATGCATCCTTCCAGTGCTTATGTACGGAGCAGAGACGTGGACCTCAACTAAAAAGACAGACTGCAGAAAACTGAAAGCAGCGTGAAGATACATGCTGGGGGTCACCAAAAAAAGGTAAAAAGAAGGAACTCTTAGATAAGGAAAATAAGAGTGGAAGATATCTCGATCAGAATAAAATCCTTGAAATGGCAATGGGCTGGTCATATAACGAACAACCGACATTTTACACTGGATTCCAAGGAGCAGGAAAAGACCCCCCCCCCCCCAAAAAAAGGCCATGTGGGGAAGTGGGTGTACATGGGCGCCTGCAGGAAATTTTTCAAGAGGGGGGTCAAATGTAATTAAGGTTGGCTAATATGTATGTAGAAACCAGTAATTCGTGAAAACGAAAGATTTATACTATTACTACTTACTACATTAGAACACTACGACTATTATTACTATTAATTGATGCTGCTCTTGAAGAAAGTGTATGTTAGTAATAGTCATGTATAGACAGTCCGTTGTGGAAGAAACTTGGGGAGACCTTCATCCAGCAGTGGATTGATAATGATGGGCTATGATATCAGTTTATAGCTCAAAGCAGATTTGTCAGTCAGGCCAGAGTCGGGTCCAGTTATGTGGCGTCCGGGTCCAAATTTTTTGACCCGTTTCCAACTCTGCCCATTAGCGGAAATTCTTCGTCATATGGATAAGGAAATAGTGAGAACGAAAAAAAAAAAAAAACCCCTTCAGAGGTATTGAAATACTGTACTAATACTATTATCATACGAAAGTAACTGCAGAAAAAGGTTCTGAAAATTCTGTGAAATGCAAATTTCTTTCCGTCGTTTCCCAGAAAAGGCTATATCAGAAATATGCTTTAATTCACGAAAGCAATCACGGAAAGTGGCTTGTGAATTAAAAAAAACAACTTTACACTAGCTTACATTTTTCTACTAGGAAAACTGCTGTACGTCGTTAACTCCCACAACGGTAAACTTCTGCAGCTTCTCATAAAGGAGGTTTTTATTCAAATCGTGTTGTCAAAGCGCAGGAGTTCTTATAGTGGAACAAAACTAAATGTAGGAGTTTTCCTAGTGATTATAAATGAGTATTTGGGATCATAATGACACAACGTTTATGTAGAAGCTTTCAGACTCACTAAACGTTGAATAATAGTTTTAATATTTGGCACATAACACGCAATTAATGCTAATCAAAAGACTCAACAGCCGAATCTTATTAGAAGTCGTATGGTTCAAAGATTCAAAAAAATTGGAATTTCAGGTTTTAAGCTTTTTTTAATCCATGCATCTTTTTAGGTTTAATTTGATACCAAATCTATGTAATTATTTGCAGTAGATCACATTTTATGAGCGTTTGTACGACGGAGGGCAATGAAATCGCCTCATCATTGGTTGTGCCTAAAAAGTGCTGAAAGCTGGTGCAAGTTGCAGGAGGCAGTAGATAAAAATGAACCATATGACCATACACATTTACCAAGAGTTATGAAGGAAATTAAACCCATTTTTAGAGATTTAGCCAATCCGTAGCTCCTCCAGAAATGTTTACAAGGTGGCACTCAAATTCCTAGTCCTTTGAATAGCACAATTTGGTCAAGAATTCCGAAATCTAATTTTGTAATGAAAACATTAGAATTAGGTGTTTATGAGTCTGTAAAGCTACTTTTAATATGGGGAACACTGTGGAATGTGAACTTTTGAAAAATTGGGAATTTCTCCTGGGATAAATTGTACAGACACATTGGGGGGGGGGGGGATCTGAACTGAGAATTGCAAAAGCTGAAAAGGCTATTCAAGAAATTGATAAAGTGTCGCCACAAGGCCAGCCTAGCCAAAAAGAAGTTGGAGGTCATGTACCAAGAGCAGGAGGACCCAGAATATCCTTCATATGGAGCTGGGATGCATTAAGGTAAGATTAGCTGCATTAATTGCCTCAGTGTTAGCTTTCAGTGCGTTTCCGGGGAAAAAACATTTTTTTTTACACATAGGCACGCTTTTCTCGAGAACCATAGCGGATATCTGCATGCGCTTTTTTTTAGTTTTGTTCCTCATATCTAGCTCTACATTTGTACAAGGGGGAGTTTTAAAATTCTTATTAATAATGAAAATATATTACTTCACAATTTTTGGCATTTTTTTAGAGCAATTTTCAAACAATTTTTATCTTAACTTTTTTCAAGAAACCCTCTGCATAAAATGTCATTTGAATTGTGTAGTTTTCAATACGAAAAAATTAAGCTTACATCTGTTGCAGTCAGTAGCGTGACTAGCACAACGCCCCCCCCCCCCTCGAAAGATTGATTTACTTCAGCACCCCTAAGCAGTCATTTTCCCCAGGATTTGGAACACGAGGTAGGATGTATTTTTCTGTCTGTGGGTGTCGTCGCATTTGCGACCGGGGTTGAAATGGGAGCATATGCGACCGGCAGGGCCAAAGAGGAGTGGGGAAGAAAGGAGGGAGGCAGGGGGGGCACCTGGGGTCTTCAACGGTCAACGCTACCGGGGTTGAAAGGGTCAGATGGTTAAGTGGGTTCAAGGTCTAGCAGATCACGTTTATAGGCATTAATTGAAGAAACAATTTTCGCACTCTTTAATTTCTCTCACTTTATGTATGAATTACCATTTAAATTCTTGCAGTAACAGAAATTTTAAATTTTGTCATCGATGTTTTGATGCTTTCGTAATTACTTCGTTTTTCAGTCTTGGAAAAAAAAAAATGAAATTTGGAAACATTTTTGGATTTCCTTTCTTACTAAAAGCGCGAAGAAACTTTCAATTAATTCTGAATCGCAATAATATTCGCACACGAATGGAATAAAATCTCCGGCAGTTTGTCGTAGAGAAAGTACTATGGCTATTGCTTGGGAAAAGGAAGTGTTTTATTTTCTATATACAGATCAAGTTTTACTATGGGTGTCTTCAGCTACAATCCAGAAATATGAGTAAAACCTCTTATTTTGTAAATACAACAAATATCAGACTTTTGCTAAAAAAAACTATTAAACAGGAAATGGTGATGACAGCATACCGCTAATTTTAGGTTTGGGGCACTTGGATATTTTTTGCAAACGGTGAGCCACAAAAGATCTGCTTCCAGAGCTGTTTATGGATCGCCAGTCCGATACTGAGCGTTGGTATGAAGATCTGAAATTTACAACAGCTATTTCTGCAGATTTTTTAGAAATAATAATTCCGGATACGTGTAAAATAATCTATGAGGAATTAAAAGAGCAATATATAAAGGTAGGAAAGTTTTCTGGGGAACGATATTTTCTACATTTTCTAACCAATTGTTATGTGATTGTAATAAAGCCAGAGGATAAATAAGCTGTTCTTAAAAATGACAAATGAATCAAAGCCATATTATTTAATATTTTGTGGAGATCTAAAATTCATGTGGGAGAAACCGCGCGTTCAAACTGAAGTATGTACTTCGGTACAAAGCAACTTCCTTTACGGTGTAGAAAAACGCATTTCCGTAGTTCGCGTGATGGTCGCAAATACTACCAGTTTCCACACACGGCATCGTCAGCACCCCCCCCTAATCTGACCTCGCTCCCTTCTTTCTTTCCTCATCCCTCAGCGTTAAGCCGGTTGCATTTACTACCATTTCAACCCCGGTCGCATACGACTGCTTGGTGTGTGTGGGGGGGGGGGGTCAAGAGGTCGAGGAGAATTTCTGGTAAAGTGAGATACCTAGACTAGAGCCCTGTTGTAGTTTTAAATGATTTTTGAAGCAGAAGTACATAATGTAAGGTTTTCAATCAGCCAATCAGGATTAACAACGTGCGCTGACTGATGCATGAGCGTGTGAATTTATATTTTATCGCAAGAAACTAATTAGGTAAAATATACTTTAATGGTCACAGCCAGTAACTATGACTTCATAATCACCCATTTCACTTGTTTCTGAAGTGCTCAGTTTATGTGAAATGTCTGCCTCTAAAGCTTTGAACAGTTGACGTGCTAAACAAATCATCATTCTTTTAATCAAAAACGGCACTTGGATTTAATTGATTATGCGCAAAAAGAGCTGGTCGAGCTTTGGAAGTTTCTTCGCGCGCTTTTTTCTTTTCTTTCGCCGATACTATGCTCTACTTGGACGCTTTTGTGACATTTTGCAAATGGATGCCGTTCGCTTGTATGTTTAAAGTTTCCACTCAGTAAATGAGACTGGCATACATACTACTAAGAGCAAAGCAATGTGTAATTGTTTTGTCCAAAACTAAAGTACTGTAAATCACTTGAAGAAATCACCCTCTTTTACATGCAGAACTGCGGCTGCTGTTAATAATTGTTGGTGCCTGTCATGTACGTAATCCTAGGTAACTGACTCTTTTCTCGATCCTCCATGGGGAAATCCCAACGTGGTTCGTACTTTTCCTGAGAGGGCGATTGGAGAGCAATCGTATTGCCTACAATCCGTTGGAGAACGATAGTATTACAATCCATTGCGGAGCGATCGTATTACAATCCGGAGCCCAAAGACCGAATAGCTTCAATCCGTAGGGCATCTAGTATTTTAAAAAATAAACTTGGCATTTATTTAGGCAAAGCTTATATATGTATTAAAGGAAAATATGAATTTTTGGATTGTTTACGAATACGTTCGGATTTTTTTCATAAAACCATTACTGGCAGCTGCAGTACGCCCCTTCGTTAGCTGCGCCCCCACACAGCTGTGGGGGCGCAGGTAGTTACGCCACTGGTTGCAGTTTCTGAGATAAAATGTACCTGAAGTTGTGCAAATTAACATGGGGAAGATGGTCATCCGACTCCCCTTAAGTGCTTACAAGAAACCTGGGCTGCGGAACTTCAGGGACCATCTTAAGATTTGAAGTTACGACCTAAATATTTTGTATTTGAAAACTGTAAGCTAATAAAAGTTACTTACGGATCAGTCTTGTGTTTACAAGGCGCATAGGCTGCTAGCCTTTTTGGAAGATTTTCAGTTACAACCTAAGGATTTGGTATTTATAAACATAATAGGCACTCCGAGGATCAGCTGTTTACAAAGCACCTAGGTTGTTGGCTAGGTGCCTTGTAAAAAACTTAGAAATTATCCATTAAGAGCGTTTTATTAGACTTCATAACAGTGTACAAATACAAAATATTGAAACTTCAAATCTTCCAAGAAGTCACGCTGCTTAAGTACCGTGTTAGCACCTGAAGATCGATTAGTTTCTTTATTGATTAGCTTTTTATTGCATGTCTCATGCCAAATTTTTAAATCATAACTCAATATTTAGTGAATCTGAAAGCTTCTACATAAACCAGATGCCATTATCTTACGTACGCATTTACATTACTAAGAAAACTCGTTCATTTTGTTGTCAGTACAAAACACACGCGCTTTGACATGATCTCAGAAAAGAACGCAATTTTGTCCATTCAAAACTACTGCGCATGTGGGTTGCTCGATGGTCTGTTCTTAATGTATCAAAAGCAATGCGAAACTGAAGGGAACAACACAGTTATGAAGGGCGGAAAAAGGTGGATTCCAAATGTGAACGACAGGTGCATCACTTTGTACAAGTCTCAGTCAAGTGCTGAATGCAACAAGGGTCAGACAAACAATCGTACATCATAACATAGGTTGCACAATGGCATGAATTCGCTCCAAGAGGCTCAATATACTGTGTGCTCGAATAACAGACCCTCTTGCCTTCCATTTATATGGACGTTATTAAGATTACTTAAATACTGTAAGATCTAACGTATAACTAAAGGTTCCACGAAATAAGGCCTTCCATAATAAAGAAAGGCGATATTAAATTCACCTAGCTTTTTTGCTGGATTCGTCCCCCCATGTGTATTAAAAGCTACCACCACAGCAAGTTCGAAGTGAATCATTTCTTAATTTTAGTTATTTCCTCAATCCTCTTTTCTCTAACTTTTGTTTGCTTGTTCTTTCGTTTTGGTAAATTTTAAGCTAGGAAAGTTAATTTACAAAAGAAGCGGAAAAAACTGGATCAGTTTTACTGAAGAAATGAAGTTCAACACAGAATGATTTATCACCTAATCCTCTCCACCCTCTCTGGACGATTCTTCAACTCGCTTTTCTCCACTCTCTCTGGACGATTCTTCAACTCGCTTTTCTCCACCCTCTCTGGACGATTCTTCAACTCGCTTTTCTCCACCCTCTCTGGACGATTCTTCAACTCGCTTTTCTCCACCCTCTCTGGACGATTCTTCAACTCGCTTTTCTCCACCCTCTCTGGACGACTCTTCAACTCGCTTTTCTCCACCCTCTCTGGACGACTCTTCAACTCGCTTTTCTCCACCCTCTCTGGACGACTCTTCAACTCGCTTTTCTCCACCCTCTCTGGACGACTCTTCAACTCGCTTTTCTCCACCCTCTCTGGACGACTCTTCAACTCGCTTTTCTCCACCCTCTCTGGACGACTCTTCAACTCGCTTTTCTCCACCCTCTCTGGACGATTCTTCAACTCGCTTTTCTCCACCCTCTCTGGACGATTCTTCAACTCGCTTTTCTCCACCCTCTCTGGACGATTCTTCAACTCGCTTTTCTCCACCCTCTCTGGACGATTCTTCAACTCGCTTTTCTCCACCCTCTCTGGACGACTCTTCAACTCGCTTTTCTCCACCCTCTCTGGACGATTCTTCAACTCGCTTTTCTCCACCCTCTCTGGACGATTCTTCAACTCGCTTTTCTCCACCCTCTCTGGACGATTCTTCAACTCGCTTTTCTCCACCCTCTCTGGACGATTCTTCAACTCGCTTTTCTCCACCCTCTCTGGACGATTCTTCAACTCGCTTTTCTCCACCCTCTCTGGACGATTCTTCAACTCGCTTTTCTCCACCCTCTCTGGACGATTCTTCAACTCGCTTTTCTCCACCCTCTCTGGACGACTCTTCAACTCGCTTTTCTCCACCCTCTCTGGACGATTCTTCAACTCGCTTTTCTCCACCCTCTCTGGACGATTCTTCAACTCGCTTTTCTCCACCCTCTCTGGACGACTCTTCAACTCGCTTTTCTCCACCCTCTCTGGACGATTCTTCAACTCGCTTTTCTCCACCCTCTCTGGACGATTCTTCAACTCGCTTTTCTCCACCCTCTCTGGACGATTCTTCAACTCGCTTTTCTCCACCCTCTCTGGACGATTCTTCAACTCGCTTTTCTCCACCCTCTCTGGACGACTCTTCAACTCGCTTTTCTCCACCCTCTCTGGACGATTCTTCAACTCGCTTTTCTCCACCCTCTCTGGACGATTCTTCAACTCGCTTTTCTCCACCCTCTCTGGACGACTCTTCAACTCGCTTTTCTCCACCCTCTCTGGACGACTCTTCAACTCGCTTTTCTCCACCCTCTCTGGACGATTCTTCAACTCGCTTTTCTCCACCCTCTCTGGACGATTCTTCAACTCGCTTTTCTCCACCCTCTCTGGACGATTCTTCAACTCGCTTTTCTCCACCCTCTCTGGACGATTCTTCAACTCGCTTTTCTCCACCCTCTCTGGACGATTCTTCAACTCGCTTTTCTCCACCCTCTCTGGACGATTCTTCAACTCGCTTTTCTCCACCCTCTCTGGACGATTCTTCAACTCGCTTTTCTCCACCCTCTCTGGACGACTCTTCAACTCGCTTTTCTCCACCCTCTCTGGACGACTCTTCAACTCGCTTTTCTCCACCCTCTCTGGACGACTCTTCAACTCGCTTTTCTCCACCCTCTTAGTGTGGCTGAGGACTGACCTTAACCTGGGAAGAACGAACTCAATTTCCAATGCTTAGAACTTCAGTAGTATTAGTCTCGATCTATTGAATTATGCCCCTAACTGTGTTCATGTAGGAGCAACTAATTTTATTACATTTCCTAATTTTTCAAAAAGAGGTGACCACAAATCTGCGTGCCCCTGATAATAGGAATTTTTAGTGGACTTTTTTTTTTTGTGCATACCCAATTGACACTATTCAAACTCCACTACAGGTGTTTGCATTTAACAATTGCATCGGTAGGTAACAGAAATTTATTTCTGAGAAAGCTTTTAGGCTTAGGTGAACTAAGCCTAAAAATTCGTGCCTAAGTAAACGCCCAATATTAACATGATTTGCTGTGTAAACGTTGTGAATAAGACATTGGTAGAATAAAAACTGTTTAAAAGGCCTCTGCCTGGGACCTATGACTTTAATATTCAGTGCCTAAGTAAAAGCGCAATGCTATTGACTTGATTTGATACGGAAACATTATGAATATGAAGTCTGCAGATTAAAAGCTGTTAAAAAGGCGAAGGTGTAGGGCCTATGAATTAAGTAAAAGAAAAATATTACAAACTTGACATGTTATGTAAATATTTATTTAGTGCCTAAGTAAAAGCACAACGTTATTAAAAAAATTCCACCTTAGGGTCCTTTTCTGAACACAGCATGAATTATGCTGTAATTCTAGCTTGTCTTACATAGAATGTTCTCTTGAAATTTGTTTGGAGTTCCCAATTAAATAATCAATATACAAGAAACGGTAATATCCCCCCCCTCTTGAACTCTTATGGCTATTTGCCCTAAACTCTTATGAACCAGCATGGAAATTCAGACAAACAAGAGCTCCTTCCCGTCGTTAGGCACCTTGGAAAACTGCCACACATTATTCATGAACTTGGAAAACTGCCACACATAATTCGGAAACTTGGAAAACTGCCACACATTATTCATAAACTTGGAAAACTGCCACACATTATTCATAAACTTGGAAAACTGCCACACATAATTCGGAAACTTGGAAAACTGCCACACATTGAAAGTGTTCCTCTGAGGAACAGCCATTTGTGCCCCTGCAACAAGTTCGGCTGGAGTTGATTCTCGAAGCTTTTCACTTCAGCTTTGACAGTAGGGGGAGAAGGTCTGAGGGGAGGACAGCATACTTAAACAGAAGAACGGCGTTCCTCTAGGCCAAGCAGAGACAAACAAAGGTGTAATTCAACTCTCCAACGCTAGGGCCGGATTAAGAGAGGGACTAGCTTCCACTTTCCGGGAAATTTTCCCTTTTTAGGGAAAATTTGCCCTTGAGAGGGAAAAAAGGGGTAATTCTTAGATTTTGTTCCATATTTTATTTTATATGTACTCCTCATTTTTCTTTTTATAAGAAAAAGAAATGATGAATACATATAAAATAAAAATCTTTTTTTTTTTTTTAAGTTATTTTGACTGCTGCTTTGCAGAGATACATAAAGACTTCAAAAATTGTGATGTAAATAAAATCTGAGAGGTTCTCCACCAAAATTTGGTTTGATTTAGTGTAGGGTATCCTGCCTGATTTCAGATTTGGAAAGACCTTAAACTTTTACGCAAAACTTCGTTTCTGAACATGAAAATAGGAAAGTCAGAAATATATCTTGGCTTTCACTTTTGATTGAACCATGAGCAATATATATTTAAATAATTAAGATAAATAATTGTTTCAATAAAATGTATCTATTTTAAATGTTATACAATTAATGCTGTTGATTTTTTCATTACTAAACTCACGAAGGAAGGATCAAGGCAATAATTTATTGCTTTTCTTTTTCTGTGTAACGGATTTTTTGCTTTTGATGCCTTTATCACACACACAAAATGCGAAAATTGCATATGAATTTTTAACTATGAAATATATTCTTGCCAATTGTAACAAACAGTAAGTAACCCACGGGGGGGGAGTTATTTTTTACTTGTTACACAAATTTGAAAATTGAATACTGTGAACTGGAAACCGAAGCTTTTTGATTTTCCATAATTGAAGATGATTCAAAAAATTAGCAACTTTTTTCGCTCTTCTCTGTTGATTTCATATTTAATTTAAAGCTCTTCTCAAGAGAAAGCTAAGAAAACGAATGAAATGCTTTTCATTTGCTTTTATTTATATTTAAATAGGATTCGATGGCTTCTGATCATTCGTTCGAAAGGGGTCTGGGTTCAAATCCCGTGAAGCTTGGATGTTGTGTTCGTCTTACGGCACGGGCTCTCTCCCTTCCCTGGAACCAGTGGCCCTAAATTAGGGATGGATAATAGCTCATAGACCATTAAATTCCGGTGGTTGGTATCACCGCCCCCAAAAAGACCAGAGCGAAGTGTTTCCCTAATCCACAGTACTAATAACAAAACAAATCTTAGTGTGATTAACTACCGAAGTACACGAAAGCCTCGTGTTTATAATCCAGCACAGCATTGACGAACTAACTGCCATTTTGTGGGCGATTTAATTTGTCTTAATAGAAATGTCTTCACAAAAACTCAGTTTAGTAGAAGAGCTTAGACTTAAAAAAAACCGCATTTCTTGGTGTATTTGAAGAGCATGCGCAGACCTAAATATCGAGGCATTCCAAAATTAGTTTGCCGCCCCGGTGGTGCAGTGGTCTAAGCGATGGCTTTTGATCATTCGTCCGAGATGGGTCTGGGTTCGAATCCTGAGAAGGCATGGATGTTGTGTTTGTCTTACAGCACTGGCTCTCCCCTTCCCTGGAATCAGTGGCCCTTAATTGGGGACGGGCGACGGCTTACAGCCCATTGAGTTGCTCATGGTGGTTATTAAACATCCAATCAAAAAAAAAAAAAAATTCTTTGTTAAATGGTTATGTGCAACAACTCTATTATTTTCATGTTGCTGTCACAAAATTAGTATTCAGAAAGTGTCGTGGATATATAGCATAATTTTTCCATGCAATTTGCGCAGGGAAATTATTTAGGAATTTGTATTTTGATACAGGGGGAAAAAAAGGGATTTTTTTTCTTGAAGGAAAAAATTACAGAAGCTCAGCTCATATGATTTCTACTTGGTTAGAAACAGAGGTTGGAAGACTAAAACAGATTTCAAGGCAGTGATTCACCAAGGATGGTTTCATGTCGTGTGTACAGCAGGATAGGCGAGAAATTTTAGCTTTTCCACTACCATCCACCCCACACCTAATTGGCACTAGGAACCCTTAACGCTCGAAGTCCCCTGTGGCTTTACACTGCATAACGAAACAGATGCACTAAGAAAAACATACAATGTCAAATCCTTTTGAAATCCAAAACAAAATCTAAGAATCATAAAATTTTAATTCGTGTTCATGTGAGAACAATGAAAAGTAGCTACTTAATATGAAAACTTTGCAGATAATTTAGTAGTTGCAGTTTCGTGTTTTAACGGACTTCATAATAATTCCGTCATAAGTTCGGGGAGGGGGGCCCTCAAATGTCTCAGCTTTATGGCCCACTCAAATTTCATAGCCTAGAGGTCCACTTGGTACTAATCCGGCCCTGCCCACACTATAAGAATAAATAATAAACATCTGAAACTAAAACCTAACTAAAATAAATTAAAACATAAGTAATATAACTAATTCCTCGAGAAAAGGCTGGAGACATTTTGCTTTTAGGTGTAGTTACTGATCATGGAAAAGCGAAGTGTTCCTTCGAACAAATGAGGCTCTTCTGCCATTTTGGGGAAAAAAAAAAAACGATGTTCTTGTAATACTGGGTAACTTTATTTAGTTGAAGTAGGGCCAGATCGAGCTTTTGCGGAGCCAGGAACAAGATTTCACTGTGGGTCCTAGAAAATAAATTTCATATTTTAACAAGTTAATAAAACCATTGGATTGATTATGATACGCTTTCCAGGATGCCAGAAATCATTACTCAAGTTATGAGGTTTGTCTTACGGCACTGGCTCTCTACCTTCCCTGGAACCAGTGACCCTAAATTAGGGACGGGCGACTACTTATAGCCCATTGAGTTGCTCCCGGTGGTCGTTATACCTCCAATAAAAAAAAAAAAAGTTATGAGGATAATGATCCCATTTCGATTATATTTAACAGAATTGGTTCAGTGTACCCCCAGAACAACATGATAGTTTTGTCGCAATCGAAACATTTTTACGTAAGTTATAACGCATAAGGGCATGGAATGGATCACGCTCCTGTCCTGACCTTTGATCCCATTTAGCTTATTTTCAATGGGGTTCGTCCCCAGGTAGTTCTCTACCACATTAAAATTTCATCGAAATCGAACCATTTTTATGCGAGTTATCGTGTGGACGGACAGACAGACGAAGCTGGAGCATATACGCTTCTTCAACCTACGGTTTGAAAGCGTAAATAAAGCCATTGCGTGAAGGATGTTTTCCGTAAAGAATAAAAAACTGTCAAAGACAAAATGGTTATCCCAAAGAAGCATTTGCTTTTAAGCTTAAGAAAAAGACTGTAACGTGGATTGAAATTTTAGATTGTTAAAATCTACGGTTTTCTTTCCAGGGAGAGCGGGGTTGAAGTTGTATTTTGATTCTTATAAAAACTGCCACACCATACGATACAAAGACAACTAATCTGTGTAGTGAATATTTTTGCACTGCAAATATTTTTGTGTAGGAAATAAGGATCCTTATATATAAATTCCTATAGTTTTTTTCCCCCTTGATACACGTCATAGTGATTCATTTTTAAAGAGTAATTGATGAATTAGCGACTTTTTAAACTTAAATCATTGTCAACCTTTATCAATCCACTGCTTGATGAAGGCTTTCCCAAGTTTCTTCTACACCGGTTCGTCGTGCGTTAGTCTTCATATCACTCACGCAGGCTTTCGAATTTCACCCACCCATCTCCTATGTAGTCTGGGTCTGTTGCTGTCCCTTGGAATCTGGTTTAGAATTTCGGTGGTCCGTTCTGGCAACATGTCCAGCCCATTGCCATTTTAGAAACTTTGCTCTGATCATGATATCTTCCACTCTTGTCATTTCCCCTTATCCACGAGTTCCTCTTATCTCTCCTCGTTACACCAAGCATGCACCTCTCCGTGCTTCTTTCAGTTGTCTGCAGTTTTTGTATGCCTTTTTCACCCTTTTCAGCCATAGGTTGAAGAAGCGTATATGTTCCAGCTTTGTCCGTGTGTCCGCACGATAACTCGCGTAGGTTCGATTTCGATGAAATTTTAGTATGTGGAAGGGGACAACCTGAGAAGCAACCCTATTGAAAATGGGCGAAATTGGGTCACACAGGAGCGGGATCCATTCCATCGCCCTTATGCGTCATAACTTACGTAAAAATGCTTCGATTGCGACAAAACTTTGTTGTTCCGGAGGTATCCTGAACCAATTCTGTTAAATATCATCGAAATGGGGTCAAAGGTCAGGGCACAGGAGCGGGATGTATTCCACAGCCATTATTCTCATAACTTGGGTAATGATTTCTGGTATGTTTGAAAGCGTACGTATCATAATCAATGCATTGCATGATTTTACTAACTTGTTTAGTTAAGGTCCTAGTCTCTGCTCCGTATATAAGCAACGGAACGATGCATTGGTTATATTTTTTTCTTTTTAAGACATAATTGCATATTGCTCTTTAAAAATCTTTCTTTCAAAAGCTGTACAACCAAGTTTTATACGTCGATTAATTTCATCAGTGTGACGTTTGCTAGATAACCGATACCTACTTTTACCTTGGACAGCAGATGTCTCCCGCTTTTCCCCATCAATCAATATATCTGCAGTTCTTGTAAAAGCATTGTGAATCAGTTTTGTCTTCTGAAAGTTCATTTTTAATCCCACTTGTCGGCAAGTTCCTGGATCATACTTCCGCACTCCTATATGAAAGTTTTTATTATTATTTTTTTTTTAAATTTCTAATGTTTTTAAAATCGCAGAATCCATATGTAGCCCCAAAACAACTTTGATATATTTTTTTTTTTTGTGAAGTATCTGATTTCTACACTGCAAACTAAATATATGAAAGTAGCTGCCACAAAAATAAGGATTTTTTTTTATTGGAGGTTTAACGACCACCGTGAGCAACTCAATGGGCTATAAGCAGTCGCCCGTCCCTATTTTAGGGTCACTGGTTCCAGGGAAGCAAGAGAGCCAGTGCCGTAAGACAAACACAACATCCATGCCTCACCGGGATTCGAACCCGGACCCCGTTCAGACGAATGATCAGAGGCCATCGCTTAGACCACTGCGCCACCGGAGCGGCGGAAATTTATTAGCTGTTTAATGAATGCGGAAAATATTAAGGTGGATGCAATCACTTTAAATCTCCAAATGTCATCTGCACTGCAAAGGGCGATACCCTGTTCAAAAGTGAGGGAGGGAGGGAAGGAGATAGGAACTAAAAAAAAAGAAGGAAAAAAATTTATATCTTTAAGGACATCGCACCTCAAAACTAAAAAAAAAAAAATTCTTCCGAAAATGATTAGTGTCGCGCAGTGGTTTAAGCGATGGCTTATGACCATTCGTCCGGATTCGAATCCCGGTGAGGCATGGATGTTGTTTGTCTTACGGCACTGGCTTTCTCCCTTCCCGGGAATCAGTGGCCCTAAATTCTTGACGGGCTACAGGTTATAGCCCATTGAGTTGCTCACGGTAGTCGTTAAACCTTCAATCAAAAAAAATAAAATAAAAATAAACTGGGGTTCCCGTGAAAGTTCAGGGTCCGTATGGTGCCGCCGGTCCTGGGTTGAACAGAGGAAATGTTCAGACTAGTTTCGTCGATTGTTTAGTTGAAATTAAGTTTTCATAGTGTTTCTTATCGACATACGCTACCTGTTGACTGATGTGTTATTTTCCTATTTTCAAGAAGTTGGAATCTTCCCAATTTTCAAGAAGTGGGTGTTTGTATGGGCACATCTTCATAACGGTAAGTTACTCTCCTGATGCATGCAGAATGCTAACTAAGCAATCCATGCATCAGAGGAGTAACGTACACCGATGAGCCCATTCCATTATGACCACCGCTAGCCTAGAGAAATGAACGTGTCTGGAGACTGAACGGTGGCGCGCGCAGGTGAAGTTCACAGAGCAGTATATATACAACCCGAGGACCGGCTTTCGGTTACTAGAGTGCTCAGAGTCAGAATGGGAAAGGCTGCCGATTTATCAGAGTTTGATAAAGGACAAATTGTGATGGCAAGGTGCCTGAGAACTAAGCTTTCGGAAACGACGCGGCTTGTGGGTTGTTCACGTGCCGCTGTAGTTAGTACGTATAAACAGTGGTGCACAGATTACTAAACGTCGCCCGCAGCTCACTGATGGCAGGGGATCGGAGACTGTCGCGCATTTTTCACATTGACCGCAGGGCCACAGTGCGACGAATCACCCGCAGCTACAACAGTGGTGATCAGGGCAATGTGTCACAGCACACAGTTCATCGCAGCCTTCTGCGCATGGGCCTGCGTAGCCGAAGACCCAGCCGGGTCCCCATGCTCACCGCACGTCATCGCCAACAACGCATGAAATGGGCCCAAGATCATCTAGATTGGACAGTGGATGATTGGAAGAAAGTGGTCTGGTCTGACGAATCAAGATTCCTGGTGCATCAGGTAGACGGCCGAGCGCGGATACGCTGATTACCAACCTAGGCTATGGCACCTGGATGCACTGTTGGGCGGAAACAGGCCGGATGTCGCGATGTTATGCTGTGGGTGATGTTTTCTTGGGACATTTTATGCCCGATTACTCCAATAGCACCATCCCAGACAGCTGTCGGGTATCTTGAACATAGTTACGGGCCAAGTTCACCCATTCATGGTAACTCTGTTACTGCTGGTGATGTCCACTACCAACAGGATAGTGCGTCACGCCCCACTGCCAGAATCGTCGAGGAGTGATTCGAAGAACATGCTGGAGATTTTCTGTTGATGCTCTGGCCTCCAAATTCACCTGACGTGAACCGAATCGATCAATTGTGATTCGACTTGTAAAAACGGGTTCGCGCTAAATGACCACCATCCCGAAATGTACGGGAACTGGAGGACCTGCTGTTGAAATTATGGGACAAGATACCCCAGGAAACGCCGCTCCGGTGGCGCAGTGGTCTAAGGCGTTGGCCTCTGATCATTCGTCCGTAAGGGGTCCGGGTTCGAATCCCGGTTAGGCATGGATGTTGTGTTTGTCTTACGGCACGGGCTCTCTCCCTTCCCTGGAGCCAGTGACCCTAAATTAGGGACGGGCGACTGCTTATAGCCCATTGAGTTGCTCACGGTGGTCGTTAAACCTCCAATCAAAAAAAAAAAAAAAAAAAAAAAAAAAAAAAGATACCCCAGGAATACCTATTTCCACCTCATTGAATCAATGCCTCGCAGAGTGGCCGCTGTTTTGTGGGTTAAATGGGGTTCTACAGCTTATTTGGTAGGTGGCCATAATGCAATGACTCGTCAGTGTACATTCGTAACCGACGAACACTCCTAGAATTTCCGAATGAGAGTAGTGTTTTTTAATGAGGGAGCTATTTGTTTTCTTGTGATGCATACGTCCCAATATTTTCGTATGAACAAAAATGGCACAACACGCCCGCTAAATATCGCATGTTTTTGTTTCGTTTCGCAAAAAATCTCTTCTTTTTATGTAGAGGATTTTAGGAAGGGAGTGTCTGAACCCAGGTCTTAAACAACCCTTTAGGAATAGGAAGCTAGGATATTTGGGCTAAAGTACCCGATAGGAAAGTTTTACGGAAGCGAGGTAGAAAGGGGGAGGAAGACGCCCTTATTTATTACTGGGGGGGCATCCCTTGTGCCGACGCTTAACGTACCCATCCGACGCACGTTCGTACCTGCCCAGGATCGAACCTGATATTTTCTCCATGGCAGTCACGAACGCTGACCACTAGGCCACCCGCATCCCTCGTTCGCGTTTCTCATCGGCGTTCAAACATATTTGAGCACCTACTCCGCTGACATCTCCTGCATATCCAAGTGCTCATTAATTACGTACCCAACACGTTCCCTGGATATCTCCAGTGTCTCCTCAGCTATTGTTTTAGCCGAGATTCGCCGATCTGACAAAACAAAGTCATGAACACCATCAACAATTTCGGGTGTTGTCTCTGTTGAAGGCCTCCCAGATCTTTGCTGCATCTTCGATCTGTCTCCACGCTGAAAGTTGGCACACTATTTCTTCACAATTGAATATGAAGGGCACTTGTCACTTAATGTTCGCGTCATACACTCGTAGATTTCCTTTGCAGTTTTGATCTGCAGGAACAGAAATTTCGTGACAGCCCGGAGTTCCACATGCGAAAATTCAACACTTTGCATTGACATGATTCAATTAAGGACGTCTAACACCTGCAAAAAAAAAAAAAAAAAAAAAAAAATTCGGGGGGGATTAGTCTGAAAATTGGCACTTTACAATACAAAAAAAACATACACCTATTTTCGCACTGTGCTACAAGCGACGCCTTCTGGACAAAGAATTTTCATTGCGGCACGGGGCAGTCTAAAAGAGCTTTCATATTTACTCTCCGCAGGAGCCATACCGATTTACACGGTTGAATCACATTGTGATCACCACCTAATATCCAGAGTAGCTGCCTTGTGCTGCGCGGACAGCAGCTAGACTGGCTGGGAGTGACTCAGTAAGGTGCTGGAAGGTGTCCACGGATATGTGGAGCCATGCTGGCCGCAGTGCATCTGACAGCTGCTGGAGGGTGCGTGGTGGAGGATCCATAGAGCGAACATCGCGATCGAGGTGGTCCCACACATGCTCAACTGGGTTTAAATCTGGGGAATTGGGGGTCCAAGGAAGTACTTTGAAGTCTTCATCGTGCTCTTTCAACCACTCTCGGACATTTCTACCTGTGTGACACATTGTCGTGCTGGAAGATGCCATCCGCCCCAGGGAAGACAATCAACATGTGTGGGTGTACGTGGTCTGCAAGGATGGATTCATAAGTAATTCGATCCATAGTGTCTTTCACAGGTATGAGTGGACCCAGAGAATGCCACGAAAACATTCCCCGGACCATAACGCTGCCCCCAAACAACTTGTTCTGCCAGAAATGGCTGAAGTGTTTCTTCTCAGATGTTTCTCTCCTTATACGCCACCGTCCATCCGTTCGATGAAGCAGGAAACGTGATTGCCATTTCTCCAATCACGATACACTTTAACAACATGCAGTAGCACGCGAACAGTTCACAAGTTTCATAACGAGTGACATTTCTCCAATCACGATACACTTTAACAACAGCAGCGCGCGAACAGTTCACAAACTGCGCTATTCCAGAAATACTGCCACCCTTGGCCCGAAAGTCGATAAGTACCTTTTGCAACCTTCGTTGCCGCCCCGGTGGCGCAGTGGTCTAAGAGATGACCGATGACCTTTGATCATTCGTCCAAAAGGGGTCAGAGTTCGAATCCCGGTGAGGCATGGATGTTGTTTGTCTTACGGCACTTGCTCTCTCCCTTCCCTGGAACCAGTGGCCCTAAATTAGGGACGGGTGACTGCTTAAAAAACCCACCTTCGTTAGCATATGTAGGTCCAGTGACCATCCGTTTGCATCGGAGCCCCATACACAGCAGGGTTCGCTGAACTGTAGTTTTAGAAACACTTCCTGTAGCCCCCCACCCCCGTCCTGGTTCATTCAGCCAGTGAGTTGCTCAACTGTAGTCTGTCGATCGGCCCTACACCGTACACTGCTCACATCAATGGCACGTGGTGCTCCGTAGTTTGCACGTCCTTATTCGGAATGGTGCCATTTCTCCAATCACGATACACTTTAACAACAGCAGCACGCAAACAGTTAACAAACTGCGCTACTCCAGAAATACTGCCACCCTTTGCCCGAAAGTCAATAAATTCCTTTTTGCAAATCTGATAAATCGCTCCTTTTATCCGTGATGGTAACGAGCGATACATTTTCAGTTTGCCTACAGCACACCTCATATACTCTCCAAGCCAGCTCACGACACGTGCATGTTTTCATTGGCTACGTGCTGTTGACGTAAAAAAGTAGGTGGTCATAATAATGTGACTAGACTGTGTATATTGCGAGTCAAGTTAGTGGTCTGAGGTGCCGGGTCTCTCCCTGCTGACCACCCGCTCGGGAACTGAGGCCATCTGGCTTTAGTTCCCTTTCCGGATAATGGCATGAATTATGGCAGTGGTCTAAGCGATGGCCTCTGATCATTCGTCCGAAAGGGGTCCGGGTTCGAATCCCGGTGGGGCATTGATGTTGTTTGTCTTACGGCACTGGCTCTCTCCCTTCCCTGGAACCAGTGGCCCTAAAATTAGGTACGGGCGACCGCTTATAGCCCATTGAGTTGCTGACAGTGGTCGTTAAACCTCCAATCAAAAAAAAAAATTATGGCAGTGTCAGTCCTTTCTCTCCTAGAACCAATGGCCTCCAATTGATAATGGTTGACAATGATGATGACGACATATCATTTACCGTTTAGTATTTCCCCATGCTAGTCAGTAGTGCACCCAAGATTTCCTTATAGGAATGGCCTAAAATACTGAACATACGCATTCCGTGGGGTATTTTCAATGTATCTTTCAAAATACTGGAAAGCAGTCGCGTAGCCAGAAATTTCTTTAAGGCAGGAGGGATCCATGGATTTGGGCCTAAGGTGAAAGTCTAATATATACAGGTTTGGACAGAATGTGAACACCTAGGAAAAGGTTTCCTTACCTAAGAGGGTGTGGTACGACCTTTCGGCATTCAAAACCGCCTGAACCCTCCTCGAAGTGGAAGCATACAAATCATGGATGGTGGTTAGTGGAATGTTACACCATTCTTCATGCAGAAACTGCTCCATGTTCTTGAGAGATGCACGAGGAGGATAACTGGATCTTACTCAGTTTTTCAGCGCAGACCACAGTGGCTGGATGATTAAATCTGGTGATTGGGGAGGCCAAGGAAGGTGTGAAAGTTCGTCCTCAGGTTTCTCAAACCATGATTGGACATTCCGAGCTCTGTTAATTGGGGCGTTATCATCTTCATAAATGGCACCCCTGCAAGAAACAATGCCTAAGCCATTGGATGGACTTGGTCAGCCAAATTTTTCACGGGCCCTGCTGAAAACCACTATATAACCGCCCAGTCCATGACAGAACCACTATACCATGCTCCACTGTTGGGAGCAGACAATCTGGGTTGTATGCTTCTGTGTTTCCCCCGACGTAAACGCTCCCTGAGTTGGTGAATAATGTGGACTCGTCCGTCACATTACAAGCTTCCATGCATCGGCTATCCACGTTGTATGCTGCCGGTCGCCGTTGCGTATTCACCCTGGTCATCAGAGGTTTTGCAATAGCAGCTCTGCCATTAATATCTTGTTTATGCAGATCCCCGAGCACTGTTTGCGTTTATATAGGGGTCTGAAGATGGAGATTGAGCTTTGCACTAATTTTCGGCGCCGTGGTCTTCTGATTACGGGTAACAATCCTCTTTAATGCTCTCCTATCTCCGTCAGTCACGGTCGTTTTCCGACCGCTCTTGTGTTTAGCAGACAAGGTTTTGCCACGAACATGGCAAGCTGTCATGACGCTAGACACAGTAGTTCTCGATATCCCGACCACCCTGGCGACTGTTGTCAAAGAGGCACCAACTATCCGGCCACCAACAACTAGCCCTCTTTCGAAGTCCGTTAGGTTGCTCATTTCGTCGTCACCCCTGTAAAAAGTTTTGCAACAAGGCATATTAAATGCACTTAAACAGGACCTTGAAATTCTAAGCAAAGCTATTACATCCAAAAGTGGTGGATACCTCAACGTATTGTGACGTACGTAGCTGTATTAAGTCACGTCTCTGAGCGTAGTGCTCACATTATTCTGTCCAACCCCTGTACATCACTTTAAATTCGTACTCAATCCCCATCAAGGGAGGTCCAGACCCGAGGACCCCCATCACCGGCTACGCCTCTGCTGGACAGCGATAAAAAATATGTACGTCATATTAAAGTAAATTTCCGATACTTCGAAAAATATTCACTATATTGACAAGTCACCGGACACCCCTTCAAATGCAAATGAATGAATCCGCTGCGTTGTTAAGATTCGCGGAACAGCTGCAAACGGTATAAAAATAAGCCTGCGGCTGACCGCGATCATATCTCACTGTGAGGTTGGGTGAAAATGTCGCTGCGGGAGAGAACTGACTTTGAAAAAGGAAAGATTGTTGGGTGTTACATTAGTGGGTTGTCCGTAAAAGAAACAGGGGCGTTTAAACATTCCCAAATCAACTGGTTTGGATGTACTGAATAAGTGGAAAACACAAGGCGTGCCCGAAGCAGCAAAACGTAACGGCAGACCAAAGAAAATCAGTGATAGAGAACGTCAATTCCTCAGGAGAGTAGTTACAGCTAATCGATGGTGTACTGACAAAGACCTCAGTGTACAGATGAGTAAAAGTACTGGAACCTCTCTCTATATGTACACGTACCATTCGCAGAGAACTTCACTCCATAGGTTACCGTGGTCGTGCGGCTGCTCATAAGCCTTTCATCTACACTCGGAATGCTACTTGTCCTTTAGCATGGTGTAAAGAACATTTATCGTGGACCGTAGATCAATGGAAACGGGTCCTATAAACTGATTAATCCAGACACACGATCCATCAATCTGATGGCCGTGTGTGGGTATGGCAGCAGCCGGGAGAACGCTATTTACTACAATGTACTGTTCCTAAGGTCAAGTTTGGAGCTGGCAGTGTACTCGTGTGCGAGTGTTTTTTGTTGTATGCTCCCGGCCCATTGGTTGGCGTGGACAAACCTGTTAACCAGCACGTCTACCTCGATATTTTGGACAATTATGCCCTACCAAACTCTATGGAAATACGTGGAACCGAGCATTGTTGGTACCAGCAGGATAATGCACAGAGCCATAAAGCAAGGATTGTTACGGCGTAGTTTGACGATAATTCCGTATCGTGTGTGGACTGGCAAGCACAGAGCCCTGATCTTAATTGTATAGAGCACCTATGGGATGAATTCGAGCGCCGCATGAGAAGTTTCGAACCAAGACCTACTAAGTAACAGTTAGCGCATTATGCCCTGAATGGAAGCGCTTACCTATATCGCTGTGTTCCAAAACCTTGTCGAAAGCATGTTTCGAAGGGTCATTGCATGCATTAAGGCCAAAGGTGGACCAACACCGTACTAATATATGTCAATAAATGCTATGTTGTGTTTCTCTTCTAGGTGTCCCGTGACTTTTGTCAATATAGTGTATATTTAAAGACAAACAGCCAATAAGAAAGGACTAAATGCAAAGTGATATGTTACGGGAAGAGTTCATTGAATGCGGCAGTGCTGCTACTATACTTCAAACATCTTAAAACTGGGAACTTTCGTCCATGAAGCATTTGTACAGTAGCAATTTTTTTTTGTTTTTATCTTCATGATTTTGTGTGTGGTTGCCAAGTGAAGTTTTTGTAATTCCTTTCTGCATCTTTTAGAGGAGGGATTTGTGTGAAGCCAGCCAAATTGACAATCCGCGAAGAAATTTCACGTTTTTCTTTGTTCTCTACACCTAGTCAAGAACACATTCCTTTAAATTTGTATTTGTTACATATACAACTTATAACAGTCGAACAAAGCCACCTCTCTCCCATGAAGCAGGCTTTGCTGCTCAAAATCTATGTACAGTAAAGAACCTACGCTCTTCAAATATGCAAAAAAAAAAAAAAGTTTTAGTATCTGCAATTCAATTTTTTTTCTCTCATATAGGTTTCGAACAGGCTACTGCGCAGAAGAAAACATGCACGGAAGTATTAAAACAAAATCGAAAAAGAATGGGTCAATTTTTCTTCCTCCTTAACAGTTTGATCGAGCTGCAGTAGGTTTATGAAACTAGATACCATCGAAAAACTGTTTTTGAAAAAGATTCCCCCATACCGAAGTAGCACACTGACATTGGCCAACGGTTGGCCCAATGATATTTTTGCGTCGGCAGCGTTGGGCGAAAAGTTGTTGTTTATCGAAGATTGGCCAACGATTTTTCCAACCACACATGACCAACCATTTATCAACAAAAATGACCACTTAACGGTTGTCAGATGGTTGTCCAACAACACATGACCAACCATATGGTTGTCCAAGAACACATGACCAACCATATGGTTGTCCAAGAACACATGATCACATTGGAAAACTGTTTGCAACAGTTTTCCAATGTGGGTCCAACTGTTGGACCAACACATATCCAATTGTTGGCCGCAGAGTCGCCTCGTCGCTGGGCCGACCGTTGAAAGCCCACGGTTGGTCCAACATAACATTGCTACCTGGGTATAAGGTCTACGCTGTAGCAAATTTATTTCGTAGGTGCGATATTTAACTAAAATTAGACTCAACGATTTTTCAATCCACTGTTTGGATGGACACCAGAAAGACCGTGCCCATCCAAACCTTCTATGAATATTTGGAAACCCAGTTTATCTGATAAAATATTTTAAATATTCGAACCATTCTTGCTTACCTATCCATCTGGGAGCGGCCAGGAGGTGAAGCTAAATCAGTGGAAATACTCTGCCAAAATAATAATAAATCGAAGCATCCCAAGATAGTCCTAATGCAAGTACCTCTGGCCGAATATGCAAATGATTAAAAAAATAACTATCAATGACTGAACACTGGTCCACCGCAGCACATGGGAACAGCCCATCCAGGAGGGTACATCAAGAACAAAGCACGTACGCAGGGACAATTCTGACAGCGGATTACGATTGCATTAATCTCCACGGACAGAGGATTCTTCGACGTCGGATCCGTGCACACTACTAGCAGTTGATAGTTTGACAGAGGACGTATGATTGAGTTGAGAAAGGCCGGTTGGTCAAGTCGCCGTATCACCAGGAATTTGGATCGGGCAATCGGACTATGTTGGCGCTAATGGTTCGAAGACAGCGCAACCCAGCGGCGCCGTCCCGTTGGCGCAGTGGTCTAAGCGATGGATTATGATCATTCGTCTGAAAGGGGTCCGGGTTCGAATCCCGGTGAGGCATGGATGTTGTGTTTGTCTTACATCCACGTTTCTCCCTTCCCTGGAACCAGTGGCCCTAAATTAGGGACGGGAGACTGCTTATAGCCCATTGAGTTGTTCATGGTGGTCGGTTAAACATCCAATAAAAAAAAAAAAAAAAAAAAAAAAAAAAAACCTAGCGGCAGCGGACGGCCGAGGGCAACGACAGCAGTACGCGAGGATCGAGCGATTGTGAGTGCCGCATGAATAGAACAGAATTAGTCCGCCGTCAGTGTCTGTGTTGCGTCGTCTACAGGTTTGTAAGTGGCCATCCAGATCGTTGCCAGACTACTTGCGGCACGGGAACTATTTTCAAGGAGGTTACTCAGACTCCTACCACTAATCAACGAGCATCGCCAGCACCGGTTGCAGTGGTGTCTATATAGAGATAAAAATGTGTAGCTATGTTGGGTATTATTATGTTTCATATACATATAAGTCGGGAGATTTCAGCATTTACAAACTACAACTCAACGAAATTCTAACGCAGGAAGAATGTCGGAAGCTATCTCCTCCCCCCCCCAAGACAAGTTTCCTGCAGTAGCAGATATCCAAAGAGATTTTGTAGATTTGTACCTTGTAAACGCCGAAAATCCCCAGATCGGGTCAGAAAGTTTTATTATATTTTCGGCATTACCCCCCGCCCCCGGTTTCGTGCGTTAGTACATGCCCGCAGAGAATTTGTTGAGCTGTAGCTTATATACCATAAAATTATTTTGTTGAGTTGTAGATTTTAAACATTTTTTTTTTAAAGAATTAAATTACAGATCGCAATTAAGAAAATACGAAATAACTGAAATTTTGTGACTCAGATAACAAACTTCTGAGGATGTGGCCACGAAGCGGTCGAAACGCAATTTTTATTCGGCCCTTTAAAATTGTTGTTGTGCCCTTTTTCCTACACCCGGCGGTACAACGTACTGATTGTTCCACTGGTATAGCTGTATTGTCAGAATAAATAGCCCAACTGTTCTGGAATTGCAATGATTTCCTTTCCTATAAATGTGCATTCACATACCAATTTTCATCTCGATTGGATATTTTCTTCCTGGTGCTTAGTTTCTTTGGGGGGGGGCGGCAAATGGTGTGTTTTATTCGGGAACTCATAGCAAAACTGTTTTATTAAAAAATGATATGCAAATTTACCTTCTTTGCTAGTTTATAAAAGTGGAACTTAGCGTCAGGTATCAGGACGACCCCCCATCCACTCAGTTGGATCAATACTGATTATGGATTTCTATAAATATGTTCATGCGATTTCCTGATTTCTGCATGGGTATAAATGTGTTATCCCGCTCAGCAGTAAACAACTAAGAGTGATATTATTAAATAGCAAAATCAACCTGAGTTCAAGGATTTTGGCGTGCAAACTTACACAGAAAAGTACTTTTCAAACAAACTTTCAGTAAATGGATTTTCAGTTTTTCCCACATATCAGAACAAGATTAGGCGTTTCTCCGAAATACTAGTGTGCGCTGGGCCAGCCCCCCGAACCTTAGCAACAAGAAGTTCTGTGGCCAGAAGGCAGAACATGTACTTATACAATCTTATCTACTGAGTCATCTTGATAAGCCGAAGTTATTTCAGAGTTAATCATTTGTGTAATTTAATCTGAATTGTGCTTAAAGTTTGATACGGAAACTTGTCTGTGTGTTAATGGAGTATCAAAATATTTCTCAAACCATAAATATTTCGTTCAACCCTGTAATATTACGATTGCAGCTATTTATCAGTGGACTTACTCATTTTGACTCCTGTCTACTGACAAGTTGCCCGAAAATCGCGAATAATTGAGTTTTGCGAATGCCCTTTTGTCTTAGATTTGCGATTCCGATGTGTCGTTGACATCGAGCGAACTACATAATTTTTCAAGCAGCAAAGTGTTTAATTTATCGATATGTTATAACGAAACGGCTCAATTGTCCCCCCTCCCCCATCAATCCACCTTTTGAATTTAAACTTCTGCTTAGGTACTAAACAATTTTAGTTTCGAAGAAATCCGTATTCGTTATCTTGCACTGTTTATTTTGTCTAAATTTCTAAAAGCCAAAATATAAATCGATCTTGTTAAATATTTCTAGTTCTTTTCAGTAATGTTTTCGTTATAGCTCACTTATTTTGAATATCCGGAAATTAATTTCGAAGCGTAAGTTATGGAAAATTTAGGTGACAAATTTGGTCAATTTTAGGCTTATGCACTCACTAGCTGTGATTTGTTTGAAAAGTTCATAACGATTAATATTTTATAAGAAGGCGGATTTTTTAGGTTTAACCACCACCGTGAGAAATTCAGTAGGCTATGAGCAGTCGCCCATCCCGAATTTAGGGCCACTGGCTCCAGGAAAGGGAAAGAGCTGGGGGAGAATTACGTCCCTGTTTGGACAGTTTTTTTACGCTTTCCAACCGCAGGTTGAAGCGTATATGCTCCAGCTTTGTCCGTCTGTCTGCACGATAATTCGCGTAAAAATGGTTCCATTTCGATGAAATTTTAGTATGTGGTAAGGGACCACTGGGGACGAACCCTATTGAAAATGGGCGAAATGGGGTCAAAGGGCAGGACATAGGAGCTGGATCCATTCCAACACCCTTATGCGTTATAACTTAGATAAAAATGGCTTCTATTGCGACAAAACTTCAGTATGTTGCTCCGAAGGTATACTGAACCGGTTCTGTAGAATATCATCGAAATGGGGTCAAAGGTCAGGACACAAGAGCTTTATTTATTGCACAGCCATTATCCTCATAACTTGAAAAATAATTTGAGTAATGATTTCTGGTATGCTGGAAAGCGAGTATCATAATAAATTCATAATCGATACATTGCATGATTTTACTAACTTTTTAATTATCGGTGTTACTTTTATGTATTAATATCCTTTTTCAAATTCTACATTGATTTCGTCAGGTTACACATAATCAATTAAGTTTTATTTTTTTTTAATTCAACCTCTGCATGGACACAATTGACCTAAAACCAGTCATGTAAAAACAACCGTGAATTCACATGAAAATCACTAGCAGCAAAGTTGCCGATATGTGTTAGTCTTTTAACAAAATTGCAGTTGTTTTAAAGTTTCAGTACTTTGACACTTTTCAAATAGGTAAGTTTGAAGTTTTCAATGTTTACACATAAATTTCACTACTTGGATTTCGATGTTTTCAATGCTTTCAACCAGAGATTCATTAACGTTGTATGTCAGGAGAGAAATGTTTCTACAGTTTACCGTTTGGTGGCGTTGGAGCAGAGTATGCCTTAAGCAACAACAGATTGAGCCATAAAGAAAACGCACAGTCACGTATAAGGTAGAACACA
Organism: Macrothele yani; assembly: GCA_039090855.1. NCBI lineage: Eukaryota > Metazoa > Arthropoda > Arachnida > Araneae > Macrothelidae > Macrothele > Macrothele yani. The sequence goes on from CM077028.1 coordinate 37,153,277, forward strand.
AATCGCGCGATGAAATGTTTTTCGATATTAATGCTGGGCAATCAGTTTTTTAAGATTATTTTTCTGAATAGGCTTCCAGGACTATTCAGAAAAATAAGCGTGTATTAGAACAAGATAAGACTCCCGTGTGACTTTGTTCCGCTAGACTTATAGCAAGTTCTATGGCCATGAGGCAGAACAGTTACTGATACAATCTTATTACCGAGTCATCTTGATAAACCGAAGTTATTCCAGAGTTAATCATATTTGTGGAGTTTAATCTCAATTTTGCTTAAAGTTCGATATATTAACTTCTGTGTGTATAACTAGTATTAAAATGCTTCTCATAAAACATGAAAGTTACGTTTAGCTTTATAATGCTGCAATTGAAAGCATTTATCAGTATATTTACCAATTTTGACCCCTGTCTACTGGCAAGCTGTTGGAAAATCGCAAATTATTTAATTTACATGTGAATATTATTTTGTCTTAGATTAGCAACGAATCTGAAACAGTGTCAGAGGGACATCGCACGAACTATATAATTCAAGGAGCACGGTGTTTATTTTGGTTGTAGAAGTGCCCCCTCCCTCCCCCCCCGAGAACTGGCTACAAAAAATTTTAAACTGCCATATAAAAATTGCTGTTTTAACCACTTCGTGGCCACGTCCTCAGAGATTGGTTATCTGAGTCGCATATTTTCCGTAATTTCGTATATTCTTGTTATTTTTAATGTAGTTCTTAATAAAAAAAAGTTTAATAATCCACACTTCAGCAAGAGAATTTCAGTTTTTATAAACTACGGGTGTAGAAGCGATCACTCGGAGAACTGGACACAGAAAATTTTTAAGGAGCCGTATAAAAATTGCGTTTTCGACTGCTTCGTGGCCACGACCCCAGAGGCTGGCTATCTGAATCACATGAAGTTTCCATAATTTCGTATTTTCTTAACTGCGATATTCAATGTAATTCTTTATAAATAAAATAAAAAAAAAAGTTTATAATCTGCAACTCAACGAACGGATTTTACGGTTGAAAAACTACAACTCAATGTGGGAAATAGGGAAAGTTTTCATGTCCATATGAGGTGGGGGGGGGGGCTTATTAGTACCAAAAATATACAGAATTTGTGGTCCGATCCGGTGATTTTCAGCGTTTTCAAACACAACTCTAAAATTTATAATTTGAGTTCCAGTTAATTATCTGAGTTAACTACAACTCAGATAATTTGAGTTGCAGTTTGTAAACGCTGAAAACCTCCTGATTGCGAACCAGAAATTCTTTATTTTATATTTTTGGACCCCCCACCCCTTCGGGATAGATTTCCTGCCTTTGCACATGTCCTCAGATAATTTGAGTTCAGTGTTTCCAGATCATGATATTTCATAGCAATAACGCCATTTTTTTCTGTAGTACAATATTTTTCTGAAAACTATTTGCTATTTTTATGATGAAAATTTGGTATTTTTTAAAATCCAACTTGTTTATGCCTGCAATTTTTTAGCACTTTATTGGCACCTTGGCTACACAAAGTTCAAATGCAGAGCTTGTTTCAGGTAGTTTTTAGTTTGAACTTGAGTTGTATAAAATACTTGAAAGTATTGTCTGTGCAATTACAAAATAGGACTAAATAATTTTTATTATTTGAATTTTCTGGTAAATTGTTGCCCACACATATATCCTTATCACAAACCAGAGGTCCAGTGACTGATCTTCCTTTTCATTTTAAACACAATTGTACTCAAATGTCAAAATTGGAAGCAGAATACAGGAATTTACTGTTTGTGAATTGGGTTAGCATACAGACATATCCAATTGGATTTTCTGGAAGGTGTTAGACTGTACAAAAATTTTGTAAGAGGTAATCCATTTACAATTCTTTCAGACACTATTTTAGCTTCACTTTCTGTATTGATTAACAATGCAATTTTTGAAAGAATGTTTCACAAAATGAATTTGCTGAAAAATTCAACTCGAAATAAAATGAAAATTGGAATCCGCAGGCTCTGAGAATTAGGTGCCAATTTGAATTTTGAAACAAAATGTTTCCAAAATTTTCTGATTATTAGCAAAGTGCTAAAAAAGTTCGAAAACTGTATGTAAGATAAAGGCTCGTGCTGTGTAACAGTGATAATAATTATTATGGTATTGACATTATTTAACAGTTGAATGACACGGCGAATGCTTCATTATAATCCATTAAAACAAGAATTTTGATTTCATAAACATTTGCTTCATTTACACTTATTGTGTTATTGCACTATTAAATTATGTGCCCACATATGGTTAATTTTTATAGGAAAATGTAGTACTGTGAGAATTTTTTTTTTTTAATTGAATGAGTGCTATACAAATTTTTGGTACGTCTGCAGTACTAAAGTGTGGGAAATAGGGAAAGTTTCTTGAGGTGCTATTTTTTAAGCTTTTATTGGAACTCTGATTTCATGTTTTTGCAATTTTTCATGGCAAACCTTGCTACTTTTTAAATATCTGACCTGGCAACACTGAGTTCTAATTTGTAAACGCTGAAAACCTCGATCGCGGACCAGAAATTGTTCACATTTAAAATTTTCGGCATAAACCCCCTCCCCGACAGGTTTCCTGGGTTTGCACGTGCCAGCAGAAAATGTGAGCTGTAATTTGTAAACGCTGAAAATCTCCCGATTGGGCTACATTGATATTTTAGGTATTAGGCACCCCCGACCCGATAAGTTTCCTGCGTTTGCACGTGTCCTCTGAATTTTTGTGCTGTAGTTTGTAAACACTGAAATTCTTTTGTTGAGTTGTAGATTATAAACACTTTTAATTAAGAATTACATTAAATCACAATTAAGAAAATACGAAAACTTTGACTCAGATAACCAACCTCTGAAGACGTGGCAACAGAGCAGTCAAGAACGCAATTTTTATATGTCCCGGGGGCCAGTTCTCCGCTTTGAATCATGGAAATGTCTAAATTTCTTATTAAAAATGAAAAAGAAAAGTTTTGTGAACAATAGTTGCTCAAATAGTGGGAAATATAGCCACACGATATTTGTTTATTCAGAACAATTTTATGTCACTGAATTTGCAGTGTGGCTACGTTTCCGGTGGCAGTTCTTCGTACTTGGTTTATTTTATCGAAATGTCTTGAGCAACAGCGCCGGCCGCCCCGGTGGCGCAGTAGTCTAAGCGATGGCCTCTGATCATTCGTCCGAAAGGGGTCAGTGTTCGAATCCCGGTGAGGCATGGATGTTGTTAGTCTTACGGCACTGGCTCTCTCTCCCTTCCCTGGAACCAGTGACCCAAAATTAGGGACGGGAGATTGCTTATAACCCATTGAGTTGCTCACGGTGGTCGTGTTAAACCTCCAATAAAAAAAACAAAAAACGGCGCCATATACCCAGACCTCCCCCCCCCCTTCCGAATCCAAACTTTATCAAAAGGTGCTAAGCAATTTTAAAGTTTCTGAAAAATCTACATTAATTATCAAGCCCTGGTTATTTTATCTGGACCTAAGTCTAAAATCCATAGTACAAATTAGTCTAGTTAAATATTTGCTTTTTTAATGCTTAATATAATAGTTATTTTGAAATGTCCGGAAGTTGTCCCAGTTTGAAGTAAAATCATGAATATATTAAGGGCCCACGGTGGCGCAGTGATCTAAGCGATGGCCTCTGATCATTCGTCCAAAAGGGGTCCGGGTTAGACTCCCGGTGAGGCATGGATGTTGTGTTTTTCTTACGGCACTGGTTCTCTCTTCCCTGGAACCAGTCACCCTAAATTAGGGACGGGCGACTGTTATAGCCCATTGAGTTGCTCACGGTGGTAGTCAAACCTCCAATCAAAAAAAAAAAAAAAATATTAATGCGACAAATATGATAAAATATGACCAATTTAATGCTTACACCTACTCACTGTATTGTTTTCTCTGGCGAGGGGGTGGGTGGAAGTTTAACGACCACCATGAGCAACTCGGTGGGCTATAAGCAGTCGCCCGTTACTAATTTAGGGTCACTGGTTCCAGGGAAGGGAGAGAGCCAGTGCCGTAAACAGACATCCATGCCTCACCAGGATTCGAACCCGGATCCCTTTCGGACGAATAATCAGAGGCCATCACTTAGACCACTGCGTTACCGGGACGGCTAGTATTGTTTTGAAAATTATATAATTAATATTCTGCAAAAAGGGGTAGGATTATTGCATTCCTATTAGGATAGTTTAACTGATACATAAAGTAAAACCGATAACTAATCTTTTCCCAAATGTTATTCATTTGGTCAGATGATATATAACATATTAGAAAACCTTTTTTACTATTTTGATGAATTCAACCTGTCTAGCAGCAGTTGATCGAATACAGTCCATTTCTCGAAATGGCTCGCTCCCGCCTTGAGAGCAGGAATGCGAACCCAGATCCACGGCCTAGCACTAGGGTGAAAGAGTTTAATTCAGAGGTGAAAATTGGTATAAACTTCATATAAAATTTCATTGAAAACTACAGTAGTGTTAATTCAATCGCGTTCTGCAGAGTGTCGGAATCCCTTCCTTAATTTCTTAATTTGTACGGTGCAACTCTGAAAGTGATCGAAGAATATCTCTCAGAAGTAGTGAAAACTTTTAGACCTGAAGGGGAAATTGCCTTAGGGAACAACAAACCCACCTGTTCCTTCCTCTAATTCTTGCCTCCCCCATGGTCATCTTGCATTTCCAACAGCTTGTTCAACCAAACGCTCGAAGTTTCCCGCAGTGTCGTGATGTCATCGATGTCCTGCCCAATAAAGACTTCTATTATTGGGTGGTTGGGTGGGCGTAATGGTCAGGTATTCAAAGGGTTCCTCGTATTCGTTGATCACTAATCTAAGGGATGTGCTTAAACGGGATAGGAGGATTTCATTAGAAAGCACGAGGTTTACCTCTTAAAACAAGGCAACGGTGTTGGACAGTTTAGTCAGTCGGCGTCTTGGCGATGAGCTGCGCGTTGAAGGCACTTTCCAGATATGGGCGATCCAGAAGAACCTATGGCCAAAAGGTAATATTCTTCCTTATAAAGCATGATGCTCTAGTGCTTTGAACTTTTTTTTAGGTTTTCTCTAACTGGTACTGCGAAACGCTAGTTCCCGTGTATGAAGCACTAGTTCACTGCTATTGCGAAGCAATAGTTTCCGTGTAACTATTTTGAACATGTGCGGTTTAGAGTGATCTTGTTTTATTTGACTGACAATTTGTAAAGTCAGAGTACAGGTGTTTGGAATATTTCATTGCTTCATTTAATCGCATGTTCCATCGGGAAGTGTTTCAGAGTTCGGTGTGTCAAACTTTTAACGTTCGCCCTTTGTCTAAATTCAAAATGGCACCCAGCTTAGATCAGGCGCCGTACTACTGATTCAGAAATTCGGCATGGCATGCCATTTTTTTTTTGTATCTAGGTATTACTGAAGTGCTTAGCTGTCACAAATTCTGTTTAAGAAAGTGTATAACTCAAGTCATACTTGTCAAAGAGGTAAAATTGCGGAACGAGAGATTTCTAAGCTCGAACTTGTACGATTTTGTCCATTTTAGTAACGTTAATTACGAAAAACTTACCTCACGCAAATGGATTTTCCAGTTATCTTTTTTAACGTATGCATTTCAGTGAAACTTCTGCTGCAGGAAAACAGTTCCGAAACAGCTGCGTTTATTACTTTACTGGTCGTTTTTTTTTTTTTTGTACTTCGCTGAATCTCTTCCATCGCGAATCTGTTGTATATGATTTGCTTAAATTATCTGGAAGTATTTTACCATCAGAATTTCAAACTAAAAAAGTATTTCATATAACCACCGGTTCTGAATAGGTAACTTATTCATTTCAGCGCAGGTTAAGAACAATACAGTAACGATCAGTCTTAAGCTGGCAATAGCAAAACATCTTGCCTAAATAAGTAGTAATTGTTAATTTTACTGTTTGGTCTTATTTCATAGATTCTAATTCCGTGACTCGCTAAGTTCAATCGTAGCATATCTGAATCGTTCAAGCAAAGAACTCGTTTTTTTTTTTTTAAGTTGTAACTACTTTAGATCAAAATATTGGGCTCAAAGTACGTAAATTAATTTGGTCATTTCCCTTATTGGAAATTTCAGGGATAAAATAAGTTTCTCACGAATCGTATTTCCGTACTCAATAATCCGTCCTAGTTAGGTTCAGAGGTGACTGTAGAACTTTCCCAAGTTAGGTTCAGAGGTGAGTGTAGAACTTTTGCTAGCCACCTCTGGCTATTTTATAATATGGGAGAATCTGGCTCTACTGCGAAGAGTCTAATGCTCAGTTATTTTTACTGCATGGCGTAGCTTTCTTTACACTTAAATATTTGTGGAGCATTTAGCTGTCAAAATGAGAGTTCAAACTGTCTTAACAAGTATCCGTTCTCCCCGAAAAGATTTTTTAAGACTTGTTACATTAGAAAAAGGCTTCAATAAAAATGGACAACTTGAAAACGTTTTTTTTTTTTTTTTCTCTCTCCATCCTGATTTGAGGGATGCTGATTACACTGATCTTGAGTACAGCACTTAAAGTGAAGGCATTTGTTTCCAGCGGGGGGGGAGAGATGTAGTTCGCTTCGTTATCAGTGCTAGCTTTACGATAGACTTTGTATACTTAGAAAGAAAATTGAGGGGGAAGGGGCCGAAAATTGAGGGGAAGGGGCGAAAACTTTGGTGGGGGACTTTGTGACTAAGTTACTTACTACACTTTATAAAGTATTATGTTCTTCACACCCTTTGTCACCGTCCCTATTTCCCCTCGACTCTGGTGGGGATAATTCCCTGAGTTTGTGGGTAGGGGGACGAAAGTCTCCCCTCCCCAAGGAAATCTCAGTATCGGTTTAGCGTACTCTTTGATTGAGGTTATCTGAACAATCTGCAATTTTGTACTTTTAATTTCTTCTCATGGGTGGGGAAAACCCCTTTACAAAATCTTTGTTCAAAAATGTTTTTTCATTGAATCACAGTGAAAGCAGATTTGCTTTCGATGTCGTAAACATCTGTTTTAAAATGTCTTGAATTATTGAAATCGGTGGCAGTTTCACGCATTATAATGCAGTTTTAAACAGATTTAATTTAATATTTGAAACTTTGCCATTGTTTCTTGAAACGCCACAAATTGTAAGAGGCTGCTTTTCTGAACGCAGTCTTTTTAGGCAAGCGCCGTAATTTGCACTGTGTAACCAGGGGCGCACCCAGAAATTTGGTTTTACAGAGAAAACTTCTAGGTTCCAAAGAATTCGATTTATTAAAACGTTTAAGCCTACTAAATGTGGAAGTTTAAATTTTCAGTAATTGAAAGCCAATATATTTTCGCAAAAGGGCCTTGAAACTTCTTCGTTGGGGGTTATCCCTTGGGTGCGTCTGTGTGTGTGTAACTATCTTTTTTGAGCACTCATTTAGGAGGAAACACTTCAACTGGACAAAATGGCGCAATTTTGACTGAGTGCAAGTTTTAGTAGATTGCTAGCAACCTTAGAGGTAAACACCAAATCATTATTAGTGTCGATTTGAGAACATGCAACGTAATGCCTTAGTTTAATGGTATTGTGATACTGTACAGCTCTTAGTCATACTTTTTGCCAAAATCTCCCAAGTTACTAAACTAAATAAATAAAGCTTCTGTGCGGCGCAGATCTGAAAATTTTTTTCTTCAGCGGATGCAGCTCCCGATGAACATTTTTTTGAATATATTTCTAACTTTTTGTAAAGAATACTTTGGCGACCAGGAGTGTTAATTCTTGCTTCTGATGTATTTGCCATAAAAATCAGAGCTCTTTCCCTTCCCTGGAGCCAGTGATCCTAAATTAGGGACGGGCGACTGCTTTAGTTCATTGAGTTTGCTCTAAACCTTCAATAAAAAAAAAAAAAAAAAAATACTTTACATATAATTTCTAATTTTTGTAAAAAATGGTTTGGCCAGCAGGAACAGTGAGCCTTCATTTCCACTTCTGATATATTTCCAGCAAAATCTGAGCTAAAATCTCGATTGAAATAAATTTGTTTGCGGACAGATATTACTCACGTCGACAAACCTTTTCCGAATATTTTCTTAAAATGCATAGTTTCTACGCCAGGGGGCGTAGATGTATATTTTATTATTGTCTATCTCTGCTCTAGGAATGAGATTTGAAAAATTCCTTTGGATAGTTTCCGGTGCGAAATGTTTTTCATAAATTCAAAATTTTTAATTAAACTTTCTGCTAGGGGGCGTAAAGGTAAATTGCGTTTTCTGTGTCATTTATGCTTCTAAAGCTCCGATTTGAACAATTATTCTTGTATCGCATACAGCTCCTGATGGAAAATGTTTTTCGCATACTTTCTAATATTTGGCAAGTAACGGTTTGGCCACCAGGGGCGCATAAGTGTTAATTTCTGCTTCTGATGTATTTGCAGCAAAATCTGAGCACCTGAAAACTCAACTAAAAATTGTTTTCTTTGACCGAACCGCTCACATTGAAAAACCTGAGAATATCATTTTCCGAAAATAATGCATGGTTTACCCCGCCAGGGGCGTATATACATATCTCATTTGTCCATATGCCTGCTTCGAAGAGTCTTATTTGAAAAATTCTTTGTTGAACAGCGTTTCCGCTGCAAAATGTTTGAAATTTTTTTCTTAATGCACAAGTCTGCAACCAGAGGGCGCAAGCTCAAGATTCCGTTTACAGCAGTATCTGCGGGATTAAAAAACCGATTGAACTTTTTTCCGTCGGATACTGCTGTTTTCCATACCGGTTCCATTGACTTCGGATAGCTTTGATAAATTTAATTTGCGTCAGAACGGATTCAAAAGACGTGCTGATTATACCCTAATCCGGTGTCATAGTTTTTGTTAATATAATGATTGTTTAAGCAAGTATTAAGTATCCCATGTTATGACTTAGTTCGTTTTATTGATGTGCAAATTTTCATCCTTGGGAATAAATTATTTGCGAAGAAAATATGTAGAGAAGTTTCACCATTGGAAACATAAGGCAGAGATTTTAGGTGGAACCACCTTAAGTAGGGCCGGATGAATTTTCGCTGGGCCCAGAGCAAAAGTTCTTGCTGGCTCTAGGAAATCTCATATTTTAATAAAGCCGTTACGTGAAAAATGCCCTAAGGAAGAGATTTAAGGTGGTTCCACCTGAAATCTCTGCCTTATGTTTCCAATGGTAAAACGTCTGTACATATATTCCTCGCAATTAATGTATTCCCAAGGATGAAAATCTGCACATCAATAAAATTAAGTTATAGCACAAGATACTTCATACTCGCTAAAACATAACCATAACTAAGCAATCCAACATTTGTTTTTCTACTGATGTAATCAATGCATAGGTAGCGCCATCTATTAACAGATTTTAACATTACTTAAAGAAAAATGATTCATTTTTAATATAATTATGGCTATGTTTTAGCAAGTATTAAGTATCCCATGCTATAACGTAAAATTAGTTTTATCGATGTGCAAATTATCATCCTTGAGAATACATCAATTGCGAAAAAAATATGCAAAGAAGAGCCTCGCTCGCTCCCCGAAACTTAGAAAAAATAATAAATAATTAAAAAAAAATTCTACTGAGAATGATTTTCTAAACTGCGTTGCCCCGATGGTTCAGCCCTACTGTTAAGTTAGTCACTATGTGAAGTCAAATCTACATGCTTTGCAAGAAGTGGTAACGGTGAAAATGGTATTAATGTGGACTTTGAGATAGCGCCATCTAGTATCGAAGGGCGCTATTGAGAGTTTGAAAGTTCCAAATTTATTACTTTCCTTTGAGATTGTACAGTAATAGAATGCAGAGCCGATTTAAGAGGAAGGCTGCAGCACCGGGCCCGTATTTTTCAAGGAAACTCCGTAATTATGCAGGGTTCTAGAAGAATTGACACTCCTGCAGTTTTTTATGTTGAATACGGTATTTAATACTTGCCCTATTTATTTTTGTGGCACTTGGCCTTATGAGATTGTAGCAACTCGAGATCTTGCTTGGCGTATTCTTCATGTTTTTAATCGTTAAATAAATGTCATCTTTTATTTAACTTTGCAATTGGGACATTACGGTTTTATGTTATCGTACAAAGACTGCATTTAAATGTATACGCCTGCACGTATCTGTTATGTTCTGTACGAGAATTACCTCTTTAACTAGCCTCGTGCATATATAAGCTGCTTTAAATTAGTGCTCAATCCTCCCTCGTGGCGGGAGGGTCCGGACACAAGGACCACCCACTGGATACGACTCTGACATGGACACTGGCGCAAGGTGAACCGTTGTGGAAGAAACCGCGAGACCTTCATCCAGCAGTGGATTGATAATGGTTGACTTCCAAATGAGGAAAAAGATTAATCCTAATGTTTTGCAGAAAAAATTTCCTGAACTATATTAAACTTAGATGTAGTGCTGAGTGGCGCCATCTGTAAGCACGTAACATAATTACATCAATTAACATGGGAATAACTGAATTATAGAAAGAATAACTTTTATTGGCATGCAAATGTCAAAGTTAACATATCAGCTTGCAAGGAAATGTTATGGGGAAAAATCTTTAAAAAAACTTTTATTGCAATTTTTAGAGCATTTTGTATACATTTATATTTTTCAGAAGGGGCGAACAATGGTTTGCTATTTTTTTTATCGTTTAAGACAGAACACAATGTTAATGGAGTATACAGATATAATTACTTCCATGGTGTAAGCTAAAATAGTTCCCATGGCATAAGCAAAAAGATTTAAAGTGCTTATAATATGTTCACAAGTGACATTTTTATCAAAAACAGTAATTAGAGTACGAATAATTTGTGATGGCCTTTTCATAGAAAGCAATTATTTTTCCAGAAAGATTTAAAAAAATGCTAACAATTATTAGTCCTGTTTAAAATCGATTATAAAAATAAAATCATAAAAAATATCATAATCCAATTCAAGTATATATATTTACTAATTAATTAATGAAAGCCATACTATTAATGTATGAAAACATAAAAAATATCATAATTCAAATTGATCAAGTATATATTTACTAATGTATGAAAGCCTGTCTCTCCTAGATAACATAAAAACGAATGGACAGTCAGGAAATAACATGCTGTAAGCGTGGGAAAATCAGCAGATCAAGACGAAAGTTAATTATGCTCATATTTTTACCAGATTATTTAATTACTTCAGGAAGTTTCACTATGTATTAACAAGATAATTATCAAATGATAAAACAAAAATTACGTCTGGTATATACATAGCCTGAATTACAAAAAACTTTATACTACATAACTTGTAAGACATCAAGAAAACTCTCAAAAAGTTGTTTTGCATTTCCTTAGCCAGCTGTTAAGATCTACGTACTTTATCACTAAAAAAAAAAAAAAAAAAAGAAATGCTTATCTTAAACTTCAAATTGTGTGTCATTGGTATGTATTTAATTTTGGTCAAAGTGTCAGTTTACTTAACTTCAAACATAATACTCATAGGCAAAAGAACAATCTGCTATCGACCGTTCTTTAAATTTCTTTTCTGGGTGCCTACCGTCAACTAATAGTTGAAAACCTCGATGGTTGAAAATTTTAACACAGCAGGCATTTTTCCTTGTAGAGTTCTAGAAATCGGAAGGTGACGTAATATCATGTGAATCTATAATGAGATCGGAGTTTGATAGTCCTCAAGCAATATAATTTTCGTGACATGCCAGAGAAACAGAGATTTCATTCCACAAGTGAAATCACATCGGCCATATGCTGATATATTGAATATCAAACACCAATACCAATACATTGAATATCGCACCGAAAACCGATATATCAAAAACCGATATATTGATTTTCTGATATATCGAAACTTCGATATCAATACTACATATCGAAATATCGGGCGAAAATATCGATATATTGATAAATATCGCCCATCCCTACTAGGAACAGATTACAGATCTTTGGTTAGAAGTGCACGTTTTGCATGCGATCTGGTGAATTAGTATATCAATATGGTGAAAAAAAGTTGTCATTTTAAGGATTGTTCAATTACAGATGAGTACAAATTACGCCTTTTTTCGATTTCCAAAGCGAAAAGATCGGCAAGTGTTTCTTTGGTATTTCTTCTGTAATAGTTACTTGTCATTGTTGACGAACGCACGTGGAGCTTGTGTGATAGTACGGATCGCACAATGCATTGCGCGCATTCTGTTTTTCCCGCTGGCCGCTGCTTCAATTGGCGGTGCAAGCGGAGAATTCTTGAATCTCGAGGCTCTCTTTTTTAACGTAAGTTTCCCTGCTTTATACTCGCTTAGTCAGTGCCATTAGCGAAGAAAGGCTGGTCAGTGAAACCGGGGCCCCCGGGACTCCTTTTCTCGAAAAAAAATTCTCTTATGAGGACTGTTTCTCAAAGGAGAATTTTTTCATTTCAGATCGAACTTTAACTTATTGCTAGAAGGGTGATTCCATGCCAAATCAACCAGTCACTTAACCTGACCATTTCAGATTTCAATGAAACCTTCAGGGATCATTCTCCCTAGTGATATAAATGAGAATATATAAAAAAAAATTCTCATTGGGTTTTCATGTAATTAATTTTTAAAATTTTGAAAAATCGTCTTTTGGCTAGCATAAACTTTTCAGTCTTGAATTTCTCAAGTTCCATAAAGCCTAAAGAGTTGTTTGACCCCTCATTTTAAAGAGAATTTCATAAGTTTTAATTTTTATGCAACTTGACTATGCTTGGTGAAAAAAATATTAAAAAAAACATTTTACAATTTTTAAGTTTTTTTTTAATTTTGAAAAATGTTTTTTGTAATATTATAAGCTTTAAATCCTGAAACTTTTAGAGTGGGATCTCAATAGGATCAGGAGTTATGGTACCAATGGTATATTGTTTTAAATACCACAGTTAGGGCTACATTGCTACCTTTAACTTTTGTAAGGTAAAATAAAATGCATTGGCTATATAAAGGTACAAATTTACATTAGGGTCTATTACAGATAATGATTTACTAAACCTACAGACAAATTAGGGATAGCATCTGAGTAAATAGTCTGCTAATCACAGGTGTTCTGGCGCAAGCCTGTACAGACTTGTCTGATTCATGTTCTTGCAGAAGTGACTTATTCCCACTCAGCTCAACTTTTGCTTAGTTTCCTCTAAGATCTCAGTGAGTGAACAGTTAGTTGTTGGCAGTGTTAATTAGTGTTTCACATAAATGTGATTTTTATGTTAGTTTTTTTTTCAGTGGAAGTGAAATAAGTGTTTGCTAAGTAATAGGTTTAACCATTTTTGACATCTTTTGTTTGGAACAACTTGGCCTCTCTCCAGTTCAAAAGTACAGTCAGTTCTATTTAGTCTTAAAGGCCTATTATTATACAAGATTTTTTTTTGTTTCAGAAAATTTGACTTGTACTATTATTTATAATTTTAACTCTACTCTTTATGACTGACAATATGGGTGAACCCAGTACATCAAAGCATTTTTGGTATATTGTTGTAACCCATTCAAGAAACCTGGTCATAATTATTATAAGAAACAATTGAGATCTGTAAATGAAAATATTTTGAGACATAATGCAAATTTACATGAAGGGGACAAGATGTGATGGGTGTCGTGAAGCTTTAGTAAAACTTCCAGAGATTTTAACTGAGCAAGAAGGCTTGCATTCAGACAGCTCAGAATCACAAGACGATTTGAATATTCCTGAAGTACCAGTTCAAAATGCATTGTCAACTCCGAAGAGGCAATTGAAGCTTTGAAGAAAAGTCTTGACTGCTATCGAAGAAACACCTATTGAAAGAAAACGTTTGATTGAAAAAAATACCCAGAAGCAAAGATTTAAAAAGTGACTAAGCTTTTCGAACGAAAGTAATGAATTTAAATCCACGTACCACTGAATCTGACGCTGCAAAAAATTATGACAATGAAATTATTAATCAACTAAAAGAAAAGTTCAATGCTACTACAGACAAAAGTGTTAGAATGCAGGTTCTAACTACACTCCCCAAAAGCTGGACTTTCCAAATTCAGTTTCCAATTTTTCTTTAGTGTCTAATTTTACTGCTAGAAAGGCAAAAACTGTTAAATGAAAGAGGCATAATGTCATCCCCTGACCCAAAGCCTGGAAGAACATTGGACCCTGCAACGGGTAACCCTAGTCAAAGAATTCTATCCAAATGTTAGTCGTCAAATGCCTGGTTAAAACACTGTTTCAGTAAAAAAAGATGGCAAATGTGTACATGTTACACAGAAGTATTTAATTCTAAGTACATTAAAGAATCATATGTACTATTTAAGGAGAGTTACCCTGATCAGAGAATTGGAATTTCTAAATTTTGTGAGCTTCGTCCCAAGCATTGTGTTCTTCCTGGGTCCAGTGGGACACATTCTGTGTGCGTTTGCACAATGCATCAGAATGCCAAATTGATAGCTCAGTGTAAAATACCTGAATTGACAAATGGTGAACTCCCGATTAAAACATACAAAGATGTGACAAGCAATATAATTTGCAAAACGCCAACATCTAAATGTTACTTCGCAAATTGTGTTAATTGCCCAGGAAGTGATGATTTGAAGGCTCGGTTTCAGGAAGCTTTTGAGCTTAATAGCATTGAAACTTTTAGGCTGTTGGGACTATCCTTCCCTTGCTTTATGTTTGACTATGTATTAGTATGACGCATTATGTAGATTTTAAAACTCAGTGTTTGTTATCCTGTAAACACACTAAAACGAGAATTATAAATCCATTATTACTTGTACAGTAACTTTTTAAGTTTTTTGCCATAGCTCCTGATCTCATTGAGATCCCACTCCTAAAAGTTTCAGGATTTAAAGCTTTTCTTCAGTTCTTTTTTTTTTTCTCTCTCTCCCCGCGGTGTTTGTTTCGTGCATTGTATTGTGGACACATTTAATTTCATCCCGAAAATCTACTTCCATTTTCGGGAACTACTTCCCGAAAAATGGAAGTACCACGGAGCGAAATTTCCTCCTGTAAATTTTTTTTTTCTAGGGATATCTGTCCCTTGCTGTGGTATGGAGGTTAGGCATTTTCCTTATGTAGAAGAAATAAAAGATGGCCACTTTCTTTTTTCTAATTTCTAGCTGCGTAAGTTTGTTTTCCATATTTAGTAGAATAGTCTTCTTGCCCATAGGCCAGCTGCAGACTTTGTAGCATATCTTTCGCAGACTCATAAAGAACTTCCTACCATGGGGTTTAGAACTAATTTTACCACAACCTGGAACATTAGTTTTATGGAATTATAACCAAGTAAGTTTCTCTCCGTTTTTTTTTTCCATGCCGGGCATCGAACCCGGGTCCCCTCCTTCCGGAATAAGTCGCTCTCCCAACTGAGCTCCCAACTGAGCTACGTGTACGTAACTCTCGCTGCTATCTGCCTTTATCTCATGTGCGACCTTCGGTGCTGGCACGTCACATTTCCTAACGAAATGCCACGTCAACGAAGATTACCGTCGGAAGAAAAATATATAAATTAATGAACTGTAAGAAATATTAAGATGCCCACACAAAGAATTATACGCTTAAAAAAAAATTACTCTTCAATTTGTTGAATATACAAGACTAAAAGAATTCGCTGCTACAAATAACGAGAAGTAAAATAAAATCTTTCCTCTTTAAAACATGTAGATTCGGACCGCGGAAAGGAGTTAAAAATGTAAAGAATGTGAAATGAACCGGTAAATTTATTAAATAATCGCCTTTTAAGACCACAAGGAAATCACGAAACTTTGGAAAGCCTTAAGTTGGTACCCTCGTTGAAAATGAAGTTCCAATAAGGTAAATAAAAACAATAGTTACGTTGAAAAAATAAATTTATGAAACTGACCTCACAATATTTATGAAAAATACCTCACAATAGTGTAAAATGAAGGAGATCCCTTAGTTTCATTTATGTAACACTTTTTATGAATTAAAGAAATTCACGTACTTTTATCCGCGTTTCCTAAAATCTTAAGGTTGCACTTGACATGTGTTCTAACAGCTTAAATATTGTTTTGAGAGGGAGGGGGGGGCGCTAAAAGGGTGGGCTCAAAGAAAAGTTGGCGTCACGCTTACCGGCATACGGTCCCGATAAATGCATTTTGGGAAGTAAATAGTAACACTGTACTAGTGGTCCGATTTCTACGCCAATAAATCGGACCACTAGTACAGTGTTACTATTTACTACTTAATTGGTGTACTGTTCCTTGTTATCAGCATTTTGGGAAATTTTGCCTGCACTAATGGAAATTATGAGCGTGCCAGAGATTTTTGAACAATTATTACGTATATAAATAACTTGTATAAACTTGAATGTTCGACTTGTAGTAATTAATACATTTTCAATTAAATTTCAGTTTGAATCTTTATTAGCTGCATTGCTTATTCATTAGATCCTAATATTTCTCAAATATTCGATACTCTGAAATATTTTGATTTCCTAAGTTTTTTAAAATCTTTCTCTGGAATGGAAACAAAAAACAGCCCAAATAAATTTTCATAATCCATCTCTGAAATCTGTCGAACCTAATGGTGTTCGTAATTTAGCCAACGTGGATTCTTACCCGGTTGTTCCTTTAAATTCATCATAGTGATAACCTGCATTGGCTCTGTTGCTAAAAATCCAGCTGATGGGCGTATCATTCAAGATGCTACCTAGGTGAAAAAATTCCTATGCTGATTGCAATTTAGCCAATGTGGACTCTTGCCCGGTTGTGTTTCTATAAATCCATCACCGGACAATTGTCTGCATTTTCTAAGTTGTTTAAGTTCGAGGGTGATCCACGCATCATTAAAGGATGCTGGTAAGGTCAAAAATGCCCACACAGATTGTGATTTTAGCCAACGTGGAAGTTTCCTCGGTTGTGTTCCTGCAAGTCCATCACCGGGCTGAAATCTGCGTTTGCTCTGTTGTGTGTTATTCGGAGAATGTTCGTAATTTAGCCAACGTGGATTCTTACCCGGTTGTGATCCTTTAAATTCATCATAGAATGATAACCTGCATTGACTCTGTTGCTTAAAATCCAGCTGATGGACGTATCGTTCAAGATGCTACCTAGGTAAAAATTCCTATGCTGATTGCAATTTAGCCAATGTGGACTCTTGCCCGGTTGTGTTTCTATAAATCCATCACCGGACAACTGTCTGCATTTGCTGTGTTGTTTAACTTCGAGGGTGATTCACGCATCAGTAAAGGATGCTGTGGTAAAGTCAAAAATGCCCACACAGATTGTGATTTTTAGCCAACGTGTGGAAGTTTTTTCGGTTGTGTTCCTGCAAGTCAATCACTGATCTGTAATCTGCATTTGCTCTGTTGCGTGTTATTCCAAGAATGAGCACATCGCCTAAGAGGATGAGGAAAACTGGTATGTACTAAGTGCGCATGTGAACTGTAACTTAGCTAGTGTGGATTCTAGCCCGCTTGTGTTCCTAAAAATTCACAACAGGGATATAATCTAAATTTGCTTCATTACACTTAACTGCAGCCTTTCCAAGATGCCCCGCTTGAAACGAAGTCTTGTAAGGCCATGGACTTTCATGTGGATCGTGATATATTTTGATATATCTTAGTACGAACTTCCGTGTATTGCCTACAAATCGGACACTACAAGCACCTGAGCTGGCTTTTACAGCTAAGGCACAATGGGGAGCTTTGGAGGTTTCTGCTAATGAACTTTTTACAGTAGTAGGGAATTTCTAAACACAGGGGCGCAATTTCAAATCTCCTTCCCCGATAAAAAGGGAGACTTATTACGCTTCTTAACTAGACTTGAAATTACGCTTTTTTGAGACCGGCTCTGTGCAGCAGTAATAGCAAAACCTTGACGTGAAACGTAATAAAATTCTATTGTAAGTTTTCAAGTAGTTTATTAATTGGTTTTCAAATTTTCGTTGCTTTTATTTTCGCAAAACGTTTTACCGTAGATGATCTGGAACTTCTATTCGGTTGTAACTGTTTATCCCCCGTTAACGTTCCGGTTAACTTAAAATAAAATAAAAAAAAAAAAAAAACCTGGATGAGGATTCGAAATTTACCTGATGCACTGTTAGTATCATTCTATTTCAGTTTTTAACGAATAACTTACTCGGCGTTTCACAATTTTAGAAACGTGTAATTGATTTTGAATCTTCTGGAACAATGAGGCGATCACTACATCAGTTCTGAAATTCGATTGCAAAATTAAATTGCCAGGGTGTCTACTTTTCTAGGAAGTCGCCAATTCAGAAAAGGGTCATGAAAAAGTTCCAAATTTTGATTTTCGGTCATGGATTTATTTCTCAGTAATTGTGAATTTTCTGCCAAACCGTAAAATAAGAAAAAGAAAACCCTAAATTCGGCTTGGCAGAATTCTCACGGTTCTGTTTTTCATAGTCATTGAGATAGCTCTGTAAAATCTCGGGTCAAGAGTCGACAATCCGTTAATTTCTCGTAGGCTAATCAAGTGTTACACAGCATTTTCGCTTCAAGCAGTGATCTGAATTGAACATACTTCAGCTTTGGCAGAATTCTCCCGGTTATGCTGCTCATAGTCATCACCGATTCAGTTCTGCTAAAGCTGGGGTGAGAAGTCTCCACTTTTCGTCAGATAACAAAATATGTTAAAGCTTTTCACGGTATTTAGCCATGGGCTGTGCTGACTAAAAGAAATTTCTCTCGTGATTAGCGTCTGAAAAAAAAATCAGTTTTCATCAAAATACTTGGCAGACAAGCTTTCCAGAACTATTTCGCTTAGCATTGGTCAAATTGGAACAAGCTCCTGTGGTCAACTTCAGCTTTGGCAGAACTGTCACGGTCGTGTTGTTCATATTCATCACCGGGATATTTCTGTGGAAGCTGGAGTGAGAAAGGTCAGCACTTTCCACCGGGAACCATTTGAAGTTTGACTAAGCTTGCAGCAGAATTTCGCTTTAGTCATTGCTGTATCAGAAATTGGAACAAGCTCCCCTTCCAGTGATCAACCTGAGCTTTGGCAGGGATCCTGGGAAATTGGTACCCGGCAAATTCCTACCCATGCAGTTTCATGCCCCCAAGTTGTTTTAATCCCTGAATTTCAGGATTTAGCATCATCTTCACCCCTTCTAAATTCGTAAATTTTTACGAATTGAAGCAATCACGGCATTTTCCTAAAATTGAATTTTAGGAAACTTACCCGGGAGAATGGTACCCTTCTGTTGGTGAGACGTTACGGGGGCATGTACAAATTGCATTAACGGAAGATCTTTCCTCCTTGGTGATTGTCGCTGTTGAACAGCTGTTCTCTTGGCGGAAAACTCGTATTCTTCCACCGTTAGCAAAACACACCGCAGAAAACTCAACACCTTATATAAGGGAATGTACACAAATTGCATTTCGTACTAGATTTGTTAAAGTGTAGGAGTTATTATAAAGGCATAAAATGTTAATAGATTCCTACTGACATAAAATGGCATGCAAGATCCGTTTCATTATAAACCACCACACAGGAAAACTCCCACATGTTTTCCATTAAGGGGCCGGGCCGGGCACGAGTTGCTTTTCCTCCGAGGGGCACTTCAATTGTGCGACAGTTTTCCAAGTTTCCGAATTACGTGTAGCAGTTTTCCAAGGTATCTAACGACGAGATGAGCTCTTTTGTTTGTCTTTATTTTGAACTGGCCACAATAGTTTAAGGGGGTGGGGAAGCATAAAGATTGCCATTTCTTGGCCTATACTGAGAATTCAAGTTAATATTTCTCTAATTCACAGGAGCCACACCTAGGCCTTTTTAACAATTTTTAATCAATCTCCTTCATATTCATAACGTTTACTTATCAAACCAAGTTGATAATAGTGCGCTTTTACTTAGGCACTAAATATTAATTCATAGGCCTTACCTATGACTAGGCCCTTTTAAGTTTTTATTCTACCGATGTCATATTATAACGTTTACACACCAAGCCAAATTTAATAATATTGCGCATTTACTTAGGCATCAAATAGTAATTCATAGTCGTTAGGCCTAGACCTTTTTAAACAGTTTTTATTCTGCCTATTCACATTCATAACGTTTACGTATCAACTCACGTTAATAATATTGCGCTTTTACTGAGGCACTAAATATCAATTCATAGGCCCTAGTCCTTTTAAACAGTTTTTACTCTAAAGTTTTATTGAAAATTCCTAGAAAGGCTTAGGCATAGGGGCTTGCAATTAATGTTTTGTGACCAAGTAAAGGAGAAACATTGTTTACTTGATTTGTAACGTAAATCTTTTTACTGTGAGCTTCGTGGATTATAAATTGCAAAAAAGGGGCCTAGGCTTAGGGTCTACGAAAGCCTAGGCCTTTTTGCATTTTATAATCAGCACTAATGTTTTGTGATCTATTAACTAATGTTTTAATTTATAATCTATTGTTTTAATTGATAATTAATGTTTTGTTATAATTAATGTTTTGTGTTATAACCTTCACTTGTT
Organism: Macrothele yani; assembly: GCA_039090855.1. Lineage (NCBI taxonomy): Eukaryota > Metazoa > Arthropoda > Arachnida > Araneae > Macrothelidae > Macrothele > Macrothele yani. The sequence continues at coordinate 37,173,640 of CM077028.1, forward strand.
ATGTAAACGTTCAGAATCTGAGCTCGGCGGATACAAAAAATTACTAGAAAGGCCTAGTGCCTTGCAGTTAATGTTTCGTTGGTTGGAGGAAGACCGCTACACAAGAAAACTTCTACACATTTTTCAGCAACTTAGAAAACTGCCACACACAGGAAAACTGCCGCACGATTTTCATTAAGGGCCGTGCACAAATTGCTATTCCCCCGAGGAACACTTTGAATGTGTGGCAGGTTTTATGGTGTGGCAGTTTCCCCAAGTTTCCGAATTGAAAATCAATGTGTGGCAGTTTTCTGGTGTGGCAGTACTAAAAGTATAAAATATAAAGCATTTCTCGTCCGATCGGGAGATTTTCAGCATTTACAAGCTACGTACAACTCGACACATTTTCTGAGGGCATGTGCCCACTATGCAAACGGAGGGGGGGGTAATACCAAAGCTGTAAGATATGAAGAATTACTCGTCCGATTGGGAGATTTTCAGCATTTACACGTTACAACTCGACATATTATCTGAGCGTATGTTCCTACTCTCTCTGGAAGCCTATGGGGGGGGGGGGATACCAAAACTGTAAAATATGAAGAATTTCTCGTCCGATCAGAAGATTTTCAGCATTTACAAGCTACAACCCCCGCCCCCTGACAGGTTTCCTGAGTAGGCACATGCCTTCAGGTAATGTGTCGAGTTGTAGCTGCTAAATGCTGAAAACCTCCCGATCGGACGAGAAATTCTTCATATTGTACACTTTTGGTATCCCCCCTCACATACACAGGCTTGCTGAGTAGGCACATGCCTTCAAACAATGTGTCGAGTTGTAGCTTGTAAATGCCAAAAATCTTCCGATCGGACGTGGAACTTTTCATATTATACACTTTTGGTATTAACCCCCCCCCCCTTGCCGACAATTTCCAGAGAATGCACATGCGCTGAGAAAATTTGTCGAGTTGTAGCTTGTGAATGCTGAAGATCTCCCGATCGGAAGAGAAATGAGAAAAATTCTTGATATTTTTCGCTTTTGGTATTGCCCCCCCCCCCCGACTAGTTTCCTGAGGCAGCAGATGCTCTGACAATTCGATGACTTGTAGCTTGTAATGGCTGAAAATCTCCCGATCGGACCAGGAACCCCCGACAAATTTCCTGGGTTTGCTCGTACTCGCAGAGAATTTCTTTAGTTATAATTTATAGAAAAATATCGTAAATACGAAATTACGGACATTTTTTATGTGTCAGATAACCAATCCTGCGTTCTGGGGCCACGGAGCAGCCCAGAACGCAATTTTTATACGGCCCCTTAAAATTTTTGTGGCCAGTTCTCCGCTTAGTCTTAGCTCTGAAAATCATGGAAATGTCTAAATTTCTTACTGAAAATGAAATATTAAAAAAATATATATGAACAATAGTTGCTCAAGTAGTGGGGAATATAGCCACACGAAATTTGTTTATGCAGAACAATTTTAAGGCACTGAAATTGCAATGTGTCCAGTTCTCCGGGGGCCAGTTCTCCGTACCCGTGCTTAATAGAACGTTTTCTCGAAATTTGTTTGGAGTTTTCAATTCTCAATATAGACCAAGAACAGGCATTCTTTATACCCCCCCCCTGAACTTCTGTGGCCAGTTGCCGTAAGTACGAACCGACATGAAAATTCAGACAAACAAAAGAGCTCCTTCCCATCGTTAGGCACCTTGGGAAACTGCCACACATAATTCGGAAACTTGGAAAACTGCCACACCAGAAAACTGCCACACATTCAAAGTGTTCCTCGAAGGAATACCAATTTGTGCCCGGCCCCTTAATGCAAAGCGCGTAGCAGTTTTCTTGTGTGGCAGTTTTCCTGTGTGGCGGTTTACAGTGAATCGTTTCGTAAAGGAGAAACATTACCTTGATTTGATATGTAAACATTAAGAATATGAAAGCAATTATACAAGCTTCAACTTGTCATGCGAACCTTATGCATATCAGCACAGCGGATTCAAATTTGCTCACAAACCTCAATTTCGCCTGTCCCCAAAAGAGCTTCCAAGCCGCACAGCTTGAGGGGTTCTCTACAAACCAGAAGGCAAAAATACCGTCCAGCTTAAGAGAAACGTAGCTGTAAGGCAAGATGTGTGAACAAAGTGCTTCATCAAAGAGTTTCCAAGCCGCACAAGTTGAACAAAGAACCACCTATAGAGAAGCTCATCCTTCAGGCATTTTTTCCGCCGTTCCAGCTTGCCCAAAAACTGCACCCTGAGACTGGTTTTATTGCTTCGGCAGAAAAATTCCGCGTGTGTGAAACGCGCCAAAAAGAAATCCCACACTACTCCCTTCCGGAATTAAAATCAGTCTTATTATTTTTCTATTGTTTCACCGAACGCCATAGCTTTAAAAGATTTACAAATTGACGGCAATTTGTTAGCCATGCAATTTGTATATGCCCCGTGTAACGTCGTAGCAACAGAAGGGTGCCAATTTCCCGGGTACAAATTTGCCGTTCCCCCTTTGTCCCCCTTTGGCAGAAGTATCACGGTAGTGTTATTCCTATTCATCCCCGGAATATATCTGCGGAAACTGAAGTGAGTAAATTAGTCACTTTCGACTGTGGAAACCTTTTCAAAATGCAATCAAACTTTCGAAATAATTTCACTTCAGGCAGTGCCACGATCAAATTGGAACAAGATTCTCCTGTTTTCAACTTTAGCTTTGGTGGAGCTATCACGGTCGTGTTATTCGTATTAAACACCGGGATATCTCTGCGGAAGCTGAAGTGAAAAGTCTCCACTTTCGAAGTTGGTTCAAGCGTTGCACAGAATTTCGCTTCAGGCACTGCTCCATCGGAAATTGGAACAAGCTCCTCTCTCCAGTGATCAACTTTAACTTTGGTAGAACTATCACGGTTGTGTTGCTCATATTCATCACCGGGGATATCTCTGCAGAAGCTGGAGTGTGAAAAGTCTTCCATTTCATCGGGAGGTCTCTATAGAAGCTGCGATAAGGGCTTTCATCAAAAGTCTTGTATGTAAAGCTTTCCCTAACATTTCTCATCAGTGTCCTCTGATTGGAACAATCTCATAATCTGCTGCTGTGGTCAACTTCAGCTTTGGCAGAACTGCCATTGTTGTGCTGTCCATATTCATCACCGGGATTTCTGCGGAAGCTGCAGTGAAAAAAGTCGGATCACACACAAACTTTCCTTAGAAATTCGCTTCAGGCAATCCTCCGTCGGAAACAGGAACAAGCTACCCTCCAGTAATCAGACGGCAGAACGGTCGTATGTGTTATTCATATTCAATACCGGGATCTCTGCGGAAGCTGGGGTGAGAAAAGTCTCCACTTTCGACCGGTAATTTTTCGAAGTTCAAGCTTTCTACATAATGCCGCTTCAGGCAGTGACTCGTCAAATTGGTACAAGCTCTTACTGTGATAAACTTCAGCTTTGGCGCAATTTTCTCATTTACACTGTTGGGTTTTTATGAGGTGTTGAAAAAATTGAATGGGGTGTGTGGTGTTAGACGAAAGTAAATTCTTGGAGACAGAATTGTAGGGGAGTACTTAGAATGGGTTTAAAAAATAGGGAACTTCTAAATGGCGAGCTTAATTTTTCAGTTAGGAATGGCTGAAACCGGGAATCTGGTTTTCAAAACGAAACGCTGTTATTTTGTTTTTGTTCTGTTTTCATCATTTATCTCCCCCGTAGCAGAATCTCGGCGACGTACGTTGCAGATTTATTTTAGTCCTGCAGACAAAAATGATATCATCAGAACCCTTAAAACAACCATCTAGTTATGTCACAACTGGCCCTTCAGCGGCCCTGCAGGCACGTGCCATAAATGATGGCTAGCCTAATGTGGTCCGCTAGTTTCCCGGCAATGGCAGCCGGTAATCACGTGACGTAACTGATGGTTTGCCGAATCTTGTCCGCTAATTTTCCAGTAGTAGCCATAAAAAAAATAAAGGATAACCGCAGTTTCCCAAAGTTACTTTTTTCCGCTTTACGAAACTTCTACATTATAGCATTGCGCTGGGGAAATTTTCTCACCAGATCCTGAAAAACGCCCGTTTGGATCTGGGTAGAAACGAGCCAAGGACTGTCTGCGTGGAAAGCGGGCGCTCTAGCAACTGGACTGATTTGCCACGCACGAGCATTTGCTTGAAGCTGAGCCTGTTTCCATGAGCATTTGCAACAACTACTTAACATCCACTAAAATAACACAATGGCGATAGCGTCGTCTTCAAACTAACTGGTACTACAAGTGAATACAGCACGTGCGCAGTCTTGTTGTTTCCTGCAAGTTTTTTCGCCTTTCAAAATTTCTGAAAACGCGGGTTAGGCGTAGTGATGATTTCTCCCATAATCGTAATTTTTTTTTCTCTCTCGCGAAGACGACGTACGTCGCAGAATTATTCTGTACACACCCCAGTTGTAGAATTGCGGCTACAGCCAACGTATATCTGATTTATTTTGTACTCATCCCCGTAGCAGAATCGCGGTGACGGGCGACGTACACAGATTTATATTGTATTCATCCCCGTAGACTAATCGCGGCAATGGCTGACATACACCGCAGGTTTATTTTGTACCCATCCCAGTAGAAGAATCGCGGCCACGAGCGTCTTACATCGCAGATTTATTTTCTAATCATAATCGTAGCAGAATCGCGGCGACGGCCGACGCACATCACAGATTTATTTTGGTCCTGCAGACAAACGATATCCCCAGAACCCTATTAAACCATCTTGCAGACTATCGTAGATTTCAAAATGTCCAAAAACTGAAGTTAGGTGGAGTGAGGATTTCTCCCGTAATGGTTATTTTTTTTTTCTCCCAACATTCCGTCGATGGGAGATGATTATCCTGTATTGTTGTTAAATAAAATTTTATTGAATAAATATTAGTGTTTTGGTTTGAAAAATGGAGGCAACAATTTCCGAAAACGAAAGTTTGACGGAACCCAGTAATATTGAATTATTTTTCTTGCGATATTCTCTCAGCCCTCTATGGTCATTAAATATCATTTCATTAGATAAATGTTTGTATTTAAGATTGAAAATGGAGGAAAATTTTCTGAGAACCAAAGTTGTACAGAGCAAAAATTTCTCCCTCTAAATAACCCTCCATCCACTGTTTCTGTATTGTTTAATAATCATTTAGTTACATAAATGTTTGCACTTGATGGGAAATGGTGAAAAATGTTATGAAAAACGGAAGTAGAACGGAGCGAAGATTTCTCCTCATGACAGTTTTTTTTTTAAGTGATACCCCTGCGCTTTATTGTTGTTAAATATCATTCTATTCCATAAATCTTTATTTCAGTCTGAAAATATTGGAAAAATTCCAGATACAGAGGAACAGAATGTTCTTGATCCTAATTAGATTTGTAATTGGTTTAGTACCTAGGCTAGACATTTTTTTTAGGTAGAAAAGTATGTCCAATTTATATTGCTTTTCGCATTTAGTAGTTATCTTGCACAGTGACCACCTGCAGATTATTTTGTGGCACGATAGTATCTGTCGCAGACTCATCCGGAACTTTCTGCTGTGGGGCATTGCTTACGAAAGTATTTGGGACTCATGCCCAAATACTTTCGTAAGCAATCTTAAATATTTACTGAAGCAGTTCAAGATAGCACAATTTCGGAACAGTACTTGCCTCGTCTTGCACTCAGAATAGACTTACGAATGAAAGAAGATAGGGAAATTGGGAAATTTAACCCATTCGACTTATAAGCTTAACAAGAAAGATGACACCGAATTTTCGGGTGTAATAAGCACTTCTTTTGAATCCGTTCTGACGCAAATTAAATTTATCAAATCTATTCAAAGTCGATGGAAACCGGTATGGAAAGCAATAGTATCTGACGGAAGAAAGAAGTTTTTCAATCAGGTTTTTAATCCCTCGCAATTGCTGTAAACGGAATTGTGAACTGACGCCCTCTGGTTGCAGACTTGTGAATTTATTTGAGAAACATTTCGCACCGAAACACCGAAAGAATTTTTTGAATCTGACTCTTAGAAACATATATCGACAAAAATAAGATGGCTTTGCGTCCCCTGGTGGCAAAACCATGCATTATTTTAGGAAGAAAGTATTCTCAAAAGGTTTTTCCATATCAGCGGGACCGGTTCAAGAAAAAATAATTTAATCTAGGAGCCCAGATTTTGCTACAAATACATCAGCAGAAATTAACACTTATGCCCCCTGGCTGCCAAACCATTCTTTACCAAACATTAGAAATTAAAAAAAAAATCAATCAGGTCTTGTATGCAATACAGGAAGAATTTTTCAAATCTGAGTTTTAGAAGCAGAAATAACGCAGAAAACGCAATTTACCTTGTGCCCCCTAGCGGAAAGTCTGATTTACTTGAGAATTTTGAATTTATAGGAAAAACATTTCGCATCGGAAACACTATCCAACAGACGAATTTTTTCAAATCTGACTCCTAAAAGAAGATATTGACAAAAATAAGTTATACATCTTTCCCCTGCCGTAGAACCATGCATTATTTCAAGAAGAAAATGTTCCTAAAAGGTTTGTCGACATGAGTAGTATCGGTCAACAAACGACTTTTTTTGCAACCGAGATTTTAGCTCTTATTTTGCTGCAAATACATCAGAAGCGGAAATTAAGACTTACGCCTCCTGGTGGCCAAACCATTTTACAAAATAGAAATTACGTGCAAAGGATTTCCCATCAGGAGCTGTAATCGGTGCAGAAAGAATTTTTCAAATCTGAGATAGGGAAAACGCAATTTACCTTTACGCCCCCTAGCAGAAAGTCTACGAATTACTTAAATTTTGAAATCATATGAACATGTCACACTGAAAACACTATCCAACAAAGAATTTTTTAAATCGGACTCCTAGAAGTAGATATTGACAAAAATAAGATACATCTACTACCTCTGGCGGAGAAACTGTTGAATATTTCAAGAAGAAAATATCCCAAAAAGGTTGAGCGATATGAGTGGCATCAGTACACGAAAGATTTTTTTCAATAGTGTTTTAGCAGCTCAGATTTTATGGCAAATACATCAGAAGCAAAAATTAACACTGATGCCCCCTGGTGCCAAAGTATTCTTTACCAAAAGTTAGAAATTATATACAAACATATATCGACAATTATATACAAAAGATTTTCCATCAGGTGTAGTATCCGCTGATTTTTTTTTCAAATCTGAGTTTTACAATAAGTTATCTGGAAAAATGTAATTTGCTTTTACGCCCCTAGCGGAAAATCTAGGCGTAATTTGAAAAAGTAACTATCTAAAATACTCTTTAATATAAATGAAATCGAAAGAATTTTTCCAATCTGATGTTTAGAAGCAAAGATGTCGAATTCAAAAATACGTTTTATTCCACATCTGCATTTGCGCCCTCTAGCGGCTAAATTGTATTATAGTAAAAAAAAAGTAATGAAGGATAATCATTCGCATATTTCAAGCTTCCCAATGCAAAAAGAATTTTTCAAATCTGCCAAATAGTTGCAGAGATATCGTGGGTACAGACGGGCGGACAAACCAGTAACATAAGCACGATCTTTTTTTTTCCAAAAGACGTGCTAAAAATACAGTATATTTACGAATAATTAAACTCACTTTAAAGAAATCTTCAGGATTAATTTCGATGGAATTCTTTAGAAGAGAAAGAAGTCGGTGTGTTGTCAGCATTTTTTTTTTTGCGGAAATGACTTTGTACTTCGGTTACAAAAGAACTATTGGTAAGGGGGCGGGTTCAATACCTTATCACGGAATTACATTAAATAATTCCGATTTCCTCCGGTCCATAGGCGCCGACTATAGAGAGGCATGGTCAATCTTGCCACTCCAATAATTTTACTGGGGGAAACCCAATATTTTTGGTCCTGTTTAAATAATCGCTTTAGCCTCATAAAGTGGACCTAGCCCTACCTTATTAGGCTAACGCGATTTATTAAAAAAAATAAACTTTTTTCCCAATCTCAGCATGGCTCATTTGATAAACTGGATTGCCAGACCCGTATTAGTTTGACATGTTCTCGCGATATGTGGTAAATGCTTAAAACAATTATCACAAATAAAATAAACTTTTAATCTCTAGCGCCTTTATTGTTTTTCTCTTTGTTCTTTGAATAACGCAGCTAATTTTCTCATTTTTTACTAAACTTTGTAAATAAAAACTTTCTGGATATTTTTATAAAATCAGTCTGAATTTAATTTTTAAAAATATAAATATTCATCAAAAAATGTTTCCTTGTTCATTTACTAATGAGCAATTACAACTGCATTTTAAAATATACGTCAAATCTGTTTCGCCCCCCTCCCATTTCGAGAAATCGGCGCCCCTGCTTCGGTCGGTTTTTCCACAAAACTTTCTTCCACACCGAAAGCGTTGGGAAGCCATACGGATCCACGACCCCTAAACAAGTTCCCGCAGTTCACGAAAATTTGATAGAGGGGGGTTCAGAGCCTCCAACATCTCTATGGATGGCATCCCAGATGTGCTCGATGGAATGGAGGTCAGGTGACCTAGATGGCCAAAGAAGCGAGGTCACGTCGTTGGAGTGTTCATCCAACCAATCGGATACAATTCGGGAGCGATGGCACGGTGCATTGTCTTGTTGCAGGATGAGGTCCCCAGTAGGATTTTGAAGACGCACAAACGGGGGCAAATGGTCGTCCACGATATCTCGGTAACTTTGACCTGGGAGGGACAATGTCGCACGTGCCAGGAGTCCCATTTTAAGTCCTCGCAAGCAGTCCCAAGACGAGAATGCCACCCCCACAAACTTGAAGAGTACCCTGCTGGCAAGAAGGATCCATCGCTTCATGTGGTTTGCGCCCTACTCGTATCCTGCCATCCGCATGTACCAACGTGAATCTCAACTCATCAGTCCAGGCAACATTTTTCCACACGTCTAGGGTCCAGTGGCGATATTCCCGCACCCATGCTGATCTTTGCACCCTCTGGTGTACGGTCAGCAGTGGTACCCTCATGGGACGATGGCTTCTGTACCCCATAGCGAGGAGATGGTTCTGGATGGTGTGGCTGCTTACGTTTTTGTGCACCAGCGTTAAATTGCAGAGTGATTTCTTGCACTGTGGCCCGTCAATCCGTCGTTACAATGCGAGCTAGCCGACGATGACCCAGCTCATCCACACGCAGTCTGCCCTTGCAGGAATGGTTTTACCGGATTCGATGTACTCACGGTGCATCCGTGACACAGTGGCTCGTGAAAATCCCAGTGCCTGCACGACTTCCGAGACTTCCGAGATGGAGTGAACCATTCATCGGGCCCCGACAACTTGCCCACGATCAAATGCGCTTATATCCTTCGTCTTACACATACTGCGTCAGACTTGCTGATTCTCGTTGCATCACTCCTTATATTGTCGGATCGCTGCATTAGTCCGCTCCTACAAAACTAACAGCTGTGTTGCGATTTAGTGCAAATAACCACTTCTGTCTTCCAGTATTTAACAAGTCTTAAGTGATTAGCTATGTCAAACATATAGCTAATATTTTGTGTATGTAACATGCTTTCACCAAATGAGCTGCATGATGGCTTCAGAAGAATACCAGAAATTTCAGGCTAATACTTAAATACGTGGTTTTAAATGACAGCAAGTTGAACGTTTCTTCAATGCTACCACCACAAGTGAAATGGAGCGCCCTGCTGACTTCTAAATCGCATGACATGATTACATCGGAAGTGAAAACTTGTCTTCAAGACAGACGAAGCTCAACATGGATTGTAATTTAGCCACTGTAGGTTCTTGCCCGGTTGTGATACTGTAAATCCACCACCAGGTAATAACCTGCATTTGCTACATTACTTATTTTCAAAAGATGATGCACACCTTTTCGAAGGAAGCGGAGAACTGGCAAGGTCAAACTCTCATATGGATCGTAATTTAACCAATGTGGATTATTGCTCGGGTGTTGTCCCTATAAATCCATCAACGGGCGGTAATCTGCATTTGCTCTGTTGCGTATACTTCTGAGGATTAGCATATCGTCAAGAAAAACTGGAAAGCTCATGAGGATTGTAACTTAGCAAATGTGGATTCTTGCCCGGTTGTGTCTAAAAATCCATCAACGGGCGGTAATCTGCATTTGCTCTGTCGCGTATTCATCTGAGGATTAGCACGTCGTCAAGCAAAACTGGAAAGCTCATTATTGTAACTTAGCCAATGTGGATTATTGCTCGGTTGTGTTCCTATAAATCCATCACCGGGCGGTAATCTGCAATTGCTCTGTTGCGTATACGTCTGAGGATTAGAATAACGTAAAAAAAAAAAAGCTCATGAGAGTTTTAACTTAGCCAACGTGGATTCTTGCCCGGTTGTGTCTATAAATCCATCATCGGGCGGTAATCTGCATTTGCTCTGTGGTGAGCACATCGTCAAGGGATGTGGTGAACTGGCGTGGATATAAGCGCTAATCTGCAATGTTATTTAGCTAAGGTGGATTCCAGCCCCAGTTGTGTTCGTTAAGTCCATCACCGGGATACAGTCTGACCTTGCTTCATTACACTTAACCGCAGTCTTACCAAGATGTCATGCAGCTTGAAAAGAAGTAAATTTGGCAAGGACACGAATTTATATGTGGATGGTGATATAGCGTGGTGCGTAACTTTCCCCGTTAGAGCCTGTAAATCGGACATGGCCAACTCCCTTTGGTTGTTTTAGTGGAAAAGCGCAGTGGTAGGTTTTGAAGCTTCGGCTAATGTCTTTTAAAGAAGTAGGGAACTTAAACACATGGGCTTGTAAGTATTTCCCCTAGAGCTTGCTTCGACCTTGACGTGAAATGTTACAATTCTTTGGCAAATTTTAAAGTACTTCTGTTTTGATATTCAAATTAGCATTACTTAACTTTTTGTAGAACTTCCTATTGGGTTGTGGATCAGGATTTATTTACAAATTTAACCGGTTAATAACTTTTACTTCAGTTTTTAACGTACACCCGCATTCAGCGTTTCACAATTTTTGTATCATTTAGGACAATCACATGATTATATCATCACTGAGTTTAAAAATAGATTGCAAAATGAGTAAATTGCTTTCAGAAAAGAAATTGCGTAGTCTGTTTCAAATTCAAGATTATTCCAGGTGGAGTGGAATCAGTGGTGTACTTTCTGGTAAACGTTATACTGATTTCGACAAATCGCTGTACTTCTAATATAAATACAAGAAAGTAAAAGGGAAGTCAGAATAGGGTGAGAAGAGAAAGATGTTGATGTAAAAGCACCGTGCATTTCGACTCTTCAATTAGCACTACACCTGAGCGGACTCGGAGGTGACACTTAATCCTCGTAGTAAACTAAATTTTTGGACGAAGATTAACAAAATACCAGGTCTGCAGTGAATCGCGAAAGAAACAACTGATTATCTGCGAATAATAAACCTTAATTTCGAACCTCACTCAGGGAATCATATCGCCCGTCCCACTCCAAGCTTCCTAAGAATTCTGCCGCCCCCCCCCCCCCCTCAAACTGGTAGTTCTTAAAACAGCTGTCTAGAGTGATTGACACTGACAAAAAATTTCTCAGATTTTCTACCATAATACAATAAAATTTCATAGTGGACCACTTAATTTTTTTAGTCATTACTACTTCAGAACGAAACACATCTGTTTATTTTACTTTGTTACATGTTTTGCAAATGAGCATGCTGCAATGATTCAGGAGTATAAGCTTGTTCAAATACCAATATCTTCTATTTCAGTGACACAGGTTAATAATGCTTTGCTTTAGTAGTTTTTACGAAAGCATTTAGAAATCAGGTAATTAGATAAGAGCAGGACAAAACAGTTTTGTAGTTTTTAAATCTTCGGGCCTGAGTATTTCCCAAAAAATAAAATTAGCATTCGAAAAATCTGCAAAACTCAACTTTCCACAGCATTTATCTTCACACGAGGCAAAATTCTGATTAAAAACTTCAAAGGAAAAACAAAAACAAAAAAAAAATTCTGCTTTTGCAGAATTCTCATTGTTGTGATAGTTCTGTGGAAGCTGGAGTGAACAGACAATCCTTAACCTTTTCGAGGGCTAATAGAGCAGTACACAGCAATTAGCTTCAAGCAGTGCTCTGAATAAGAACTTAATTCAGCTTTGGCAGAATTATGCCGGTTATGCTGCTCATAGTCATCCACCGGTTCAGTTCTGCTAAAGCTGGAGTGAGAAGTTTCCACTTTTCTTCGGATAGCCAGTAGCAGTTGAATCAAGCTTTTCACAGCAGTTAGCTTAAGCCATGCTCTGATTAGAACATGATCAGCTTCGATAGAAAGTTCACAGTTGTGTGTTCATATTCAGCAATGTGATATTTCTGAAGGAGTTTGACTGAACGCTTTCATTAAAACATTTGGCAGACAAGCTTTCCCGAGTATTCCGCTTGGCAGTGATCAGACTGTAACAATCTACTCCTGTGGTCAACTTCCCCTTTGGTAGAGCTGTCATGGTCATGTTCTTCATATTCATCACCGGGATATCTTCTGCGGAAGCTGGAGAGAGATGAGTCTCCACTTTCGACCTTTAACCTTTCGAAGTTGGATCAAGCTTTGCACGGAATTTCACTTCAGGCATTCCTCTGTCGGAAATTGGAAAAAAAATTTCCTGATCTACTCAGCTTTGGTAGAACTATCCCGGTCGTGTTGTACTCATATTCATCACCGGGGTAGCTCTGCGGAAGCTGGAGAGAGATAAGTCGCCACTTTCAACCTTTAACCTTTCGAAGTTGGATCAAGCTTTGCACGGAATTTCACTTCAGGCATTCCTCTGTCGGAAATTGGAAAAAAAATTTCCTGATCTACTCAGCTTTGGTAGAACTATCCCGGTCGTGTTGTACTCATATTCATCACCGGGGTAGCTCTGCGAAAGCTGGAGAGAGATGAGTCTCCACTTTCGACCTTTAACCTTTCGAAGTTGGATCAAGCTTTGCACGGAATTTCATTTCAGGCATTCCTCTATCGGAAATTGGAAACAATTTTCCTGATCTACTCAGCTTTGGTAGAACCGTCCCGGTCGTGTTGTACTCATATTCATCACCGGGGTAGCTCTGCAGGAGCTGGAGAGAGATAAGTCTCCACTTTCGACCTTTAACCTTTCGAAGTTGGATCAAGCTTTGCACGGAATTTCACTTCAGGCATTCCTCTGTCGGAAATTGGAAAAAAATTTCCTGATCTACTCAGCTTTGGTAGAACTATCCCGGTCGTGTTGTACTCATATTCATCACCGGGGTAGCTCTGCGGAAGCTGGAGAGAGATAAGTCGCCACTTTCAACCTTTAACCTTTCGAAGTTGGATCAAGCTTTGCACGGAATTTCACTTCAGGCATTCCTCTGTCGGAAATTGGAAAAAAAATTTCCTGATCTACTCAGCTTTGGTAGAACTATCCCGGTCGTGTTGTACTCATATTCATCACCGGGGTAGCTCTGCGAAAGCTGGAGAGAGATGAGTCTCCACTTTCGACCTTTAACCTTTCGAAGTTGGATCAAGCTTTGCACGGAATTTCATTTCAGGCATTCCTCTATCGGAAATTGGAAACAATTTTCCTGATCTACTCAGCTTTGGTAGAACCGTCCCGGTCGTGTTGTACTCATATTCATCACCGGGGTAGCTCTGCAGGAGCTGGAGAGAGATAAGTCGCCACTTTCGACCTTTTAACCTTTCGAAGTTGAATCAAGCTCTGCACGGAATTTCATTTCAGGCATTCCTCTATCGGAAATTGGAAAAAAAATTCCTGAACTACTCAGCTTTGGTAGAACTGTCCCGGTCGTGTTGTATTCATATTCATCACCGGGATATCTCTGCAGAAGCTGGAATGAGAAAAGTCAGCCATTTCATCCGGAGGTTTCAATGGAAACAAGAGTAAGAGCTTGTAAGTTAAGCTTTCCACAGCATTTCTCATCAGGATGTCCTCAGACTGGAACAATATCAGATCCTGTGATCAATTTGGTCGTGTTATTCGTAATTTACCCTTCGGTTTTACTTACGGGCTTACTGCAAAATAATGTACAAGCCTTCCCAGTTGCCAAGTGGTCTTCGTTCAATCTGGTAGAATTCGAATCGTAAATGAGGGAGGGGGGGCGGGCGTGTTTGTGCGATGGTAGTTCTAAGCACATCCCCGGAATTGGTGACCCCGAAGTGGGTAAAGGGTGATTCAACAGCCCGAGATATTTGGTCATTAATCCCAGAAACAAGAATAAAAAAAAATCGATTGGGGAGGTGCAAAATCCAAAGGCAAGCAGGGGTGAGATCGCTCGTAGCATTGTTCCACGCATTTTGAGGTATCAATCGCATCAAGAGCCGACCCTGTGGGCGCAATGCATATATGCCAACTTTTACGCGTAAAATCTACGCATTTTAACTGTTCTTTACGATTTTACGCATTTCCGAATTTAAATCTTCCTTGAGAAATATTTAATGTTTCAGTTAAATCGTACCTGCCAACTTTTCTGGAATTTGCGGAAGTTTTCCGGTTTTTTTATACGGTCTTCCGGTTTTCCGGCCGGAAGGACTGCTCTTCAGATTTTTCAAATTTTCTGTATTTTTTGTTAAAAATATCCCTATGAATAAAATATATAAAAGAGATGGGGAATTTTGCGCCATTGTGCGCCAGAGCGCATGTGCTCTGGCGTAATCGTCGGTACTTAGGCACAGTAAATTCTCCGTGTACACTCTTATGCTTGACGCTGAATAAAGATTATGCGGTGGGAAGAAAGATTCAGACCCCAACTACTGCGGATTTTACGTAGTTACTATGGAAATAGTCGGTCCACTACGGACGACGGAAAACATAGAGTATGCTATGATAATCGTAGGTCCACTACGGACGACGGAAAACGTCGAGTATTCTATGGAAATCGACGGTCAGCTATGGACGACGGAAAATGTTGAGTATGGAATCAAAATGTGATATAATTTGTTAATATTATAAACATCTAAATTATAAAATGCACGAATATTTGCACTTATTTTTACTTAGCTGAATTCATTATAAATGTTGTTCGCATGCAATTTTACACATTTGAATTTTCTCAGGTTGCAGGTATGGCAATGTTCTGAAACGGCCCATTCATCGGTAAAAGTATCTTGAGTTCGAATTCCGGTCAGGCATGAATGTTCTGTTACCACACTGGCTCCATCCCTTCCCTAGAGTCAGTAGCTCTGAAATAGGGATGGGAGACTCTTTATAGCCCACTAAGTTTCTCACGGCGATCGTTTATCCCTGAAACAATAAAGCATCTGAAGATATGTCTTGTCAAGTGTTGCCAATTTGTACCGACAAAACACAGCTATGATTGAAACATACTTGGTGAGATATTCAACATTACATACACTTGCTCTATCAAGAGGAAGCTGAGTAATTATTTTTCCGGAACGAATTGCATGGAGAATTCTGATAAACTTCTACTTTTCCACCAAAAACTTATTTTTACAATAATCGTGTTGAAAAATAGTACAACGGAAATTAGTTTTCAGTGTATTTTCCCCCCAGAAACGTAGAGCTTCTTTAAAGTCTGCATTTTGAGGGGATCTGAGGAAGAAAATCAAACTTCGAGAACTTTTTGGGGAGCATGTACTAAATTCGAGCGCTGCTTTCAATAATTAACGTATATGAATTTCGCAGCTTATGTGGTAATAACAAAGGGTAGAATAAATTGTAAGGCAAAAAAACCTTGTTAAAAATGGGCGTTTACTTCACCCAAACCTCCTCATACCCACTCCACTATAATGTTTCCTACGTAAGAAATAGCCGACAAAAGATTGGTAATCAGTCTCCACTCAATTGGATATTTGACCTTTTTTTTAACTGAATGCAAGGGGTTTTTTTTATTTGAAAGTTATATATAGGAGTATCATTTCTTGGTTTCGCTTGAGCACATCAGTTTTTGCAACCGCAAAACGTACGTACGTATCTCTCATTTTAATCTGCGATAAATTTTGCAAGCATTAGTGTTTCAACAAGCAATGTTATTTCCGCTAATTTGCTTTAGTCTTGTTCAAGGCAGCATTTTTTGAAACCAGAGATTTAAGAAGAAAAAAGCTCAAAGAGAATGTTTTTGGGGGAGAGGGGGAACTATTCAGAGTTCCTAACTCTACAAAAATTCCAGTTCAAACATTCGCAGTTTAAAATTCCTGGATAAATCCCTGCTTGGATCAAAATTGTAAGATTCCAGTATTCTTAATTCCCGTAGTTCATTTTAATTTGTCATATTATAAATGAAGTTGATTAGTCGGTGTGAACTGATACAGCATGTGTAGTTTCCAGTTCGTAGAAGTTTTATGCACTACAGTATTTGATTAAATAGCGGCAGGCATGCATCCGATATATAAAAGTGAGAACACCTGCTTAGCTTCTCTCAATCTTAGCTTAAGGTCTTCTCCAAGGAAATTAAGTCTCATACGACGGATGCTTCAATGAGAAATTTATCCCATCCGCGCCTACAAAACTAACAGCTGTGTTGCGATTTAGTGCAACTAACCGCTTCTGTCTTTCAGTATTTTAAAGTCTTAAGTGATTAGATATGTCAAATATATAACTAAGGTTTTGTCTATGTAACATGCTTTCACCAAATGATGGTTTTCAGAATACCAGCAAATTCAGACTAATACTTATGAAATACATGGTTTTAAATGACAGCAAGTTGAACGTTTCTTCAATGCTACCACCACAAGCGAAATGGAGAGCCCTGCTGACTTCTGAATCGCATGACATGATTACATTGGAAGTGAAAACTTGAGCTTAGTCTGTCTTGAAGACAACATGGATTGTAATTTAGCCACTTGTAGGTTCTTGCCCGGTTGTGATCCTATAAATCCACCACCAGGTAATAACCAGCATTTGCTATGTTACTTATATTTCAGAAGATGATGCACACATTGTCAAAGGGAGCGGAAAACTGGAAAGGTGAAACTCTCGTATGGATCGTGATTCAACCAATGTGGATTCTTGCCCGGTTGTGTCTGTAAATCCATCACCGGGCGGTAATCTGCATTTGCTCTTGCTTTATACGTCTTAGGATTAGCACATCGTCAAAGGAAGCTGGTAAACTGGATGAGGATTGTAACTTAGCCAACGTGGATTCTTGCCCGGTTGTGTCCCTATAAATCCATCACTGGGCGGTAATCTGCATTTGCTCTGTTGCGTATACGTCGGAGGATGAGCGCATCGTCAAGTAATGCGGAAAACTGGCGAGGATGTAAGCGGTAATCTGGATTGTGATTTAGCTAAGGTAAATTCTACCCGAGTTGTATTCCTTAAAAGTTAATCACCGGGACAGTCTGTATTTGCTTCATTACACTTAACCGCAGCCCTACCAAAGTAAATTTTGGGAGGCCACGAATTTGTATGTGGAGGATGATATAGTGAGGTGCGGAGCTTTCCGGGTATTTCCTGTAAATCGGACATGGCCACCCCCATTAGGTGGTTTTACTGGAAAGCCGCAATGGTGAGGTGTTTGAAGCCTTGGCTAACGACTCTTAAAGAAGTCGAGAACTTAAAACACATGGGCTGAATTTTTAAGTATTTCCCTCAGAGCTGGTTTTGGCCCTCTGATGCAGTACAAATTTCATATTGGGTTGTGGATCAGAATTTGATATTTACAAGTTGATCCGGTTAATAACTAATTGTACCTTTCTTAACGTACACCTGCATTCAGTGTTCCACAACTTTAGAATCTTGTAACTTTGAATCATGTAGGATAATCTGATGATTATAGCATAAGTTTAAAAATAAATTGCAAAATGAGTAAATTGCTTTCAGGAAAAAAATTGCATAGTCTGTTACGAATTCAAACCTAGCTCTGATCTACAGATAAGACCTTAAGGTGGACGTAAACTAATTTTGCATCCTATACTTCCAATGGAAAAATTCTGTAAACATTTTCTTCGCAATTAATGAGTTCCCAAGGATAAAAATTTGAATATCGATTGAAATAGCTTCATTTCATAACTTGGATTACTTAATATTTTCTAAAACATAACCATAATTATGCAATCCAACATTTTTTTTTCTACTGACGTCAAAAGTACAGGCCGCGCCATCTTTTTTCTGGTTTCAACACCACCAAAGGAAAAGTTACTGTTTTTTAAAATAATTATGGTTATGTTTTAGAAAATATTATATGAAGTTATTTTAAACGATGTTCAAATTTTCATCCTTGGGAACACTAATTTTGAAGGAAATGGTACAAGTTTTTCCATTGGAAGTATAGGAAGCAAAACTACTTGACGCGTCCACCTTAAACTTAAAGAATCTGCTACCAGATGGAGTGGAATCAGTGGTGCATACCTGCCGACTACTACGGAATGTCCGTAGTGTCTATGGATTTAGTTGTTTGACTATGGAACTGTCGAAACTACGGATTCTACGAATTTTTATTTTCTTTAATTTTTTTTTTTTATTTTGCTATTACGAAATAACGTTTGATGTTTAATTTTCATTTATCTAAAATAGTTAAAACTTTGATATCGTGCACTCGTGGTCCTCAGGCTGAAAGTTCTTTCAGCATGACGGATGAAATTGTCATTATTTGATGGCATGAAAAGGAAAGAAAAGTGATAATGGTAAAATAGGGAGAGAAATATATCAGAGCCGAATGAAAAATTAAGCAGTGGATGCTGTTCAGCTGCAGAGTCGACAAACTGACAGTAGCCCTCGTTCTTGCTGTGTGTTATGATTTTTTTTTTATCCTTTGTTCTCATCTTTCCATAAATTGCAATGTTAGAAGCAGTATGATCAAGTGGAGATTTGCGCCCTTCACGTTCTCTTCCTTGGATTTACCATCCATCAAGCGTTGTGGAATTCTGAACGTATGACTGATTTTTACTGGTGGAAATTTTGAAATTAAATCTCACAACGTTACATGTAAGGACCTCGCCAAGGGAATCAACTGTGTGTTTTGCACGTGTTTAAGTCTGTTCCATTGGTGTCCTTGTTTGTTGTAATGTTTTGTTGTGGTGTAATTCTTTTTCACAAAGAAGTGTATCATTTAGTAAAAAAGCTATGTATGCCACGTGATAATACTAGTTAATACTGACAAGACTTTACTCAATGTTGGAAGGTATGGTGGTGTAGTGGAACCGGAACGGCTTTCTGGTAAAACTTATACAAAATACTGATTTCGACCAATCGTTATACTTTCTTCTACGATAAATATATGAAAGTCGGAATAGGGAGGGGATGAGAAGGGAAAGATGTTGATGTAAAAGCACCGTGCCTTTCGACACTTCAATTAGAACTACACCTCAGTACCTCCTAAAGGGGACACTTAATCCTCGCAGTAAACTAAATTTTTTGTCGTGGATGAAAAAAATACGAGGTAGGCAGTGAAAGAATAACTAAGATTTTCTGCGAACAATAAATCCAATTTCCGGACATCTCAGGGATTCATATACACCTCCCTACCCTCAAGCCCGAAGTTTCCTCCCCCTCCCTAAAATAAATATTAACACCCATCAATTTGAGGGTGTGGAACGTATAAATACCAATACTTTCAAGAATTGGTACTTATTATAACAGCTGTCAATAGCTATTAAGACTGACAAGAATTTCTCATCTTTACCTCAAACTGTCTGCCATAACACAATAATTTTCTAATTTCATAGTGGATCATTTAAATTAAATTTTTCTTAGTCATTACTACTACAAAACGTAATACACATCTGTTAATTTTATTCTGTTACATATTTTGAAGATATGCAATTTTAGTCTGTTACATATTTTGAAGATGTGCATATCGGAAGTAGTGATTAAAATACCAGTATCTGCTATTTCAGTAACCCACGTTAATACTTTGCTCAAGTAGTTTTTACGTAAGCATATTTTTAGAAATCAGGTATAAGATAAGAGCAGGACAAAAACAATTGTGTAGCTTTGAAAAGGTTTCTAGTTTTAACCGTTCTTAAATATAAAACTCAACAGTTTTCAAATTCGGAATTTTTCCCGTTTTTAATCTTCAAAGTATTTCCCAAAATCTTTAGCGAAAATCTTTCAAAACAAAACTCAAGTTTTTCCACAGCATTCATCTTTACACGAGGCAGAGTTCTGATTGAAAACTTCAAAGGGAAAAACACAAAAACAATTCGGCTTTGGCAGAATTCTCGCGGTTGTGTTTTTCATAGTCACCACAGAGATAATTCTGCGGAAGCTGGAGTGAACAGACAACAATCCGTTAACCTTTCGAGGGCTAATCAAGCATCACACAACAATTAGCTTCAAGCAGTGCTCTGAATAGAACATACTGCAGGTTTGGCAGAATTTTCCCGTTTATGCAGCTCATAGTCATCACCGGTTCAGTTCTGCTAAAGCTGGAGTGAGAAGTTTCCAGTTTTCTTCGGATAGCCAGTAGAAGTTGAATCAAGCTTTTCACAGCAGTTAGCTTAAGCCATGCTCTGATTAGAACATGATCAGCTTCGATAAAAAGTTCACAGTTGTGTGTTCATATTCAGCACTGTGATATTTCTGCAGGAGTTGGACTGAACGCTTTCATAAAAATATTTGGTAGGCGAGCTTTCCAGATTTTTGAATATTTCGCTTGACAGTGATCAGACTGTAAAAATCTACTCCTGTGGTCAACTGTAGCTTTGGCAAAGCTGTCACGATCGTGTTCATATTCATCACCGGGCTATCTCTGCGGACGCTGGAGAGAAAAATCGACATTTTTCGACCTGTAACCTTTGGAAGTTACATCAAGGTATGCACGGAATTTGCTTTCGGGTATTTTCCATCGGAAATTGGAATAAGCTCCCCCTCCCTGATCAACTTCAGCTTTGGCAGAGCTGTCACGGTCTGGAGAGAGATAAGTCGTCCACTTTCGAAGTTGGAACAAGCTTTGCACCGAATTTCACTTCAGGCATTGCTCTATCGGAAATTGGAACAAACTGACATAATCTATTTTAGCTTTGGCAGAGCTGTCCCGGTCGTGTTGTTCTCACATTCATCACCGGGATATCTTCTGCGGAAGCTGGAGAGAGAAAAGTCGCCACTTTCGATGTGTATCTTTTCAAACTTTGCACGGAATTTCACTTCAGGCATTGCTCGATCGGATATTGTAACAAGCTCTACCCTCCTCCCAATCTGCTTCAGCAGAACTGTCCCGGTCGTGTTGTGCTCATATCAATCACCGGAATAGCTCTGCGGAACTGGAATGAGACAAGTCGTCCATTTCATCGGGTGGTTTCTATGGAAGTAAGAGTTTGTAAGTTCAGCTTTCCATAGCATTTTTCATCAGGCTGTCCTCAGACTGAAGCTGCAATGAGAAGTCTCCACTTTCGACCGTTAATCTTTTGGAGCTGGATGACGCTTTGATTAGATCATCTCTTCAGGCATCTCTCCATAAGTGGAACAAGCTTCACTTCTGTGATGAACTTCACGATATCTCTGTAGAAACTGGAATGTGACAAGTCAGCCACAAAGTTTCTCCTCGGCCAGTCCTTTGATCGGAACAACCTAGACTTTAAAGTTTTAAAGGTTTTAAAAAAATCATTAGAAATGACATCACCGGCT
Source organism: Macrothele yani (assembly GCA_039090855.1). Classification (NCBI taxonomy): domain Eukaryota; kingdom Metazoa; phylum Arthropoda; class Arachnida; order Araneae; family Macrothelidae; genus Macrothele; species Macrothele yani. The sequence goes on from CM077028.1 coordinate 37,195,100, forward strand.
CAGTTCTGCTAAAGCTGGAGTGAGAATTTTCCACTTTTCTTCGGATAGCCAGTAGCAGTTAAATTAAGTTTTTTTTTTTTTTTTTTTTTTTTTTACAGTAGTTAGCTTAAGCCATGCTCTTATTAGAACATGATTAGCTTCGATAGAAAGTTCACAGTTGTGTGTTCATATTCAGCACTGTGATATTTCTGCAGGAGTTGGACTGAACGCTTTCATAAAAATATTTGGCAGGAGAGCTTTCCAGAGTATTTGAATATTTCGCTTGACAGTGATCAGACTGTAACAATCTACTCCTGTAGTCAACTTCAGCTTTGGCAGAAGTGTCACGGTCGTGTTCACATTCATCACCGGGGCTGTCTCTGCGGAAGGTGGAGAGAGAAAAATCGACATTTTTCGACCTGCAACCTTTGGAAGTTGCATCAAGGTGTTTGCACGGAATATCATTTAAGGCGTTGTCCATCGGAAATTGGAATAAGCTCCCCTTCCCCCTCTTATCAGCTTCAGCTTTAGCAGAGCTGTCACTGTCTGGAGAGAGAAATCTTCCACTTTCAACCTTGTAACCTATCGAAGTTGGATCAAGCTTTGCACCGAATTTCACTTCAGGCATTGCTCTATCGGAAATTGGAACAAACTGACCTGATCTATTTCAGCTTTGGCAGAGCTGTCCCGGTCGTGTTGTGCTTACATTCATCACCGGGCTATCTCTGCCGAAGCTGGGGAGAGAAAAATCGACATTTTTCGACTTGTAACTTTTTGGAAGTTGCATCAAGGTGTTTGCAGGGAATTTCATTTCGGGCATTGTCCTTCGGAAATTGGAATAATCTCTCCTCCTCCCCTATTGATCAGCTTTGGCAGAGCTGTCACGATCGTGTTCATATTCATCACCGGGAAATATCTGCGGAATCTGGAGAGAGAAGTCTTCCACTTTCGACCTTGTAACCTTTCGAAGTTGGATCAAGCTTTGCACCAAATTTCACTTCAGGCATTGCTCTATCGGAAATTTTAACAAACTCTTCTGATCTACTTTAGCTTTGGCAGAGCTGTCCCGGTCGTGTTGTGCTCACATTCATCACCGGGATATCTCTGCGGAAACTGGAGAGAGAAAAGTCGCCACTTTCGACGTTTAACTTTTGAAACTTTGCACGGAATTTCACTTCAGGCATTGCTCGATCGGAAATTGGAACAAGCTCTACCCTCCTCCCGATCTACTTCAGCTTTAGCAGAACTGTCCCGGTCTTGTTGTGCTCATATCAATCGCCGGAATAGCTCTGCGGAAGCTGGAATGAGACAAGTCAGCCATTTCATCTGGTGGTTTCTATGGAAGTAAGCTTGTAAGTTAAGCTTTCCATAGCATTTCTCATCAGGCTGTCCACAGACTGGAGCAATATCTGATCCTGTGATCAACTTAGTCGTCTTATTCGTATTAATCTGGGAAAGCTGCAGTGAGAAGTCTCCACTATCGACAGTTAATCTTTTGAAGTTGGATGACGCTTTGATTGGAACTTCACTTCAGGCATCGCTCCATAAGTGGAACAAGCTTCCCTTCTGTGATGAACTTCACGATATCTCTGTAGAAACTGGAATGTGACAAGTCAGCCAGTCCTTTGATCGGAAAAACCTAGACTGCTGTGATCAACTGTTATGGTATTCATCACCTGGATCTCTGGGGAATCTGGAGTGAGGAGCTTTAGAAGAACTTCGCGAGTGAGGAAAGTCTGCGTTTTAGTGGTTCAAAGCTTTGCTCGAAATTTCGGTTCTGAATTGTTCCACTGGAAACTGGAACAAGCTCCCTCCTGTAATCGACTTCAGCTTTGGCAGAACCATCACGGTTGTGTTGCTCATATTCATCACCGGGAATCTCTGCGGAATCTGGAGAGAGAAAAATCGCCACTTTCAACCGGGAGGCGGGAGCATCTCGAAATTGAATCAAGCTTTCCAAGAACTTCGCTTCTGGCAGCGTTCCATCAAATTGGAACAAGCTCCTGCTTCCCTCTGTGATCAACATAAATTTGGCAAAATTATCAGTCATGTTCTGAGTTTTGTGAGGTTGAAAAAAACTGAATAAAAAAAATTAACTTTTAAATAGGGATCTTTATAAATTGCTAACATTAGGAATTTTGTTTCAAAAATTCTCTTCACTTACCGCGCATGTCCAAATGCTTTTCTAAAAAAGCCAGACAAAAGTATGAACATGGATTGCTGAAATGATGTAGCGGAATAACTGCAAAATCTGTTAAGACTAAATAGAAGAGATGTTATTTTTTTTCCTGCAGTGATTGACTTAATATAGGCGTGGTATGTATAAATCCCTCCCTCCGTGTTTGTTGATATACGAAAATCGTACGCGATATTCTACATAGAATTTTGTGATTCATATGCGACGAAAACGATGAAAAACTGAAGAAATATCAAAAAGATTGCAGAGGGGTTTTGCCCAGTATCTGGACAGACGTACATAGTAGTGTTGGACATCGATTGCATTTAAGATTCTAAAGGTTATAATAGAGATATTTGACAAATCGCGATTTTCATTCGAAATAATCATTCGAATGATTTCTAATTTTAGAATTCACCGGTAGATGGCGTGATACGTTCAAAGCCGCAGTCTGCGTTTGACAAATCAGATATATTCATTCGAAATAACCATTCGAATGATTTGCAATTGACCGTGTATGCTCAGTTTTCTATCGCCGGGTGGAATGACGTTAAGGACGCCTAAAGTTTTTCTAATAGAAAAACGCAGCTAAAGAAATTAGGAGGAATCCCAGTGAACCTCCCTGCGAGAGGTAATTTGACCACGTGAAAAGCGAGTATTCCTGAACCTCTCGGATCTCTGTACTTCTCGATGTTTTGGGATACACGAGAGATTTTGCTCGGAATCTGGTCTCTAGCAGTGACCAGCGATATCGCATCTCTAATGCACTCGTTCGAACGAGACAGCATAGGAGCAATCGAGAGTTCTCCAGGTATTTTTATTCGAATGAATTTAGCGTAATCGAATGTTTCGAGAAATTTCCATAATCCAATGAATATATTATTTCTATTCGATTATGCCCATCACTAGCTACTACGTTAGGTACCAAATTGAATTTGATTCTGGAGAGGGCTTAAATTGTTGCCGGACGTACACGTGGCATTCATAAACTGTCCGGGCATGTATCCCCCATGCCAGATGATGCACACACACACACACATATATATATGAATGCAAAAATAATATCTTGTGTTTTGACATGCAGCTCTGAGGAGGTTGTAATATATTCTTTAAAAAAATTTTGGTGGGCACATTACTTGCATCTATGGCTTTGCAGAAACCCATTTCCAACTAGGTCTTTGTGGAAGTGAGAAAATGCGGAGTTTTGCTGGTCCTTGATAAAGCCAAGGCTCTGCATTCTCGACACTCTCTACATTCAGTTTGCTATTTTTTTATCCTTTTTTTACCGATACCCGTCAGTATGATTTTTGCTATATTGTTTTTGGAATATAGGTTGAAAAATTGTTGTTGCATTTGTCTCTTTTTAATAGTATGTGAATTCTGAATTTTCGTGACTGCTGCGTTGCGCGTCTTGATCTTCAGGTTTTTAGCAAATTGCATATTAAATTCTTAGGTAATATCTTGGTTTTGTCTCTCTCTATATCTAGCTCTATAGTGCAAAATTTTTCCTGTCAATTTCCTTACTAGTCCGAGCCCGCCCCCCCCTCCTCTTTGCTTTGTTTAATAAAATTGTGTTGCGTTTTGAAAGAATAAAGGTCAAACTGAATTATCTCTAAAAGTAAATTGCCCATAATCATATCTCAAAAGAAAGCAAATTTCCGCATGTAATGCATATCCTGATATCTTGACCCCGTTGTAAAAATATATATATAGTTCGGGCGCCCTCGACATCAAGCACGAGAGCTTAACATTGCTGTAGATGTCCAAATCAGAAAATCAGTACTTGAAATAAGAACTAAGTGAAACACTATATTTCGCGTGTCAAGTCTTTGGGCAGAAATTTTCCCTTCGGTTTTGCTTACGGCAAAATAATGTACAAGCCTTCCCAGTTGCCAAGTGGTCTTCGTTCAATCTGGTCCAGAGTTCGAATCGTAAATTAGGCAGGATGGGGCGTGTTTGTGCGATGGTAGTTCTAAGCACATCCCCGGAATTGGTGACCCCGAAATGGGTAAAGCGTGATTCAACAGCCCGAGATATTTGGTCATTAATCCCGGAAACAATTAATAAATCGATTGGAGAGGTTGAAAAGCAACCAGGGGTGAGATCGCTCGTAACATTACCTTACACGCATTTTGTGTGTAGAAGTTGCATATATGCCAACTTCTACACATAAAGTTTCCGCATTTTAACTGTTCTTTACGATCTTACGCATAGATCGCTATTTTTTACGTATCATCATCATCATTGTCAACCATTATCAATCCACTGCTGGACGAAGGTCTCCCCAAGTTTCCTCCACAACGGTCTGTCTTGTGCCAGTCTCCTCCATGTCACCCCTGCATACTTTCGAATTTCATCCACCCATCTCCTATGTGGTCTTCTTCTGGGTCTTTTCCTGTCCCTTGGAATCCAATCTAAAATTTCGGCTGTCCATCGATGATCTGTCCTTCTGGCAGTATGTCCAGCCCATTGCCATTTCAGGGATTTAACTCTGATCATGATGTCTTGCACTCTTGTCATTTTTCGGATCCACGTGTTCCTCTTCTTATCTCTCCTGGTTACACCAAGCATGCACCTCTCCATGCTTCTTTGAGTTGTCTGCAGCCTTTGTATGTCTCTTTTAGTTAAGGTCCACGTCTCTGCACCATACGTAAGCACTGGAAGGATGCATTGATCAAACACTTTTCTTTTAAGACATAATGGCATATTGCTCTTGAAAATTATGCTGTTTCTTCCAAAAGCTCTCCAGGCAAGTTTTGTACGCCGATTAATTTCTTCATCAATGTGACCTCACTTGATATCTGCTGTCCAAGATAAACGTACGTGTCTGTTATCTCCAGCTTTTCTCCATCAATCGATAAATCTTCATTTCTTGTAAAAGCATTGAACATCACTTTTGTCTTCTGAGAGTTCATTTTTAATCCCACTTCTTTACTCTTGTCAGCAAGTTCCTGGATCATACTCTGCAGCTCTGATGGGGTAGTTGCAAAAATGACTACGTCATCAGCAAAACGAAGGTGGGTTAGATAATCTCCATTAATCTTTATCCCCTTGTTTTCCCAGCTCAGCGACTGAAAAACACCCTCCAATGTGGCATTAAAGAGCTTCGGAGATATGGTGTCACCTTGTCTCACTCCCTTTCCAATTTTTACGTGCGTTGTATTTTCAAACAGCCTAATCTTTGCACTTGCATTTTCATAGATGTTATTAATAATATTAATGTATGCATCTTCAATACCGCAGGTTTTCAGAGCCATTGTAACTGCTGATGGTTTCACCGAATCAAAGGCTTTTTCATAATCGATAAAAGCCATGCACAATGGAAGTTCATATTCCCTCGCTCTTTCAATTAGTTCTTTCAGCACGTGGATATGATCTATTGTGCTGTAGCCACTCCTGAATCCAGCTTGTTCTCTCGGTTGAGCCATGTCTAGTGCTACCTTCAAGCGGTGTGAAAGAACTTTAGTGAAGATTTTATAAACTACTGATAGGAGGCTGATAGGTCTGTAGTTTCCGAGATCCTCAATGTCACCTTTCTTATGTAGCAGGATCATTGTAGCGGTGTTCCAATCCTCAGGAATCTTTCCTTCATTAAGGCATCGAGTGAAAATTTGGGCGAGTACTGTTTCGATTTCTCCACTTGCTTCTTGTATGATGTCTACAGTAATTCCATCTTCTCCTGGAGCTTTTCCTCGCTTCATGTTCTTGATTGCATGTGCAACTTCTGCTGGAAGGACTGGAGGAACTCTGGTACTGGTATCTTTCATGATGTCTGGAGTGCATATATCATCCCTTTCATATAATTTGGAGTAGAAATCTTTCACTCTTGTCAAAATTTCTGCCTCTATTTCTTGTTACAGAACCATCTTCTTTTCTCAGTGCCATAATCTGTTTTCTTCCCTTACTGAGATGTCCCTTTGCTATCTTTAGGCTTTGGTTGTTTTCAATTGCTTTCCTCACTAGTTCACAGTTGAATTTCCTTACGTCTTCAGTGATACTTTTTTCTTACTGTCTTGCATAGCTCTATATATTCCACTTTGGAAGTCACATCTTCTTTAGTTGTCCTCATCTCTCTTCTTTTTTGCATCAACATTTTGGTTTTTCCTGATAATTTGTTCACATGCAACTTGTTCTTAGACCCAGCTAATTTTGTTGCTGTTTCCATAAGAGCTTTGGTTACTTTTCTGTTAACTTCAGAGATGTCCACTTCTTCCGATGTTAGGCCTTCTAAAGCAGAGAACCTGTTCTTCAGTTCTAACTTGAAGGTATTATGGTGTTTTTTAAGGTTGGTTATGTCAATAGATTTTGTTTGTCTTATGAGCTTGCCACGTTCCAGTTTAGTGTTGAGGTGCATCTTACATCTCACCAATCTATGGTCACTACCTGTGTTGAACTTGTTTAGCACACTGCAGTCTTCTATGACGAATTTTTTGTTACACATAATAAAATCAATTTCACTTGTCGTCCCATTTGGATGTCTCCATGTCCATTTCCTGTGTGGCTTTTTCTTGAAGAAGGAGTTCAAGATGAAAAACCCTTCTGCTTCTGCAAACTCAACGAGAGTATTTCCACGCTGGTTTCTGTTGCCATGACCGAATTTACCTACTGAAGTTTCATTCTGTTGCCGTTGCCCTATTTTTGCATTGAAATCTCCCATAATTATTTTCAAGTGCTGCTTACCTTTATTATTTAGATGACAAATTTCCTCATAAAATTCTTCAATTTCTTCTTCAGGATGACTTGTGGTGGGTGCATAAGTTTGAATAATCTGAGCCTGGTATCTTTTCGAGAGTTGGATAACAAGTCGTGCAGCTCTGTCAGAGGAACTTTCAACTTCTACAACTTTATCCTTCAGTTTCTTGTTTATTATAAATCCAACACCACTAGTTCTGCCAGTATCTGTCCCACGATAGTAGAAGAGATGTCCACTTTTCAGTTCGATGAGATCTTCTCCTTTTCTCCTTACCTCACTTAGCCCCACGATGTCCCACTTGATCCTTTGTAGTATATCCGTATTTAAATCTCCTTTGAAAAATATTTGTTAATGTTTCAGTAAATCATACCTGCCAACTCTTCTGGAATTTGCTGAAGTTTTCCGTTTTTTTTTATTACGGCTTTCCGGCCGGAAGAATTTTTCTTCCGGATTTTTAAAAATTTCTGTATTTTTTGTTAAAAATATCCCTATAAATAAAATATAAAACAGAGATGGTAATTTTGCGGCATTGCGTACCAGAGCACCTGTGCCCTGTCGTAATCGTCAGGACTTAGCACAGTAAATTCTCCGTGTACACTGTTATGCTTGACGCTGAATAAAGATTATGCGGTGGGAAGAAAGATTCAGAGACTCCAACTACTGCGGATTTTACGTAGTTACTATGAAAATAGTCTGAAATAGTCGGTCCTCTACGGACGACGGAAAACGTCGAGTACGCTATGGAAATCGTCGGTCCTCTACGGACGACGGAAAACGTCGAGTACGCTATGGAAATCGTCGGTCCTCTACGGACGACGGAAAACGTCGAGTATGCTATGGAAATCGTCGGTCCTCTACGGACGACGGAAAACGTCGAGTATGCTATGGAAATCGTCGGTCCTCTACGGACGACGGAAAACGTAGAGTATGCTATGGAAATCGTCGGTCCTCTACGGACGACGGAAAACGTCGAGTATGCTATGGAAATCGTCGGTCCTCTACGGACGACGGAAAACGTCGAGTATGCTATGGAAATCGTCGGTCCTCTACGGACGACGGAAAACGTCGAGTATGCTATGGAAATCGTCGGTCCTCTACGGACGACGGAAAACGTCGAGTATGCTATGGAAATCGTCGGTCCTCTACGGACGACGGAAAACGTCGAGTATGCTATGGAAATCGTCGGTCCTCTACGGACGACGGAAAACGTCGAGTATGCTATGGAAATCGTCGGTCCTCTACGGACGACGGAAAACAGAGTATGCTATGGAAATCGTCGGTCCGCTATGGACGACGGAAAATGTCTGTCCGCTATGGAAATCGTCCGTCCACTGCGGACGACAGAAAATGTTGTGTATGGTATCAAGATGTGATATAATTTGTTTATATTATAAACATCTAAAAATTATAAAATGCACGAATATTTGCATTTAGTTTTACTTGTACATAGCCAAATTCATTATAAATGTTTGCGCATAATTAAAAAAAAATAATTAGAAATGTCATTCGCACGCATTTTTACACATTTGAATTTTCTCAGGTTGGCAGGTATGGCAATGTTCTGAAACGGACCATTCGTCGGTAAAGTATCGGAGTTCGAATCTCGGTCAGGCATCAATGTTTTGTTAAGACACTGGATCTCCCTTCCCTAGAGTCAGTAGCTCTGAAATAGGGATGGAAGACTCTTTATAGCCCACTAAGCTTCTCACGGTGATCGTTAAAACCCGAAATATCTTAAGATATGTCTTGTAAAATGTTGCCAAATTGCACCGACAAAACAAAGCTGTGATTGAAACATACTTGGCGAGATATTCAACACTACATACATTTGCTCTATTAAGAGAAAGCTGAAGAATTATTCTTCTTGCTCTTTAGAACGAATTGCATTGAGAATTCTCTTAAGTTTTTGGTCGGAAAGTAGAGGTTTATTTTTACAATAATCGTGTTGAAAAAATGAGTACAACGGAAATTATTTTTCAGTGTATTTCCCCTAGAAACGTAGAGCTGCTTTAAAGTCTGCATTTTGAGGGGATCTGAGAAACAAAAACTTCCAGAACTATTTGGGTCCCCCCCAAAACATTTTTTTGGGGAGCATGCACTTAATTCGAGCGCTGCCTTCAATAATTCAAGTATATGAATTCCGCAGCTTATGTGGTAATAAAGGGTAGAATAAAGGCAAAAAAAAAAAAAAACCTTGTTAAAGTGGGCGTTTACTTCAGCCAAAACCTCCTCCTCTCCTCATACCCACTCCACTATCATGTTCCCTACGTAAGGAATTGCCGACAAAAGAATGGTAATCAGTCTCCACTCAATAGGATATTTGACCTTTTTTAACTAAATGCAAGGGTTTTTTTTTTATTTGAAAGTTATTAGCAGTATCATTTCTTGGTTTTGCTTGTTTTAAAGCACATTAGTTTTTGCAACCGCAAAACGTACGTATCTCTCATTTTAATCTGCGATAAAATTTGCACGTATTAGTGTTTCAACAAGCAATGTTAATGCTTATTTGCTTTAGTCTTGTTCAAGGCAGCATTTTTTGAAACCAGAGGTGTTTAAGAAGAAAAAAGCTCAGAATGTTTTTGGGGAGAGGGGGGGGGGACTATTCTGAGCTCCTAACTCTACAAAAATTCCGGTTCAAACATTCGCAGTTTAAAATTCCTGGATAAATCCCTGCTTGGATCAAAATCGTAAGATTCCAGTATTCTTAATTCCCGTAGTTCATTTTAATTTTTGTTATATTATAAATGAAGTTGATTAGTCGGTGTGAACTGATACAGCATGTGTACAGTTTCCAGTTCGTAGAAGTTTTATGCACTACAGTATTTGATTAAATAGCGGCAGGCATGCATCCGATATGTAAAAGTGAGAACACCTGCTTAGCTTCTCTCAATCTTAGCCTAAGGTCTCCAAGGAAATTAATTCCCATACGACGGATGCTTCAATGAGAAATTTATCCCATCCGCGCCTACAAAACTAACAGCTGTGTTGCGATTTAGTGCAACTAACCGCTTCTGTCTTTCAGTATTTTAAAGTCTTAAGTGATTAGATATGTCAAATATATAACTAAGGTTTTGTCTATGTAACATGCTTTCACCAAATGATGGTTTTCAGAATACCAGCAAATTCAGGCTAATACTTCTGAAATACATGGTTTTAACTGACAGCAAGTTGAACGTTTCTTCAATGCTACCACCACAAGCGAAATGGAGAGCCCTGCTGACTTCTGAATCGCATGACATGATTACATTGGAAGTGAAAACTTGAGGTTCGTCTGTCTTGAAGACAACATGGATTGTAATTTAGCCACTGTAGGTTCTTGCCCGGTTGTGACACCATAAATCCACCACCAGGTAATAACCTGCATTTGCTAATATTACTTATATTTCAAAAAATGTTGCACACCTTGTCGAAGGAAGCGGAGAACTGGCAAGGTCAAACTCTCGTATGGATCGTGATTAAACAATGTGGATTCTTGCACAGTTGTGTCGTTAAACCAATCACCGGGCGGTAATCTGCATTGGCTCTCTTCTTTATACGTCTTAGGATTAGTACATTGTCAAAGGAAGCCGGAAAACTGGATGAGGATTGTAACTTAGCCAATGTGGATTCTTGCCCGGTTGTGTCCTTATAAATCCATCACCGGGCGCGAATCTGCATTTGCTGTGTTGCGTATACGTCGGAGGATGAGCGCGTCGTCAAGGAATGCGGAAAACTGGCGAGGATGTAAGCGGCCATCTGGATTGTGATTTAGCTAAGGTAAATTCTACCCGAGTTGTATTCCTTAAAAGTTCATCACCGGGACAATATTCTGTGTTTGCTTCATTACACTTAACCGCAGCCCTACCAAAGTAAATTTTGGAAGGCCCCGAATTTTTATGTGGAGGATCCTGTAACTCTGATATGGCCAACCCCCTTAGGTGGTTTTACTGGAAAGCCGTAGTGGTGAGTTTTTGAAGCCTTGGCTAACGACTCTTAAAGAAGTCGGGAACTTAAAACACATGGGCTGAATTTTAAGTATTTCCCTCAGAGCTGGTTTTGGCCCTCTGATGCAGTACAAACTTGAATATATTAAAACCTGGACGTGAAATGTAACAATTCTTTGGTAAATTTTAAAGTAATTCTGTTTTGATATTCAAATTTGCATTGCTTCAGTTTTTGTAAAACTTCATATTGGGTTGTGGATCAGAATTTGATATTGAGAAGTTGAACCGGTTAATAACTAATTGTACTTTTCTTAACGTACACCTGCAGTGTTCCACAATTTTAGAATCCTGTAACTTTGAATCATGTAGGACAATCTGATGATTATAGCATCAGTTTAAAAATAAATTGCAAAATGAGTAAATTGCTTTCAGGAAAAAAAAATTGCGTAGTCTGTTACGAACTCAAGCCTAGCTCAGATCTACAGATCTGAGCTAAATCCTTAAGCTTAAACAATCTACTAAATCCTTAAGCTTAAACAATCTACCAGATGGAGTAGAATCGGTGGTGCATACCTGCCAAGTACTACAGAATGTCTGTAGTGTCTATGGATTTAGTTGTTTGACTACTGAACTCACTGACGAAACTACGGATTCTACGAACTTTAATTTTTTGTTTTTGGCTATTACGAAATAACGGATTTTGTTTAATTTTCATTTATCTAAAATAGTTGAAACTTTGATATGCACTTCTGGTCCTCCGGCTGACAGTTCTTTCAGCATGACGGATGAAATTATCATTATTTGAAGGAAAGAAAAGTGGTAATGGAGAAATAGGAAGAGAAAGATATCAGAGCAGAAAGAAATTAAGCAGTGGATGCTGTTCAGCTGCAGAGTCGACAAAAGACAAACTGACTAGTCCTCGTTCTTCTGTGTGTTATGATTTTTCACCTAGTTAAAACATTCAGCTTTTTTAATCCTTCTTTTTCTCATCTTTTCATAAATTGCTATGTTAGAAGCAGTACGATCAAGTGGAGATTTGCGCCCTGCACGTTCTCTTCCTTGGATTTACCACCCATCAAGCGTTGTGGAATTCTGAACGTATCCGACTGATTTTTGCTGGTGGTGGAAGTCTCGAAATTAAATCTCGCAACGTTACCTGCAAGGACCTCGCCAAGGGAATCAACTGTGTGTTTTGCACGTGTTTAAGTTTGTTCCATTGGTGTCCTTGTTTGTTGTAATGTTTTGTTGTGGTGTAATTCTTTTTCACAAAGAAATGTATTATTTCGTAAAAAAGCTATGTATGCCACGTGATAATACTAGTTAATACTGACAAGACTTTACTCAATGTTGGAAGGTATTGTGGTGTAGGTAGTGGAACCGGAACTGCTTTCTGGTAAAACTTATACAAAATACTGATCGCTATACTTTCTTTTACGATAAGTATATGAAAGTAAGAATAGGGAGGGGATGAGAAGGGAAAGATGTTGATGTAAAAGCACCGTGCCTTTCGACACTTCAATTAGCACTACACCTTAGTACCTCTCAAAGGGGACACTTAATCCTCGTAGTAAACTAATTTTTTTGACGTGGATGGAAAAAAATGAGGTAGGCAGTGAATCGCGAAAGGAGCAACTGAGATTTTCTGCGATCAATGAATCCAAATTCCGGACCTCTCAGGGATTCGTATTCCCGTGCTTCCCCCCCCAACCCCGAAGTTTCCTCAGACCTCCCGCTCCCCCAAATAAATATTAACACCCATCAATTTGAGGGTGTGGAACGTACAGATACCAATACTTTCAAGTATTGGTACTTATAACAGCTGTCAATAGCGATTAACACTGACAAGAATTTCTCACCTCTGTACCTCAAATTGTCTACCATAACACAATAATTTTCTAATTTCATAGTGGACCACTTAAAATTAAATGTTCTTAGTCATTACTACTACAAAACGTAATACACATCTGTTAATCTTAGTCTGTTACATATTTTGAAGATATGCAATCTATTTCAGTAACCCACGTTAATACTTTGCTTTAGTAATTTTTACGAAAGCATTTTTTTAGACAGCAGGTATAAGATAAGAGCAGGACAAAAACAATTGTGTAGCTTTGAAAAGATTCCTAGTTTTAACTGTTCTTATATATATAAAACTCAACAGTTTTCAAATTCGGAATTTTCCCCGTTTTTAATCTTCAGGTGAGCCCAAATATTTCCCAAAATTTTTAGCATTCGAAAAATCTTTAGCGAAAATCTTTCAAAACAAAACTCAAGCTTTCCACAGCATTCATCTTTACACGAGGCAGAGTTCTGATTGAAAACTTCAAAGGAAAAAACAATTCGGCTTTGGCAGAATTCTCGCGGTTGTGTTTTTCATAGTCACCACCGAGATAGTTCTGCGGAAGCTGGAGTGAACAGACAACAATCCGTTAACCTTTCGAGGGCTAATCAAGCATCACACAACAATTCGCTTCAAGCAGTGCTCTGAATAGAACATACTGCGGGTTTGGCAGAATTTTCCCGTTTATGCAACTCATAGTCATCACCGGTTCAGTTCTGCTAAAGCGGGAGTGAGAAGTTTCCACTTTTCTTCGGATAGCCAGTAGAAGTTGAATCAAGCTTTTCACAGCAGTTAGCTTAAGCCATGCTCTGATTAGAACATGATCAGCTTCGATAGAAAGTTCACAGTTGTGTGTTCATATTCAGCACTGTGATATTTCTGCAGGAGTTGGACTGAACGCTTTCATAAAAATATTTGGCAGGCTAGCTTTCCAGAGTATTTGAATATTTCGCTTGACAGTGATCAGACTGTAACAATCTGCTCTGTGGTCAACTTCAGCTTTGGCAGAACTGTCACGGCCGTGTTCATATTCATCACCGGGCTATCTTCTGCGGAAGCTGGAGGGAGACAAGTCAGCCATTTCATCGGGTGGTTTCTATGGAATTAAAAGTTTGTAAGTTAATCTTTCCATAGCATTTCTCATCAGGCTGTTCTCAGACTGCAGCAATACCTGAACCTATGATAAACTTGGTCTGCTTATTCGTACTAATCACCGGGAGATATCTGGGAGAGCTGCAGTGAGAAGTCTCCACTTTCAACCGTTAATCTTTTGATGTTGGACGAAGGTTTGTTTAGAAGTTCTCTTCAGGCATTGTTCCGTAAGTGGGACAAGGTACCCGTCTGTGATAAAATTCATCACGATATCTCTGAGGAAGCTGGAATGTGACAAGTCAACCACAAAGTTTCTCATCAGCCAGTACTTCGATTGGAATAACCTAGATTGCTGTGATCAACTTTGGACACTGTCACGGTCGTGTTCTCATTCATCACCTGGATAACTTAGAAGCTGCAATGAGAAAAGTAGCTGCTTTCGAAGTTAAGCTTTGCATGGAATTTCGCTTCAGGCATTCTCCACGACGAAACCTGGATTGGAACAACTCTCTACTCGTGATCAACTTCAGCTTTAGCAGAACTGTCACGGTCATGTTGGTCATATTCATCACCGGGATATCTCTGCGGAAGCTGGAGTGAGAAAAGTCGGCCATTTCATCGCGACGTTCCAATGTCAAGTTTCCGCAGCATTTCACATTCCCTCAGTCATCTGATTGGAACAACTCTCTACTCGTGATCAACTTCAGCTCTGGCAGAACTGTCACGGTCATGTTGGTCATATTCATCACCGGGATATCTCTGCGGAAGCTGGAGTGAGAAAAGTCGGCCATTTCATCGCGACGTTCCAATGTCAAACTTTCCGCAGCATTTCTCATCCCGCAGTCATCTGATTGGAACAACTCTCTACTCGTGATCAACTTCAGCTTTGGCAGAACTGTCACGGTCATGTTGGTCATATTCATCACCGGGATATCTTCTGCGGAAGCTGGAGTGAGAAAAGTCTGCCATTTCATCGCGACGTTCCAATGTCAAGTTTCCGCAGCATTTCACATTCCCGCAGTCATCTGATTGGAACAACTCTCTACTCGTGATGAACTTCAGCTTTGGCAGAACTGTCACGGCCATGTTGGTCATATTCATCACCGGGATATCTCTGCGGAAGCTGGAGTGAGAAAAGTCGGCCATTTCATCGCGACGTTCCGATGTCAAGCTTTCCGCAGCATTTCTCATCCCGCAGTCATCTGATTGGAACAACTCTCTACTCGTGATCAGCTTTGGCAGAACTGTCACGGTCATGTTGGTCATATTCATCACCGGGATATCTTCTGCGGAAGCTGGAGTGAGAAAAATATCTTAACCGGAATCCTTTCTAAATTGAATCAAGCTTTAGAAAAAGCTTCCCTTCAGGCAGTGCTCCGTCAAATTGAAACAAGCTTCTCCTACCCCTGTGATCCACTTTAACTTAACTTTGGCAGAATAAGCGTTATGTTGCTGAGTTTTGTGAGGTGTTGAGAAAAAAAAGTGGAACATGAAAATAGGGAACTTAATATTTTTTAATAATTGAGTTCCTAAAACTGAGAATATAGTTCAAAAAAATTTACATGCGGTTATTTCGTTTTTTACAGAGTTTTCTTCACTTTTCTCGGATGTCGAAATGTTTTCTAAACAAGCCGGAGTATGAACATGGATTGCTGAAATGATGCAGCAGTATAATTGCAAAATCTGTAACAGACTAAATAGAAGATATGCGTACATTTTGTTTCTGCAGTGATTGACTTTTTAAGCCTGTTTTGAACAAACTATAAAATAACACTGCCTTACATGTAAAAAAAAGGGGGGAGAGAAAAAAAAGCTTTTGCATTCTGGATATTTGAAGGTAATGCTCTGGCATTCGTTTAAGGAGGTTTCACTTAAAATCTCTGCCTTATGTTTCCAATGGGAAAAATTCTTTACATACTTTCTTCGCAATTGATGTATTTCCAAGGATGAAAATTTGCACATCGATAAAACTAACTTTAAATTACAGCCTGGGATACTTAATATTTGCTAAAATATAACCATAATCGAGCAATCCAACATTTTTTTGCCTACTGACGTCATCAATGTACAGGTCGCGCCATCTATTAACATGTCAGAACATTACTCAAACAAAAACGATTGATTTTTAATATATATAATTATGGCTGTTTCAGCAAGTATTACGTATCCCATACTATAACTTAGTTTTATCGATGTGCAAATTTTCAACCTTGGGAATACATTAATTGCGAAGAAAATATGTAAAGAAGTTTTACCATTGGAAACATAAGGCAGAGAATTTAAGTGAAACCACCTTAAATGCTGTTCACAACTGTGCTGTGCGATAAGTAATATGTAAACTAAATATACATGCCCATGTGTGTTGCACACCTCCCGAGTTTTTCCATTTTGATTTCTGACGAAAAATGGGTGGGTTAAGAGGGGTATGCACGATTCCAGGAACGTCCCTAAAGGGGTCCGAGGGGAGGGGGCTTGAGCCCTCCTTGAAATTTCTCTTCCAATTTTTAACTCTTCCAATATTTAACTTTAAAATATTATCTGCACTTTACCAAGCAAATAAGTCTTGTTTCATTTCGTGTAACCCTACGTATTTCCCCCTAAGAAGTGCGTTGTTTAAGTCTCCAAAGGTTATCTAAATAGCACCGCAGGGCCATGAAAATTAAGTTCTCCAATCTTCCAGTTCCTTAGTTTGTCGTCTTTATGTTAAATAGGGGATTCCAGCATAAAAAGTCGAGTCTAAAGCTACACTAGCGTCCTAAGACTGCCCCGACACAGTACAAGTGCAGAAAGTGGTAGACGACTGCTTTGTGTGAGAGGAGTGCAAGGCAAAGTCGCTGGAAGGAAGGAAGTTAAGGAGGGCTGATGTATTGTCTGGGGAGAGCGACGTTCAAAATTTGATTTAGTTAAACAAAGTTTTCTAAGCGCTGGCTTATGACCATTCGTCAGAGTCTCCTTCCGTGGAAATAGTGACCTTAAATTAAGGACTGGCGACTGCTTGGAACCCAACGAATTGCTCACGGTGGACGTTTAACCTTCAATTAAAAGAAGTGTCTCGTAAAAAAAAAAAAAAAAATGCTATAAAGCTTGCACCACCCAAAATAATGCTCTCCCACCCGTTGCCCATCCTAGTGACAACCCTGCAGGATTCCCTTCCTCGGTGTTTGTTGTCATATGAAAATCACATACGAGATTCTACCGCGAAATCACGGTACTTCGCTTTCCCCACCACTTCTGTTGTGGTTCATATCAGACGAGATCGATGCAAAATTGAAGGAATTTCAAGGGGACTGGGGAGGGATTGTTTTCAGTATCTGGACATACGCACGTAGGGCGTAGTCGTTTGAACTTGTACCTAGAGCATAATCGATTGAATTTAAGATTCGAAAGGTTAAAATCGAGAGATCTGACAAAACGAAATTTTTCATTCCAAATAATCATTCGATTTCTAATTCTAGAATTCGCCGGTAGATGGCGTGATACGCTCAAAGTCTGAGCTCGACAAATCCAAGATATTCATTCGAAATGCCCATTTGAATGGTTTGTATTTGGTGCTATACGCTCGGAGCTTTCTATCGCTGGACGCAATGACTTTAAGGAGGTCTAAAAATTTTTTCGAATAGAATAACCTAGCTCAAGAAGTTGGAAGGAACCTCAGTGATCGTCCTTTGTAACTCGATCACTTGAAAAGCGAGTATTTCTGAACCTCTCTGATCTCTGTACCTCTCGAGATTTTTCGGGTAGACGAGAGATTTTGCTCGGAACCTATAATATCGAGATTAGACCAGCGAGATGTCGCCTCGTTCGAACGAGACAGCGTAGGAGCAATCGAGAGTTCTCGATGTTTTTTCATTCGAATGAATTTGGCGTTATAGAATGTTTTTAAAGATTTCCATAGTCGAATGAATCGATTATTTCTATTCGATTATGTCATGCCTATCGTAGATACCAAATTCAATATGATTCTGGGGAGGGACTAAATTGTTGCCCGACTTGCAAAGGGGCATGTATCCCCCCACCATGCCCGATGAAGCGTGTAAATATCTAGCTCTATAGTGTAAAGCTTCTCAGTCAATTTCCTTACTAGTCCAAGACCCCCTCCTCCCTGCTTTATTTAATAAAATTGTGTTACGTTTTGAAAGAATAAGTCTAACTGAATTATCTCTAAAAGTAAATTGCCCATAATGATTATATGATCTCAAAAGAAAGCAAATTTCCGCATATAATGCATATCCTTTTTTTTTTCAAATTTTCGAAGTTTTCACGTTTTTAATGCTATTCTTTAAACCTTCAGTATTTCATTAAAAATTTCGGGCTCCGAATGATTTAATTTTACACCCGTTTTTTCCCCAGCCACAAACTTTTCTGGCGCATTTCCAGTTTAAAATTATTAGATGAATCCCTGCTTGGGTCTAAATCGTGGGATTCCGGTATTCTTAATTCCCGTAATTAATTTTAATTTTTGGCGTATCAGAAATGAAGCTGATTAGTCAGCATGTATGCAGTTTCCAGTTCGTACAAGTTTTACGCACTACAGTACTTGACTAAATAGCGGCAGGTGTACATCCAGTATGTAAACGTGAGTACTTTAGCGCTCCCTCAATCTCCGCTTGAGGACTTCTCCAGGGAAATAAGTCCCACTTCCTCTCCTACAAAACTAACAGCTGTTATTTCGTGCGATTAACCAATTGTCTTCCAGTATTTAAAGTCTTTAAGTGATTAGGAATGATGGAGGGGGGTTAAACCCATCCGTTATGTAAACTTTTGAAATATTTTCTTTATAAAACACCCAGAAGCAAAGATGTGCAACTCTACAAAAATCCTCTAAAGTAATCTGGAATAATGTCTTATACATACCAGATTTTTTCCTCTGTATCACAAGACATTTATCTGAAACTGGATTTGAATAAAATCTACAATAACCAGAGCATTTTTGTCGGGAATGCATTTCTTGTGTGTTCGAGAGCTCGCGCACAGTGACTACTTGGGTTAAAAACCGTTGTTTGACTCTGTTTTCCAAGAGAAGTATTTCGAACTGATATTTTAAAAGAATTTTCCATCCCAGTAGCTCTGAAAGTATAGCTTGCAGTGGACAAAATGAACCGCACTTAATTGAGAAGACTACGTAGCAACACTTCTGTGAAAAAGAATCTATCATATTGTCTCTCATCTATCTTTCAACTCCCTTACCCTATTTCCCGCCCGATGGCCAAATGCATTCATCAATAAACTACCGTAACGAGAAATGCGCTAATACCCCACCGCAATCCCTTTACCCCTGAAACAAACTCCTTTCATGCTGTTTTTTATTACCCTTTTCACATGAATATCAGTTTCAGAGTAGCTGTTGCTGTCGTACATATTTCCTTCAGTCTGCCGATTCTCAGGATTTGGGCTTTTGTTAGCTTGGGACTGATGGTACCTGCCTGCACGATACTCTCACCCCCGTAAAACATTAAATTGTTTGGTCTCTGCAGGAGACCCAACTCCTGCAGAGACCAGGTGACGAGATTACCCCCAACTAGAATAATGTTATCTTGTTGCTGTGATGACACCTAACTTCCTTCGGAAAAAAAGACTGGGAGGGGGGGGGCTAAATCAAAGGAAGGTTTTTTGCTTCGACGACAAAATATTAAAAATATTTAAAACAACTCCCATCTGCCTTTTTTTTTTAGCGGAAAAATATTACATAGGTAAAGGTAAGCTAATACAAGAAAAGGTTTATTTCGATTGGGGAGCTTTCCGCTTTTTTTTGGCGGAGCTTCAGCACCGAAAAATTGGTCTAACGACGCCACTGGCTATTATGTATCATGCTTTCACCAAATGAGCTGCATGATGGGTTTCGGAAAAGAATACCAGAAAGTTTAGGCTAACCCTTCTGAAATACATGGTTTTAAATGACAGGAAGTTGAACGTTTCTTCAATACTACCACCACAAGCGAATTATAGCGTCATGCTGACTTCAAAATCGCATGACATGATTACATCGGAAGTGAAAATTTGAGCTCCGTCTGTCTTGAAGACAACATGGATTGTAATTTAGCCACTGTAGGTTCTTGCCCGGTTGTGATCCTATAAATCCACCACCAGGTAATAACCAGCATTTGCTATGTTACTTATATTTCATATTTCAGAAGATGATGCACACATTGTCAAAGAGAGCGGAAAACTGGCAAGGTCAAACTCTCATATGGATCGTGATTCAACCAATGTGGATTCTTGCCCCGTGGTGTTTCTCTAAATCCAACACCAGGCGGTAATCTGCACTTGCTCTGTCTCTTATATAACTTAAAGGATGAGTACATCAAAAGATGCGGGAAAACTGGCGAAGCTGTGTACGCACCCAAGTGGATCGTGTTTAGCTCATGTAGATTCTAGACCGAATGAATTCTTAAACTGTAATGATTAGTATACAATCTACTTTTACTCTGTTGTGAATACTTCAGAAGATGAATACATCAAAGGATGCGAAGAACGACACGCTCGTGCGGATTGCAATTTAGCCAGTGTGGATTCTTGCCCGGTTGTGTTTATAAATCCATCACCGGGCGGTAATCTGCATTTGCTCTGTTGCGTATACGTCTGAGGATAAGCATATCGTCAAGAAAATTGGATAGCTCATGAGGATTGTAACTTAGCCAATGTGGATTTTTGCCCGGTTGTGTCTATAAATCCATCACTGGGCGATAATCTACCTTTGCTCTGTCGCGTATACGTCTGAGGATTAGCACATCGTCAAAGGAAGCGGTAAAACTGGAAAGCTCGTGATGATTGTAACTTAGCCAATGTGGATTCTTGGCCGGTTGTGTCTATAAATCCATCACCAGGCGATAATCTGCATTTGCTTTGTTTCATATGATTCAAAGGATGAGTACATCAAAGAATCCGGAAAACTGGCGCGGATGTAAGAACCCAAGTGAATCGTGGTTTAGCTCGTGTGCTTTGTTGCGTGTATTTCAGAAATGAGTACATTGTCAAGGGACGCGAAAAGTTGGCACTCTTGTTTGGATTGCAACTTGGCCAATGTGGATTCTTGTGCGGTGGTATTTCTATAAATCCATCACCGGGTCTGCATTTGCTCTGTTGCTTATACATCGGAAAGGGATTCCTCAAAATGGCGAAGACGTAAGTGTGGATGTGGATTCTACCCCGGTTGTGTTTAAAATTCCATCACCGGGATAGACTGCACTTGCTTCATTACACTGGCCAGCCTTACTAAGATCGCACGGAGCTTGAAGCAAAGTAAGTTTCGCAAGGCCACGAATTTTTATGTGGATGGTGCCTTAGTTCGAACTTTCGCGTGGTGCCTTAAATCAGGTACAGAGCAACAGCATAGCTGGTTTGCTACAAAGGCACAATGGTGAGTTTCGGCTAATGAAATTTTAAAGAAGTGGGGAAACACGGGTGGGCGGAATTGAGTCTCCTTCCTAGATCTTGCTTTAGAAGTACTTTTTAATTGATCTTCAAATTTGTGTAGCTTAGATTTTTATATAACAATTTTTCCTTTGGATATTCCCAAATTTCAATTCGCTTGTAACTGTTTATTCGCGCATTAATGTCCCGATTTTCAATTTTAAAAAGCTGGCAACTGAATCATCAGGATTCGATATTTATTCACTTTCTAACGAACACTTGTATTCAGCATTTCACAATTTTAGAATAGTTGTAATTTTTAATTTCCAGGAACAACGAGGCAACCACTTCATCAATTTTTTTTTTTGGAATTGAACGAAAAATTAGTAAATTGCTTTCCAGATAGTTGCATGGTCTGTTACGGCCCACATTTTCAAACCCCAGCTGAAATCCACAGAAAGGTCCTTAAAAACTGCAAGAATATGCTTCCAGGATAAGTGCAAACAACCGTGACATTAATCAAGATTGTGAGAAATAGAGCAGGAAAAACAAAACTGTCGTGTAGTTTTGAGAAGATTCTTAGTTTTTAACAGTTCTTATACATAAAAATTCAGATGTCTGTTTTCGAAATTTATTCTTAGGTTTTGAAGCCTAAATACTTAACTAAAAAAAACCCCAGAAAAGTTGCATCCCTTCTCCCAATTGCTTCAGCACCTCCCTAGTTTGGAATTCCCAGATGAACACCGGACCTCAGTTACCGAAGAACTCGCGGTGTTCACGCAGTAATCATGATTTCGACTAAAACTTCACACCAGAATTAATAAGGCTTAATGTGTAAGTCAGTTATTTTGATTGCATTTAATCTCTTCTCTACGTTCTGATGTCGCTGAAAAAATCGATATTCACCGGATGGTACGAGAGTTGAAAATAATACCAGAAGTGTTCACGTGGTTAGGTTCAATGAATATTTTTCACAAGTCTTTCGAAATCAAGCTTCCCACAACATTTACCTTCACACGATGCAGAGTTCTGATTGAAAACGTCAAAGGGGGAGGGGATCTCTACAATTCGGCTTTGGCAGACACTGTTATTCGTGGTCAGAGATAGTTCTGTAGAACCTCGGGCAAAGAGTTGATTCAATTGTTGCACGGAATTGCGCTTCAAGTAGTGCTCTGAATAGAACATACTTCAGCTTTGGCAGAATTCTACCGGTTATGCTGCTCATAGTCATCACCGGCTCAGTTCTGCTAAAGCTGGAAAAAAAGCTGGAGTGCGAATTCTCCTCTTTTCGTCGGATAACCGGAAGTTGACTCAAGCTTTTCGCAGTATTTAGCCTCTGGCAGTAATAAAACAAAATTTTTTTATCAGCTTCGGCAAAAAAGTTCAGTTGTGTTCATACTCAGCACTGGGACGTTTCTGCAGAAGTTTGACTGAACGCTTTCACCGAAACACTTGGCAGATAAGCTTTCCAGAAGCATTTCACTTGACAGTCCTCAGATTCGAACAGTCTACTCCTGTGATCAACTTCAGCTTTGCGGACTGTCACGGTCGTGATGTTCATATTAATCACCGGGGTATCTCGGCGGGAGCTGAAGTGAGAAAAATCGTCCCTTTTGACAGAATCTTTCGAAGTTCAATCAAGCTTTCAAAAGGATTTCGCTTCCGGCAGTGCCCCGTCAAATTAAAACAAGCTCTTCCTCCTGTGTTCAACTTTAGCTTTGGCAGAGCTGTCACGGTCTTGTATCTCATACTCATCACCGAGATATCTCTGCGAAAGCTGGAGTGAGAAAAGTAGCTGCTTTCGATGTTGGACAAAGCTTTACAGAGCTTCGATTTAGTCATTGCTCCATCGGAAATTGAAACAAGCTGCCATCCTGTAATCAACTTCAGCTTTAGCAGAACTATCACGATCATGTGATTCGTATTCATCACTGGGATATGTCTGCGCAAGGTGGTGTGAGAAAAATCGCCGCTTTCGAAGTTGGAGGAAGATTTTCACAGAATTTCGCTTCAGGTATTGCTCTATCGGAAACTGAAACAAGCTGCCATCCTGTAATCAACTTTCAGCTTTAGCAGAACTATCACGGTCATGTGATTCGTATTCATCACCGAGATATGTCTGCGGAAACTGGAATGAGAAATTCTACCATTTCGTCGGTAGGTATCTATAGAAGCTAGAGTAAACACTTCCTCAAAAGCCTTGTAAGGCAAGCTTTCCATAGCGTTTGCCAAAAGCGCTTTCTGATTGGAACAATGTCTACTCTTGTATTAGAACTGTCGCGGTCGTGTTCATATTCGCCACCGATGTTTCAGCGTAAGCTGGAGTGAAGAGTCTCCACTTTGGACCGTTAATTTTTCGATGTTCACTCAAGCATTCTACAGAATTTTGCTTCAGGCTGTGCTTCGTCAAATTGATACAAGCTCCCATTCTTGCTATTGCGTTTTGTGAGGTGTTGAAGAAAATTGAATTGGGGTGGGGTTTTACATAAAAGTAATTTTTTGGAAATTGAATTGTAGGGAAGTATTTAGAATGGGTTTAAAAAATGGGGTGTTTTGAAGTATTTAGAATGGGTTTTTTAAATGTGAATGGCTAAATCCGGTAATCTTGTTTCTTTTAAACCACGCAGTTTTGTTTTTGTTCTGTTTTCATCACTTATCTCATGTCTAAACCCTTTCCTTAAAAAGGGTGGATATTTACGGAAGCACTACAAGTATAGCAGAATTTAGAAACACTATTTGAGTTTGATTCCGGGTAGTCTTATCTTTGAATGAAGATAAACATTTTACCCATTCGACTGATAAGCCGAAATATACGGTGTATATTTTACGAATAACTGAAAACGCACTTTTGTAAGGGATGCGTCAAATTGACACAAGCTTTCTACAGCTTCTTAATATTTTTGGAAATGTTTCTCTAGTATGTTTTTATTTACATCATCACTTTGAGCCACCCATATAAAGCAATCTTTGGGATTAATATCGATGCAATCCTTTGGAAAGGGCTAAAAGGGGTCATGTAGTCGGTGCTCTTTCAGCATTGGTTTTCGCAAAAATGACTAAGTTTGAATGAAATACGGGATTACACCCTGTACAACGCAAATTTTGAAGTTGTGAATTCGTTTATTGGTGTAAATATAACAGGAATGGTAAGTAGTGATGGTTATATTCAAATTTATCGGGAACTTGAGACTTGGTCGTTCAAGGTGGTGTAGCGGGTAACATACTCGGCGCTATTCAAGAGACGCGGGTTCGTTTCCCACTCCAAGACGACGGATATTATCTGACTTACCATTCATGTTATATTTACACCAATAAACGGATTCACAATTTCAGAATGCCTTTGTTTTCAAAAAGGAGCTAGGGGTAGAGGGGCAGGTATTCTAGACTAAGTAACTTGTCATACTTAAGGTGGACGTCAAGTAATTTTGTTTCCTATACTTCCAATGGAAAAACTTTTGTACACATTTTCTTCACAATTAGTGTGTTCCCAAGGATGAAAATTTGAACATCGATTAAAATAGGTTCATATTATAACTTGAAATACTTAATATTTTCTAAAACATAACTATAATTATATTAAAAATCAATAACTTTTCCTTTGGTGGTGGTGAAACCAGAAAAAAAGATGGCGCGACCTGTACTTTGACGTCAGTAGACAAACAAATGTTGGATTGCATAATTATGGTTCTGTTTTAGAATATATTAAGTATTCCAAGTTGCAAAATGAAGCTCTTTTAATCGATGTTCAAATTTTCATTCTTGGGAACGCATTAATTGTGAAGAATATAAGTTTTTCCATGGGAAGTATAGAAAGCAAAATTACTTGACGTTCACTTTAAAGCAGAGGTGAAAACTGGAGGAAATCTGAAAAAAAAAACCTCCCCATTTACTTTTGCACGAACTAACATTTTCCGCCATATCACATGGGTGGTTTGTGCCGCCAAAAATATACGTTCTACAATTTGACCCCCCCCTTTTTTTTTCACTCCTTTCCAACAGATTTCTGATTGGGACAGGATTAGCCTCTACCATCTACCGAAATAATAAAGGAGAAAATGAAGCAACTCCTTGAGAAATAAAAAAGAAATAAATCTACTCCTGATGTTTGGCGCAATCATATACGAATTATCAGGGCTTGGAAAATATATGAAAAGTTGCATGCCCAACTGGGAATGTGAAAAAATTATCTGCCCAGGCAGTAATAGATTGATTCCTTTGGTGGTGTTGAAACCAGAAAAAAAGATGGCGCGCCCTGTACTTTGATGACGTCAGTAGTCAAACAAATGTTGGAATAGGCCCAACATTTGTTGGCCCAGGGAAATTTTCTTTTTAAGGTAACAAATCAGAGCCCTCATTGTTTTTAATTTAACAAAATATAATGAACTTTTTTTTTTTTTACATGTTCCGCAATTCCGCTTTAAGGGCATGATTCAAAATGTATCTCGAGTTTTGAAATGATGCTAAATTTTGATATTTGAGAAACTTAGTGATCTTGTCTGATAGTGTTCCTAGGAGTACTGTTAATCCCCCCCCCTAATGCGGAGGGGAGGGACTCTTGGGTAAGAGGGCCTCAAGCTTCAGTAGATGATTTTACGAAAAAATGCGCAAACTTGATATGAAACTGGTTAAAGAAATAGGAATTTTTGACAGCAGCTTTGACTGTAGTATTAAAAAGAAGCAACTTTGGGGTTGGGTTTTTTTTTTTCCAGTAAGCAAATAAAATTTTCAGGAAATCAATTTCACCTTAGTTTATAAAATGAGACCCTTTTTCACATGCCATAGCAAAAGTACCTATACATTTATATCAACAAGAGAATGAGTGAAATATAGAAATAGTCAAAGATCTTTACTACGTGCAAAACACTGACATTATGTTAAATGTGCTTTTTTATATTGAAGTAAATAGTTTTACACTTTTGGCCCGGCAATTCTTGTTTTTACACGTTTTTTTACGGCAATTCTTGTTTTTTTACACTTTTGGCCCGGCAATTCTTGTTGAATTTTTCTTTTCTTATTTATGGTCCCACATGTTCGTATAAATCGGGAAAGTTCTTTCGACACTTAATTCTCTAAAAGAATAAAATTTGCATAATATGATTAACTTTGGCGTAAGTGCTATGCAATACTTTGTACTGGTATCGTATAAAACTAGTTACTACTTAATGCTGAAATTTTTAAATTCAGTATTATTAACTAAAAGTTTTTCAGGTACGCCACTGGTTGTGTTCCTTATAAACCATCACCAGAACATAATCTGAATTTACCCTGTTTTGTATAATTGATTTTTGCACATCGTACATGGATGCGAAAAACAGGCAAGGACGAAAGCCCCGCCATGTGGATCGCGGTTCAGCTAACATGGATTCTAGACCGGTTGTGTTTTCTGAAAATTAATCACCGGTATACAATCTGCATTTGCTCTGTGTATAATTCTGCGAATGAGTACATCGTCAATGACTAAGGAAAACTGGCACGCCGAGGCGATTTAGTTTGGCCAATGTGGATTTCAGCCCGGTGGTGCTCCTATGATACGAGTCCATCACCGGATGATAACTTGCATTTGTTCTGTTGCTTTATAATTCAGAGGATATTATCCTTCAGGGATGCAGGCAAGGTAAAAAATGTCCATGCGGATTGTGATTTAGTCATTGTACATTCGTTTCCTGTTGTGTTTCGATAAATCACCACAAATATCATCTGCATTTCCTGTCTTACGTGTAATTCTGAGAACGAGCACATCATCAAGGCATGCGCTCGTATAGATGCAATTTAGCTAATGTGGATTCTTGCCCGGTTGTGCTCCTATAAATCCATCACCGGGCTGTAATCTGCATTTGTTCTGTTGCCTATAGTCTGAGGATTAGAACATCGTCAAAGGTAGCGAAAAAACCGGAACTCACATGCGGATTGTAACTTAGCCAATGTGGATTCTTGCCCGGTTGTGTCTATAAATCCATCACCGAGCGATAATCTGCATTTGCTTTGTTGCGTATAATTCAAAGGATGGAGTTCAAGTGATGCGGAAAACTGACGAGGATGTAAGCACCCAAGGGGATAGTGGTTTAGGTCATGTGATTTGTTGCGTGTACTTCAAAAGATGAATACATCTTCAAGGGATGCGAAAAGCTGAAAAACTTGTATGGATTGCAATTTAGGCAATGTGGATTCTTGCCCGGGTGTGTTTGTATAAATCCATCACCGGGCTGTAATCTGCATTTCCTCTTTTGCATATACGTCTGGGTTAGCGTATCGTCAAAGGAAGCGGAAAAACTGGAAAGCTCATGAGGATTGTAACTTAGCCAATGTGGATTCTTGCCCGGTTGTGTCTATAAATCCATCACCAAGCGATAGTCTGCATTTCCTCTGTCGCGTATACGTCTGAGGATTAGCACGTTGTCAAGATAACTGGAAAGCTCCTGACGATTGTAACTTAGCCAATGTGGATTCTTGCCAGGTTGTGTTTATAAATCCATCACCGGGCTGTAATCTGCATTTGCTCTGTTGCGTATAATTCAAAGGATGGAGTACATCAAGGGATGCGGAAACTGACGAGGATGTTAGCACCCAAGTGGATTGTGGTGTAGGTCATGTGATTTGTTGCGAGTACTTCAAAAGATGAATACATCGTCAAGGGATGCGAAAAGCTGACAAGCTTGTATGGATTGCAATTTAGGCAATGTGGATCCTTGCCCGGTGGTGTTTGTGTAAATCAATTACCGGGCTGTAATCTGCATTTGCTCTTTTGCATATACGTCTGAGTTAGCGCATCGTCAAAGGAAGCTGAAAAACTGGAAAATTCATGAGGATTGTAACTTAGCCAATGTGGATTCTTGCCCGGTGGTCTCTATAAATCAGTCACCGGGCTGTAATCTCAATTTGTTCTGCCTATACGTCGGAGGACGAGCACATCGTCAAGGAATGCGGATTACTGGTGAGGATGTGAACGCCCATCTGGATTGTGAGTTACCTAAGGTGTATTCCACCCCGGTTGTATTTCTTAAAAGATAATCACCGGGATGTAGACCCTTTGCCCGTGGCGTCACAAAATTGTCTGCTAGACTTCCGGGTAGTTATAAAGTACCAGAGTTGGTCTCTCTCCATGGTTTTCAATTTCTGATGCTGCTGTAAATAGAGCAAAAAAAAGAAAAAACCTGCTCTTTCTGACCAAAGTTTGGCATCTTAATGTGGTGAACAACGTTGCGAAGAAAAGCTTAGAAAAAATGGCATAGAAGATCCATATGACATACCTGAAAAATATTTTTATCGTCTGGAAGTTTGCGTTGCTACGGGCCTCTTTGATCTGAACTATCACGATATTTTGTTTAATAGGCAGTTTTTATTGTTATACCGGAAAAACTCTTGGAGCTTATAAAAGCCCCGATTCACGGCTATTTTCCACATAATCAGGCGTGTCTTTCTGCCGTTGAAAAGCGATAAAAAGAAATTCCACTACCTTACTCGTACTTTGAGAAGCACCCATACGCCACACAATTTTTAACCATTTCTAAAACTTCAAACAATCGAGTGACAGAGGGTCCAGAAATCGTTTCCCCATGTTAATCCTATGGAAACCTTAGCAGCCGAACTTTCTCTTACCCCCCCCCCCGTAAGTAACCGTCACGTCAAAAATGACGTAGCTGCAAAGGATCTGCAGTGGATATTGAAATAGCGTGGTGCTCAGCTTTCCGGGTATTGTCTGGAAATCGGAGATGGCCAACGCCTGAAGTGGGTTTTACTGGAAACGCGCAGTGGTGAGTTTTGAAGCTTCGACGAATGACTTTTTTAAAGAAGTAGAGGAACTTCTTGAATGCAGGGGTGTAATTTTAAGTCATTCTCTCCCAGCTTGCTTCGGCCCTGTACATCAGTATAAACCTGCACATAGCAAAATCTTGACGTGAAATATAATGAAATTCGGTGGTAAGTTTTAAAGTACTTTTAAATTGATCTTCAAATTTGCATGGCATCGATTTTTGCAAAACTTAACATTTGGTGATGCCAAATTTTGATTCCGTTTGTAACTGTTAATTGGCCGTTCATACCTCGGTTTTAGATTTCGAAAAGCTGGAAGTTGCGGATCAGGATTTGATATTTACCAGTTAAACCGATTAGTAACAAATTGCACTTCAGTTTTTAACGAAGACCTGCATTCAATATTTTACATTAGAGTCGTATGTAATTTTGAATCGTCTGAGACAATCAGGTGATTATAGCATGAATTTAAAATTTGATTGCAAAATTAGTAAACTGCCTGTAGGAAACAAATTGCGTAGTAGGCTCACATTCAAATGGCGAGGATGTATGCCTCATTGTGGATTGTGACTTAGCTAATGTGGATTCTATACCGGTTATGTTCCTATAAATTCCTCACCGGGATAGGGTTTACACTTGCTTTGCTATGCTTAACTGCAGCCTACAAAACTCCACGCAGCTTGAAAGCAAGTAAGCTGTACAAGGCTACAAATTTATGCGGATGGTGATAAAGCTAGGTTGGAACTTCGGGTAATTCCTATAAGGAAATGATGTCCATTTTATATTCTTGCACAGTGTGTTCCTACAAATCAGTTGCAGAGCTATGATCTGAATATGCTGTGTTGCGTAGACGTCTCAGGATGAGGAAAACAGGCAAATAAATATGCGCCTGTGTGGGTCTGCACTTGCTTTATTAGACTAATCTCAAGCTCTACTAAGATGCCACGCATCTGAGACGAAAAGGAAGTCTTGCAAGGCCACGAATTTATATTTTCATATTTGGATGAACAGGGTCTCGCGTACCAAGGATGATTCACTTACTAAAGGATGCTGGCAAGGTCAAAAACGCAGACTCGGATTGTAACTCAGCCAATGTGAATTCTTGCACTGTGCGTATAATTCTGAGGATGAGCAAATCGTCGAAGGATGTGGAAAACTGGCGAGTATGTATGCACCATTGTAGATTGTGAGTTAGCTAATGTGAATTCTATACCGGTTATGTACTTGTAAATTCAAACCGGGATAGGGTCTACACTATCCCGGTAGCCTACGAAACGCCACGCAGCTTGAAAGGAAGTAACTTGTGCAAGTCTACGAATTTATGTGGATGGTGATAAAGCCATGTTCAAACTTTTCCGGATAATGCCTGTAAGGTAATTAAATCCAATATGGGTCGTGATTTATCAAATGTGGATTCTTGCACGGTGTGTTCTTATAAATCAGTTGCAGAGCTGCGCATATGTCTAATGATGCGGAAAACTGGCAATAAAATGAGCGCCCTTGTGGATTCCAATAGTCCATCTGGAGATAGTCTGCACTTGCTTTATTACACTAATCTCCAGCTCTACCAAGATGCCATGCATCTGGAAAGAAAGGAAGTTTTGCAATGCGACAATTTTATATTTTCATATTTGGGTGGTGATTTCCTATTGCAAGGGGACGAATTTATATTTTCATATTTAGATGGTGATTTCATATTTGGATGAAGAGTGTCTGGCAGACCAAGGGTGATTTCAGTAATTAAAGGATGCTGGCAAGGTCAAAAACGCCCACTGGGAATGTGATTGAGCCAATGTGGATTCATGCACTGTTGCGTATATTTCTGAGGATGAGCAAATCGTCGAAGGATGCGGAAAACTGGCGAAGATGTATGCACCAATGTGGATTGTGATTTAGCTAATGTGGATTCTATACCGGTTATGTACCTAAAAAAATCATCACCGGGATAGGGTCTACACTTGCTTTGTTGCACTTAACTGCAGCCTACCAAGATGCCACGCAGCTTGAAAGGAAGTGAGTTTTGCAAGGCTACGAATTTATGATGGTGATAAAGCTAGGTTGAAACTTCTCCGGGTAATTCCTATAATCCAAAAGTCAATCACCTGGATATAGTCTGCACTTGCTTTATTACACTAATCTCCAGCTCTACCAAGATGCCACATATCTGGAAAGAAAGTCTGGCAAGGCGACGAATTTATATTTTCATATTTGGATGGTGATTTCATATTTGGATGAAAAGGGTCTCGCGCACCAAGGATGATTCACTTAAAGGATGCTGGAAAGGTCAAAAATGCCCAATCGGATTGTGATTTCATAACCTATAAGGTTATGAAATCCCATGTGGGTCGTGGTGCCAAATTTCCGGGTCGTGCCTATAAATTAGGCACGGCAAACATCTGGGCTGGCTTTTCTGTTAAGGCAATGGTGAGTTTTTTGGGGCTTCGGCTAATGGACGTTTAAAGAAGTAGGGAATTAATACAGTTCAGGAAAGTGATTTGCCCTTCCAGATACAAAATTTGCTTCGGTTCTGTGCTGTAGAGTAAACTTACGCATAGCGAAACCTTGACGTGAAATGTAATGGAATGTTATGGTAAGTTTTCAAGTAGTCTTGAATGGATTTTCAAATGCGTGACTTGGGTCTTTACAAAACTTTGTTGTAAGACCCGAAATTTCAATTCGGCCGTAACTGTCTATTTGCCCGTTTAATTGTCCTACTTATGATTTTGTAGAGCTCGCTGACAGTTCTGGATCAGGATTCGATATTTACCAGCTGAACCGGTTAAACATCAACACCTGCATTCTGCGTTTTACTTTTCTTGAGTCGTGTGAAATTTTGAATCTTACGAAACCATGTGGCGATCTCTGAATCAGTTGAGCGATATAAAGTAAGAAGACAAAAACAATAGTTGTGTAGTTTTTAAAAGATTGTTTTAACCGTTGTTATACATGGAAAAAATCTAAATCTCAATTTTTGAAGTTTCCCCATTCTTAAGCTTAGGTTGGAATCCTAAATATTTAAGACTTTTTTTTTCAGCGTTTTACCCCCCCCCCCCCTTCCCTTGAACTGTTACAACACTCAGCGTCACCATCACATAAATTCAATCTGAAATTAAATCGTGTTCACGCAGGAATATAATAAATTTTAATTCCATAATGTAAAATCAGTTATTTTGATTGAATTTCATCTGTGATGTCGCCGAAATAAATAAAAAAAAATTAACTAGATGGTACGGGCATTGAAATTATTAATTATTTATGCTAAGCACTTTTAGAAATCTTAACGCGGTTCGGTTTCATGAATTGGCATTCACGAAAATATTTGGAAATTAAACTGTCGAGCTTTCCACAGAATTCATCTTCACACGAGTTCTGAATCAGAATGTAAAATGGGGGGGGGGAGACTCAGATTTTCCAGAATTCTCACGGGTTTCATAATTATCACAAAGTGCAGTGGAAGCTGGGGTGAAAGCGTTGGCAATCCAGTAACTTTTTGACGGCTAATCATTCCTTACATTTCGTGTCAAGCAGTGCTCTGAATAGAACATACTTTAGCAGGATTCTACAGGTTATTTTGCTCATAGTCATCACTGGTTCAATTCTGTTAAAACAGTTGAATCAAGCTTTGCATAGTATTTAATTCATTGAGTGCTCGATTGGAACAAATTTTTCTCGTGATCAGCTTCGGCAGAAAGTTCATAGTTGTGTGTTCATATTAATCACTGGGTTGTTTCTGCAGAAGTTGGAACGAACGCTTTTATCAAAACTCAGGAGCCAAGCTTTTTAGGCTTTTTTCGCTTCAGGCAGTGGTCATGTTGGAACACAATCTACTTCTGTGGTGAACTTCAGCTTTGGCAAAACGGTCATGTTCATATTCATTACTGTGATGTCTTTAGAAGTTGGAGTGACTGAAATCTGAGTTTTCGACCGGAGGCTTTTTCGAAGTTGGATCAAGCTTTCCACACAATGTTGCTCGCATCAGAAATTGGAACAAACTGCCCTCCTGTAATCAACTCACGGTCGTGATGTTCATATTCATTACCGGGGTACTTTGCGGAAGTAGGAGAGAGGTCTCAATTTTCGACCGGGAACCTTTTTGAAGTTTGGTCCAGCTTTGCATGGAATCTTGCTTCAGGCATTGCTCTATCGGAAATTGGAACAAGCTCCCCTCCGGTGATCAACTTAAGCTTTGGCAGAACTATTGTGGTGAAGTTCAATCAAGCTTTCGAAAGAATTTCGCTTCAGGAAGTGCCCCGTCAATTGGAAGAAGCTCCTCCTCCTGTGTTCTACTTTAGCTTTGGCAGAGCTGTCCCTGTCGTGTTGCTCATACTCATCACCGAAATATCTCTGTGAAAGCTGGAGTGAGAAAAATCTGTGCTTTCGAAGTTGGACGAAGCTTTACACAGAATTTCGCTTCAGGAAATTGAAACAAGCTGCCATCTTGTAATCAACTTCAGCTTTAGCAGAAACTATCACTGTCATGTGATTCGTATTCATCACCGGGATATGTCTGCGGAAGCTGCAATGAGAAAGTATACCATTTCGTCGGTAGGTATCTGTAGAAGCTAGAGACAATACAGTACTCTTTTATATAGTAGTGCAACGATGCATTATGCGCAAGTCATCCGACGTCGCATGGGTCGTGACCGTTGCCATTAAAACTGTAACGGGTATAATTTCACAAGTTATTAGTTTTAACATCAATACAAGGGTTCGTTACAAATACAAAGTTATGATCGGTTTTATACATTGTTGGAATTGTAAATGTACACTATCTGCCAACAAGTAATTGGACACCCCTACAATCGACGATATCTGCGGTCCTGATACACGTCACGGCCGCCGCCGTTAAATATCTTGTGGGGAAACAACAATGCAAGATGCCACGCAGTTCGGAGCTCTGATTTCGAGAAAGGTGTAATCGTCGGGTATCACAGAAATGGCCGAACCATACGTGACATCCAGCGAGTTGAAGTACCCAAAATCGACAGTGACCTACGTGATTGGCAAGGGGAAGATGAGAGGTGACTGTCGGAATGTGCCCCGACCCGGCAGACCCACAAAACTGGGAGTTAGAAACCGACGGGTGCTGGCCCGAGAAATTCGGAAGAACCACACCAAATCGATGAGCCACATCCGCGAGGAGTTTCAACAGGCACCCGGGAGTGTTCTTTAGATGAATACCTTGGTTATCATGGACGTGCTGCAGCCCACAAGCCTTTGATCACAAAGTCCAATAGCGCTGCTCGGCTAACGTGGTGCAAAGAACGTCGACAGTGGACCGTTGAACAGTGGAAACAGGTTCTCTGGAGCGACGAATCAAGGTTCACCCTCTACCGTTCCGATGGCAGGGTCTGGGTTTGGCGTCTGCCTGGAGAACGCCTCCTGCCGGAATGTATTGTGCCAACTGTGAAGTTCGGCGGCGGTGGAATTATGCTATGGAGGTGTTTCTCCTGGTATGGCACGGGGCTCTTGGTTGCAATTCCTGGTAGACTCAACGCAGAGTCCTACTGCACCATTTTGGATGACCATGCGCTTCCTACGTTGTGGCAGTTTTACTGGGTGGACCCATGATACTTTCAGGATGACAATGCCACCTGTCATGTTGCGAGGGCTACCATGGTTTGGTATGGTGACAATGGGGTTAATCGAATGGAATGGACTGGCCTGAGCAGAGCCCGGACCTTAACCCTATCGAGCACCTCTGGGACGCTTTGGAGCGTCTACTAAAGGGGTGCCCCCACAGTTTGAAATCGGTGAAGGAACTGACCTGTCTTCTCAAAGCCGAGTAGAAGAAAATACCGCTAGTCGTCGTACAACGATGCCCCGGAGGGTCGCAGCTGTAATAGCCGCTCGTGGTATGCCCCGGAGGGTCGCAGCTGTAATAGCCGCTCGTGGAGGCTCCACCAACTATTGAAGGTGAATAAACTTCATTTTCCTTTGCTATCACAGGTGTCCAGTTATTTGTTGGTAGATAGTGTATATTACTATAATTTAAAGTTCAGGTTGGTAATACGCTCTTTCCAAATTCTTGATATGTCCACAGGCAAGCAGTCATTACAGCATTTGTCCCCCAAAGCTTCGATGTACATACTTTCAACAAAATGCAGCGAGTGTGTATATGCAGGAGTGTCCAGTAGTCTAATGTTGTTTTCCCAGTCTGGTTGTAGAATTCAGTTTACTACATTCCTTGATAAAGATGTATTATTGCTGTTGGTTCGGATATCGTATTTGTGTTCCTGGACACGGATGCCCAAACTTCTTCGTGTCTAGCCTACGTAGTTAACATGTTCTCCTGGAGATCATGTTAACAAGGACTTGAGGCCTCTTTTCACATGCCATTGCAAAAGTTCCTATGCAATGCATATTAACAAGATAATGATTGAAAAATCAGTTGAATAAATGAAATTTTTATCGATGAAGATAACACTTATGTATTGCACTTGTTTGCACATAACTACACATTCCGAAGCATGTGAGCTAAAAGGTGTTTTTCAGGGGAACGAAAAAACAGACCTGTGCCGTTAACAGCCAAAAACGATTTTTACTACGTGCAAAACACTGACATTATGTTAAATGTGCTTTTTTCATATTAAAGAAAAAATAATTTTGCACTTTTGGCCCGGCCATTCTTAACTGTAATTTTTTTTTATTTGCTTACTTATGGTCCCATATCTTCGTATAAATTGGGAAAGGTCATTCGACACTGCCACACGACAGTTAAGTGTGTGTGTCATTTCAAATAGGCTGGCCTTAATTCTCTAAAAGAATAAAATTTGCATGATATGATTAACTTTGGCGTAAGTGTTTTGTAATACATTGTATTGGTATAAAATAAGTTGATACTTAGTTAAAAATACTGAATTTAAAAATTTCAGTAAAAGTTTTTCAGGCACGCCACTGGTTGTGTTCCTTATAAACCATCACCAGAATATAATCTCAATTTACCCTGTTGTATATAATTGATTTTTTGCACATCGTCCAAGGATGCGAAAAACAGGCAAGGATGAAAGCCACCCATGTGGATCGTGGTTTCGCTAATGTGGATTCTAGACCGGTTGTGTTTTCTGAAAATTAATCACCGGTATACAATCTGCATTTGCTCTGTAGCGTATAATTCTGCGAATGAGTACATCTTCAATGGCTGAGGAAAACTGACACGCCGATGCGGTTTAATTTAGCCAATGTGGATTTTTGCCCGGTGGTGCTCCTATGAATCCATCACCGGGTGATAACTTGCATTTGTTCTGTTACTTTATAATTCAGAGGATATTATCCTTCAGGGATACAGACAAGGTAAAAAATGTCCATGCGGATTCTGATTTAGTCATTGTACATTCGTTTCCTGTTGTGTTTCGATAAATCATTACAAATATCATCTGCATTTCCTGTCTTACGTGTAATTCTGAGAACGAGCAAATCATCAAGGCATGCGCTCGTATAGATACAATTTAGCTAATGTGGATTCCTGCCCGGTTGTGCTCCTATAAATCCATCACCGGGCTGTAATCTGCATTTGTTCTGTTGCCTATACGTCTGAGGATTAGAACATCGTCAAAGGAAGCGGAAAAACCGGAACGCACATGCGGATTGTAACTTAGCCAATGTGGATTCTTGCCCGGTTGTGTTTATAAATCCATCACCGGGCTGTAATCTGCATTTGCTCTGTTGCCTATACGTCTGAAGCTCAGCACATCGTCAAAGGAAACGGAAAAACTGGAAATCTAATTAGCATTGTAACTTAGCCAATGTGGATTTTTGCCCGGTTATGTCTATAAATCCATCACCGTGCGATAATCTGCATTTGCTCTGTTGCCTTATACGTCTGAGGATTAGTACATCGTCAAAGGAAGCTGAAAAACCGGAATGCTCATGAGCATTGTAACTTAGCCGATCTGGATTCTTGCCCGGTTGTGTTAATAAATCCATCACCGGGCTGTAGTCTGCATTTGCTCTGTTGCCTTATACGTCTGAGGATTAGTAAATCATCAAAGGAAGCTGAAAAACCGGAACGCTCATGAGCATTGTAACTTAGCCGATCTGGATTCTTGCCCGGTTGTGTTAATAAATCCATCACCGGGCTGTAATCTGCATTTGCTCTGTTGCCTTATACGTCTGAGGATTAGTACATCGTCAAAGGAAGCTGAAAAACCGGAACGCTCATGAGCATTGTAACTTAGCCGATGTGGATTCTTGCCCGGTTGTGTTAATAAATCCATCACCGGGCTGTAATCTGCATTTGCTCTGTTGCCTTATACGTCTGAGGATTAGCACATCGTCAAAGGAAGCGGAAAAACCGGAACGCTCATGAGCATTGTAACTTAGCCGATGTGGATTCTTGCCTGGTTGTGTTTATAAATCAATCACCGGGCTGTAATCTGCATTTGCTCTGTTGCCTTATACGTCTGAAGCTCAGCACATCGTCAAAGGAAACGGAAAAACTGGAAATCTAATGAGCATTGTAACTTAGCCAATGTGGATTCTTGCCCGGTTATGTCTATAAATCCATCACCGTGCGATAATCTGCATTTGCTCTGTTGCTTTATACGTCTGAGGATTAGCACATCGTCAAAGAATGCAGATGAACTGGAAAACTCGTGAAGATTGTAACTTAGCCGATGTGGATTCTTGCCCCGTTGTGTGTCTACAAATCCATCACCGGGCAATAATCTGCATTTGCTTTGTTGCGTATAATTCAAAGGATGGAGTACATCGAGGGATGTGGAAAACTGACGAGGATGTAAGCACCCAAGTGGATTGGTTTAGGTCATCTGCTCTGTTGCGCATACTTCAACAGATGAGTACATCGTCAAGGGATGCGAAAAGCTGAGAAGCTTGTATGGATTGCAATTTAACCAATGTGGATTCTTGCCCGGTGGTGTCTGTAAATCCATCTGCATTTGCTCTGTTGCGTATACGTCGGAGGATGAGCACATCGTCAAGGAATGGGGAGAACTGGCGACGCTGTCAGCGCCCATCTGGATTGTGAGGCTGCTGTACATAGTTGAAAAAACTGATCTTTCTGACAAAGTTTGACATCTTAATGTGGTGGAAAAGCAACGTTACGAAGAAAAGCTTAGAAATAATGGCATAAAAGATCCATATGACATACTTGAAAAAATATTTGTATCGTCTGGTGCTTGCGTTGCTACGTGCCTCCTTGATCTGAACTATCACGATATTTAAAACTATTTAATAGGCAGTTTTTCGTGTTATACCGGAAAAGCTCTAAAAGCTTAGAAAAGCCTTGATTCATATGAACAGTTTACAAACTTGTGGGTTAGAAATGTATTAATTCTGAAGACTGAAAACGAAAAATTTCTTACCCGGTGTAAGGTAAGTTGTTACATTTCTGACTGGTTCCACTATGTATCGGAATTAAAAAAAATAAAATAAAAAAATAGACATCATATCCCAAAAAACGGACTTTTTTCACCAAAGAAAACAGATCCGGGAAAACGGACGACGCTATGTATGACAGCACCCTCTAATGCTATGTGGACGTATATCCTTTAATGTCGGTTCGAAAAAAAGGCATCTTTCAGTATTTAGAAATCTGTAACAGTAGGAATATTGGAAGTTCATGAAAGCTTAGCAGTTTTCGATTCGACAGCAAAGTTAATCTGTCATGCATTCAGAACATTTAAAACAGAATAGCAGGAATTTACGTAAACACTTAAAAATAATAGAAAATGTACCGATATGAATTCCACTTATTAACACAATTAAATATGCAGATTTACGATATCTGAAATGAAGTGTTTACTGCGGATCCTGCCATACGACCTGGGCGACCATGGCTTCCGATTATCGGCTATTTTCCACATAATCTGGCGTTTTTCTGCCGTTGGAAAGGAAACTCCATCATGACCTTACTCGTACTTTGAGAAGCACCCATACCCCACACAGCTTTTAAACATTTCTAAAACTTCAAGCAATCGAGTGGCAAGGGGGTACAGAAATCACTTCCCCATGTTAATCTTATGGGAACCTTAGCAGCCGAACTTTCTCTTACCTACCCGGAAGTAACCGTGACGTCAAAAATGACGTCGGTGCAAAGGCTCTGTAGTAGATGGTGATATAGCGGGTGAACACCCGTTTCCCCTAACCTCGTTTGCCCGAATTCCCATTTCCCCTAAACCTCGTTTGCCCGAATTCCCCATTTCCCCTAATAAAACTCCTTGATTCGCGTTTTCCCCAATTCATGTTTTCCGTAATTCGTTTATCCTGATTTTCGTTCAGCGAAATAAAACGTTTCTTTTATCGCCAAAATTCAGGGGAAAAAAAATCGGATTTATCGTCATATTCAGGAAAAAATCGTATGTATTTTTTTATCGTCAAATTCAGGAAAATTATGTATTTAATCATCATCAACCTACTGCTGGATGAATGAAGATCTCACCAAGTTTCTTCCACTGCGGTCTGTCTTGCCGCAGTCTCCACCATCTCACTTCCGCGTGCTTTCGAATTTCATCCACCCATCTCCAACGTGGTCTTCTTATGGGTCTTTTCCTGTCCCTTGGAATCCAGTCTGGAATTTCGGTTGTCCGTCGGAGGTCCGTTCTTCTGGCAACATGTCCAGCCGATTGCGTTTTCAGGGATTTTACTCTGATCATGATGTCTTCAACTCTTGTCATTTTTCTGATCCACGAGTTCCTCTTCTTATCTCTCCTGGTTACACCAAGCATGCACCTCTCCATGCTTTTTGAGTTGTCTGCAGCCTTTGTATGTCTCTTTTAGTTAAGGTCCACGTCTCTGCACCATACGTAAGCACTGGAAGGATGCATTGATCAAACACTTTTCTTTTAAGACATAGTGGGCATATTGCTCTTGAAAATTATACCGTTTCTTCCAAAAGCTATCCAGGCAAGTTTTATACGCCGATTAATTTTTTCATGAATGTGACAACATTCACTTAATATCTGATGTTCAAGATAAATGTACGTGTCTGTTATTTCCAGCTTTTCTTCATCAATCGATAGATTTTCATTTTTTGTAAAAGCATTGTACATCACCTTTGTCTTCTGAAAGTTCATTTTTTTTAATCCCACTTCTTTTCTCTTGTCAGAAAGTTCCTGGGTCATACTCTGCAGCTCTGATGGGGTAGTTGCAAAAATCACTACGTCATCAGCAAAACGAAGGGGAGTTAATCTGCATTAATCTTTATCCCTTATATATATATATATATATATATATATATATATATATATATATATATATATATGTGGAATGCCTTTTGCGTATTAAATGAAATTATTTTTCCCATAAAAAAGTTTTAAGAAAGTACACAAACAAACGTAGTTTCAGGTAAAATTAACTTTTGTAGCTTTTTTTCTTTTTGTTACAAACTTTATAACAATGTCCAAATTGGCTAAGTCTGTAGCAATTTTGTTTTAAATACTAACTAAAATAAATCTTTCTTGTTTCACATTTAATCAGAAGAAACTTTTTATAATTTTAAGTTTGGAAAACTATCTTTCGAAAGATTTTCGGCGTACATACAGTATAAATATGAAAAGAGGGGTTTGTGCACCTTATTGCAGCTATAAATTCTCAGGAATATGGAAAAGGGGCACTGTAATTTTTTTTTTTTTGTCCATTTTGGATTTCAGGTTCAACCGAAAGAAAAGGAGAGATGTTTATTTTCAGGCAGTGTAAAAATCCATAAAATCCAAAACAAATTTCGTTTAACATAACATTGTACACGTCGGATCAGAAATGTGCTTTATATTTTACACTTTTGGTGCCCCCCCCCCCCCCGCGAAAAGTTTCGTGAGGCTGCACATGTCCTAAGATAATTAAATGTAGAATTAATTATGGCCAGTTCTACACCAAATCAGTGATGGTGCTAACTGGGAAAACATTCAAACTGGATAAACTGACTTCTACTGTTAAGGGGGAAGTAAATTAGCAAAAGGCATTTCCACAGCTCATGCTTAGTCTCGTACGGGGGGGGAGGGGTCTAGTACACTAAGAACTCTTAAAAAGTAGGCCTTCTGCTTTCACAATTCTAGCGAATGCTTTTTAATACTATTTCTTGCTTTAATAAAAGTTTAGTGCTATGTAGTACTTTATCTGTGAGGGAGGGAAGCGGGGGTGGGGGCGTGACGGATACAATGGCTGCGTTAAAGACTAATTGCATAATGGTCCTCACCATGTGCAGTTCTTTACTTTTGTTGGCGTGATTATTGACATCAACATGAAAGGCAAGAATTTGTTTGAGATATCAAGACCCACCGTTTTATTTCGGTTAATAAAAATTAGGGCAAACGCGAAATAAGGCAAACGCGAATTAGAAAAAACTTGATACGGGCAAACATGAAATAGGTGAAACGAGATTAGGACAAACGAAATTAGGGAAAATGGGAATTCGGATATAAGCGATTTCGGGGAAACTCCATTGGGGTAAACGCGTTTAGAGGAAATGAGATTTAGGGGAAACGAGATTTGGAAAAACGAAATCAGGGGAAATGGGAATTCGGGTAAAAGCGATTTCGGGGAAACGCTATTGGTATTAACGTGATTAGGGCAAACTGGAATTAGAGGAAGTGAGGCTACGCGATATATCATATTCCGCAGCTTTCCGGGTATTGCGTGTAAATCGGACATGGCCAACGCCTGAGGTGGTTGTTTTACTAAAAAAGCGCCGTGGTGAGTGCCGGGGCGTAACATCTTGAATGCAGGAGCGTAATTTTTAGTCATTCTCTCCCCGCTTGCTTCGGCCCTGTACAGCAGTATAAACCTGCACATAGCAAAATCTTGTCTTGACGTGAAATATAATGAAATTCGGTGGTAAGTTTTAAAGTACTTTTAAACTGTTCTTCAAATTTGCATGGCATCGATTTTTGCAAAACTTAAACATTTGGTGATGCCAAATTTTGATTCCGTTTGTAACTGTTAATTGGCCGTTTCTGTCTCGGTTTTAGTTTTCGAAAAGATGGAAGTTGCGGATCAGG
Organism: Macrothele yani; assembly: GCA_039090855.1. Taxonomy (NCBI): domain Eukaryota; kingdom Metazoa; phylum Arthropoda; class Arachnida; order Araneae; family Macrothelidae; genus Macrothele; species Macrothele yani. The sequence continues at coordinate 37,236,855 of CM077028.1, forward strand.
ATTTCATATTTACCAGTTGAACCGATTAGTAAAAAAATTTCAGTTTTTAACGATGACCTGCATTCAATACTTCACATTTCTAGAGTCGTATGTAATTTTGAATAATCTGGGACAATCAGGTGATTATAGCATAAATTTAAAATTTGATTGCAAAATTAGTAAATTGCCTTCAGGAAAGAAATTGCGTAATAGGCTCACATTCAAACCTAGAGGAAATGTGCTGAAAGGATCTCGAAAACTTCAAAAATATGATTTCAGAAAGAGTCGCAGGCAAAGGATGATTCACTTATGCCAAGGATGATTCACTAGATGCTGGCAAAGTCAAAAACGCCCACTCCGATTGTGATTCAGTAAATGTGGATCCTTGCACTGTTGCCTGTAATTCTAAAGATGAACAAATCGTCGAAAGATGTGAAAAGCTGGCGAGGATGTATGCACAATTCTGGATTGTGATTTAGCTAATGTGGATTCTATACCGGTTATGTACCTAAAAATTCATCACCGGGATAGGGTCTACACTTGCTTTGTTACACTTAACTGCAGCCTACCAAGATGCCACGCAGCTTGAAAGGAAGTGAGTTTTGCAAGGCTACGAATTTATGCGGATGGTGATAAAGCTAGGTTGAAACTTCTCCGGGTAATTCCTATAATCCAAAAGTCAATCACCTGGATAGTCTGCACTTGCTTTATTACACTAATCTCCAGCTCTACCAAGATGCCACACATCTGGAAAGAAAGTCTGGCAAGGCGACGAATTTATATTTTCATATTTGGATGGTGATTTCATATTTGGATGAAAAGGGTCTCGCGCACCGAGGATGATTCACTTAAAGGATGCTGGAAAGGTCAAAAATGCCCAATCTGATTGTGATTCAGCCAATGAGGATTCTTGCACTGTTGCCTATAATTCTGAGGATGAGCAAATCGTCGAAGGATGTGGAAAACTGGCGCGGTTGTACCATTTTGATTGTGATTTAGCTAATGTGGATTCTATACCGGTTATGTACCTTAGAATTCATCACCGGGATAGGGTCTACACTTGCTTTGTTACACTTATCTGCAGCCTACAAAGATGTCACGCAGCTTGAAAGGAAGTTAGTTATCACCATCCGCATATATTCGTAGCCTTGCTACGAATTCATGTGGGTGGTGATAAAGCTAGGTTGGAACTTTTGCGGGCAATTCCTATAAGGTAATGATATCAATTCTGAATTTTTGCACGGTGTGTTCCTATAAATCAATTGCAGAGCTAGGATCTTCATATGCTGTGTTGCGTATACGTCTAAGGACGAGCACATCGTCAAAGGATGAGGAAAACTGGCAAATAAATAAGCGCCCGTGTGGATTCCAATAGTCCATCTGGATGTAGTCTGGACTTGCTTCACTACACTGATCTCCTGCTCTACCAAGATGCCACGCATCTGGAAAGAAAGGTAGTCTTGCTAAGCGACGAATTTATATTTTCATATTTGGATGGTGATTTCATATTTGGATGAAGAGGGTCTCGTGAACCAAGGATGATTCAGTTAATAAATAATGCTGGCAAGGTCAAAAACGCCCACTCTGATTGTAATTCAGCTAATGTGGATTCTTGCACTGTTGCGTATAATTCTGAGGATGAGCGAATCTCCGAAGGATGTGGAAAACTGGCGAAAGAATAAATCATTTTACTTTTGGCCCAGCAATTCTTAACTGTATAAATTTTTTTTTATTTGCTTACTTATGGTCCCATATCTTCGTATAAATTGGGAAAGGTCATTCGACACTGCCACACGACAGTTAAGTGTGTCATTTCAAATAGGCTGGCCTTAATTCTCTAAAAGAATAAAATTTGCATGATATGATTAACTTTGGCGTAAGTGTTTTGTAATACATTGTATTGGTATAAAACTAGTTACTACCTAGTTAATAATACTGAATTTAAAAATTTCAGTAAAAGTTTTTCAGGCAAGCCACTGGTTGTGTTCTTTATAAAACCATCACCAGAATATAATCTCAATTTACCCTGTTGTATATAATTGATTTTTTGCACATCGTCCAATGATGCGAAAAACAGGCAAGGATGAAAGCCACCCATGTGGATCGTGGTTTCGCTAATGTGGATTCTAGACCGGTTGTGTTTTCTAAAAATTAATCACCGGTATACAATCTGCATTTGCTCTGTTGTGTATAATTCTGCGAATGAGTACATCTTCAATGGCTGAGGAAAACTGACACGCCGATGCGGTTTAATTTAGCCAATGTGGATTTTTGCCCGGTGGTGCTCCTATGAATCCATCACCGGGTGATAACTTGCATTTGTGTTGTTACTTTAGAATTCAGAGGATATTGTCCTTAAGGGATACAGGCAAGGTCAAAAATGTCCATGCGGATTCTGATTTAGTCACTGTAGATTCGTTTCCTGTTGTGTTTCGATATATCACTACAAATATAATCTGCATTTCCTGTCTTACGTGTAATTCTGAGAACGAGCACATCATCAAGGGATGCGGAAAACCGGCACGTTCATATGGATGCAATTTAGCCAATGAGGATTCTAGCCCGGTTGTGCTCTTATAAATCCATCGCCGGGCTGTAATCTGCATTTGCTCTGTTGCCTATACGTCTGAGGATTAGCACATTATCAAAGGAAGCGGGAGAACTGGAAAGCTCATCAAGATTGTAACTTAGCCAATGTGGGTTCTTACCCGGTTGTGTCTATAAATCCATCACCGGGCTGTAATCTGCATTTGCTCTGTTGCGTATACGTCAGAGTATGAGCACATCGTCAAGGCGAGGATGTGCGCCCATCTGGATTGTGATTTAGCTAAATGCTTACCACCCCGATTGTATTCCTTAAAAGTTAATCACCGGGATGTGACGTCACAAAACTTCGTACATGACGTCACAAAACTGTCTGCTAGACTTCCGGGTGGTTTGAAAGTACCCGATCTGGTCTCTCTCCATGCATTTCAATGGCTGATGCTGCTGTATATAGAGTTAAAAAAACTGATCTTTCTTACAAAGTTTGACATCTTAATGTGATGGAAAGCAACGTTACGAAGAAAAGCATAGAAATAATGGCATAGAACATCCATATGGCATACCTGAAAAATATTTTTATCGTCTGGTGCTTGCGTTGCTACGTGCCTCCTTGATCTGAACTATCACGATATTTAAAACTATTTAATAGGCAGTTTTTCGTGTTATACCGGAAAAGCTCTAAAAGCTTAGAAAAGCCTTGATTCATATGAACAGTTTACAAACTTGTGGGTTAGAAATGTATTAATTCTGAAGACTGAAAACGAAAAATTTCTTACCCGGTGTAAGGTAAGTTGTTACATTTCTGACTGGTTCCACTATGTATCGGAATTAAAAGAAATAAAATAAAAAAATAGACATCATATCCCAAAAAACGGACTTTTTCACCAAAGAAAACAGATCCGGGAAAACGGACGACGCTATGTATGACAGCACCCTCTAATGCTATGTGGACGTATATCCTTTAATGTCGGTTCGAAAAAAAAAGGCATCTTTCAGTATTTAGAAATCTGTAACAGTAGGAATATTGGAAGTTCATGAAAGCTTAGCAGTTTTCGATTCGACAGCAAAGTTAATCTGTCATGCATTCAGAGCATTTAAAACAGAATAGCAGGAATTTACGTAAAAACTTAAAAATAATAGAAAATGTACCGATATGAATTCCACTTATTAACACAATTAAATATGCAGATTTACGATATCTGAAATGAAGTGTTTACTGCGGATCCTGCCATACGACCTGGGCGACCATGGCTTCCGATTATCGGCTATTTTCCACATAATCTGGCGTTTTTCTGCCGTTGGAAAGGAAACTCCATCATGACCTTACTCGTACTTTGAGAAGCACCCATACCCCACACAGCTTTTAAACATTTCTAAAACTTCAAACAATCGAGTGGCAAGGGGGTACAGAAATCACTTCCCCATGTTAATCTTATGGGAACCTTAGCAGCCGAACTTTCTCTTACCTACCCGGAAGTAACCGTGACGTCAAAAATGACGTCGGTGCAAAGGCTCTGTAGTAGATGGTGATATATCGGGTGAACACCCGTTTCCCCTAACCTCGTTTGCCCGAATTCCCCATTTCCGCTAATTTCGTTTCCCCTAAATTTGTTCTAATCCTTCTTTGCCTTGATTCGCGTTTTCCCCAATTCATGTTTTCCGTAATTCGTTTATCCTGATTTTCGTTCAGCGAAATAAAACGTTTCTTTTATCGCCAAAATTCAACGGGGAAAATAAATCGGATTTATCGTCAAATTCAGGAAAAAAATCGTATGTATTTTTTTTATCGTCAAATTCAGGAAAATTATGTATTTAATCATCATCAACCTACTGCTGGATGAATGAAGATCTCACCAAGTTTCTTCCACTGCGGTCTGTCTTGCCGCAGTCTCCACCATCTCACTTCCGCGTGCTTTCGAATTTCATCCATCCATCTCCAATGTGGTCTTCTTATGGGTCTTTTCTTGTCCCTTGGAATCCAGTATGGAATTTCGGTTGTCCGTCTGAGGTCCGTTCTTCTGGCAACATGTCCAGCCGATTGCGTTTTCAGGGATTTTACTCTGATCATGATGTCTTCAACTCTTGTCATTTTTCTGATCCACGAGTTCCTCTTCTTATCTCTCCTTGTTACACCAAGCATGCACCTCTCCATGCTTTTTGAGTTGTCTGCAGCCTTTGTATGTCTCTTTTAGTTTAGGTCCACGTCTCTGCACCATACGTAAGCACTGGAAGGATGCATTGATGAAACACTTTTCTTTTAAGACATAGTGGGCATATTGCTCTTGAAAATTATACCGTTTCTTCCAAAAGCTATCCAGGCAAGTTTTATACGCCGAATAATTTCTTCATCAATGTGACAACATTCACTTAATATCTGATGTTCAAGATAAATGTACGTGTCTGTTATTTCCAGCTTTTCTTCATCAATCGATAGATTTTCATTTTTTGTAAAAGCATTGTACATCACCTTTGTCTTCTGAAAGTTCATTTTTTTTAATCCCACTTCTTTTCTCTTATCAGAAAGTTCCTGGGTCATACTCTGCAGCTCTGATGAAGTAGTTGCAAAAATCACTACGTCATCAGCAAAACGAAGGGGAGTTAATCTCCATTAATCTTTATCCCTTTATATATATATATATATATATGTGTGTGTAAAAATGCCTTTTGCGTATTAAATGAAATTATTTTTCCTATAAATTAAAAACTAAAGTTTTAAGGGATGCAAGGTCAGGTGATGCGTAACATCACAGCCTCTCCTTGACAAATGTCAACCCCGCCTTCTCGTGGTGCATCCTGTTCCCACTAAAGGGGCTCTGACGACCGCCCATAGCGGTATAACTATACCATCGGGATCAGAGGAAATTCTATCCCACACTCACCAACCCGCTTGGCCAGCGTGGTGAGTTATGGCCAAACCCCTCCAAAATGATTCCACAACTTAAATCTTGGCCCTCAGTCTCCGGCAGCTGGAATGTACCTGGCCAAGGCAGCGGCCAGTGCGACATGAAGGCAGAGGGTGCTAAGAATCCCCGGAGGACCGGACTAGGCTGCCATCTGATGCTGACCTTGGCTACTTACAATGGACGCTCCCTATCTTCTGATTCAAGGCTTCTTGAATTGGAAGAGGAACTACAAAGGATCAAGTGGGACATCGTGGGGCTAAGTGAGGTAAGGAGAAAAGGAGAAGATCTCATCGAACTGAAAAGTGGACATCTCTTCTACTATCGTGGGACAGATACTGGCAGAACTAGTGGTGTTGGATTTATAATAAACAAGAAACTGAAGGATAAAGTTGTAGAAGTTGAAAGTTCCTCTGACAGAGCTGCACGACTTGTTATCCAACTCTCGAAAAGATACCAGGCTCAGATTATTCAAACTTATGCACCCACCACAAGTCATCCTGAAGAAGAAATTGAAGAATTTTATGAGGAAATTTGTCATCTAAATAATAAAGGTAAGCAGCACTTGAAAATAATTATGGGAGATTTCAATGCAAAAATAGGGCAACGGCAACAGAATGAAACTTCAGTAGGTAAATTCGGTCATGGCAACAGAAACCAGCGTGGAAATACTCTCGTTGAGTTTGCAGAGGCAGAAGGGTTTTTCATCTTGAACTCCTTCTTCAAGAAAAAGCCACACAGGAAATGGACATGGAGACATCCAAATGGGACGACAGTGAAATTGATTTTATTATGTGTAACAAAAAATTCGTCATAGAAGACTGCAGTGTGCTAAACAAGTTCAATACAGGTAGTGACCATAGATTGGTGAGATGTAAGATGCACCTCAACACTAAACTTGAACGTGGCAAGCTCATAAGACAAACAAAATCTATTGACATAACCAACCTTAAAAAACACCATAATACCTTCAAGTTAGAACTGAAGAACAGGTTCTCTGCTTTAGAAGGCCTAACATCGGAAGAAGTGGACATCTCTGAAGTTAACAGAAAAGTAACCAAAGCTCTTATGGAAACAGCAACAAAATTAGCTGGGTCTAAGAACAAGTTGCATGTGAACAAATTATCAGGAAAAACCAAAATGTTGATGCAAAAAAGAAGAGAGATGAGGACAACTAAAGAAGATGTGACTTCCAAAGTGGAATATATAGAGCTATGCAAGACAGTAAGAAAGTATCACTGAAGACGTAAGGAAATTCAACTGTGAACTAGTGAGGAAAGCAATTGAAAACAACCAAAGCCTAAAGATAGCAAAGGGACATCTCAGTAAGGGAAGAAAACAGATTATGGCACTGAGAAAAGAAGATGGTTCTGTAACAAGAAATAGAGGCGAAATTTTGACAAGAGTGAAAGATTTCTACTCCAAATTATATGAAAGGGATGATATATGCACTCCAGACATCATGAAAGATAACAGTACCAGAGTTCCTCCAGTCCTTCCAGCAGAAGTTGCACATGCAATCAAGAACATGAAGCGAGGAAAAGCTCCAGGAGAAGATGGAATTACTGTAGACATCATACAAGAAGCAAGTGGAGAAATCGAAAGAATACTCGCCCAAATTTTCACTCGATGCCTTAATGAAGGAAAGATTCCTGAGGATTGGAACACCACTACAATGATCCTGCTACATAAGAAAGGTGACATTGAGGATCTCGGAAACTACAGACCTATCAGCCTCCTATCAGTAGTTTATAAAATCTTCACTAAAGTTCTTTCACACCGCTTGAAGGTAGCACTAGACATGGCTCAACCGAGAGAACAAGCTGGATTCAGGAGTGGCTACAGCACAATAGATCATATCCACGTGCTGAGAGAACTAATTGAAAGAGCGAGGGAATATGAACTTCCATTGTGCATGGCTTTTATCGATTATGAAAAAGCCTTTGATTCGGTGAAACCATCAGCAGTTACAATGGCTCTGAAAACCTGCGGTATTGAAGATGCATACATTAATATTATTAATAACATCTATGAAAATGCAAGTGCAAAGATTAGGCTGTTTGAAAATACAACACACGTAAAAATTGGAAAGGGAGTGAGACAAGGTGACACCATATCTCCGAAGCTCTTTAATGCCACATTGGAGGGTGTTTTTCAGTCGCTGAGCTGGGAAAACAAGGGGATAAAGATTAATGGAGATTATCTAACCCACCTTCGTTTTGCTGATGACGTAGTCATTTTTGCAACTACCCCATCAGAGCTGCAGAGTATGATCCAGGAACTTGCTGACAAGAGTAAGGAAGTGGGATTAAAAATGAACTTTCAGAAGACAAAAGTGATGTTCAATGCTTTTACAAGAAATGAAGATTTATCGATTGATGGAGAAAAGCTGGAGATAACAGACACGTACGTTTATCTTGGACAGCAGATATCAAGTGAGGGTCACATTGATGAAGAAATTAATCGGCGTACAAAACTTGCCTGGAGAGCTTTTGGAAGAAACAGCATAATTTTCAAGAGCAATATGCCATTATGTCTTAAAAGAAAAGTGTTTGATCAATGCATCCTTCCAGTGCTTACGTATGGTGCAGAGACGTGGACCTTAACTAAAAGAGACATACAAAGGCTGCAGACAACTCAAAGAGCCATGGAGAGGTGCATGCTTGGTGTAACCAGGAGAGATAAGAAGAGGAACTCGTGGATCCGAAAAATGACAAGAGTGGAAGACATCATGATCAGAGTTAAATCCCTGAAATGGCAATGGGCTGGACATACTGCCAGAAGGACAGATCATCGATGGACAGCCGAAATTTTAGATTGGATTCCAAGGGACAGGAAAAGACCCAGAAGAAGACCACATAGGAGATGGGTGGATGAAATTCGAAAGTATGCAGGGGTGACATGGAGGAGACTGGCACAAGACAGACCGTTGTGGAGGAAACTTGGGGAGACCTTCGTCCAGCAGTGGATTGATAATGGTTGACAATGATGATGATGATGATATATATATGTGTAAAAATGCCTTTTGCGTATTAAATGAAATTATTTTTCCTATAAATTAAAAACTAAAGTTTTAAGAAAGTACACAAACAAACGTAGTTTCAGGTAAAATTAACTTTTGTAGCTTTTTTTCTTTTTGTTACAAACTTTATAACAATGTCCAAATTGGCTAAGTCTGTAGCAATTTTGTTTTAAATACTAACTAAAAAAAATCTTTCTTGTTTCACATTTAATCAGAAGAAACTTTTCATAATTTTAAGTTTGGAAAACGATCTTTCGAAAGATTTTCGGCGTACATACAGTATAAATATGAAAAGAGGGGTTTGTGCACCTTATTGCAGCTATAAATTCTCAGGAATATGGAAAAGGGGCACTGTAATTTTTTTTTTTGTCCATTTTGGATTTCAGGTTCAACCGAAAGAAAAGGAGATGTTTATTTTCAGGCAGTGTGAAAATGCCATAAAATCCAAAACAAATTTCGTTTAAAATAACATTGTACACGGGTGCCCCCTCCCCCGGACAGGTTTCTTGAAGCAGCACATGCCCTCAGATAATTTATTGACTTGTAGGTTGTAAATGCTGAAAATCTCCCGATCGGATCAGAAATGTGCTTTATATTTTATACTTTTGGTGCCCCCCTCCCCCGAAAAGTTTCGTGAGGCTGCACATGTCCTAAGATAATTAATTGCAGAATTAATTATGGCCAGTTCTACAAAATATCAGTGATGGTGCTAACTGGGAAAACATTCAAACTGGATAAACTGACTTCTACTGTTAAGAAGGAACTAAATTAGCAAAAGGCATTTCCACAGCTCATGCTTAGTCTCGTACGGTGGGGAAGGAGGGGGTCTAGTACACTAAGAACTCTTAAAAAGTAGGCCTTCTGCCTTCACAATTCTAGCGAATGCTTTTTCATACTATTTCTTGCTTTAATAAAAGTTTAGTGCGATGTAGTACTTTATCTGTGAGGGAGGCAAGCGGGGGTGGGGGCGTGACGGATACAATGGCTGCGTTAAGGACTAATTGTATAATGGTCCTCACCATGTGCACTTAACTTTTGTTGGCGTGATTATTGACATCAACATGAAAGGCAAGAATGTTTTTGAGATATCAAGACCCACCGTTTTATTTCGGTTAATAAAAATTAGGACAAACGCGAAATAAGGCAAACGCGAATTAGAAAAAACTTGATACGGGCAAACATGAAATAGGGGAAACGAGATTAGGACAAACGAAATTAGGGAAAATGGGAATTCAGATATAAGCGATTTCGGGGAAACGCTATTGGGATAAACGTGATTAGAACCAACTGGAATTACGGGGAAGTGAGGCTACGCGATATATCGTATTCCGCAGCTTTCCGAGTATTGCGTGTAAATCGGACATGGCCAACGCCTGAGGTGGTTGTTTTACTGAAAAAGCGCCGTGGTGAGTGCCGGGGCGTAACATCTTGAATGGAGGAGCGTAATTTTTAGTCATTCTCTCCCCTCTTGCTTCGGCCCTGTACAGCAGTATAAACCTGCACATAGCAAAATCTTGACGTGAAATACAATGAAATTCGGTGGTAAGTTTTTAAGTACTTTTAAACTGTTCTTCAAATTTGCATGGCATCGATTTTTGCAAAACTTAAATTTGGTGATGCCAAATTTTGATTCCGTTTGTAACAGTTAATTGGCCGTTTCTGTCTCTGTTTTAGTTTTCGAAAAGATGGAAGTTGCGGATCAGGATTTCATATTTACCAGTTGAACCGATTAGTAAAAAATTCTCAGTTTTTAACGATGACCTGCATTCAATACTTCACATTTCTAGAGTCGTATGTAATTTTGAATAATCTGGGACAATCAGGTGATTATAGCATAAATTTAAAATTTGATTGCAAAATTAGTAAATTGCCTTCAGGAAAGAAATTGCGTAATAGGCTCACATTCAAACCTAGAAGAAATGTGCTGAAAGGATCTCGAAAACTTCAAAAATATGATTTCAGAAAGAGTCGCAGGCAAAGGATGATTCACTTATGCCAAGGATGATTCACTAGATGCTGGCAAAGTCAAAAACGCCCACTCGGATTGTGATTCAGTAAATGTGGATCCTTGCACTGTTGCCTGTAATTCTAAAGATGAGCAAATCGTCGAAAGATGTGGAAAACTGGCGAGGATGTATGCACCATTGTGGATTGTGATTTAGCGAATGTGGATTCTATACCGGTTATGTACCTAAAAATTCATCACCGGGATAGGGTCTACACTTGCTTTGTTGCACTTAACTGCAGCCTACCAAGATGCCACGCAGCTTGAAAGGAAGTGAGTTTTGCAAGGCTACGAATTTATGTGGATGGTGATAAAGCTACGTTGAAACTTCTCCGGGTAATTCCTATAATCCAAAAGTCAGTCACCTGGATATAGTCTGCATTTGCTTTATTACACTAATCTCCAGCTCTACCAAGATGCCACACATCTGGAAAGAAAGTCTGGCAAGGCGACGAATTTATATTTTCATATTTGGATGAAAAGGGTCTAGCGCACCAAGGATGATTCGCTTAAAGGATGCTGGAAAGGTCAAAAATGCCCAATCGGATTGTGATTCAGCCAATGAGGATTCTTGCACTGTTGCCTATAATTCTGAGGATGAGCAAATCGTCGAAGGATGAGGAAAACTGGCGCTGTTGTACCATTTTGATTGTGATTTAGCTAATGTGGATTCTATACCGGTTATGTACCTTAGAATTCATCACCGGGATAGGGTCTACACTTGCTTTGTTACACTTAACTGCAGCCTACAAAGATGTCACGCAGCTTGAAAGGAAGTTAGTTATCACCATCCGCAGATATTCGTAGCCTTGCTACGAATTCATGTGGGTGGTGATAAAGCTAGGTTGGAACTTTTGCGGGTAATTCCTATAAGGTAATGATATCAATTCTGAATTTTTGCACGGTGTGTTCCTATAAATCAATTGCAGAGCTAGGATCTTCATATGCTGTGGTGCGTATACGTCTGAGGACTAGCACATCGTCAAAGGATGAGGAAAACTGGCAAATAAATAAGCGCCCGTGTGGATTCTAATAGTCCATCTGAATGTAGTCTGGACTTGCTTCACTACACTGATCTCCTGCTCTGCCAAGATGCCACGCATCTGGAAAGAAAGGTAGTCTTGCTAAGCGACGAATTTATATTTTCATATTTGGATGGTGATTTCATATTTGGATGAAGAGGGTCTCGTGAACCAAGGATGATTCAGTTAATGAATAATGCTGGCAAGGTCAAAAACGCCCACTCGGATTGTAATTCAGCTAATGTGGATTCTTGCATTGTTGCGTATAATTCTGAGGATGAGCGAATCGCCGAAGGATGTGGAAAACTGGCGAAAGAATAAATCATTTTACTTTTGGCCCAGCAATTCTTAACTGTATATATTTTTTTTATTTGCTTACTTATGGTCCCATATCTTCGTATAAATTGGGAAAGGTCATTCGACACTGCCACACGACAGTTAAGTGTGTGTCATTTCAAATAGGCTGGCCTTAATTCTCTAAAAGAATAAAATTTGCATGATATGATTAACTTTGGCGTAAGTGTTTTGTAATACATTGTATTGGTATAAAACTAGTTACTACCTAGTTAATAATACTGAATTTAAAAATTTCAGTAAAAGTTTTTCAGGCACGCCACTGGTTGTGTTCCTTATAAAACCATCACCAGAATATAATCTCAATTTACCCTGTTGTATATAATTGATTTTTTGCACATCGTCCAATGATGCGAAAAACAGGCAAGGATGAAAGCCACCCATGTGGATCGTGGTTTCGCTAATGTGGATTCTAGACCGGTTGTGTTTTCTAAAAATTAATCACCGGTATACAATCTGCATTTGCTCTGTTGTGTATAATTCTGCGAATGAGTACATCTTCAATGGCTGAGGAAAACTGACACGCCGATGCGGTTTAATTTAGCCAATGTGGATTTTTGCCCGGTGGTGCTCCTATGAATCCATCACCGAGTGATAACTTGCATTTGTTTTGTTACTTTAGAATTCAGAGGATATTATCCTTAAGGGATACAGGCAAGGTCAAAAATGTCCATGCGGATTCTGATTTAGTCACCGTAGATTCGTTTCCTGTTGTGTTTCGATATATCACCACAAATATAATCTGCATTTCCTGTCTTACGTGTAATTCTGAGAATGAGCACATCATCAAGGGATGCAGAAAACCGGCACGTTCATATGGATGCAATTTAGCCAATGAGGATTCTAGCCCGGTTGTGCTCTTATAAATACATCGCCGGGCTGTAATCTGCATTTGCTCTGTTGCCTATACGTCTGAGGATTAGCACATTATCAAAGGAAGCGGGAGAACTGGAAAGCTCATGAAGATTGTAACTTAGCCAATGTGGGTTCTTACCCGGTTGTGTCTATAAATCCATCACCGGGCTGTAATCTGCATTTGCTCTGTTGCGTATACGTCAGAGTATGAGCACATCGTCAAGGCGAGGATGTGCGCCCATCTGGATTGTGATTTAGCTAAATGCTTTCCACCCCGGTTGTATTCCTTAAAAGTTAATCACCGGGATGTACAGTCTTCGTACGTGACGTCACAAAACTCTCTGCTAGACTTCCGGGTGGTTTGAAAGTACCCGATCTGGTCTCTCTCCATGCTTTTCAATGGCTGATGCTGCTGTATATAGAGTTAAAAAAACTGATCTTTCTTACAAAGTTTGACATCTTAATGTGATGGAAAGCAACGTTACGAAGAAAAGCATAGAAATAATGGCATAGAACATCCATATGGCATACCTGAAAAATATTTTTATCGTCTGGAAGTTTGCGTTGCTACGGGCCTCCTTGATCTGAACTATAACGATATTTAAAACTACACTGTTGGCTACCCAAAATGCAACACCAAGAAGGACACGAGATAGCAAAACCAGATTTACTGGACACAACAACAGATACAAAGACGAAACGATTGAGCTTAAGGCCCGTGAGACTCGCGGAACACGCAGACATCAATAGTTCGTGTGACCCCCATGGCCGACAATAACGGCCGCTATACGCCGCTGCATCTAACGAAAGAGGCTTTGGATGTGGGCTTGAGGTATGTCGGTCCAGGCTGCTTTTACACGTTGCCACAGTTTATCAGGCGTAGCTGCGAGTGGTGCTTGCCGGGCCACTCGGTTGCCAATCAGCGACCAGACGTGTTCGTTGGAGCCGTCAATGCCCGCCGCACAACATGCCGGCCCTTTCGTTGGGTGGTGTGCCGCGGTTGCGGCACTCGCTCGCGTCGGTCCGTCCGTCCCTCCTGCACCCACCGGAATCCATATTCGCCTCACTGTGGCTGAATTTCGTCTCACACGGGCACCGATGTCTCTCTACGATAAACCGCTGTCGCGATAAGCCACTGTTCGTCCTCTGTCGAACACCCAAACGTGCTGGAATGACTGTCGTATTCGCCGCCCCGGTGGCGCAGTGGTCTAAGCGATGACCTCTGATCATTCGTCTGAAAGGGGTCCGGGTTCGAATTCCGGTGAGGCATGGATGTTGTTTGTCTTACGGCACTGGCTCTATCCCTTCCCTGGAACCAGTGACCCTAAATTAGGGACTGGCGACTGCTTATAGCCCATTGAGTTGCTCACGGTGGTCGTTAAACCTCCAATAAAAGCTTCCCACGCACAGGTCTGGCAGCACAACACACTTCTACTACTTACACCCAGCCTTGTGTGCACCCTTCTTATAGTGCTTCTAGGTGGCGTGCCGGGCGCACATGATTTGCATATGCCCTGCAATGCTAATCGTTTGCATGTCCTCTCGCGGGAGACGCGTGCTGCGAATTTCAGGCCAATCGGATGCTTCCATCTTGGTGTTGCATTTTAGGTGACCAGCAGTGTATTTAATAAGCACTTTTTTATTGTTTTACCGGAAAAGCTTATAAAAGCCTTGATTCATATAAACAGTTTACCAATTGGTAGGTTAGAAATGTATTAATTCTGAAGACTGAAAACGAAAAATTTCTTATCCGGTGTAAGGTGAGTTGTTACGTTTCTGAGTGGGTCCAGTGTGTATCGCAATTAAAAAAAAGTAGACTTATCATATCCCAAAAAACGGACTTTTTTTCACCAAAGAAAACAAATCCATGAAAACGGACGCCACAATGTACAACACCACCCTCTAATTCTATGTGGACGTATATCCTTAACTGTCGGTTCGGAAAATAAAGGCATCTGTTTCAGTATTTTGAAATCAGTAACAGTACGAATACTGAAAGTTCACGTAAGCTCAGCAGTTTCAGATTCGATAGCAAAGTTAATCCGTCATGCATTCAGAGCATTTAAAACAGAATAACAGGAATTCACGTAAAAACTTGAAAATGTACCGATATAAATTCCACTATTAACATAGCAAAATATACAGATTTACGATATTTGAAATGAAGTGTTTACCGCAGATCCTGCCATACGACCTGGGCGCCCATTCCTTCCGATTTACGGCTGTTTTCCACATAATCAGGCGTTTTTCTGTCGTTGGAAAGCGATAAAAGGAAATTCCATTACCTTACTCGTACTTTGAGAAGCACCCATACGCCACACAGCTTTTAAAGATTTCTATAACTTCAAACAATCGAGTGACAAGGGGGTACAGAAATCACTTTCCCGTGCCGTATCCAATGAGAACCTTAGCAGTCGAACTTTCTCTTAACCATTAGGAAGTAACCGTGACGTCAAAAATGACTTCGGTGCAAAGGCTCTGTACTGGATGGTGATATAGCGTGGTGCGCAGCTTTCCGGGTATTGTCTGGAAATCGGAGATGGCCAACGCCTGATGTGGTTTTACTGGAAAGGCGCAGTGGTGAGTTTTGAAGCTTCGACGAATGACTTTTTAAAGAAGTAGAGAACTTCTTGAATGCAGGGGCGTAATTTTCTCTCTCCACTTGCTTCGGCCCTGTACAGCAGTATAAACCTGCACATAGCAAAATCTTGACGTGAAATGTAATGCTATTATGTGGTAAGTTTTAAAGTACTTTTAAATTGATCTTTAAATTTCCACGGCTTCGATTTTTGCAAAACTTAAATGCCAAATTTTGATTCAGTTTGTAACTGTTAATTGCCCGTTAATGTCTCTGTTTTAGATTTCGAAAAGTTGGAAGTTACGGATCAGGATTTGATATTTACCAGTTAAACCGCTTAGTAACAAATTGCAGTTTTTAACGAAGACCTGCATTCAATATTTCACATTTCTAGAGCCGTATGTAATTTAGAATCATATGGGACAGTCAGGTGATTATAGCGTCAATTTAAAATTTGATTGCAAAATTAGTAAATTGCCTTCAGGAAAGAAATTGCGTAGTAGGCTCACATTCAAACCTAGAAGAAATGTGCTGAAAGAATCTCGAAAACTTGATAATTATGCTTCCAGGAAGAGTACCGGGCCAAGGATGATTCACTTACTAAATAATGCTGGCAAGGTCAAAAACGCCTAGGATTGTGATTCAGTAAATGTGGATCCTTGCACTGTTGCCTTTCATTCTAAAGATGAACAAATCGTGGAAGGATGTGGAAAACTGGCGAGGATGTATGCACCATTGTGGATTGTGATTTAGCGAATGTGGATTCTATACCGGTTATGTACCTAAAAATTCATCACCGGGATAGGGTCTACACTTGCTTTGTTGCACTGAACTGCAGCCTACCAAGATACCACGCAGCTTGAAAGGAAGTAAGTTCTGCAAGGCTACGAATTTATGCGGATGGTGATAAAGCTAGTTTGGAACTTCTCCGGGTAAATCCTATTAGGTAATGGTATCCATTATGGATTCTTGAACGGTGTGTTCCTATAAATAAATTGCAGAGCTATGATCTGCTCATGTTGTGTTGCGTATACGTCTGAGGATGAGCACATCGTCAAAGCACGAGGAAAAAAGGCAAATAAATAAGCGCATGTGTAGATTCCAACAGTCCATCACCTGGATATAATTTGCACTTGCTTTATTACACTGATCTCCAGCTCTGCCAAGATGCCACACATCTGGAAAGAAAGTCTGGCAAGGCGACGAATTTATATTTTCATATTTGGATGGATTTTATATTTGGATGAAGAATTTCGTGGACCAAGGATGATTCACTTATTAAAGAATGCTGGCAAGGTCAAAAACGCCCACCCGGATTGTGATTCAGCAAATGTGTATTCTTGCACTGTTGCGTATAATTCTGAGGATGAGCAAATCGTCGAAGGATGCGGAAAACTGGAGAGGATGTATGTACCAATGTGGATTGTGATTTAGCTAATGTGGATTCTATACCGGTTATGTTCCTAAAAACTAATCACCGGGATAGGGTCTACACTTGCTTTGTTACACTTAACTGCAGCCTGGAAAACGCCACGCAGCTTGAAATGAAGTAAGTTTTGCAAGGCTACTAATTTATGCGGATGGTGATAAAGCTAGGTTCGAACCTAGTTTTATGAGTTTTTGGGGCTTCGGCTAATGAAAAGGGAATTAGTACAGTTCGAGAAAGTTTTTGCCCTCCCAGATACAAAATTTACTTCGGTTCTGTGCAGTAGAGGAAACTTGCGCATAGCGAATCTTTGATGTGAAATGTAATAAAATTTTGTTTTAAGTTTTCAAGCAGTCGTATGGATTTTCAAATGCGTGGCTTGGGTTCTTACAAAACTTTATACCCCAAATTTTAATTCGGATGTAACTGTCCATTTGCCCGTTAATGTCCTACTTCTGATTTTGTAGAGCTGAACCGGTTAAACATCTACACATGTATTCAGTGTTTTACTTTTGTAGAGTCGTGTGAAATTTTGAATCTTATGAAACTCTGACGCCATCTCTGAATCAGTATTTTTTTTAATTTGATCGCAGAACTAGTAAATTGCCTCCAGGAAAGAATGTGCATTGTCTGTTCAAACTCGCATTCAAACTTAGCGAAAATCTACAGAAGAGATTTTGAAAATTTCAAGGTTCTGCTTCCGAAAGGGGTGGAATCAACCGTGAGGGTGAATAAAAAGGGGTAGACAGTAGCAGCACTTATTTTTCTTTGAGATTGTCTGTAGATGATCAATTCAAATTTTAATCTATTTTTCATTTTTAAAGTCATTTTACCGTATTACGTATGTCTTAATTTTAGTTTGTTACAGATTTTGCAGATATACTGTACTTCTGAATCATTTCAGCATGCACAAGATAGTGAAAATATCAATACTTGCTTTCTCAATAACCCATCTTAGTACTTTGCTTTAAGTTTTCACCGAAGCATTTAGACATGCGCGATATAAAGTAGAGTGCAAAAACAATACTAGTGTAGTTTTGAAAAGACTGTTTTAAGCGTTGTTAATATGAAAAATCGAAATCTCAACTTTTCGAGGTTTCCCCATTTTTAATTTCAAATTTGAATCTTAAATATTTCATAGAAAATTTGTTCAGCATTGTACCCCCCCCCAACTGTTTAAACACTCAGCGTCACCATCACATGAAATTCAATCAAATTGTGTTCACGCAGGGATATAATAAACTTAAATTCCACAATGTAAAATCGGTTATTTTGATTGAATTAATTTTCGTCTGTGATGTAGCCGAAAGAAATCCGTATTCACTAGATGGCACGGGCATTGAAAGTATTGAATTATTTATGCTAAGCACTGTTAGAAATCTAAACGCGGTTCGGGTTCATGAATTGGCATTCACGAAAATATTTCGAAATTAAACTGTCAAGCTTCCCACAGAATTAATCTTCACACAAGACAGTTCTGATTGAGAAAGTAAAACTGGGAAAAGCTGAAGTGAAAGTCTGCAATCCAGTAACTTTTCGACGGCTAATCATGCCTTACATTTCCTTTCAAGCAGTGCTCTGAATAGAACATACTTTAGCAGGATTCTATAGGTTATTTTGCTCATAGTCATCACAAGTTCAATTCTGTTGAAAGTTGAGTGAAAAGAAACAAATTTTTCTCGTGATCAGTTTCGGCAGAAAATTCCCAGTTGGGTGTTCATATTCATCACTGGGATGTTTCTGCAGAAGTTGGAATGAGCGCTTTTATCAAAACGCAGGAACCAAGCTTTCCAGATTATTTCGCTTCAGGTGGTGGGCATATTAGAACACTATACATCTGTGGTACACTTCAGTTTGGGCAGAACGGTCGTGTTCATATTCATTACTTGGATGTCCTCAGAAGTTGGAGTGACTGAAATATCAGTTTTGACCGGGAACCTTTCCGAAGCTGTAATCAACTTCAGCTTTAGCAGAACTATCACGGTCATGTTGGTCATATTCATCACCGGGATATCTCTGCGGAAGCTGGAGTGAGAAAAGTCAGCCATTTCAACGCGACGTTCCAACGAAACCTGGTGTAGTCGCTTTCATCAAAGCCAATGTCAAGCTTTATGCAGCATTCCGCAGTCATCTGATTGGAGCAACTGCCAACTCGTGATCAGCTTTGGCAGACTGTTACGGTCATGTTGGTCATATTCATCACCGGGATATCTCTCGGAATTTGGAGTGAGAAAAGTCAGCCATTTCATCGCGACGTCCCAACAAAACCAGGAGTAATCGCTTTCATCAAAACCAATGTCAAGCTTTCCGCAGCATTTCTCATCCCGCAGTCGTCTGATTGGAACAACTCTCTACTCGTGATCAACTTCAGCTTTGGTAGAACTGTCACGGTCATGTTGATCATATTCATCACCGGGGCATCTTCTGCGGAAGCTGGAGTGAGAAAAGTCAGCCATTTCATCGCGACGTCCCAACAAAACCAGGAGTAATCGCTTTCATCAAAACCAGTGTCAAGCTTTCCGCAGAATTTCTCATCCCGTAGTAATCTGATTGGAACAACTCTACACTCGTGATCAGCTTTGGCAGAACTATCACGGTCATGTTAGTCATATTCATCACCGGGATATCTCTGCGGAAGCTGGAGTGAGAAAAGTCAGCCATTTCATCGCGACGTCCCAACAAAATCAGGAGTAATCGCTTTCATAAAAACCAATGTCAAGCTTTCCGCAACATTTCGCATCCCGCAGTCATCTGATTGGAACAACTCTCTACTCGTGATTAGCTCAGGTAGAAATGTCACGGTCCTGTTGGTCATATTCCTCAGCGGGATATCTCTGCGGAAGCGGGAGGGAGAAAAGTCAGCCATTTCATTGCGACGTTCCAACGAAACCTGGAGTAATCGCTTTCATTAAAACTAATGTTAAGCTTCCCGCAGCATCCCGCATTCATCTGATTGGAACAAACTGTCTACTCGTGATCAGCTTTGGCAGAACTTGCACGGTCATGTTTTATCGTATTCATCATCGGGACATTTCTGCGGAAGCTGGAGTGAGAAAAGTCAACAACTTCATCGCGACGTTCCAACAAAACCTGGAGTAATCGCTTGAATCAAAACCAATGTCAAGCTTTACGCAGCATTTCACATCTCCGCAGTCATCTGATTGGAACAACTCTCTACTCGTGATCAGCTTTGGCAGAACCATCACGTCATGTTGGTCATATTCATCATTATATCTCTGCGGAAGCTGGAGTGAGAAGTCAGCCATTTCAACGCGACGTTCCAACGAAACCTGGAGTAATCGCGTTCATCAAAACCAATGTCAAGCTTTCCGCAGCATTTCTCATCCCGTAATCATCTGATTGGAACAACTCTACACTCGTGATCAACTTCAGCTTTGGCAGAATTGTCACGGTCATGTTGGTCATACTTATCACCGGGATATCTCTGCGGAAGCTGGAGTGAGAAAAGTCAGCCATTTCAACGCGACTTTCCAACGAAACCTATCGCGTTCATCAAAACCAATGTCAAGCTTTCCGCAGCATCCCGCAGTAATCTGATTGGAACAACTGTGTACTCGTGATCAGCTTTGGCAGAACTGGCACGGTCATGTTTTATCGTATTCATCACCGGGACATCTCTGCGGAAGCTGGAGTGAGAAAAGTCAACAATTTCATCGCGACGTTCCAACGAAACCTGGAGTGTAATTACATTCATCAAAACCAATGTCAAGCTTTACGCAGCAATTCACATCCTCGCAGTCATCTGATTGGAACAACTCTCTACTGGTGATCAACTTCAGCTTTGGCAGAACTGTCACGGTCATTATAATAACCACCTTCACAATGCTGTCGTTACACGATTTAAAAAGCAGGTCTCAGTTGCAATTAAAAAATGAACTTTATTTACATCTAAAAACCATTACAGGGAACATGCTAGTACTTTCGGACCCACACTGGGTCCATCATCGGGCAACATATTGGCCCCAAACTCCCGTTTATAAGGAGGTGGTTAATCACCTAAAGTCACTGGTTGGATGACGTAGTTCAACTTGTCGCAAGCGCACTTCAGCATGATATACACAAATAAAAATCACTACAGGTTAATATAATGGTATGAATTGTGATAAAATGTACAATGATTAAAAATGAAATGTCTCCATGACGATGGTAATATACATGGTGAGTCATCGTTACAGCATTGGTTGTAGAATAAGTTGATAAAAATGCTCTCCATAAATAGTAAATTAGTTTTGTTGGATGCTGTTGCTAAGTATTTAACATTATTCCAATCCGGTATATATCAGCCCTGATTAACCAGTCGAGAAAATGCTGTAGCGCACGATCCTTTCCTTACATTGTAGGCATGTTCAGAAATCCTAGTCTAAATATTTCAAAGGGTGGATCCTATATATCCGGAATCGTGCATATTAGGGAGAGTAGCTTTTAGAGGTATAGCGTACACTCCGTGTCTATGTAAAGAGTTGACTTTATCACGATCTGTTTTGACCAAAGAAAATAATTTTCGAGTCTGAATTCCAATATCCATATTTTGCTTGGCACACGCTTTTTTCAGGATCTGTACGACATCGGGGATGTAATCAATGGAACATACATAGGTGTTAGCTTGACTATTTCTTTGTAATGTAGAGTTTAAAACGTTGGCATTTATGCAGCTGTTTTAGCACGTAATGGCGAGGATAGCCAAATTGGTCAGCCAAATCAAAAATATTTTGAATTTCACGGGTCCTTAGGGTGGCAGAAGATGTGAGAATAAGCTCGGTTAAACAGTAATGCAAAAGCTGCATTCTTGTGTTGTGGAGGACTGAATGAAGAAAAAGGTATCAGTAAAGTGGGGGAGGCTGAAGGTTTACGAAAAACCCGGAAAGAGGAAAGAGAACGACCGAGTGGAGGGAAACAGTCAAGAACAGATCCAAGAAAACAGTGAAGAACAGATCACGGTCATGTTGGTCATATTCATCACCGGGACATCTCTACGGGAGCTGGAGTGAGAAATGTCAGTCATTGCATCGCGACGTTCCAACGAAACCTGGAGTAATCGCTTTAATAAAAACCAATGTCAAGCTTTACGCAGCATTTCGCATCCCCGCAGTCATCTGATTGGAACAACTCTACTCGTGATTAGCTTTGGCAGAACCGTCACGGTCATGTAGGTCATATTCATCACCGGGATATCTTCTGCGGAAGCTGGAGTGAGTAAATTCAGCCATTTCATCGCGACGTTTCAACGGAACCTGGAGTAATCGCTTCCATCAAAACCAATGTCAAGCTTTCCGCAGGATTTCTCATCCCGCTATCATGTGATTAGAACAACTCTTTACGCGTGATCAACTACAGCTTTGGCAGAACTGTCACGGTCATGTTCGTCATATTA
This sequence comes from Macrothele yani, assembly GCA_039090855.1. Lineage (NCBI taxonomy): Eukaryota > Metazoa > Arthropoda > Arachnida > Araneae > Macrothelidae > Macrothele > Macrothele yani. The sequence goes on from CM077028.1 coordinate 37,258,932, forward strand.
ATCACCGGGATATCTCTGCGGGAGTGAGAAAAGTCGGCAATTTCGTCGGGAGGTCTCTATAGAAGCTGAGATAAGCGCTTTCATCAAAATCCTTGTATGTAAAGCTTTACCATAACATTTCTCACCAGCGTCTTCGGATCGTTACAATCTACTGCTATGGTCAACTTTAGCTTTGGCAGAACTGTCACGGTCGTGTTGGTCCTATTCATCACCGGAATATCTCTGCGGAAGCTGGAGTGAGAAAAGTCAGTGATTTCATCGGGACGTTTCTACGAAACCTGGAGTAAGCGCTTTCATCAAAACCCAATGTACGTATGTCAAGATTTCTACAGTATTTTTCATCACACAGTCATCTGATTTGAACAATTCTCTATTCGCTTCAGCTTTGGCAGAACTGTCACGGTCGGGTTCATATTCATCACAGGGACAGGGATGAAGAGACCGATTTGAAAAATTCTTTGTTGGATAGTTTGTGTGAAATATTCTACGTATTTCAAAAATGTCAAGTAAGGTGTCTAAAGGTTAATTGCGTAAAGGTAAAATCATAGCTAGGGGTCTAAAGGTAAATTGCGTTCTTTTTTTCGATATCTCCTGCTTCTAAGGGTCCGATTTGAAAAATTCTTTGTTGGAGAAAGTTTCCGCTGTGAAATGTTTCTCATATAATTTTTCTTAACGCACAAGTTTCCGTTCGCAGCAATATCTGCGGGATGAAAAAGCCTATTGAAAAACTTATTTCTTCGGTGTGATACTACTAACTATGCAAACTCTGCGTGTGTGTTTTCTTCCTAAAATAATGCACAATTTCGCCGCTAGGTGGCGCAAATGCTTAATCTGTTTTTCTCAATAACTCTGCTTCTACATGTGAGTTAAAAATTCTTTCCCCACCGGATGCCATTTCCCTTGTAGAACACTTTAGGCTAGTATAGGAGGAATTTTGTAGTCTACAGTTCTGTCGGTAGGTGGTGTTCTTGTACTTCAGTGTGCAGCTGTATCGCCGCTTCTAAAAACACTTGAGAAATTTCTTCTTTACTGTATGACATTCGTTACACTAGCGATGTGAGGCATTATCATCTTTGAATAATGCACAGCTTTCCCGTTAGGGGCGCGATGGTCGAAACCCTTTTTCTCGCTATTTCTGCTTCCGGGAGATGTACACTGGCGTGCAAAAATTAAGGACGAGACGGTTTTTCGAATGTAACGTCGTGCAGAAGTGCTCCACATCGCCTCAAATCATACCATAAGATCCCCAAGATGTAAGAATATGGGACAAGTGGGCAAAACCGTCCAAACAAGGAATCCAAAAGATACAAAGGCACTTTATTGAAAAGGTAGCTTCGAGCACAACTGGACAGAAGACAGAAACGCCCATGTGACAGGAGGCTGCCAAGAAAAACCCAGTCTTTAGTAGGAGATATGATCACCCCTGAATGCGTTGCAGGATTTAAGTCTGTCCATGCTGAGGATGAGGTTGTAAAGGAGCTGTTTGAGGCATCGCGGCCCATTCCTCTTGTAGCGCTAATCGCAGCTGCGGAATTGTTGCTGGCGGATGGTGACTTGCTGCCAAGCGTCTCCCGAGAAGGTCCCACACGTGTTCGATTGGATTTAGGTCTGGAGATCTTGCGGGCCAATCCAGGCGTTGTCGTCCATGAAGAGGAACTCAGGACCCACAGCAGCTCTAAACAGACGCACGTGGGGCAGGAGAACCTCTGTACAATAGCGGACACCAGTGACTGAACCTCTTTGGAAGATGTGGAGGTCAGTACGGCTACCAAGCATGATACCGCCCCAAACGAAAACTCTGCCACCTCCAAACCGGTCCCTTTCGATGATGTTGGATGTGTGATTGCGTGTTCCCTGCTCTCTCCAGATGTGTATACGTCCAGAATCGCTCGTCAGACTAAATCTGCTCTCATCCGTAAAGAGAACTCTACCCCATTGCTTATGTGTCCAATTCTTGTGTTCCTGGCACCACAGAAACCGCAGTCTCAGATGAGCAGGCGTTAATGGCACACACCGTACTGGTCGTCGTGCAAATAGACCACCTTTGTGCAGTCTTTAGTAGGAGATATGATCACCATTGAATGCGTTGCAGGATTTAAAACGTCTGTCCATGCTGAGGATGAGGTTGTAAAGGAGCTGTTGAGGCATCGCGGCCCATTCCTTTTGTAGCGCCGAAACGCGATAACGGACGTCCAGTTGTCTGTTGCATGTGCCTTGCGATTTCTCCCGCTGTCTGTCGTATGTCTCTTCTCGCCTGTAGGAAAATATACCGGTCGTCCGCCGCCGTAGCTGCTCGTGGACGACCACTGGTAAACTCTCGGACAGCTGTTTCTGTCGTTTGAAATGCTCTCCAAGCTCGTGAAACGATGCTGTGAGCGATCCCGAACACCTCTTGGTCACACTTCGACCTTCTTCCAATTTCCCAATGACGCGACCTCGGGTAAAGTCATCCAGATGTCTTCTACTGGACTGCCTGTTGGCCATATCACACGGTGGCAGCAACTCGACGTCGTTCAAACCGATGTACACCGTGTAATAACTTTCACCGAATTGCTGAGCGTACACCACCTGTGTGCTTTATACCGTACAGAGACTGCACCGACCCCCCGTCATGCTGCATATATGCCCATGCCCTACCGTACCGGACCCTAGTCTATATCCTGAGTGGTCTTTCGGTCCGACAGACTATCAGAATATTCCGTCGCGAGACGGAATTTATTTTTACGAAACTTTCGAAAATGGAAGTGTCGAGGAGTTCAGATTTGTTCCGTAATCGTAATTTTTCTTCTCGCGATGTTGCCTCTGTCCAGTATTATTGTTAAATAATATTTTACTGCATAAATATTTGCATTTCAGCTTCAAAATAGGAAGGAAATGTTCCAAACCGGAAGTCGGACAAAGCAAAGATTTTTCCCGTAATCGCCCCACCACCCTCGCGAGATGTTCTCGCTCTCTTGCGTTGTTAAACATCCCCCGTCCCATAAGTTTTTGCATTCAAGCTTGATAGGGTTGAGGGGGGGGGATTTCCCCAAAACGGAAATGACTAAGTTGGAAAATTTGTAAAAATTGATACATGGTGTTCAAAAGTATTGATATTCTCAAAGTTACACCATTTATCTAAATAGTTAAAGCTTTGATAGCAAGCACTCATTCGTGGTCCTGAGGCTGAAAGTTCTTTCAGCATGGTAGATGAAATTATTACAATCGGAGGGCATTAAAAAAAAAAAGCGACACTCGAGAAATAGGGAGAGAAAGCAATGGATGCTGAGCAGCTACAGAGTCAACAAAAGGCAAACTGACAGTAGTGTGCATTGTTGCTGTGTGTGTTTTGATTTTTCACCCAGTTAAAGCATTCAGGATCTCCCCCCCCTCTTTGTTCTAGTCTTCATCAAGTACTGGAAACGTTCCTTACCAATTTCATGAATATCAAGTTTGCATGATGCAGACAATAACTGAGCGGTTATAGACCTTTTTTTTAGGATGTTAATAATTATTTAAATCACTTATGTTACTACGATGTTGAGAGCAGCTTAGTCAGAAATCACAAGAAGGGATCGCAAAACCAGATCATATGTAGAGGATTTTAGAGAGTGTCACAGGTATTAAAAACCCTTAGAAATAGGAAGCTAAGGAGATTTGGGCTAGAGTGAAGTGACAGGGAAGCGAGGCAGAATGGGGGAGGACGACGCCCTTATTTATTACCAGTACCCCGGGTCCGACGGCTTAACGTGCCCATTTGATGCACGAAGGATATTTAGTATTTCGAGCGTTCGTACCAACCTAGGATCGAACCAGAGGTTTCTCCGTAGCAGTCACGAACGTTGACCACTAAGCTATCCGCTGTCCAATCGCAAAAACAGCGTGATTTTCAGCGCCATCTATGAGCACAAGATAGCATTGGATATGCCTTTATCTCCACCTTAAAGGATTTTCACAAATTTTGAAGATCTCAATCCGATTTTTGGTGTAAATGTGCCAAGGGTGGTAAGTCAATCATAATCCTTTCATCAAATGAGCGGCATGATGGACTGCAGAATATTAAAATAATAGTCATTTTATACGTCTGAAATGCATGGTTTAAAATAACTAAGTTGAACATATCTTTAATGCTATACCACTAAAAAAACACAGTGTACTGCTGACTCATAAATCGCCGCTCATGATTACACCGGAAGTGAAAACCGTAAGCTTAGTCCGCCATGAATATGAAGACAACATGGAATCGCCACTGTGTTGTTCTTGTCTGGTTCTGATCATATAAATCCAGTGTCAGTTGACAACCTGCATTTGCAGTGTTGCTTATAAGTCAAGAGATGATGCCCGCACATAGTCAAAGGATGTGGAAAACTGGCAATGGCATAGACACCTCTGGAGCGAGACCGTATGTCGATTCTTGCCAGGTTGGATTCTGAAAAATTAACCACCGGTACAGAATCTGCATTTGCTCTGTTGCGTATACTTCTGAGGATGAGCATATCGTCAAGGGATGACTAAAACTGGCAAGCTAAGGTGGATTGCTGCCCTGTCGTGTTCGTATGAATCAACCACCGGGCTGTAATATGAATTTTCTCTGTTGCGTATACGTCTGAGGATAAGCCAATGGGTCAAGGGATGCGGAAAACTGGCAAGCTCATGTGGATTGCAATTCTAGTCAATGTGGATTGCTGCCCTCTTGTGTTATAAATCAATCACCGGGCTGTAATCTGCATTTGCTCTGTTGCGTATACGACTGAGGATGAGCATATGGGGTCAAGGGATGCGGAAAACTAGCAGGCCAATGTGGATTGCTGCCCTGTTGTGCTCCTACAGAACCATCACGGACCTGTAATATGCATTTGCTCTGCTGCGTATACATTTTCAGGAGAAGTAGATCGTCAAGGGATGCAGAAAACTGGCAAGGATATAGCCAATGTGAATTGTAATTTAGCACATGTGGACTGCTGCCCTGTGGTGTTCTTATAAATCGATCACCGAGCTGTAATCTCCATTTGCTCTGTCGTGTTTACGTCTGAGGATGAACACATCGTCAAGGGATGCGGAGAACGGGCGAGGATGTAACAACTGACGTGGATTGCAATTTAGCAAATGTGGATTTTTGCCCTGTTGTGTTCTTATAAATCCATCACAGGGCTGTAATCGGCATTTGCTCTGCTGCGTATACGTCGGAGGGTGAGCGCATCGTCATAGGATGCGGAAAACTGGCAAGCTCATGTAGACTGCAATTTCAACCCATGTGGATTGCTGCCCTGTTGTGTTCTTATACATCCATCACCGGGCTGTAATCTGCATTTGTTCTGTTGCGTATACGTCTGAGGATGAGCACATCGTCAAGGGATGCGGAAAACTGGCACGCCCATGTAGTTTGCAATTTAACCAATGTGGATTATTGCCCTGTTGTGTTCCTATGAATCCATCACCGGGCTGTAATCTGCACTTGTTCTGTTGCGTATACGTCTGAGGACGAGCACATCGTCAAGGCATTCGGAAAATTGGCGAGGATGTAAGCGCCCATCTTTATTGTTATTTAGGCAATATGGATTCTTGCCCTGTTCTAATTCCATCACCGGGCTGTAATCCGCATTTTCTCTGTTGCGTGTACTTCTGAGGATGAGGACATCTTCAAGGGATGCGGAGAACTGGCGAGGATGTACCCACTGACGTGATTCAATATAGCCAATGTGGATTTTTGCCCTGTTGTGTTCCTATAAATCCATCACCGGGCTGTAATCTGCATTTTCTCTGTTGCGTACACATCTGAGGAGAAGCAGATCGTCAAGGGATGCGAAAAACTGGCGAGGATATAAGTGCCCATGTGGATTGTGATTTAGCCAATGTGGATTCTTGCCCTGTGTTGTTCTTTTAAATCCATCGCTGGGCTGTAATCTGCATTTGCTCTGTTGCGTATACGTCTGAGGATGAGCTGATCGTCAAGGGATTCGGAAAACTGGCAAGCTCATGTGGATTCTAATTTTAGCAAATGTGGGTTGCTGCCCTGTTGTGTTCTTATAAATCCATCACCAGGCTGTAATCTGCATTTTCTCTGTTGCGTACTCGTCTGAAAATGAGCAGATCGTCAAAGGATTCGGGGAACTGGTACGCTCATTGGTTTGCAATTTAACCTATGTGGATTATTGCCCTGTTGTGTTCTTACAAATCGATCACCGGGCTGAAATCTGCATTTGCTCTGTTGCGTATACAGCTGAGGAGAAACAGATCGTCAAGAGATGCGAAAAACTGGCGAGGATGTAAGTGCCCATGTGGATTGTGATTTAGCCAATGTGGATTCTTGCCCTGTTGTGTTCTTATAAATCAATCACCGGGCTGTAATCCGCACTTGCTCTTGGCGTATACATCTTAGTAAGTGCTCATGTGGATTCTGTCCCTGTTGTGTTCTTATAAATCAATCACCTGGCTGTAATCCGCATTTGCTCTGTTACGTATACTTCTGAGGATGAGCACATCTTCAAGGGATGCGGAGAACTGGCGAAGATGTACCCAGTGACGTGATTGCAATTTAGCCTATGTGGATTGCTGCCCTGTTGTGTTCTTTTTAAATCCATCACCGGGCTCTAATCTGCATTTTCTGTGTTGCGTATACGTCTGAAAATGATCAGACCGTCAAAGGATTCTGAAAACTGGTACGCTCATGTGGTTTGCAATTTAACCTATGCAGATTATTGCCCTGTTGTGTTCCTATAAATCCATCACCGGGCTGTAATCTGCATTTGTTCTGTTTCGTATACATCTGAGGATGAGCATATCGTCAAGGGATGCGGAAAACTGGCACGCTCACGTGTTTGCAATTTAGCCAATGTGGGTTGCTGCTTTGTTGTGTTCCTATAAATCCATCACCGGGCTGTAAGAAAACCCCTGGAGAACAAGCCCCAGGGCGCGAACTGCAAAGTGGTGTGACGTTACGGTCAGAGGGCCATCTCAATCCCTCTCTCCAGAGAGGGATTGAGATGGCCCTCTGACCGTAAACGGTAAAGGGAATGCCGTAGACGGTAAAGGGAATGCCGATGTTAGCTGCACGTTCATGCGGCGTTGGTCAGTTTTGAGCTTTTGGTAGTCGTGCACGTGAGTTAGCGTTTTTGTACAACATGCCTGGAAAATATTGTGTTTTCAGCTTTCTTGAAGGTGAAATCCTTCGAAGAAGATGGATTTCTTCCGTACGAATAAAGAATTTTGAACCCACCGTTGCCACCCCGTTGGCGCAGTGGTCTAAGGCGTTGGCCTCTGATCATTCGTCGGTAAGGGGTCCGGGTTCGAATCCCGGTCAGGCATGGATGTTGTGTTTGTCTTACGACACTGGCTCTCTCCCTTCCCTGGAACCAGTGACCCTAAATTAGGGACGGGCGACTGATTATAGCCCATTGAGTTGCTCACGGTGGTCGTTAAACCTCCAACCAAAAAAAAAAAAAAAAAACAAATTGAAAAAAATAAAACACACAACAGGTGTACAGATATTATCAGCGCATCAAGTTCTAAGGTTAACCAGGCAGAGAAAGTTCCAATAAATAGTTACGTTATTTATTAATCAACATTCACTTCCGTACCACAAATGTCATTTTTCTTCATAAAATTGATGTGTATCAGTGTCCTAATTAAAACAAGAATTCGCACGAAATGTACAGAACTACTTGATGCGCTGATAATCTGAAGGCTAGCCCAAAGAAAAGTTTATTGGAATGTCCAACAAATATATCCGAAGGGTTTGGAATGTGTCCGAAAGAATTCACTTATATCGTTAATATCAGCACGATCACTGAAGTTTACTGGCTGATAAGTTAAAATGTATTTATGTACATACTGTATATTCATGGGTTTACAATTTTTTAAAGTTAGTGAATGTACAAATTAATTGAAATTAAGTTTGTAGTAGAGATTGAGGTTCGGATTAGAGAACTATGAACTTGAATTGTCTACAATGAACTCTTTTGCAAAGCAGCACTTTAATTTCTAGTTACATTCATAGACACATGTATAAGGATAGTTTCATGTGTTATTTTTGTGCTCTTTTAGACAAATTGCAAACGTTTCATGTACGGGATTTTTGCCCTGTTGTGTTCTTATAAACCCATCACCGGGTTGTAATCTGAATTTGCTCTGTTGCGTATACATCTGAAGAGAAGCAGATCGTCAAGGGATGCGGAGAACGGGCGATTATATAACCACTGACGTGGGTTCCAATAAATAATGCAATTTATCGAATGTGGATTTTTGCCCTGTTGTGTTCTTATAAATCCATCACCGGGCTCTAATCTGCATTTGGTCTGTTGCGTATACTTCTGAGGATGAACACATCTTCAAGGGATGCGGAGAACTGGCGAGGATGTAAGTGCCCATGTGGATTGCAATTTAGCCAATGTGAATTCTTGCCCTGTTGTGTTCTTATAAATCCATCCCCGGGATATAATCCGCATTTGCTCTGTTGCGTATACTTAGGATGAGCACATCTTCAAAGGATGCAGAGAACTGGCGTTGATGTAACCATTGACGAGGATTGCAATTCAACCAAAGTGAATTTTTGCGCTGTTGTGTTCTTATCAATCCATCACCGGGTTATAATCCGCATTTGCTCTCTTGCGTGTACATCTGAAGAGAAGCAGATCGTCAAGGGATGCGAAAAACTGGCGATTGTGATTTAGCCAATGTGGATTCTTGCCCTGTTGTGTTCTTATAAATCCATCACCGGGCTGTAATCCGCATTTGCTCTGTTGCGTATACTTCTGAGAATGAACACATCTTAAAGGGATCCGGAGAACTGGCGAGGATGTGACCACTGACGTGGATTGTAATTTAGCCAATGTGGATTCTGGCCTTGTTGTGTTCTTATAAATCCATTACCGGGCTGCATTACCTCTGTTGCGTATAGTTCTGAGGATGAGCACATCTTCAAGGGATGTGGAGAACTGGCGAGATATGTACCCAGTGACGTGACTGCAATTTAGCCTATGTGGATTGCTGCCATGTTGTGTTCTTATAAATCCATCACCGGGCTCTAATCTGCATTTGCTCTGTTGCGTATACATCTTGAGGAGGAGCAGAGCGTCAAGGGACGCACAGAACTGGCAAGAATGTAAGTGCCCATGTGGATCGCAATTTAGCCAATGTGAATTCTTGCCCTGTTGTGTTCTTATCAATCCATCCTTGGGATGTAATCCGTATTTGCTGTGTTGCGTATACTTAGGATGAGCACATCTTCAAAGTATGCGGAGAACTGGCGTTGATGTAACCATTGACGAGGATTGCAATTCAACAAATGTGGATTTTTGCCCTGTTGTGTTCTTATCAATCCATCACCGGGCTATAATCCGCATTTGCTCTCTTGCGTGTACATCTGAGGAGAAGCAGATCGTCAAGGGATGCGAAAAACTGGCGAGGATGTAAATGCCCATGTGGATTCTTGCCCTGTTGTGTTCTTATAAATCCATCACCGGGCTCTATTCTGCATTTGCTCTGTTGCGTATACATCTCGAGGAGGAGCAGATCGTCAAGGAATGCGCAGAACTGGCGAGAATGTAAGTGTCCATGTGGATTACAATTTAACTAATGTGAATTCTTGCCCTGTTGTGTTCTTATAAATCCATCACCGGGATGTAATCTGCATTTGCTGTGTTACGTATACGTCTGAGGATGAGCATATCGTCAAGGGATGCGGAAAATTGGGAAGCTCATGATGTGAGTTGCAGTTTAACCAATGTGGATTCCAGCCCTGTTGTGTACCTGTAGATGCACCACTGGGCTGTTTTTGGGTGTCAAAGATTATTCAATAAATGTTGGCACAACATGGTCGTACCGAAGTACTGTTTGTCAATCTCACCCCTTGAGGCGGTGCTCAGACCTCCAGTGGAAGTGGAATTCGGGCGGTTCAGGGCTCTGAAACTCTGGGGCGGTTGCACAGATTTGAAATGCAGTCAGTCGCCTTGAGGGGAGGACGCGGGAGGGATTGTTCCGGCTTCAGCGGACGAGGTGAACCCCAAAAGGTCTGAGGTGAATGAGTTCAAAAGGGCAGTTGGAGGCGCACAATCCCTTTTTTTATGCTGAGGCGTGTGATCAGAACACACTTGGAGGAGCAAATACTGATGCTGTATGCTTCCATTAATGATAGAAACAGCCAGGACTGTATACGCCCATGCAAACATTTGACTCAGCAACCCACGAAAAATGCAGATGTTATTTTTCCTTTCCCTGTTTTTTTTTTGCATGTGCCTGCTTAATGATATTAGCAACCCAAATTAGAGCACGTGGCAGGTGCATTTGTCATGCTCAAACATTGGCAACCCCAGTTAGATAGGTTAATAATTTAGAATATAAAAAGAGATCCAAAAGTAAACATATACTAAGCATTGCACTAATATACTGCTGGCCACCCAAAATGCAACACCATGAAGGACACGCGATAGCAAAGCCAGATTTATTAGACACACAACAGATACAAAGATGAAACGATTGAGCTTACAGGCCCGTCGAACTTGCGGAACACGCAGACATCAATAGTTCGTGTGGCCCCATTGACTGGCAATAACGGCCGCTACACGCCGCGGCATCGAACGAGAGGGGCTTTGGATGTGGGCTTAGGGTACGTCGGTCCAGGCTGCTTCCACACGTTGCCACAGTTCATCAGGCGTAGCCGCGAGTGGTGCTTACCTGGCCACTCGACTGCCTATCAGCGACCAGACGCGTTCCATGGGTGACATATCGGAAGAACAGGGTGCCACGGCAGCAGTGACACCTGGTGGGTCGTGAAAAATTGTTGCACGGTGCGTGCCACGTGCGACAATTTTTTTGTCCTGTTGAAACGTGTGTGCTGGCAGGTCCTGCAGGTAAGGGAGAACTACAGGCTCCAAAACGTCTGAGATGTACCGGTGGCTGTTGAGTGTACCGGTGGCTGTTGAGTGTACCGGTGATGCGTACCAGAGGGTGCGGGTATATCCAATTGCGCCCCAAACCATAATGCCAGGCGGCGGACATTTATGGCGATGCATAATGCAGGCGTCATAAAGTCTCGCCGAGGTGCCGCCACACGCCGATCCGACCATCGTGGTGTTGCAGGCAGAAGCGCTATTCGTCAAAGACAATGTCATGCCATTGCGAAGTAAAGGTACGGCGGTGGTGTAACGTCAATGGTAATCGGAGCAATGGGCGCCGTGCGACAAGTCCCTGCTCCTGCAAACGACGTCAAACTGTACGTGCTTACACATGTTGTTGCGCAACACACCCTAATTCCTGCGCTAACGTTCGTGATGTGGCGGTGCGAGCCGTCAATGCCCGCCGCACAACATGCCGGTCCTCTCGTTCGGTGGTGAGCCGCGGCTGCGGCAATCGCTCACGTTGGTCCGTCTATCCGTCCGTCCCTCCCTCCTGCACCCACCGAATCCCTACTCACCTCACTGTGTCTGGATGTCGACCCACACGGGCGCCGATGTCTCTACGATAAACCGCTGTCGCGATAAGTCACTATTCGTCCTCTATCGAATTCCAAATCGTGCTGGAATGACTGTCGTATTCTGCGACGAGGCATCAGGAAGCTTCCCACGCACAGGTCCGGCAGCACAACACACTTCCACTACTTACCTTCTGTGCTTACCTTCTTATAGTGCTTCTCGGTGGCGTGCCGGGCGTACATGATTTGCATATGCCCTGCAATGCTAATCGTTTGCATGTCCTCTCGCGGCCGAAGCATGCTGCGAATTTCAGGCCAATCGGATGCTTCCTTCTTAGTGTTGCATTTTGGGTGGCCAGTAGTGTATATGTAGGAATGATCGGGAACATAGTAGAGAAAATTTGCACTAATAAGAAATTTTATGACAAAAGCATTAACTGCTGCACCCACGCACGTGGTAGATCGCTCTAATTCTCAAGCATTAGACGAATATTGTTACTTCCACTTAAGATTCCTGCTTTCTATTGCGCATGTATAACCGCACACAATAAAGAAAGTAAGCAATGTTTGTATGTTAATAATTTCTAGTTCACGAGCGACACCTTTTATTCCTCCACCATTCGAGTGACGGGATAAAGGTGAATCACAATGCCATGTACATATAATTGGCACGTGTTTCTGTTAATTAGATGATCACTGCAAATAATTTTAAATAATTTCACTTTTAATTATAACATTGGTTTCGTATAAATAACATGATATTTTGAAATATAAGATTGATACCGTGCATTTTTGTGAACAAGTAAATTACAAAATTAAGTTAAAGATAACTGGTACTTAGAAAAATAACATTGCTCATTGAATTCGTTTAATTCGTAATTAACAAATTTATTTATAACACTGTACTCAGCATTTGCTCTGTTGCGTATACGTCTGAGAATGAACACATCTGCAAGGGATGCGGAAAAGTGGCAGGCTCATGTGGTTTGCAATTTTTCCTACGCGGATTATTGAACTGTTGTGTTCTTATAAATCCATCAAAGTGGCTATAATCAGCATTTGCTCTGTTGCTTATAGTCTGAGAATGAGCACATCGTCAAAGGATGCGGAAAAATGGCGAGGATGTAAGTGCCCATGTGGATTGTGATTTAGCCCATGTGGATTGTGATTTAGCCCATGTGGATTGTGATTTAGCCAATGTGGATTCTTGCTCTGTTGTGTTCTTATAAATCCATCACCGGGCTGCAATCCGCATTTGCTCTGTTACGGATACGTCTGAGAATGAGCACATCGTCAAAGGATGCGGGAAAATGGCGAGGATGTAACTGCCCATGTGGATTGTGATTTAGCCAATGTGGATTCTTGCTCTGTTGTGTTCTTATAAATCCATCACCGGGCTGCAATCCGCATTTGTTCTGTTACGGATACGTCTGAGAATGAGCACATCGTCAAAGGATGCGGAAAAATGGCGAGGATGTAAGTGCCCATGTGGATTGTGATTTAGCCAATGTGGATTCTTGCCCTGTTGTGTTCTTATAAATCCATCACCGGGCTGCAATCCGCATTTGCTCTGTTACGTATACGTCTGAGAATGGGCACATCGTCAAAGATTGCGGAAAAATGGCGAGGATGTAACTGCCCATGTGGAATGTGATTTAGCCAATGTGGATTCTTACCCTGTTGTGTTCTTATAAATCCATCACCGGGCTGCAATCCGCATTTGCTCTGTTACGTATACGTCTGATAATGGGCACATCGTCAAAGGATGCGGAAAAATGGCGAGGATGTAAGTACCCATGTGGAATGTGATTTAGCCAATGTGGATTCTTGCCCTGTTGTGTTCTTATAAATCCATCACCGGGCTGGAATCCGCATTTGCTCTGTTACGGATACGTCTGCGAATGAGCACATCGTTAAAGGATGCGGAAAAATGGCGAGGATGTAAGTGCCCATGTGGATTGTGATTTAGCCCATGTGGATTGTGATTTAGCCAATGTGGATTCTTGCTCTGTTGTGTTCTTATAAATCCATCACCGGGCTGCAATCCGCATTTGCTCTGTTACGGATACGTCTGAGAATGAGCACATCGTCAAAGGATGCGGAAAAATGGCTAGGATGTAAGTGCCCATGTGGAATGTGATTTAGCCAATGTGGATTCTTGCCCTGTTGTGTTCTTATAAATCCATCACCGGGCTGCAATCCGCATTTGCTCTGTTACGGATACGTCTGAGAATGAGCACATCGTCAAAGGATGCGGGAAAATGGCTAGGATGTAAGTGCCCATGTGGAATGTGATTTAGCAAATGTGGATTCTTTCCCTGTTGTGTTCTTATAAATCCATCACCGGGCTGCAATCCGCATTTGTTCTGTTACGGATACGTCTGAGAATGAGCACATCGTCAAAGGATGCGGAAAAATGGCGAGGATGTAAGTGCCCATGTGGAATGTGATTTAGCCAATGTGGATTCTTGCTCTGTTGTGTTCTTATAAATCCATCACCGGGCTGCAATCCGCATTTGCTCTGTTACGGATACGTCTGAGAATGAGCACATCGTCAAAGGATGCGGAAAAATGGCTAGGATGTAAGTGTCCATGTGGAATGTGATTTAGCAAATGTGGATTCTTTCCCTGTTGTGTTCTTATAAATCCATCACCGGGCTGCAATCCGCATTTGCTCTGTTACGGATACGTCTGAGAATGAGCACATCGTCAAAGGATGCGGAAAAATGGCGAGGATGTAAGTGCCCATGTGGATTGTGATTTAGCCAATGTGGATTCTTGCCCTGTTGTGTTCTTATAAATCCATCGCCGGGCTGCAATCCGCATTTGCTCTGTTACGTATACGTCTGAGAATGGGCACATCGTCAAAGGATGCGGAAAAATGGCGAGGATGTAACTGCCCATGTGGAATGTGATTTAGCCAATGTGGATTCTTACCCTGTTGTGTTCTTATAAATCCATCACCGGGCTGCAATCCGCATTTGCTCTGTTACGGATACGTCTGAGAATGAGCACATCGTCAAAGGATGCGGAAAAATGGCGAGGATGTAAGTGCCCATGTGGATTGTGATTTAGCCCATGTGGATTGTGATTTAGCCAATGTATATTCTTGCTCTGTTGTGTTCTTATAAATCCATCACCGGGCTGCAATCCGCATTTGCTCTGTTACGGATACGTCTGAGAATGAGCACATCGTCAAAGGATGCGGAAAAATGGCGAGGATGTAAGTGCCCATGTGGATTGTGATTTAGCCAATGTGGATTCTTGCTCTGTTGTGTTCTTATAAATCCATCACCCGGCTGCAATCCGCATTTGCTCTGTTACGGATACGTCTGAGAATGAGCACATCGTCAAAGGATGCGGAAAAATGGCTAGGATGTAAGTGCCCATGTGGAATGTGATTTAGCAAATGTGGATTCTTTCCCTGTTGTGTTCTTATAAATCCATCACCGGGCTGCAATCCGCATTTGCTCTGTTACGGATACGTCTGAGAATGAGCACATCGTCAAAGGATGCGGAAAAATGGCTAGGATGTAAGCGCCCATGTGGAATGTGATTTAGCCAATGTGGATTCTTGCCCTGTTGTGTTCTTATAAATCCATCACCGGGCTGCAATCCGCATTTGCTCTGTTACGGATACGTCTGAGAATGAGCACATCGTCAAAGGATGCGGAAAAATGGCGAGGATGTAAGTGCCCATGTGGATTGTGATTTAGCCCATGTGGATTGTGATTTAGCCAATGTGGATTCTTGCTCTGTTGTGTTCTTATAAATCCATCACCGGGCTGCAATCCGCATTTGCTCTTTTACGGATACGTCTGAGAATGAGCACATCGTCAAAGGATGCGGAAAAATGGCGAGGATGTAAGTGCCCATGTGGATTGTGATTTAGCCAATGTGGATTCTTGCTCTGTTGTGTTCTTAGAAATCCATCACCGGGCTGCAATCCGCATTTGCTCTGTTACGGATACGTCTGAGAATGAGCACATCGTCAAAGGATGCGGAAAAATGGCGAGGATGTAACTGCCCATGTGGAATGTGATTTAGCCAATGTGGATTCTTGCCCTGTTGTGTTCTTATAAATCCATCACCGGGCTGCAATCCGCATTTGCTCTGTTACGGATACGTCTGAGAATGGGCACATCGTCAAAGGATGCGGAAAAATGGCGAGGATGTAAGTGCCCATGTGGATTGTGATTTAGCCAATGTGGATTCTTGCCCTGTTGTGTTCTTATAAATCCATCACCGGGCTGCAATCCGCATTTGCTCTGTTACGTATACGTCTGAGAATGAGCACATCGTCAAAGGATGCGGAAAAATGGCGAGGATGTAAGTGCCCATGTGGATTGTGATTTAGCCAATGTGGATTCTTACCCTGTTGTGTTCTTATAAATCCATCACCGGGCTGCAATCCGCATTTGCTCTGTTACGTATACGTCTGAGAATGAGCACATCGTCAAAGGATGCGGAAAAATGGCGAGGATGTAAGTACCCATGTGGAATGTGATTTAGCCAATGTGGATTCTTTCCCTGTTGTGTTCTTATAAATCCATCACCGGGCTGCAATCCGCATTTGCTCTGTTACGGATACGTCTGAGAATGAGCACATCGTCAAAGGATGCGGAAAAATGGCGAGGATGTAAGTGCCCATGTGGAATGTGATTTAGCCAATGTGGATTCTTGCTCTGTTGTGTTCTTATAAATCCATCACCGGGCTGCAATCCGCATTTGCTCTGTTACGGATACGTCTGAGAATGAGCACATCGTCAAAGGATGCGGAAAAATGGCTAGGATGTAAGTGCCCATGTGGAATGTGATTTAGCAAATGTGGATTCTTTCCCTGTTGTGTTCTTATAAATCCATCACCGGGCTGCAATCCGCATTTGCTCTGTTACGGATACGTCTGAGAATGAGCACATCGTCAAAGGATGCGGAAAAATGGCTAGGATGTAAGTGCCCATGTGGAATGTGATTTAGCCAATGTGGATTCTTGCTCTGTTGTGTTCTTATAAATCCATCACCGGGCTGCAATCCGCATTTGCTCTGTTACGGATACGTCTGAGAATGAGCACATCGTCAAAGGATGCGGAAAAATGGCGAGGATGTAAGTGCCCATGTGGATTGTGATTTAGCCCATGTGGATTGTGATTTAGCCCATGTGGATTGTGATTTAGCCAATGTGGATTCTTGCCCTGTTGTGTTCTTATAAATCCATCACCGGGCTGCAATCCGCATTTGCTCTGTTACGGATACGTCTGAGAATGAGCACATCGTCAAAGGATGCGGAAAAATGGCGAGGATGTAAGTGCCCATGTGGATTGTGATTTAGCCAATGTGGATTCTTACTCTGTTGTGTTCTTATAAATCCATCACCGGGCTGCAATCCGCATTTGCTCTGTTACGGATACGTCTGAGAATGAGCACATCGTCAAAGGATGCGGAAAAATGGCGAGGATGTAAGTACCCATGTGGAATGTGATTTAGCCAATGTGGATTCTTGCCCTGTTGTGTTCTTATAAATCCATCACCGGGCTGCAATCCGCATTTGCTCTGTTACGGATACGTCTGAGAATGAGCACATCGTCAAAGGATGCGGAAAAATGGCGAGGATGTAAGTGCCCATGTGGATTGTGATTTAGCCAATGTGGATTCTTGCCCTGTTGTGTTCTTATAAATCCATCACCGGGCTGCAATCCGCATTTGCTCTGTTACGGATACGTCTGAGAATGAGCACATCGTCAAAGGATGCGGAAAAATGGCGAGGATGTAAGTGCCCATGTGGAATGTGATTTAGCCAATGTGGATTCTTGCCCTGTTGTGTTCTTATAAATCCATCACCGGGCTGCAATCCGCATTTGCTCTGTTACGGATACGTCTGAGAATGAGCACATCGTCAAAGGATGCGGAAAAATGGCGAGGATGTAAGTGCCCATGTGGATTGTGATTTAGCCCATGTGGATTGTGATTTAGCCAATGTATATTCTTGCTCTGTTGTGTTCTTATAAATCCATCACCGGGCTGCAATCCGCATTTGCTCTGTTACGGATACGTCTGAGAATGAGCACATCGTCAAAGGATGCGGAAAAATGGCGAGGATGTAAGTGCCCATGTGGATTGTGATTTAGCCAATGTGGATTCTTGCTCTGTTGTGTTCTTATAAATCCATCACCGGGCTGCAATCCGCATTTGCTCTGTTACGGATACGTCTGAGAATGAGCACATCGTCAAAGGATGCGGAAAAATGGCTAGGATGTAAGTGCCCATGTGGAATGTGATTTAGCAAATGTGGATTCTTGCCCTGTTGTGTTCTTATAAATCCATCACCGGGCTGCAATCCGCATTTGCTCTGTTACGGATACGTCTGAGAATGAGCACATCGTCAAAGGATGCGGAAAAATGGCTAGGATGTAAGCGCCCATGTGGAATGTGATTTAGCCAATGTGGATTCTTGCCCTGTTGTGTTCTTATAAATCCATCACCGGGCTGCAATCCGCATTTGCTCTGTTACGGATACGTCTGAGAATGAGCACATCGTCAAAGGATGCGGAAAAATGGCGAGGATGTAAGTGCCCATGTGGATTGTGATTTAGCCCATGTGGATTGTGATTTAGCCAATGTGGATTCTTGCTCTGTTGTGTTCTTATAAATCCATCACCGGGCTGCAATCCGCATTTGCTCTGTTACGGATACGTCTGAGAATGAGCACATCGTCAAAGGATGCGGAAAAATGGCGAGGATGTAAGTGCCCATGTGGATTGTGATTTAGCCAATGTGGATTCTTGCTCTGTTGTGTTCTTATAAATCCATCACCGGGCTGCAATCCGCATTTGCTCTGTTACGGATACGTCTGAGAATGAGCACATCGTCAAAGGATGCGGAAAAATGGCTAGGATGTAAGTGCCCATGTGGAATGTGATTTAGCCAATGTGGATTCTTGCCCTGTTGTGTTCTTATAAATCCATCACCGGGCTGCAATCCGCATTTGCTCTGTTACGGATACGTCTGAGAATGAGCACATCGTCAAAGGATGCGGAAAAATGGCGAGGATGTAAGTGCCCATGTGGATTGTGATTTAGCCAATGTGGATTCTTGCCCTGTTGTGTTCTTATAAATCCATCACCGGGCTGCAATCCGCATTTGCTCTGTTACGGATACGTCTGAGAATGAGCACATCGTCAAAGGATGCGGAAAAATGGCGAGGATGTAAGTGCCCATGTGGATTGTGATTTAGCCAATGTGGATTCTTGCTCTGTTGTGTTCTTATAAATCCATCACCGGGCTGCAATCCGCATTTGCTCTGTTACGGATACGTCTGAGAATGAGCACATCGTCAAAGGATGCGGAAAAATGGCTAGGATGTAAGTGCCCATGTGGAATGTGATTTTAGCAAATGTGGATTCTTTCCCTGTTGTGTTCTTATAAATCCATCACCGGGCTGCAATCCGCATTTGCTCTGTTACGGATACGTCTGAGAATGAGCACATCGTCAAAGGATGCGGAAAAATGGCGAGGATGTAAGTGCCCATGTGGAATGTGATTTAGCCAATGTGGATTCTTGCTCTGTTGTGTTCTTATAAATCCATCACCGGGCTGCAATCCGCATTTGCTCTGTTACGGATACGTCTGAGAATGAGCACATCGTCAAAGGATGCGGAAAAATGGCGAGGATGTAAGTGCCCATGTGGAATGTGATTTAGCAAATGTGGATTCTTTCCCTGTTGTGTTCTTATAAATCCATCACCGGGCTGCAATCCGCATTTGCTCTGTTACGGATACGTCTGAGAATGAGCACATCGTCAAAGGATGCGGAAAAATGGCGAGGATGTAAGTGCCCATGTGGATTGTGATTTAGCCAATGTGGATTCTTGCTCTGTTGTGTTCTTATAAATCCATCACCGGGCTGCAATCCGCATTTGCTCTGTTACGGATACGTCTGAGAATGAGCACATCGTCAAAGGATGCGGAAAAATGGCGAGGATGTAAGTGCCCATGTGGAATGTGATTTAGCCAATGTGGATTCTTGCCCTGTTGTGTTCTTATAAATCCATCACCGGGCTGCAATCCGCATTTGCTCTGTTACGGATACGTCTGAGAATGAGCACATCGTCAAAGGATGCGGAAAAATGGCGAGGATGTAAGTGCCCATGTGGAATGTGATTTTAGCCAATGTGGATTCTTTCCCTGTTGTGTTCTTATAAATCCATCACCGGGCTGCAATCCGCATTTGCTCTGTTACGGATACGTCTGAGAATGAGCACATCGTCAAAGGATGCGGAAAAATGGCGAGGATGTAAGTGCCCATGTGGAATGTGATTTAGCCAATGTGGATTCTTGCTCTGTTGTGTTCTTATAAATCCATCACCGGGCTGCAATCCGCATTTGCTCTGTTACGGATACGTCTGAGAATGAGCACATCGTCAAAGGATGCGGAAAAATGGCGAGGATGTAAGTGCCCATGTGGAATGTGATTTAGCAAATGTGGATTCTTGCCCTGTTGTGTTCTTATAAATCCATCACCGGGCTGCAATCCGCATTTGCTCTGTTACGGATACGTCTGAGAATGAGCACATCGTCAAAGGATGCGGAAAAATGGCGAGGATGTAAGTGCCCATGTGGAATGTGATTTAGCCAATGTGGATTCTTGCCCTGTTGTGTTCTTATAAATCCATCACCGGGCTGCAATCCGCATTTGCTCTGTTACGGATACGTCTGAGAATGAGCACATCGTCAAAGGATGCGGAAAAATGGCGAGGATGTAAGTGCCCATGTGGAATGTGATTTTAGCCAATGTGGATTCTTGCCCTGTTGTGTTCTTATAAATCCATCACCGGGCTGCAATCCGCATTTGCTCTGTTACGGATACGTCTGAGAATGAGCACATCGTCAAAGGATGCGGAAAAATGGCGAGGATGTAAGTGCCCATGTGGATTGTGATTTAGCCCATGTGGATTGTGATTTAGCCAATGTGGATTCTTACCTCTGTTGTGTTCTTATAAATCCATCACCGGGCTGCAATCCGCATTTGCTCTGTTACGGATACGTCTGAGAATGAGCACATCGTCAAAGGATGCGGAAAAATGGCTAGGATGTAAGTGCCCATGTGGAATGTGATTTAGCCAATGTGGATTCTTGCCCTGTTGTGTTCTTATAAATCCATCACCGGGCTGCAATCCGCATTTGCTCTGTTACGGATACGTCTGAGAATGAGCACATCGTCAAAGGATGCGGAAAAATGGCGAGGATGTAAGTGCCCATGTGGATTGTGATTTAGCCAATGTGGATTGTGATTTAGCCAATGTATATTCTTGCTCTGTTGTGTTCTTATAAATCCATCACCGGGCTGCAATCCGCATTTGCTCTGTTACGGATACGTCTGAGAATGAGCACATCGTCAAAGGATGCGGAAAAATGGCTAGGATGTAAGTGCCCATGTGGAATGTGATTTAGCCAATGTGGATTCTTGCCCTGTTGTGTTCTTATAAATCCATCACCGGGCTGCAATCCGCATTTGCTCTGTTACGGATACGTCTGAGAATGAGCACATCGTCAAAGGATGCGGAAAAATGGCGAGGATGTAAGTGCCCATGTGGATTGTGATTTAGCCCATGTGGATTGTGATTTAGCCCATGTGGATTGTGATTTAGCCAATGTATATTCTTGCTCTGTTGTGTTCTTATAAATCCATCACCGGGCTGCAATCCGCATTTGCTCTGTTACGGATACGTCTGAGAATGAGCACATCGTCAAAGGATGCGGAAAAATGGCGAGGATGTAAGTGCCCATGTGGAATGTGATTTAGCCAATGTGGATTCTTGCCCTGTTGTGTTCTTATAAATCCATCACCGGGCTGCAATCCGCATTTGCTCTGTTACGGATACGTCTGAGAATGAGCACATCGTCAAAGGATGCGGAAAAATGGCTAGGATGTAAGTGCCCATGTGGAATGTGATTTAGCCAATGTGGATTCTTGCCCTGTTGTGTTCTTATAAATCCATCACCGGGCTGCAATCCGCATTTGCTCTGTTACGGATACGTCTGAGAATGAGCACATCGTCAAAGGATGCGGAAAAATGGCGAGGATGTAAGTGCCCAGGTGGATTGTGATTTAGCCCATGTGGATTGTGATTTAGCCAATGTGGATTCTTGCTCTGTTGTGTTCTTATAAATCCATCACCGGGCTGCAATCCGCATTTGCTCTGTTACGGATACGTCTGAGAATGAGCACATCGTCAAAGGATGCGGAAAAATGGCGAGGATGTAAGTGCCCATGTGGATTGTGATTTAGCCAATGTGGATTCTTGCTCTGTTGTGTTCTTATAAATCCATCACCGGGCTGCAATCCGCATTTGCTCTGTTACGGATACGTCTGAGAATGAGCACATCGTCAAAGGATGCGGAAAAATGGCGAGGATGTAAGTGCCCATGTGGAATGTGATTTAGCCAATGTGGATTCTTTCCCTGTTGTGTTCTTATAAATCCATCACCGGGCTGCAATCCGCATTTGCTCTGTTACGGATACGTCTGAGAATGAGCACATCGTCAAAGGATGCGGAAAAATGGCGAGGATGTAAGTGCCCATGTGGATTGTGATTTAGCAAATGTGGATTCTTTCCCTGTTGTGTTCTTATAAATCCATCACCGGGCTGCAATCCGCATTTGCTCTGTTACGGATACGTCTGAGAATGAGCACATCGTCAAAGGATGCGGAAAAATGGCTAGGATGTAAGTGCCCATGTGGAATGTGATTTAGCCAATGTGGATTCTTGCCCTGTTGTGTTCTTATAAATCCATCACCGGGCTGCAATCCGCATTTGCTCTGTTACGGATACGTCTGAGAATGAGCACATCGTCAAAGGATGCGGAAAAATGGCGAGGATGTAAGTGCCCATGTGGATTGTGATTTAGCCAATGTGGATTCTTGCTCTGTTGTGTTCTTATAAATCCATCACCGGGCTGCAATCCGCATTTGCTCTGTTACGGATACGTCTGAGAATGAGCACATCGTCAAAGGATGCGGAAAAATGGCGAGGATGTAAGTGCCCATGTGGATTGTGATTTAGCCAATGTGGATTCTTGCTCCTGTTGTGTTCTTATAAATCCATCACCGGGCTGCAATCCGCATTTGCTCTGTTACGGATACGTCTGAGAATGAGCACATCGTCAAAGGATGCGGAAAAATGGCGAGGATGTAAGTGCCCATGTGGAATGTGATTTAGCCAATGTGGATTCTTGCCCTGTTGTGTTCTTATAAATCCATCACCGGGCTGCAATCCGCATTTGCTCTGTTACGGATACGTCTGAGAATGAGCACATCGTCAAAGGATGCGGAAAAATGGCGAGGATGTAAGTGCCCATGTGGATTGTGATTTAGCCAATGTGGATTCTTGCCCTGTTGTGTTCTTATAAATCCATCACCGGGCTGCAATCCGCATTTGCTCTGTTACGGATACGTCTGAGAATGAGCACATCGTCAAAGGATGCGGAAAAATGGCGAGGATGTAAGTGCCCATGTGGAATGTGATTTAGCCAATGTGGATTCTTGCCCTGTTGTGTTCTTATAAATCCATCACCGGGCTGCAATCCGCATTTGCTCTGTTACGGATACGTCTGAGAATGAGCACATCGTCAAAGGATGCGGAAAAATGGCGAGGATGTAAGTGCCCATGTGGATTGTGATTTAGCCAATGTGGATTCTTGCCCTGTTGTGTTCTTATAAATCCATCACCGGGCTGCAATCCGCATTTGCTCTGTTACGGATACGTCTGAGAATGAGCACATCGTCAAAGGATGCGGAAAAATGGCGAGGATGTAAGTGCCCATGTGGAATGTGATTTAGCCAATGTGGATTCTTGCCCTGTTGTGTTCTTATAAATCCATCACCGGGCTGCAATCCGCATTTGCTCTGTTACGGATACGTCTGAGAATGAGCACATCGTCAAAGGATGCGGAAAAATGGCGAGGATGTAAGTGCCCATGTGGATTGTGATTTAGCCAATGTGGATTCTTGCCCTGTTGTGTTCTTATAAATCCATCACCGGGCTGCAATCCGCATTTGCTCTGTTACGGATACGTCTGAGAATGAGCACATCGTCAAAGGATGCGGAAAAATGGCGAGGATGTAAGTGCCCATGTGGATTGTGATTTAGCCAATGTGGATTCTTGCTCTGTTGTGTTCTTATAAATCCATCACCGGGCTGCAATCCGCATTTGCTCTGTTACGGATACGTCTGAGAATGAGCACATCGTCAAAGGATGCGGAAAAATGGCGAGGATGTAAGTGCCCATGTGGATTGTGATTTAGCCCATGTGGATTGTGATTTAGCCAATGTATATTCTTGCTCTGTTGTGTTCTTATAAATCCATCACCGGGCTGCAATCCGCATTTGCTCTGTTACGGATACGTCTGAGAATGAGCACATCGTCTAAGGATGCGGAAAAATGGCTAGGATGTAAGTGCCCATGTGGAATGTGATTTAGCCAATGTGGATTCTTGCCCTGTTGTGTTCTTATAAATCCATCACCGGGCTGCAATCCGCATTTGCTCTGTTACGGATACGTCTGAGAATGAGCACATCGTCAAAGGATGCGGAAAAATGGCGAGGATGTAAGTGCCCATGTGGATTGTGATTTAGCCCATGTGGATTGTGATTTAGCCAATGTATATTCTTGCTCTGTTGTGTTCTTATAAATCCATCACCGGGCTGCAATCCGCATTTGCTCTGTTACGGATACGTCTGAGAATGAGCACATCGTCAAAGGATGCGGAAAAATGGCGAGGATGTAAGTGCCCATGTGGATTGTGATTTAGCCCATGTGGATTGTGATTTAGCCCATGTTTATTGTGATTTAGCCAATGTATATTCTTGCTCTGTTGTGTTCTTATAAATCCATCACCCGGCTGCAATCCGCATTTGCTCTGTTACGGATACGTCTGAGAATGAGCACATCGTCAAAGGATGCGGAAAAATGGCTAGGATGTAAGTGCCCATGTGGAATGTGATTTAGCAAATGTGGATTCTTTCCCTGTTGTGTTCTTATAAATCCATCACCGGGCTGCAATCCGCATTTGCTCTGTTACGGATACGTCTGAGAATGAGCACATCGTCAAAGGATGCGGAAAAATGGCTAGGATGTAAGCGCCCATGTGGAATGTGATTTAGCCAATGTGGATTCTTGCCCTGTTGTGTTCTTATAAATCCATCACCGGGCTGCAATCCGCATTTGCTCTGTTACGGATACGTCTGAGAATGAGCACATCGTCAAAGGATGCGGAAAAATGGCGAGGATGTAAGTGCCCATGTGGATTGTGATTTAGCCCATGTGGATTGTGATTTAGCCAATGTGGATTCTTGCTCTGTTGTGTTCTTATAAATCCATCACCGGGCTGCAATCCGCATTTGCTCTTTTACGGATACGTCTGAGAATGAGCACATCGTCAAAGGATGCGGAAAAATGGCGAGGATGTAAGTGCCCATGTGGATTGTGATTTAGCCAATGTGGATTCTTGCTCTGTTGTGTTCTTATAAATCCATCACCGGGCTGCAATCCGCATTTGCTCTGTTACGGATACGTCTGAGAATGAGCACATCGTCAAAGGATGCGGAAAAATGGCGAGGATGTAACTGCCCATGTGGAATGTGATTTAGCCAATGTGGATTCTTGCCCTGTTGTGTTCTTATAAATCCATCACCGGGCTGCAATCCGCATTTGCTCTGTTACTATACGTCTGAGAATGGGCACATCGTCAAAGGATGCGGAAAAATGGCGAGGATGTAAGTACCCATGTGGAATGTGATTTAGCCAATGTGGATTCTTGCCCTGTTGTGTTCTTATAAATCCATCACCGGGCTGCAATCCGCATTTGCTCTGTTACGGATACGTCTGAGAATGAGCACATCGTCAAAGGATGCGGAAAAATGGCGAGGATGTAAGTGCCCATGTGGATTGTGATTTAGCCAATGTGGATTCTTGCTCTGTTGTGTTCTTATAAATCCATCACCGGGCTGCAATCCGCATTTGCTCTGTTACGGATACGTCTGAGAATGAGCACATCGTCAAAGGATGCGGAAAAATGGCTAGGATGTAAGTGTCCATGTGGAATGTGATTTAGCAAATGTGGATTCTTTCCCTGTTGTGTTCTTATAAATCCATCACCGGGCTGCAATCCGCATTTGCTCTGTTACGGATACGTCTGAGAATGAGCACATCGTCAAAGGATGCGGAAAAATGGCGAGGATGTAAGTGCCCATGTGGATTGTGATTTAGCCAATGTGGATTCTTGCTCTGTTGTGTTCTTATAAATCCATCACCGGGCTGCAATCCGCATTTGCTCTGTTACTATACGTCTGAGAATGAGCACATCGTCAAAGGATGCGGAAAAATGGCTAGGATGTAAGTGCCCATGTGGAATGTGATTTAGCAAATGTGGATTCTTTCCCTGTTGTGTTCTTATAAATCCATCACCGGGCTGCAATCCGCATTTGCTCTGTTACGGATACGTCTGAGAATGAGCACATCGTCTAAGGATGCGGAAAAATGGCTAGGATGCAAGTGCCCATGTGGAATGTGATTTAGCCAATGTGGATTCTTGCTTCCTGTTGTGTTCTTATAAATCCATCACCGGGCTGCAATCCGCATTTGCTCTGTTACGGATACGTCTGAGAATGAGCACATCGTCAAAGGATGCGGAAAAATGGCGAGGATGTAACTGCCCATGTGGAATGTGATTTAGCCAATGTGGATTCTTGCCCTGTTGTGTTCTTATAAATCCATCACCGGGCTGCAATCCGCATTTGCTCTGTTACGGATACGTCTGAGAATGAGCACATCGTCTAAGGATGCGGAAAAATGGCGAGGATGTAAGTGCCCATGTGGATTGTGATTTAGCCCATGTGGATTGTGATTTAGCCAATGTATATTCTTGCTCTGTTGTGTTCTTATAAATCCATCACCGGGCTGCAATCCGCATTTGCTCTGTTACGGATACGTCTGAGAATGAGCACATCGTCTAAGGATGCGGAAAAATGGCTAGGATGTAAGTGCCCATGTGGAATGTGATTTAGCCAATGTGGATTCTTGCCCTGTTGTGTTCTTATAAATCCATCACCGGGCTGCAATCCGCATTTGCTCTGTTACGGATACGTCTGAGAATGAGCACATCGTCAAAGGATGCGGAAAAATGGCGAGGATGTAAGTGCCCATGTGGATTGTGATTTAGCCCATGTGGATTGTGATTTAGCCAATGTATATTCTTGCTCTGTTGTGTTCTTATAAATCCATCACCGGGCTGCAATCCGCATTTGCTCTGTTACGGATACGTCTGAGAATGAGCACATCGTCTAAGGATGCGGAAAAATGGCTAGGATGTAAGTGCCCATGTGGAATGTGATTTAGCCAATGTGGATTCTTGCCCTGTTGTGTTCTTATAAATCCATCACCGGGCTGCAATCCGCATTTGCTCTGTTACGGATACGTCTGAGAATGAGCACATCGTCAAAGGATGCGGAAAAATGGCGAGGATGTAAGTTCCCATGTGGATTGTGATTTAGCCCATGTGGATTGTGATTTAGCCAATGTATATTCTTGCTCTGTTGTGTTCTTATAAATCCATCACCGGGCTGCAATCCGCATTTGCTCTGTTACGGATACGTCTGAGAATGAGCACATCGTCTAAGGATGCGGAAAAATGGCTAGGATGTAAGTGCCCATGTGGAATGTGATTTAGCCAATGTGGATTCTTGCCCTGTTGTGTTCTTATAAATCCATCACCGGGCTGCAATCCGCATTTGCTCTGTTACGGATACGTCTGAGAATGAGCACATCGTCAAAGGATGCGGAAAAATGGCGAGGATGTAAGTGCCCATGTGGATTCTTGCTCTGTTGTGTTCTTATAAATCCATCACCCGGCTGCAATCCGCATTTGCTCTGTTACGGATACGTCTGAGAATGAGCACATCGTCAAAGGATGCGGAAAAATGGCTAGGATGTAAGTGCCCATGTGGAATGTGATTTAGCAAATGTGGATTCTTTCCCTGTTGTGTTCTTATAAATCCATCACCGGGCTGCAATCCGCATTTGCTCTGTTACGGATACGTCTGAGAATGAGCACATCGTCAAAGGATGCGGAAAAATGGCTAGGATGTAAGCGCCCATGTGGAATGTGATTTAGCAAATGTGGATTCTTTCCCTGTTGTGATCTTATAAATCCATCACCGGGCTGCAATCCGCATTTGCTCTGTTACGGATACGTCTGAGAATGAGCACATCGTCAAAGGATGCGGAAAAATGGCGAGGATGTAAGTGCCCATGTGGATTGTGATTTAGCCAATGTGGATTCTTGCTCTGTTGTGTTCTTATAAATCCATCACCGGGCTGCAATCCGCATTTGCTCTGTTACTATACGTCTGAGAATGAGCACATCGTCAAAGGATGCGGAAAAATGGCTAGGATGTAAGTGCCCATGTGGAATGTGATTTAGCAAATGTGGATTCTTTCCCTGTTGTGTTCTTATAAATCCATCACCGGGCTGCAATCCGCATTTGCTCTGTTACGGATACGTCTGAGAATGAGCACATCGTCTAAGGATGCGGAAAAATGGCTAGGATGCAAGTGCCCATGTGGAATGTGATTTAGCCAATGTGGATTCTTGCCCTGTTGTGTTCTTATAAATCCATCACCGGGCTGCAATCCGCATTTGCTCTGTTACGGATACGTCTGAGAATGAGCACATCGTCAAAGGATGCGGAAAAATGGCGAGGATGTAACTGCCCATGTGGAATGTGATTTAGCCAATGTGGATTCTTGCCCTGTTGTGTTCTTATAAATCCATCACCGGGCTGCAATCCGCATTTGCTCTGTTACGGATACGTCTGAGAATGAGCACATCGTCAAAGGATGCGGAAAAATGGCGAGGATGTAACTGCCCATGTGGAATGTGATTTAGCCAATGTGGATTCTTGCCCTATTGTGTTCTTATAAACCCATCACCGGGCTGCAATCCGCATTTGCTCTGTTACGGATACGTCTGAGAATGAGCACATCGTCAAAGGATGCGGAAAAATGGCGAGGATGTAAGTGCCCATGTGGATTGTGATTTAGCCCATGTGGATTGTGATTTAGCCAATGTGGATTCTTGCTCTGTTGTGTTCTTATAAATCCATCACCGGGCAGCAATCCGCATTTGCTCTGTTACGGATACGTCTGAGAATGAGCACATCGTCAAAGGATGCGGAAAAATGGCGAGGATGTAAGTTCCCATGTGGATTGTGATTTAGCCCATGTGGATTGTGATTTAGCCAATGTATATTCTTGCTCTGTTGGGTTCTTATAAATCCATCACCGGGCTGCAATCCGCATTTGCTCTGTTACGGATACGTCTGAGAATGAGCACATCGTCTAAGGATGCGGAAAAATGGCTAGGATGTAAGTGCCCATGTGGAATGTGATTTAGCCAATGTGGATTCTTGCCCTGTTGTGTTCTTATAAATCCATCACCGGGCTGCAATCCGCATTTGCTCTGTTACGGATACGTCTGAGAATGAGCACATCGTCAAAGGATGCGGAAAAATGGCGAGGATGTAAGTGCCCATGTGGATTCTTGCTCTGTTGTGTTCTTATAAATCCATCACCCGGCTGCAATCCGCATTTGCTCTGTTACGGATACGTCTGAGAATGAGCACATCGTCAAAGGATGCGGAAAAATGGCTAGGATGTAAGTGCCCATGTGGAATGTGATTTAGCAAATGTGGATTCTTTCCCTGTTGTGTTCTTATAAATCCATCACCGGGCTGCAATCCGCATTTGCTCTGTTACGGATACGTCTGAGAATGAGCACATCGTCAAAGGATGCGGAAAAATGGCTAGGATGTAAGCGCCCATGTGGAATGTGATTTAGCCAATGTGGATTCTTGCCCTGTTGTGTTCTTATAAATCCATCACCGGGCTGCAATCCGCATTTGCTCTGTTACGGATACGTCTGAGAATGAGCACATCGTCAAAGGATGCGGAAAAATGGCGAGGATGTAAGTGCCCATGTGGATTGTGATTTAGCCAATGTGGATTCTTGCTCTGTTGTGTTCTTATAAATCCATCACCGGGCTGCAATCCGCATTTGCTCTGTTACGGATACGTCTGAGAATGAGCACATCGTCAAAGGATGCGGAAAATGGCTAGGATGTAAGTGTCCATGTGGAATGTGATTTAGCAAATGTGGATTCTTTCCCTGTTGTGATCTTATAAATCCATCACCGGGCTGCAATCCGCATTTGCTCTGTTACGGATACGTCTGAGAATGAGCACATCGTCAAAGGATGCGGAAAAATGGCGAGGATGTAAGTGCCCATGTGGATTGTGATTTAGCCAATGTGGATTCTTGCTCTGTTGTGTTCTTATAAATCCATCACCGGGCTGCAATCCGCATTTGCTCTGTTACTATACGTCTGAGAATGAGCGCATCGTCAAAGGATGCGGAAAAATGGCTAGGATGTAAGTGCCCATGTGGAATGTGATTTAGCAAATGTGGATTCTTTCCCTGTTGTGTTCTTATAAATCCATCACCGGGCTGCAATCCGCATTTGCTCTGTTACGGATACGTCTGAGAATGAGCACATCGTCTAAGGATGCGGAAAAATGGCTAGGATGCAAGTGCCCATGTGGAATGTGATTTAGCCAATGTGGATTCTTGCCCTGTTGTGTTCTTATAAATCCATCACCGGGCTGCAATCCGCATTTGCTCTGTTACGGATACGTCTGAGAATGAGCACATCGTCAAAGGATGCGGAAAAATGGCGAGGATGTAACTGCCCATGTGGAATGTGATTTAGCCAATGTGGATTCTTGCCCTGTTGTGTTCTTATAAATCCATCACCGGGCTGCAATCCGCATTTGCTCTGTTACGGATACGTCTGAGAATGAGCACATCGTCAAAGGATGCGGAAAAATGGCGAGGATGTAACTGCCCATGTGGAATGTGATTTAGCCAATGTGGATTCTTGCCCTATTGTGTTCTTATAAACCCATCACCGGGCTGCAATCCGCATTTGCTCTGTTACGGATACGTCTGAGAATGAGCACATCGTCAAAGGATGCG
Organism: Macrothele yani; assembly: GCA_039090855.1. NCBI lineage: Eukaryota > Metazoa > Arthropoda > Arachnida > Araneae > Macrothelidae > Macrothele > Macrothele yani. Next base: position 37,289,405 of record CM077028.1, read on the forward strand.
GAAAAATGGCGAGGATGTAAGTGCCCATGTGGATTGTGATTTAGCCCATGTGGATTGTGATTTAGCCAATGTGGATTCTTGCTCTGTTGTGTTCTTATAAATCCATCACCGGGCAGCAATCCGCATTTGCTCTGTTACGGATACGTCTGAGAATGAGCACATCGTCAAAGGATGCGGAAAAATGGCGAGGATGTAAGTGCCCATGTGGAATGTGATTTAGCAAATGTGCATTCTTTACCTGTTGTGTTCTTATAAATCCATCACCGGGCTGCAATCCGCATTTGCTCTGTTACGGATACGTCTGAGAATGAGCACATCGTCAAAGGATGCGGAAAAATGGCGAGGATGTAAGTGCCCATGTGGATTGTGATTTAGCCCATGTGGATTCTTGCCTTGTTGTGTTCTTATAAATCCATCACCGGGCTGGAATCCGCATTGGCTCTGTTACGTATATGTCTGAGAATGGGCACATCGTCAATTGATGCGAAAAACTGGCCCGGTCATGTGGGTTGCAAATTAGCCTATGTGGATTATTGCCCTATTGTGTTCCTATAAATCCATCACCGGACTATAATCTATGATTTTCTCAGCTCTACCTTGAAAAGTTCATGTACCTTCTACCATAATACAAGAAATCTTTTTTTATTAGTGGAAAAATTTATTTTTGAAATCTAATTTTTTGTTGCAAATTCAACTTCTTTTGTTTAGTCAGTCATTACAAGATTCTTTCATTTAGTCTGTTACAGATTTTGCGCTTTCGCTACAGCAAGCTTTCAGACAAGTAAGATATAAGAACAGCACAGACACAAGCGTGTATAGTTTTAGTAAAAATGTTGCCAGTTTTAACCGTTCTTAAACATCAAAAATTGAACAGTTTTCCATTTTCCTCCATCTTTAAACTTTGACTTTCAGCCTAAATATGTTACAGTAATTCCGTCAGGGGATGTAATCTGCATTTACTCAGTCACGTACAATTCTGAGGATAGGCACATCGTCAAAGGACGCTGCAAACAGGCAATGATTGTAAGCCTCCATGTGGATAATGATTTAATATGGATTCTAGACCGGTTGCGTTCCTATAAAATCGTCACGCCGGGATAAAATCTGAATTTGGTTCTGTTGCTTACAAGATGCTGCATATGGTCAAAGGATACTGGAATTTGGAAAAGTCGTAAACTTGCATGTGGATCATCATTTAGCCAGTGTTGAGTTCTTAGCCAGTTGTGTTCCTATAAAGCCATCACCGGGCTGTAATCTACATTTTCTCTGTCGCATATAAGTCTGAGGATGTAAGTGCCAATGTTGATTGTGATTTAGTTGAAGATTCTGGACCGGTTATGTTTCTATAAAGCCATCACCGGGCTGTAATCTGCATTTCCTCTGTTGCATATACGTATGAGGATAACTTCGTCAAAGGATGCTGAAAACTGGCAAGGATGTAAATATCAATGTGGATTGTGATTTAGCTAATGCCGATTCTAGACCGGTTATGTTTCTATTAACCCATCACCGAGCTGTAATCTGCATTTGCTTTGTCGCATATACGTCTGAGGGTAACATCGTCAAAGGATGCAGAAAACTGGCGAGGATGTAAATGTCAATGTGGATTGAGATTTAGCTAATACAGATTCTAGACCGGTTATGTTTCTATTAATCCATCGTCGAGCTGTAATCTGCATTTGCTCTATCGCATATACGTCTGAGGATAACATCGTCAAAGGATGCGGAAAACTAGCGAAGATGTAAACGCCAATGTGGATTGTGATTTAGCTAATGTTGATTCTAGACAGAATGTGTTTCTAAAAGTTCATCCGGGATATAGTTACCACGTGCTTAATTACATTTAACTTTAGCACTACCAAGGTGGTAATTTTTATATGGATGCTGCTAGATGGGAACTTCTTCCGCTAAATGTTTACATCAGACACCTCAAACGCCTGAGCCGGCTTTACTGCACAGTTCAGGAAATTTCTGCTAAAGAACTTGAAAAGAAGCAGGGAAGTTTTAAACACGGGGGCGTAATTTCAAGCATCTCCTTCCCAGATGAAAAGCTCTCCTCGGCTTTGTGCTGCAGTATAAACTTGCACATAGCAAAACCTTGTGAAATGTAATGAAATACAATTGTACATTTTCAAGTAGTTTTTAATTGATTTTCAAATATGCATGGCTTTTATTTCTGTAAAAACTTTTTTACATTAGATGATCCGAAATTTCAATTCGGTTGTAAGGGTTAATTTTCTGGTTAACGTTCCAGTATTAGATTTTGAAGAGCTGTTAGCTGTGGATCAGGACTTGATATTCCCCTGATGAACCTGTTGGCAACAAATTGTACTTCAGTTGTTAACGAACATTTGTATTCAGTGTTGCACAATTTTAGAATCGTGCGTGCTTTTGAATCTTCTGGAACTGTGAGGCGATCTCTGCATCACGTTATTTTAATTGCGTTTTTCTTGCTCCGTTGTGATGTCGCTCAAAGAAATTAAACTTAGCTTTTCCGCAGCATTCGTTATCACACGAGTGGTAGTGATGAATGAGAATCAAAACCGTGATATAATTTTGCCAAACCCTATACAATTCGGCTTTGGCCGAATTCTCACGGTTTTGTTTTTCATAGTCACCACCGAGATAGTTCTGTGGAATCTGGGGTGAACAGTCAACAATGCGTTAATTTTTCGAAGCCTGATCAACCTTCACATAGCAATTAGCTTCAAGCAGTTCTCTGAATGGAACATACTTAAGCTTTGGCAGAATTCTCCCGGTTATGTTGCTCATAGTCATCACCGGCTCAGTTCTGTTAAAGCTGGTGTGAGAAGTCATCCTTTTCATCGGATAACCAATAGTTGAATCAAGCTTTCCGCAGTTATTACCTTCAGGCAGGGATCTGATTAGTACAAATGTTCCCTCCTGATCAGCTTCGTTAGAAAGTTCAGTTCTGTGTTCCTATTCAGCAGTGTGAAGTTTCTGCAGAAATTGGAAAGTACGTTTTCATCAAAACACTTGGCAAACAAGGGTTCCAGAGCATTTCGCTTGACAGTGGTCAGACTGGGACAAGCTCCACCTTCTGTGTTGGCAGAACAAGCTCCACCTTCAGCTTTGGCAGAACTGTCACGGTCGTGTTGCTCATATTCATCACCGGGATAGCTCTGCTGAAGCTGGAGTGAGAAGAATCTCCAATTTTGACTGGGAACTTTTCTAAATTGAATCAAGCGTTCGAAAGAATTTCGCTTCAGGCAGTTCTCCGTCAAATTGGAACAAGCTACTCCTCCTGTGAGCTTTGGAAAAACTATTCAAGTTATTCTGTTGTATTTTGGGAGGTGTTGAAAAAAGTTTAATGGTGGGCAGAATTTTAGATGAAATCAAATTTTTGAAAGTATTTCGATTGGGAGTAAAAATGGGGAAACATCAAAATGAACTTTTTTCATAGTTTATGAATGGCTGAAAAACCGGGAATCTTACTTTCAATCACTACACGCGGTTATGTGAATATTTCTATTTTGGCAGCGCAGAAAATTTTGGGTACCAATTGCTTTCAGGTACATCGGTCGTTTAAAGATTTACTTGTTTCAATCAGTACAGGATCCAACAGGGACGATGCGTTTCTAAAAGTTCATCATTAAACTGTCAATATCTAAAATGCATTTGTTCTTGTAAAATTTAATACCTAAATTTGCTGAAAATTTGGAGATAGAATCTTCTCTTCTAGTTCAGCAGGAGGGAAAAACTAACTAGGGGTTCAGGAATATGAGTGGACGCGCAGAGAGATTTTGACTCATCGTTAAAAGCAATGGATGAGTTCTGTTCAGTTTTTAGTGTTATTAGACCTCATTAGTAATTAAGAGCAGGAAAGGTCGCAGTGTGGGGTAGGTAAACTTTGAAGTATGTGTGCGAGAGATAGTGTGGGTGGCAGAACGAACTACGTACCTCGATGCGCGCATTCCTTTGCAGCCTGTAGTAAAAAGCATCCCCCCCCCTCCCCATGTTGGGTAGTAACCTGCTTCAGCAAAAATAATTATCGCCAACCCAGATTTTGAATTCCAGCAACGTCCCTATTGGTCATGCTTTTTTCTGTATTCTGGGAGGTCTCTACCGAAAAAATCCTCCCCTACTTCTGCAATGCTACTTCCAAATCTGATTTAGAGAAAGGTTTATCTGGACGAAATCTGATTGGGCGTTTTTATGTGTCCCAAAGGTGTTCTACAGTTGTAAGGGCGACGAAATGTCGCCCGAGAAGAATGTTTGTTTGACTCCGGAAATAACTTTTTCATTAACTGTGTGCATATACAATGCAAAGTGCCTGGCGTACGCTGACTACGTCAGCAGGTATATAGCTAATCCAAAGCTGCGGAAAGACATTGTTTCGTAGTACATTGCCGGGCACAGAAAATCTGGTTCAAGAGAAAACCTACACAGACAATGCCCAATGGTAGAAGGGCGCCAGCTTGTCTGGGAGGTCTTCTACCATTGGGCATGTTTTGTTCTGTCTGTACAGTCTTCCACGCGCAGACGTCCGTTAGAAGAAATGTCAAACATGCGGTCGTCAGACACCAAGACAATAAGTGGGGGCCAGCCAGTTCGAAGAAGCAGGAAGTGCTACGTTTCTGATACGAAGCAAGTGGGCCTGCGGGAAAGGTCAGACTCGCTCCGGAATCCGACAAGGTTAAATGTCAGTGCCTCGTGGTAGGAGGGCAGAGAAAAGGAGGGGTCCTCCGAAGCGAGGGGGAGACGAGGCAAAGCTTCTTGCAGTGAGAAGTGAGCTTGGAAGGCGGATAGACGTGGGGAGTTTAGGCTTCGAGGAACGAAGTTCCTGATTTTAGCGTGAAGCAGGGAGTGCTTCGGGAGAAAGCGTGTAGTCGGAAAGACTCTGATATTAAGAGTTGCCGTAAGGTAACTAAATTTTGATTGAACAATTCGTGACGGACGTCGCATGTGAAATAAGTTCTTCGACGTGGACATTGACACCGGAACCCAGACTCTTACCAGTTATGAAGTGCTTTATGGTAGCCGTTCTCTCGCTTCCTTGATTTGCGGATAATTTAAACAAAAAGGCGGAGGAAGAGGGGCCTGGATGATAATGTATAACTAATAAATTAAGAGAGTGAGAACCTCAGATAATTTGTTGTCAGTGGGGAGTTGTTATAATAACTCACCGATGCCTATCGGAAAGAAGGCGGAACTTAGCACGATAGCCTATGTCTCACCCTTACAACAGTATTAGCTTGAATCCTGGACTTCAAATTGGACTTTAGAGGTTGATCTTCATAGTCCCCAAGCTCAACTCAAACGCTGGCTAAAACCTGGTAAATTAGTGAAACTACCAGATTCAAACTTCAGTGAAGAGACCAACAAAGAACCAGGTAGCGGGCTTCGTCCCAAGCTCCTCTAGCTTCATCTGCGGGTTGTGCGAAAGCTTACTCGATTATGTCGTTCAAAAATTAAACGCGTTAGCTCTCGTACCATCTGCAGCTGAGAATTCTGCAAATCCTGAGTGGACTTGGAAGTTCAAGATCTGAGAGTAGGCGAAGGAAGAAAAACTCTGAAGCAGCAAAAAAGAATATTCCACCTTGAAGTACTACCAATTTTGAAACTTTAAACTGAGTGCTAAAGCCGGTGAGTGATTTAAGACGTACTTATTTTTATTGTATTAACCCTTAACAACCAATGTCCGTTCTCACAGTCCGCATTGGAATAGAATTGTTTTCTTCTATCCGACATCCAGGAAAGGTTTGAGCCTCACACTTATGTGCAGTTACACTCCCCCTCTCTCCCTCCACACACACACACACACACACACACACACACACATATTAATGAATTAAATGGTAAAAATACGGCGTTCAGGCAAACCGGACGTGGGTTAATGTGTGACAAACATAAGACCTGGGCAGTTGAGGACCCAAAATTGAAAACAGCGCATCAAAAGGGGGGGGGGCAAAGCTTCCAAAAATGTATCGTTATCGACCTTGCATTCGCTCTCCTTTCAGGAGATTAAATGGGAGACTGATCGGAAAATAACTTTACAATCTGATTAAAATTGGAATTAGAACTCTTTCACCACTCTCTGGTACATTTTTTCGCGCTGTTTCTTATTACTTTTCGATTTACAGAATTTGTGCTTAAATATGTTTTCAGTAACCTCGGCAAATTAAAATTTGCTTTTCTTTATCAAAAGGTTCTGCGGATATTTATTGTTCATATTCGAAGTTCAAGCGTTGCAAGACAGTCGTTCACATTGTTGAATGTTCTCAGCCTACGTCCGAAAAGTTGGAAGACCCACGCAATAAAGAATATATATATATACATATCTTAACCTACAAAGCAGAAAATATAAACAAAAATACTTAAAGAAAAATTAATTAAAATAAGTATAAAGTACCATACTCACAATTAATGCTGGTAACATTCAAAATACCGGCCTTCTGAATCAAGTTTCTGAAGATCCTGACAACAGTTCTGGAAGGCACTTTCCGGAATGTCCGTAAGTTGTTTTGTTATGGCTAGCGGCGTAACTAGGGCGGGACAGACTGGGCGGCGCTCCGGACGCAAAATATCACTGTTTGCAGTCTGGTTGAAATTGAAACATAAACTTTTACCGCAGTTACTGGTACCCTTAAAATTCAAATTTCGTCCTCAAAATGTTCAGCGGATGCTAGCCACTCACATTCAGAAATTAAAGCGTCGTTCTATAATCCGTTCAACTGAAAAAGAACCACGGGTTTTGTCGACAACACTGGGGACAAGGATTTTTCTTCAGTTAGATAAGGATTTTCTTTATTTAGATGGACAATTTTTTTTTTAATTGGGTGAAAGAAATAAGGATGTCAATCACACTGGAGATTCCCTAGGGCCTATTCAACCATTACTATATGGCTGGGAGCCAAGTCTGCCAGCTACATTCGATCCGTTTGATGTGGTAACCAAGGTATGGTCTGAACCCCGAGACAAATCAGGTGATTGTGCCTCCCGCATACAAATAACATTGGAATGTGACCTAAATTTTGTTCTTTCGAGCAAAGCCCGCGCGCCTGTGTATGAAGTACTATTACATTATAATACTTGTATTACTAATTTAGTATAGTTCTTTACCAATTTAATATTTATTTTCAAATTCAAATTTCGTGTATATATATCATCATTGGCAACCATTATCAATCCACTGCTGGACGAAGGTCTCCCCAAGTTTCCTCCACAACGGTCTGTCTTGTGCCAGTCTCCTCCATGTCACTCCCGCATACTTTCGAATTTCATCCACCCATCTTCCATGTGGTCTTCTTCTGGGTCTTTTCCTGTCCCTTGGAATCCAATCCAAAATTTCGGCTGTCCATCGATGATCTCTCCTTCTGGCAGTATGTCCAGCCCATTGCCATTTCAGGGATTTTACTCTGATCATGTCTTCCACTCTTGTCATTTTTCGGATCCAATATATATATTTGCAACTTTCGTTTTAAATTGTAAAGTTTTTCTTATGTATTTGGCTTTGCTCTTTAGTATATATATATATATAATGCATATTAACAGGGTGCATAGGAAAGTTCCTTTAGCCTGGAATAACTGTAGGGCATTCAGGGTACAATTTATCTTATCCGTGTAAAACAAATGTTTACTAATTACTTGATGCTCTACAACTTTGTAATTGGAAATTTTGCTCTCTTGTAGTTTTCATTTTGCAATGGCTAACTTCCACATTTTGCCACTAAGGGCGCTATTATCGGTTGCATTCGATTGGACGTAGTCGCTTTACTATACCGTTATCTCACTTGCATAACTGTACCTCTCTCCGTTCGCAAGTTATTCCAGGCTAAAGGGACTTTCCTATTCACCTTGTATATACAGTATTAGTGATGCATACGCAGGGCCGTAGCTACAGGTAAGGCGCTCGCCCCTCCCAGAATGGTCATACCAGGAACACACACAAATTCATGCTGTGAGGGGCGTGAAAAATGCGTTACAATTTCCTTTTTTTTTTTTTTAAGGACTAGTTAACCGCATAGTTTTTATTCTGCGGATTTAATAAGGGACCTGAGTAATAGAAGTACTAACTAAAACAGCAAAGAGAGGCATATGAAACGATATATTGATGTGATTAACCTCCGCATCCTTTCCGAAAAGACTAAAGGGGTGAAGAGCTCTAATAGGTGTGTTCCGTTGTGGAAAATCTCTGATCCCTTAGCCGTTCAGAGGAATTTTCCCTAGCCCTTCCCGAAATCGTAGTTTCATTGTTAGATTCACTGTCTGATACTCATTCATTCTGTGTTGGTTCGTTTCAAATTGCTGTGTTGTCGGCATTCACGTAACTTTTACGTTTCACTTGACTCTTGGGTATTTACCAAGTTTTCATATCTTTAGTAAAATTATGCCTAAAACCGGAAGAAGAATTTTTAAAGGATCTTAATAATTTATTGTAATAGTATATAGGTAAGAGAAAGTAAAAGCCGTATTACATGAGTGGAAGTAGGGATCTTTTAAACTTGGGGAAGGGGGTACTATTTGAGTGGAGCTTTTAAACTTGAAGGGTCGTAATTTCTAGTCTCTCCTTCCTAAGATAGAAACTAAAGCTTACTTTGGCTCTGTTTATAATCTGAGAGCATAAAAAGAAATCCGGTAATGAAGAAATGGAAACATTAAACAACGGATGCTGTGCAGGTGGAAAGTCTACTTCTGGAGATGCCCTAAGCCTCTTAACTGTGAAGCCGAAAGCTGTGGGAATTTGTCGTTGTTTAAATGACACCTATGTAATTTCGACTGTGTATTTTGGAATTGTGTGGATTTTGGTTGCAGAAGCAGTGTTAATATCAAACCGGAATGAATATTTCTTATACCAGTGAAATTTTCATTTTGAGCGTTTTGTTTAGAATTCGCACTAACGTTCGTGTATTTCAATTTAAAATATAAATAGGAAGGAGCTTAAATAATTAAGAATTTTATAAAGTCAGCCTTTTCTCACACATCGGCAGCAAGTTACAATGCCAAATTGGAAACATTTGCTACGAAAGAAATCGATTCGGCCAAAACAAAAATGCATTGCAATACTCTTGAAAACCATCAGTTTTCCCACACTTTAACTGCCGTCTCTCCCGGTTATAGGCTTCACGCAACCTCCTTGCACCAGCCCCTCCCCCGCTCTTCGCTGCGTCACTCTCCTGTATGATAAATCAGATTTCTTTGAAGATCTGGTTTATATGCCATCAAACACAAGCTGACGCAACTGAATGTGCATCGCCGGCAAGCTAATTACAGCAGTTTCCAAGAAACGCGAGGAAAATATCCCAAAGTCTAAGTTAAGATATTACTTTCTCTCAGCATGGTGTTACATAGTTTTTAATGACCGTAAGTTCAACGTTTCTTTAATGCTGCATTACAAGCGAAATATAGCGTACTGCTGATTCCTAAATCGCATCACTTGTCGGGATTGAAAAACCAAGCTTCGTCTGTCCTGAAAACGTGGATTGTGATTTAAGCACTGTGGGTTCTTTCCCCGTTGTTATAACATAATCCCCAGCCAGGTGATAACCCGCATTTTCTGTGTTACGTGTAATTGAGGGGATGCGCAAAACTGGAACGCTTGTGCGAATTGCAATTTAGCCAATGTGAATTATTGCCCGGTCGCGTTCCTATAAATCCATCTCCGGGCTGTAATCTGCATTTTCTCTGTTGCGTGTACGTCTGAGGATGAGAATCTTCCAGGGATGCGGAAAAAAGAGGATATAAACGCCGATGTGGATTATGATTTAGCTAATGTGGATTCTACCCACGTTGTGTTCCTTATCAGGATGCCATGCAGCTTGAAAAAGGGAAGTCTTGCAAGGAAACTAATTTACAAGTGGATGGTGATACATATATCTTGGTGCAAGCTTTACCAGGTAAGTCTACAAATCAGGCACGGCTAAAAAAAAAAATCATCACTATAATGTTATCTGTACCTGCTTTACTGCTAAACTCCAGTTGTACCAAATTGCCACGTAGCATTAAAAGATTTCTTGCAAGGCCATGAATATTTATGTGGATGGTAATATCTCGCAGTGAACTTTCCCGTTGTGGCTATGAATCAGATGCGGCAAACACCTGAGCTGCTTTACAGCTCAGCAACAATGGTGAGCTTAGGATAACTAACTTTTATTAAAGAAGTGGGGAGCTTTTAAACACGGGAGTAATTTCAAGTATCTCCTTCTCAGATGAAAAGCTTGCCTCGGCTTTATGCAGCAGAATAAACTTGCAAATAGTAAAACCAAGGGAAATGTAATAAAATTTATTGTAAATTTTCAAGTAATTTTAAATTGATTTTCAGTCATGCATGGTTTTAATTTTTATAAAAACTTTTTACATTAGATGATCCGAAATTTCAATTCGGTAGTGTTACTTTCCGCGTTAATGTTCGATTTTGAAGAGCTGCCAACTGTGTATCAAGATTCGATATTTCCCTGATATGAACCTGTTAGTAACACGTACTTTCGTTTTTAACGAACACCTGTATTCAGTTTTTTGCACAATTTTAGAACCGTGCGTGTAATCTTGAATCTTATGGAATAATGAGGCGATTTCTGCATTACTCTTTGAAAATTCGATTATTTTGATTGCATTTATCTCTTTTCTTCGTTGTGATGTCGCTCAAGCTTTCTAGTTGAAAACTTCGAGGGAGAAATAAAACAAACCCTATACAACTCGGATTTGGCAGAATTCTCACGGTTGTGTTTTTCATAGTTACCACCGAGATAATTCGGTGGAAGCTGGGCTGAACAGTCAACAATGCGTTAATTTTTCGGAGGCTGATCAACCTTTACGTAGCAATTAGCTTCAAGTAATGCTGCTCTGAATACACCATACTTCAGCTTTGGCAGAATTCCCTGGTTATGATGATCGTAGAAGTCTTTTTCATCTGATTACTAGTAGTTGAATCGAAGTTCTTTGATTGGCAGAAAGTTCAGTTGCGGTGTGTTCATATTCAGCACTGATGTTTCTGCAGAAGTTGAACTGAACGCTTTCATCCCAACACTTTCCAGAGCAGTTCGCTTGACAGTGCTCAGATTGGAACATTCTCCACCTTCTGTGTTCAACTTTAGCTTTGTCAGAACTATCACGGGTATGTTGCTCAAATTTAATCACCAATGATATCTTCTGCGGAAGCTGGAGTGAGGAAAGTCGCCACTTTTGCCCGGGAGCCTATCGAAATTAAATCCAGATTTCGAAAGAATTTCGCTTCAGGCAGTGCTCCGTCAAATTGAAAAAGCTCCTCCCACTCCTGTAGTCAACTTTAGCTTTGTAAGAACAATTGTCACCGTCGTGTTGCTCATTCACCGGGCTGCGGAGGCTGGATTGAGAAAAGTCTGTACTTTTGACCGGGCACCTCTCGAAGTTGGATCAGGCTTGCCACAGAATTTTGCTTCAGGCCTTTTCCATCAGAAATTGGAAAAAGCTCCCCGTCCTGTTGTCAACTTAGCTTGGCAGAGCTATCACGGTTATATTGTTCATATTCATCACCGTGATATCTCTGAGGAAGCTGAAGTTAGAAAAAGTCACCATTTTCGACCAGGAATCTTGGATCGGGCCTTTCACAGAATTGGATCAGGCCTTTCACAGAATTTCACTTCAGTTCTTTCCCATCATAAATTGGAACAAGCTCCCCGTCCTATTGTAAACTTTAGCTTGGCAGGGGTATCACGGTTATGTTGCTCATATTCATCACCGGGATATCTCTGCGGAAGCTAGAGTGACAAAAGTCGCCACTTTCGACCGGGAACCTTTCGATGCTGGATCCAGGTTTTCCACGGAATTGCGCTTCAGTTCTTTCCCATCAGAAATTGGAACAAGCTCCCCGTCCTGTTGTCAACTTTAGCTTTGGCAGAACTATCACGGTTATGTTGCTCATATTCATCACCGGGATATCTTCTGCGGAAGCTGGAGTGAGAAAAGTCAGCCATTTCATCGCGACGTTCCAACGAAACCTGGATCGCTTTCATTAAAACCAATGTCAAGCTTTCCGCAGCATCTCTCCTCCCGCAGACATCTGATTGGAACAACTCTACACTCGTGATCAACTTCAGCTTTGGCAGAACTGTCACGGTCATGTTGGTCATATTCATCACCGGGACATCTCTGCCGAAGCTGGAGTGAGAAAAGTCTCCACTTTTCTCCCGGGATCCTATCGAAATTGAATCGAGCTTTCGAAAGAATTTCGCTTCAGGCAGTGTTCCGTCAAATTGAAAGAAGCTCTTCCCACTCCTGGGGTCAACTTTAGCTTTGGCAGAATTCTCACGGTTATATTGCTCATATTCGTCACCGGGATACCTCTGCCGATGCTGGAGTGAGAAAAGTTGCCACTTTCGACTGTGAACCTTTTCGATACTGGATCAGGATTTCCACAGAATTTAGCTTTAGTTCTTATCAGAAATTGGTACAAGCTCCCCGTCCTGATGTCAACTTTAGCTTTTGCAGAATTATCACGGTTATGTTGCTCATATTCATGGGATATCTTCTGCGGAAGCTGGAGTGAGAAAAGTCAGCCATTTCATCGCGACGTTCCAACGAAACCTGGATCGCTTTCATTAAAACCAATGTCAAGCTTTCCGCAGCATCTCTCCTCCCGCAGTCATCTGATTGGAACAACTCTACACTCGTGATCAACTTCAGCTTTGGCAGAACTGTCACGGTCATGTTGGTCATATTCATCACCGGGATATCTTCTGCGGAAGCTGGAGTGAGAAAAGTCTCCACTTTCGCCCGCGATCCAATCGAAATTGAATCGTGCTTTCGAAAGAATTTCCCTTTAGGCAGTGTTCCGTCAAATTGAAAAAAGCCCCTTCCACTCCTGTGGTCAACTTTAGCTTTGGAAGAACAATTGCCATGTCGTGTTGCTCATTCACCGGGCTGCTGAGGCTTCATTGAGGAAAGTCTCTACTTTTGACCGGGAACCTCTCGAAGTTGCATCAGGTTTTCCACGGAATTTCGCTTCGGGCCTTTTCCATCAGAAATTGGAACAAGCTTCCTTTCCTGTGGTCAGCTTTGGCAGAAGTATCACAGTTATATTGCTCATATTCATCACTGAGATCTCTGAATAAGCTGGATTGAGAAAAGTCTACTTTCAACCGGACCTTCCGAAGTTGGATCAGGCTTTCCACATAATTTCGTTTCAGTTCTTTCCCATCAGAAATTGCAACAAGCTCCCCTTCCTGTGGTCAACTTAAGCTTTGGCAGAAGTATCACGGTTATGTTGCTCATATTCATCACCGGGATATCTCTGCGGAAGCTGGAATGAGAAAATTTGGCACTTTCGACCAGGAACCTTTCAAAATTGAATCAAGCTTTCGAAAGAATTTCGCTTCAGGCAGTGTTCCGTGAAATTTAAAAAAGCTGCTCCACCTCCTGTGCTCAATTTTAGCTTTGGCAGAACTGTCATGGTTGTTATGTTGCTCATTTTCATCACAGAGATATCTCTGCGGAAGGTGGAGTGAGAAAAGTAGCTACTTTTGACCCGGGGATCCTTCCGAAGTTGGATCAGGCTTTCCACAGAATTTCGCTTCAGGCCTTTTCCATCAGAAATCAGAACAAGCTCCCCGTCCTGTTGTCAACTTTAGCTTTGGCAGAAGTATCACGGTTATGTTGCTCATATTCATCACCGGGATATCTCTGCGAAATCTGGATTGAGAAAAGTCGCCACTTTTGACAGGGAGGTTTCCGAAGTTGGATCACGCTTTCCACTGAATTTCGCTTCAGTTCTTTCCCATCAGAAATTGGAACAAGCTCCTCGTCCTTTTGTCAACTTTAGCTTTGGTAGAAGTATCACGGTTATGTTGCTCATGTTCATCACCGAAATATTTCTGCAGAAGCTAGAGTGAGAAAAGTCTCCACTTTTGACCGGGAAGTTTCCGAAGTTGGATCACGCTTCCCACAGAATTTCGCTTCAGTTCTTTCCCATCAGAAATTGGAACACGCTCCTCGTCCTGTTGTCAACTTTAGCTTTGGCAGAAGTATCACGGTTATGTTGCTCATCTTCATCACCGGGATATCTCTGCGAAATCTGGATTGAGAAAAGTCGCCACTTTTGACAGGGAAGTTTCCGAAGTTGGATCTTTCCACAGAATTCCGCTTCAGTTCGTTCTTTCCCATCAGAAATTGGAACACGCTCCTCGTCCTGTTATCAACTTTAGCTTTGGCAGAAGTATCACGGTTATGTTGCTCATATTCATCACCGGGATATCTCTGCGAAATCTGGATTGAGAAAAGTCGCCACTTTTGACAGGGAAGTTTCCGAAGTTGGATCACGCTTTCCACAGAATTTCGCTTTAGTTCTTTCCCATCAGAAATTGGAACAAGCTCCTCGTCCTGTTATCAACTTTAGCTTTGACAGAAGTATCACGGTTATGTTGCTCATATTCATCACCGGGGATATCTCTGCGGAAGGTGGAGTAAGAAAAGTCTCCACTTTTGACCGGAATCCTTCCGAAGTTGGATGACGCTTCCCACAGAATTTCGCTTCAGTTCTTTCCCATCAGAAATTGGAACACGCTCCTCGTCCTGTTATCAACTTTAGCTTTGGCAGAAGTATCACGGTTATGTTGCTCATATTCATCACCGGGGATATCTCTGCGGAAGGTGGAGTGAGAAAAGTCTCCACTTTTGACCGGAATCCTTCCGAAGTTGGATCACGCTTTCCACGGAATTTCACTTCAGTTCTTTCCCATCAGAAATTGGAACACGCTCCTCGTCCTGTTATCAACTTTAGCTTCGGCAGAAGTATCACGGTTATGTTGCTCATATTCATCACCGGGGATATCTCTGCGGAAGGTGAAGTGAGAAAAGTCTCCACTTTTGACCGGAATCCTTCCGAAGTTGGATCACGCTTTTCACAGAATTTCACTTCAGTTCTTTCCCATCAGAAATTGGAACACGCTCCTCGTCCTGTTATCAACTTTAGCTTTGGCAGAAGTATCACGGTTATGTTGCTCATATTCATCACCGGGATATCTCTGCGAAATCTGGATTGAGAAAAGTCGCCACTTTTGACAGGGAAGTTTCCGAAGTTGGATCACGCTTTCCACAGAATTTCGCTTCAGTTCTTTCCCATCAGAAATTGGAACAAGCTCCTCGTCCTGTTGTCAACTTTAGCTTTGGCAGAAGTATCACGGTTATGTTGCTCATGTTCATCACCGAAATATTTCTGCAGAAGCTAGAGTGAGAAAAGTCTCCACTTTTGACCGGAATCCTTCCGAAGTTGGATCACGCTTTCCACAGAATTTCACTTCAGTTCTTTCCCATCAGAAATTGGAACACGCTCCTCGTCCTGTTATCAACTTTAGCTTTGGCAGAAGTATCACGGTTATGTTGCTCATATTCATCACCGGGATATCTCTGCGAAATCTGGATTGAGAAAAGTCGCCACTTTTGACAGGGAAGTTTCCGAAGTTGGATCACGCTTCCCACGGTATTTCGCTTCAAGCCTTCAGATATTGGAAAAAGCTTCCCTCGTGTTGTAAACTTTAGCGTCGGCGGAACTATCACTGTCGTGTTTTTGCTCATGTCCATCACCAACATCTTCTGCGAAAGCTGGAATGAAAGGAATCATCAATTAGGACCGGAAATGTTAAGTGGAAACAAACTTTCGAATGGTTCTAATTTGACGGAATTGGAAAAGTTTTTTCCATATCCGTCAAATTGGAAAAGCTAGTTATTCTGCTTCTGGAGGTGAAAAAAATAAATGGTGGGTAGAATCTTACAGGGAAAAAAAAATTTAGCTCTGTTTGAAAAATTACACGCGGTTCTGTGAATATTTCTATTTTGGGAGCCCAGAAAATGTTGAATATCATTTGCGTTTAGATGCATTGGTCGTTTAAGTATTTCACCTTGTTACAATCAGTGCAGGATCCAACAGGGGCGATCGCCCACTCTAAAGCGGAATTTTATATTTTAAACGGCCAATATCTGAATTAATGCTTTTGATCTTGTAAAACTGTAATACAAAAGGCATTAAGAATGTTCCCTTCTAGCTTCAGCAGGAAAAACAAAAATTAAACTAGTGGTTCAGAAACATGAGTGGACGCCCAGAGAGACTTTGACTGATCATGAAAAGCAATGGATGAGCTCTGTTCAGTTCTTAGCATTGTCGGACATTATTAGTAATTGAGAGCAGGAAAGTCGCCGTGTGTGGTAGGTAGACCTTGATGTTCTTGGAGATGAGTGATTGACAGGACGAAATACGCACCTCGATGCACGAATTCCTTTGATTGTAGTAAAAGCACTTTTTTTTTTTTTTTTTGATGTTGGGTAGCAAGGTGCTGTAGCCCCCCCCAAATAATACACACCCACCCACCCAGGTTTTGAACTCCGGCAACGTCCTTGATGCTTATGCTTTCCTCTGTGTTTTGGAAAGTCTCGACCGAATAAGCATACCCCTTCTTTCAAATCTGATTCTGCGTTCCTATGTGTCTCCAATGTCTTCCATTAGGTTGAAGTCAGGACTTCGAATTAGACTGTAGAGGTTGGACTTCTAATGAAGGCTGAAACTGGTAAATGACAGAAACTATCAGATTGTCTTCAGTGAAGAGACCCAAGAACCAGCAGTCTTCGCTCCAAGCTCTTCTGGCTTCATCTGTGGGTTGTGCGCAAGTTGACTCGATTATGTCATTCAAAAATTAATCGGGTAATCTTTCGCACCATCTGCAGCTGAGAATTCTGTAAATTCTGAGTGGTCTTGGAAGTTCGAGATTTGAGAGAAGGCGAAGGAAGAAAGTAGCGAAAAAGAGGAATATTCCACCTTGAAGTTCTACCAATTTTGAAACTTTAAACTGAGTGATAAAACCGGTGAGTGATTTAAGATGTACTGATTTTTATTGTATTAACCCTTAAAGATCAATGTCCGGACTCATGGTCCGCATTGGAATCAAACTGTTTTCTTCTAGCCGACATGCAGGGAAGGGGTTGAGCCTCACACTTATGTGTAGTTGCACCCCCGTCCCCCCCCTCTCTCTCTCTCCACACTCACAAAAAAAGTGAGTTAAAAAAATGATAAACATACGGCGTTCAGAAAAACCGGACGTGGGTTGATACGTGACAAACATTCAAGACCTAGGCAGTTAATGGTTGCGGATCCAAAATCGAAAACATTAGCACATCAGGGGGGGGGGGGGGGGGCTTCCAAAGAAATGCATCGTGATCGATCTTGCATTCGCTCTCGTATTAGGAGACCGAATGCAAGATCGATCGAAAAATAGCTTTTACAATCTGATTGGAATGTTCCTTATTATTTTTCGATTTACAGAATGTGTGCTGAAATATGTTTTCAGTAACCTCGGCAAATTAAAATTCGCTTTCCTTTATCAAAAGGTTCTGCGGATATTTATTGTTCATCTTCGAAGTTCAAGCGTTGCAAGACAATGTCGTTCACATTGTTGAATGTTCTCAGGGGACTGTACAGCCTACGTCCGAAAAGTTGGAGAGCGTACGCAATAAAGAATTTACATCTTCATCACCATTGCCAACCATTATCAATTCACTGCTAGACGAAGGTCTCCCCAAGTTTCCTACACAACAGTCTGTCTTGTTCCAGTCTCCTCCATGTCACCGCTGCATACTTTCGAATTTCATCCACCCATCTCCCATGTGGTCTTCTTCTGGGTCTTTTCCTGTCCCTTGGAATCCAAACTAATATTTCGGCTGTCCATCGATGGTCTGTCCTTCTGGCAGTATGTCCAGCCCATTGCCATTTCAGGGATTTTCTTCTGATCATGATGTCTTCCACTCTTGTCATTTTTCTGATTCACGAGTTCCTCTTCTTGTCTCTCCTGATTACACCGAGCATGCATATCTCCATGCTTTTGAGTTGACTGCAGACTTTGTATGTCTCTTTTAATTAAGGTCCACGTCTCTGCACCATATGTAAGCATTGGAAGGATGCATTGATCAAACACGTTTCTTTTAAGACATGGCATATTGCTCTTAAAAATTATACTGTTTCTACCAAACGCTCTCCAGGCAAGTTTTGTACGCCGATTAATTTCTTCATCAATGTGACCCTCACTTGATATCTGCTGTCCAAGATAAACGTACGAGTCTGTTATCTCCAGCTTTTCTCCATCAATCGATAAATCTTCATTTCTTGTAAAAGCATTGTACATCACTTTTGTCTTCTGGAAGTTCATTTTTAATCCTACTTCTTTACTCTTGTCAGCAAGTTCCTGGATCATAACTCTGCAGCTCTGATGGGGTAATTGCAAAAAATGACTGTCATCAGCAAAACGAAAGTGAGTTTGATAATCTCCATAAATCTTTATCCCTTTGTCCCAATGGGGCATTAAAGAGTTTGAAAGATAGTGTCACCTTGTCTCACTCCCTTTCCAATTTTTATGTGTGTTGTATTTTCAAACAGCCGAATCTTTGCACTTGCATTTTCATAGATGTTATTAATAATATTAATGTATGCATCTTCAATACCGCAGGTTTTCAGAGCCATTGTAACTGCTGATGGTTTCACCGAATCAAAGGCTTTTTCATAATCGATAAAAGCCATGCACAATGGAAGTTAATATTCCCTCGCTCTTTCAATTAATTCTCTCAGTACGTGTATATGATCTATAGTGCTGTAGCCACTCCTGAATCCAGCTTATTCTCTCGGTTGAGCCATGTCCAGTGTTACCTTCAAACGGTGTGAAATAACTTTAGTGAAGATTTTATTAAACCACTGATAAGAGGCTGATAGGTCTGTAGTTCCTGAGATCCTCAATGTCACCTTTTTTATGTAGCAGGATCATTGTAGCACTGTTCCAATCCTCAGGAATCTTCCCTTCATTAAGGCATAGAATGAAAACTTGGGCGAGTACTGTTTCAATTTTCAATTTCTCCACTTGCTGCTTGTTTGATGTCTAAGGTCGATTATTTTGATTGCATTTATCTCTTTTCTTCGTTGTGACGTCGCTCAAGCTTTCCTCAGAATTCATCATCACTCAAATGGCGAAGTTCTAGTTGAAAACGTCGAAGGAATAATAAAACAAACCCTATACAACTCGTATTTGGCAGAATTCAGTTATGTTTTTCATAGTCGCCAACGGGATAGTTCGGTAGAAGCTGGGCTGAACAGTCAACAATGCGTTAATTTTTCGGAGGCTGATCAACCCTTACGTAGCAATTACCTTCTAGTAATGCTGCTCTGAATAGACCATACTTCAGCTTTGGGAGAATTCCTGGTTATGATGATCGTAGTCATCACCGGCTCAGCTCTGTTAAAGCTGGAGTGAGAAGTCTCCTTTTTCATCGGATTACTAGTAGTTGAATCAAAGTTCTTTGATTGGGACAAATTTCGTGTGCTCGGCTTTGGAAGAAAGTTTAGTTGTGGTGTGTTCATATTCAGCGCTGTTGTTTCTGCAGAAGTTGAACTGAACGCTTTCATCAAAACTCTTGACACACAAGCTTCCCAAAGCATTCCGCTTGACAGTGCTCAGATTGGAACAAGCTCCACCTTCTGTGTTCAACTTTAGCTTTGGCAGAACTATCACGGTTATGCTGCTCACATTCATCACCGGGATATCTCTGCGAAAGCTGGAGTGAGAAAAGTCGCCACTTTTCTCACTCCAGGACTTCAGCTTTGGCAGAACTTTCGAAGTTGAATCAGGCTTTTTACAGAATTTCGCTTCAGTTATTTCCCATCAGAAATTGGAACACGCTCCTCTTCTGTGGTCAACTTTAGCTTTGGCAGAAGTATCATAGTTATGGTGCTCATATTCATCACCGGGATATCTCTACGGAAGCTGGAATGAGAAAAGTAGCTACTTTCGACCGGGATCCTTCCGAAGTTGGATCAGGCTTTCCACAGAATTTCGCCTCAGTTCTTTCCCATCAGAAATTGGAACAAGCTGCCCACCTGTGATCAATTTCAGCTTTGTAGAGCTATCACGGTCGTGTTGCTCATTCATCACCGGGATATCTCTGCGGAAGCTGGACTGAGAAAAATCGCCACATTGAACCGGAAGCTTCTGCAAATTGAATAAAGCTTTCGAACGAACTTCGCTTCAGGCAGTGCTCCGTCAAATTGAAACCAGCTCCTCCACCTGTGATTAGCTTTGGCAGAACAATTGTCACGGTTGCGTTGCGTATTCAATTGGCTACGGAAGCTGGATTGAGAAAAGTCTACTTTCGACCGGGAACTTTTCGAGGTTGGATCCAACTTTCCACAAACCGTCGCTTCGGGCATTTTCATCAGAAATTGGAACAAGCTTCACTTTCTATTATGGACTTCAGCTTTGGCAGAACTATCCCGGTCGTGTTGCTCATATTCATCACCGGGATATCTTCTGCGGAAGCAGGAGTTGATAAGAATCGCCTATTCTGACCGGAAAGTTTTCAAAGTGGAATCAAGCTTACGAAATGATTTCGCATCAAGCAGTGCTCCTTCAAATGGGAACTAGCTCCTGCTTATCTTGTGATCAAATCTAGCTTTGGCAGAACTATCATGGTGTCACTGGGATATCTCTGCAGAAGATGGAATGAGAAAAGTCGCTACTTTAGACCGGGATCTTTCCAAAGTTGAATCAGGCTTTAAACAGAATTTCGCTTCAGGTATTTTTCATCAGAAATTTTAAAAGCTCTCCTGGTGTAAACTTTAGTTTCGGCGAAACTATCACGGTCGTTTTGCTCAGGTTTATCACCGGCATCTCTGGTGAACCTGGAGTTAAAAGAATCTCCAATTTTGACCGGGAACGTTACGTGGAACCAAGCTTTCGAAAGAAGTTCGTGTCAGGCAGTGCTCCGTCAAATTGGAAAAAGCTACACTGTTGGAAACCCAAAATGCAACACCAAGAAAGACACGATATAGCAAAGCCAGATTTACTGGACACATAACAGATACAAAGATGAAACGATTGAGCTTACAGGTCCGTGCGACTTACGGAACACGCAGACATCAATAGTTCATCTGGCCCGCATGGCTGACAATAGCGGCACTACACGCCACGGCATCGAACGAAAGAGGCTTTGCATGTGGGCTTGGGGTATGTCTGTCCAGGCTGCTTCCACACATTGCCACAGTTCATCAGGCGTAACCGCGGGTGGTGCTTGCCGGACCACTCTGTTGCCGATCAGCGACCAGACTTGTTCCACGGGCGACATATCGGGGAACATGCGGGCCACGGCAGCAGTGACACTTGGTGGACCGTGAAGAATTGTTGCACGGTGCGTGCCACGTGCGGGTGCGCATTGTCCTGTTGAAACGTGGCCGCTGGCAGGTAAGGGAGGACTACAGGCTCCAAAACGTCGGAGATGTAGCGGTGGTTGTTGAGTGTACCGGCGATGCGTACCAGAGGAATGCGGGTGTCATATCCAATTGTGCACCAAACCCTAACGCCAGGCGACGGACCGGTATGGCGATGCATAATGCAGGCGTCATACAGTCTCTCGCTGCGGTGCCGCCACTCGCGGATCCGACCATCGTGGTGTTGCAGGCAAAGCGGGATTCGTGGGAGAAGACAATGTCGTGCCATTCCGTAGTGCAGGTGCGGCAATCAACGTCCCACTGCCGCCGCACTCGCCGGTGGTATAACGTCAATGGTAATCGGGGCAATGCGCACCGTGCGACAAGTACCCGCTCCTGCAGACGACGTCGAACCGTACGTGCTGACAAGGTTGTTACGCAACACACCCTAATTCCTGCGCTAACGTTCGTGATGTGGCGATGCGAGCCGTCAATACCCACCGTACAACATGCCGGTCCTCTCGTTCGGTGGTGTGCAGAGGCTGCCGGAATCGCTCACGTCGGTCCGCCCGTCCCTCCTGCACCCACGGAATCCATACTTGCCTCATTGTGGCTGGATGTCGTCCCAAACGGGCGTCGATGTCTCGGTACGATAAACCGCTGTCGCGATAAGCCACTATTCGTCCTCTGTCGAACTCAGAAGCGTGCTGGAATGAATGCCGTATTCTGCGACGAGGCATCGTGAAGCTTCCCACGCACAGGTCTGGCAGCAGAACACACTTCCATACTTACACACCGCCTTCTGTGCACCCTTCTTATACTGCTTCTCGATGGCGTGCCGAGCGCACATGACTTGTATATGCCCTGCAATGCGAATCGTTTGCATGTCCTCTCTCGGGCGATGCATACTGCGAATTTCAGGCCAATATGCCCAGCAATGCTAATCCTTTGCTTGTAGTAAAAGTACTTTTTTTCTTTCGAAGCTGGGTAGCCACCTTCCCCGGCTAAAAAAGAAAAATACTTACCCACCCAGATTTTGAACTCCAGTAACGTCCCTGCTGGTCATGCTTTCTTCTGCATTTTGGGAAGTCTCGACCAAAAAGGTATACCATTATTTTCAAATCTGATTCGGCGTTCCTATGTGTCTCGAATGTCTTCTATTAGGTTGAAGGCAGGACTTCGAATTGGACTGTAGAGGTTGGACTTCTAATAAAGGCTAAAACTGGTAAATGACTGAAACTACCAGATTCAAACTTGTGTGAAGAGACCAAGGACCAGCAGTCTTCGAACTCCTCCGGCTTCATCTGTGGGTTGTGCGCAAGTTGACTCGATTATGTCATTCAAAAATTAATCGGGTAATCTTTTGCACCATCTGCAGCTGAGAATTCTGGAAATCGTGAGTGGTCTTGGAGGTTCGAGAGTTGAGAGTAGGCGAAGGAACAAAAACTCTGAAGCAGCGAAAAAGAGGAATATCCCACCTTAAAGCACTACCAATTTTGAAACTTTAAACTGTATGTAGTTAAAGCAGGTGAGTAATTTAAGATGTACTGATTTTTAATGTATTATATATATAATCATTGTCAACCATTATCAATCCACTGCTGGACGAAGGTCTCCCCAAGTTTCCTCCACAACGGTCTGTCTTGTGCCAGTCTCCTCCATGTCACCGCTGCATACTTTCGAATTTCATCCACCCAGCTCCCATGTGGTCTTCTTCTGGGTCTTTTCCTGTCCCTTGGAATCCAAACTAAAATTTCGGCTGTCCATCGATGGTCTGTCCTTCTGGCAGTATGTCCAGCCCATTGCCATTTCAGGGATTTAGCACTGATCATGATGTCTTCCACTCTTGTCATTTTTCGGATCCACGAGTTCCTCTTCTTATCTCTCTTGGTTAAGCCAAGCATGCACCTCTCCATGCTGCTTTGAGTTGTCTGCAGCCTTTGTATGTCTCTTTTAGTTAAGGTCCACGTCTCTGCACCATACGTAAGTACTGGGAAGATGCATTGATCAAACACTTTTTTCTTTTAAGACATAATGGCATATTGCTCTTGAAATTTATACTATTTCTTCCAAAAGCTCTCCAGGCAAGTTTTGTACGCCGATTAATTTCTTCATCAATGTGATATTCACTTGACATCTGCTGTCCAAGATAAACTTACGTGTCTGTTATCTCCAGCTTTTCTCCATCAATCGACAAATCTTCATTTCTTGTAAAAGCATTGTACATCACTTTTGTCTTCTGAAAGTTCATTTTTAATCCTACTTCTTTACTCTTGTCAGCAAGTTCCTGGATCATACTCTGCAGCTCTGATGGGATAGTTGCAAAAACGACTGTCATCAGCAAAACGAAGGTGGGTTAGATGATAGGAGGCTGATAGGTCTGTAGTTCCCGAGATCCTCAATGTCACCTTTTTTATGTAGCAAGATCATTGTAGCGTTGTTCCAATCCTCAGGAATCTTCCCTTCATTAAGGCATCGAGTGATAATTTGGGCGAGTACTGTTTTGATTTCTCCACTTGCTTCTTGTATGATGTCTACAGTAATTCCATCTTCTCCTGGAGCTTTTCCCCGCTTCATGTTCTTGATTGCATGTGCAACTTCTGCTGGGAGGACTGGAAGAACTCTGGTACTGGTACCTTTCATGATGTCTGGAGTACATGTATCATCCCTTTCATATAATTTGGAGTAGAAATCTTTCACTCTGGTCAAAATTTCGCCTCTATTTCTTGTTACAGAACAATCTTCTTTTCTCAGTGCCATAATCTGTTTTCTTCCCTTACTGAGATGTCCCTTTGCTATCTTTAGGCTTTGGTTGTTTTCAATTGCTTTCCTCACTAGTTCACTGTTGAATTTCTTTAAGTCTTCAGTGATACTTTTTCGTACCGTCTTGCATAGCTCTATATATTGCACTTTGGAAGTCACATCTTCTTTAGTTGTCCTCATCACTCTTCTTTTTTGCATCAACATTTTGGTTTTTCCTGATAATTTGTTCACATGCAACTTGTTCTTAGACCCAGCTAATTTTGTTGCTGTTTCCATAAGAGCTTTGGTTACTTTTCTGTTAACTTCAGAAATATCTCACTTCTTCCGATGTTAGGATTTCTAAAGCAGAGAATCTGTTCTTCAGTTCCAACTTGAAGGTCTTATGGTGTTTTTTAAGGTTGGTTATGTCAATACATTTTGTTTGTCTTATGAGCTTGCTACGTTCGAGTTTAGTGTTGAGGTGCATCTTACATCTCACCGATCTATGGTCACTACCTGTATTGAACTTGTTTAGCACACTGCAGTCTTCTATGAAGATTTTTTTATATATATAATATATATATATAATAATATAAAAAGTGTGTGTGTGTGTGTGTGTGTGTGTATATATATACACACACACGCACACACACACTGAAACACTAAATGAACAGACTGCATATACCAAACTCACGAGAAAATGACATCAAAAATTGCAAAAGAATTCCAAAAAAATATATATATATATATTACAAAGAAACACAACCACACTCCCAGACGCGCTATGCAGCAGACCGAACTGTGCTCAAATATACGATATAAAATATATTAAAATCACAAATTTAAAAACACTTAACTCACTTACCTCATCAGATGAAACGCAACAGATTTTTGTTTTTGATACATTTTCTTGGGCTGGTTACTTACTTTGGCTGTTACGTTTCATTTGATACGGTAAGTGAGTTGAGTGTTTTTAGATTTGCGATTTTAATATATTTTATATCGTATATATATATATGTGTGTATATATAAAATCCTCAGTGGATTTGTAGAATATACACTGAAGAGCAACTGAATTAGTCAGCTGGCGTTATGCAAATGTGGCGCTGTGGGCGACCCTGTTAACAGAAACGACATGACGTATGCAGCGATCCGACAATATAATGAGCCATGCGACGGGAATCAGTAAGAGTCTGACGCAGTATGGGTAAGACGAAGGATCTAAGAGCATTTGATCGTGGGCAAATTGTCGGGCCCCGACGAAAATTCCAGTACCTGCACGACTTCAGTCTCCACCTCGGAAGTCGTGCAGGCACTGGGATTTTCACGAGCCACTGTGTCATGGGTGCACCGTGAGTACATCGAATCCGGTAAACCCATCCCTACAAAGGCCAACTGCCGTGGACAACAGCGTGTGCTAGCTCGCATTGTAACAGCGGATAGACGGGCCACAGTGCAAGAAATCACTCGGCAATTTAACGCTGGGGCACAAAAACGTATAAGCAGCCACACCATCCAGAGCCATCTCCTCGCTATGGGGTACAGAAGCCATCGTCCCACGAGGGTATTCTGTACCCCATAGCGAGGAGATGGCTTTGGATCATATGCAGCATGGATATGATCCAGAGCCATTTCCTCGCTATGGATCATATGCGGCAAACACCTGCTCAGCAAAAACGGTGAGTTTAGGAAGCTTAGGCTAACGAACTTCTTAAGAAGTGGGGAGCCTTTAAACACTGGGGAGAAATATCAAGTATCTCTTTCCCAGATAAAAAGCTTGCCTGTGCTTTATGCAGCAGTATAAACTTGCACATGATAAAACCGTGTGAAGTGTAAGAAAATTCTTTTGTAAAATTTCAAGTAGATTTGAATTGATTTTAAAATATGCATGGCTTTCGTTTTTATAAAAACTACTTAAATTATGTAATCCGAAATTTGAATTGCCCCCTTTAACATTCCAATATTAGATTCTGAAGAGCTACCTTCTGTGGATCAGGATTTGTTATTTTTCTGATGAACCTATTAGTAACACATTATACTTAAGTTTTTAATGAACACCAGTATTCTGTGTTGCACAATTTTAGAATCGTACGTGATTTTGAATGTTCTGAAACAATGAGATAGATCTGGAACAATGAGATCCAATTCAGTTTTGGCAGAATTCTCACGGTTGCGTTTTTCAGCCACCACCGAGATAGTTCTGTGGAAGCTGGAATGAACAGTCAACAGTGCGATAATATCTCGAAGGATGATCGGCCCTCACAGCAATTAGCTTCAAGCAGTGCTCTGAATAAAACACACTACAGCTTTGGCAGAATTCTTCCGGTTATGCTGCTCATAGTCATCACCGGCTTAGTTCTGTTAAAACTGGAGTGAGAAGTCTCCCTCTTCATCGGATAAAAATTAGTTGAATCCAGCTTTTCACAGCATTTTGCGTCTGACAGTGCTTTGATAGGAACGGATTTCGCGTGCTCAGCTTTGGAAGAAAATTCAAATCTGTGGTGTATTTATATTCAGTACTGATGTTTCTGCAAATGTTGAACTGAACGCTTTCATCAAAACACTTGGCAGACAAGCTTCCCAGAGCATTTCCTTGACAGTTGTTAGATTAGAACAAGCCCCACCTTCTGTGTTCAACTTTAGCTTTGGTAGAACTTTCACGGTCATGTTGATCATATTAATCACCCGGATATATCTGTAATGTCTGTCTGCGACAGCTGGAGTGAGAAAAGTCGCCTATTTCGAAGTTAGATGAAGCTTTGCACAGACTTTTGCTTCAGGAATTGCTCCATCAGAAATTGGAACAAGCTGCCCACATGTGATCAACTTCAGCTTTGGCAGAACTGTCACGGTCATGTTGGTCATATTCATCACCGGGATATCTCTGCAGAAGCTGGAGTGAGAAAAGTCAGCCATTTCATCTCTACGTTCCAACAAAACCTGGAGTAATCGCTTTCATCAAAACCAATGTCAAGCTTTCCGCAGCATTTCTCATCCCGCAGTCATCTGAGTGGAACAACTCTACTCGTGATGAACTTCAGCTTTGGCAGAACTGTCACGGTCATGTTGGGCATATTCATCACCGGGATATCTTCTGCGGAAGCTGGAGTGAGAAAAGTCAGCCATTTCATCGCGACGTTCCAACGAAACCTGGAGTAATCGCTTTCATCAAAACCAATGTCAAGCTTTCCGCAGCATTTCTCATACCGCAGTCATCTGATTGGAACAACTGTCTACTCGTGATGAACTTCAGCTTTGGCAGAACTGTCACGGTCATGTTGGTCATTCATCACCGGGATATCTCTGCGGAAGCTGGAGTGAGAAAAGTCAGCCATTTCATCGCGACGTTCCAACGAAACCTGGAGTAATCGCTTTCATCAAAACCAATGTCAAGCTTTCCGTAGCATTTCTCGTCCCGCAGTCGTCTGATTGGAACAACTCTCTACTCGTGATCAGCTTTGGCAGAACTGTCACGGTCATGTTTGTCATATTAATCACCGGGATATCTTCTGCGGAAGCTGGAGTGAGAAAAGTCAGCTATTTCATCGCGACGTTCCAACGAAACCTGGAGTAATAGCTTTCATCAAAACCAATGTCAAGCTTTCCGTAGCATTTCTCATCACGCAGTCATCTGATTGGAACAACTCTTTACTCGTGATGAACTTCAGCTTTGGCAGAACTGTCACGGTCATGTTGGTCATATTCATCACCGGGATATCTCTGCGGAAGCTGGAGTGAGAAAAGTCAGCTATTTCATCGCGACGTTCCAACAAAACCTGGAGTAATCGCTTTCATCAAAACCAATGTCAAGCTTTCCATAGCATTTCTCATCCAGCAGTTGGAACAACTCTCTACTCGTGATCAACTTCAGCTTTGGCAGAACTGTCACGGTCATGTTTGTCATATTCATCACCGGGATATCTCTGCGGAAGCTGGAGTGAGAAAAGTCAGCCATTTCATCGCGACGTTCCAACGAAATCTGGAGTAATCGCTTTCATCAAAACCAATGTCAAGCTTTCCGCAGCATTTCTCATCCCGCAGTCATCTGATTGGAACAACTGTCTACTCGTGATGAACTTCAGCTTTGGCAGAACTGTCACGGTAATGTTGGTCATCATCACCGGGATATCTTCTGCGGAAGCTGGAGTGAGAAATGTCAGCTATTTCATCGCGACGTTCCAACGAAACCTGGAGTAATAGCTTTCATCAAAACCAATGTCAAGTTTTCCGTAGCATTTCTCGTCCCGCAGTCGTCTGATTGGAACAACTCTTTACTCGTGATGAACTTCAGCTTTGGCAGAACTGTCACGGTCATGTTGGTCATATTCATCACCGAGATATCTCTGCGGAAGCTGGAGTGAGAAAAGTCAGCCATTTCATCGCGACGTTCCAACGAAAACCTGGAGTAATCGCTTTCATCAAAACCAATGTCAAGCTCTCCATAGCATTTCTCATCCCGCAGTTGGAACAACTCTCTACTCGTGATCAACTTCAGCTTTGGCAGAACTGTCACGGTCATGTTGTTCATACTCATCACCGGGATATCTCTGCGGAAGCTGGAGTGAGAAAAGTCAGCCATTTCATCGCGACGTTCCAACGAAAACTGGAGTAATCGCTTTCATTAAAACTAATGTCAAGCTTTCCGTAGCATTTCTCATCCCGCAGTCATCTGATTGGAACAACTCTTTACTCGTGATCAACTTCAGCTTTGGCAGAACTATCCCGTCCGTGTTGCTAATATTCATCACCGGGATATCTCTGCGGAAGCAGGAGAGATAAGAATCTCCTATTTCGACCGGGAAGTTTTTAATGTGGAATCAAGCTTTCAAAAGAATTTCACGACAGGCAGTGCTCTGTCAAATTGGAAAAAACTAATTATGCTTTTGTGTTTTCGTAGGTTAAAAAAGAAATTGAAGGGTGGTTGAAAATCTTACATGAAAACATTTTTGAAAATATTTTGGCTGTGTTTGAAAAATGGGGAACTTCAGAATGAACCTAATTTTTCATAGTTATGAATGGAAGAAAAACCTGCAATCCTGCTTTCAATCACTAGATGCGGTTATGTGAATATTTATATTTTGGGAGCCCAGAAAATGTTGGGTATCACTTGCTTTCAGATGCATTGGTCGTTTAAGCATTTCACCTTGTTACAATCAGTGCAGGATCCAACAGGGGCGATCGCCCACTCTAGAGCGGAATTTTATATTTTAAACGGCCAATATCTGAATTAATGCTTTTGATCTTGTAAAACTGTAATACAAAAGGCATTAAGAATGTTCCCTTCTAGCTTCAGCAGGAAAAACAAAAATTAAACTAGTGGTTCAGAAACATGAGTGGACGCCCAGAGAGACTTTGACTGATCATGAAAAGCAATGGATGAGCTCTGTTCAGTTCTTAGCATTGTCGGACATTATTAGTAATTGAGAGCAGGAAAGTCGCCGTTGTGGTAGGTAGACCTTGATGTTCTTGGAGATGGGTGTGTGTGACAGGACGAAATACGCACCTCGATGTACGAATTCCTTTGCTTGTAGTAAGAGCATTTTTTTTTTCGATGTTGGGTAGTAACCTATCCCAGCCAAAAAAAAAAAAAAAAAAAAGTACTCACCACCCAGATTTTGAACTCCAGCAACGTCCATGATGGTGTCATGCTTTGCTCTGTATTTTGGAAAGTCTCGACCGAATAAGCATACTCCTACTTTGAAATCTGATTCGGCGTTCCTATGTGTCCCGAATGTCTTCTATTAGGTTGAAGTCAGTACTTCGAATTGGACTGTAGAGGTTGGACTTCTAATGAAGGCTAAAACTGGTAAATGACTGAAACTACTAGATTCAAACTTCAGTGAAGAGACCAACTACAACCAGCGGCCTTCGTTCGAAGCTCCTCCGGCTTCATCTGCGGGTTCTGCGAAAGTTGACTCGATTATGTCATTCAAAAATTAATCTGGTAATCTTTCGCACCACCTGCAGCTGAGAATGCTGCAAACCCTGAGTGGTCTTGGAAGTTCGAGATTTGAGAGAAGGCGAAGGAAGAAAAACTCTGAAGCAGCAAAAGAGAGGAATATCCCACCTTGAAGTACTACCAATTTTGAAACTTTAAACTGAATGCTAAAGCGGGTGAGTAATTTAAGATGTACTGATTTTTATTGTATTAATCCTTAACGATCAATGTCGGGCCTCACGGTCCGCGTTGGAGCCAAATTGTTTTCTTTTAGCCCACATCCAGGAAAGGCTTGAGCCTCACACTTATGTGTAGTTGCACCCTCCCTCCCTCCCTCCCTCCTCTCTCTCTCTCTCTCTCTCTCTAAACACACAAAAAAAAAGTTACTGCATTAAATGATAAAAATACGGCGTTTAGGAAAACTGGACGTTTGTTGATATGTAACAAACACAAGACCTGGGTAGTTAATGGTTGAGGATCCAAAATCGAGAGAATTAGCAAATGGGGTCGGGGGTTCCAAAAATGTATCTTGATCAATCTCGATCTTGCGTTCGCTCTCCTTTCAGGAGACGGAATGCAAGATCGATCGAAAAATAACTACAATTTGATTAATATTGGAATTCGAACTGTTTAACCACTATCTGGTACAATGTTTTCGCGCTGTTCCTTATTATTTTTCGATTTACTGGATTTGTGCTGAAATGTTTTCAGTAACCTCTGCAAATCAAATTTCGCTTTTTTTTATCGAAAGGTTCTGCGGATATTTATTGTTCATATTCGAAAATTAAGGCGAAGTTCAAGCGTTGCAAGACAATGTCTTTCACATTATGAAAGAAATCATGAAAGAAATACAGGATTACGCCATATAATACAAATTTTGAAGATGACAATCCGATTTTTGGCGTAAATGTGACAAGGATGATATGTCAGATAATATCCGAAAACTTGACCTAGGCGTTTTCTGGGAGACGCGGGTTCGAGTCCCGCTCCAGGACGATATTATCTGACTTACCATCCTTGTCACATTTACGCCAAAAATCGGATTGTCATCTTCCAAATTTGTCTTTCACATTGTTGAATGCTCTCAGGGGACTGTACAGCCTACGACCGAAAAGTTGGAGGACCCACGCAATAAAGAAATATATATATCTCATTGGAAACCATTATCAATCCACTGCTGGATGAAGGTCTTCCAAAGTTCCTTTCACAACGGTCTGTCTTGTGCCAGTATCCTCCATGTTCCTCCCGCATACTTTCGAATTTCATCCACCCATCTCCCATGTGGTCTTCTTCTCTGGGTCTTTTATTGTCTCTTGGAATCCAACTCAAAATTTTGGCTGTCCATCGATGGACAGCCGAAATATGTCCAGCCCATTGCCATTTCTGGGATTTTACTCTGATCATGATGTCTTCCACTCTTGTCATTTTTCCTGATCCACGAGTTCCTCTTCTTATCTCTCCTGTTTACACCAAGCATGCACCTCTCCATGCTTTCTTGAGTTGTCTGCAGCCTTTGTATGTCTATTTTTAGTTAAGATCCACATCTCTGCACCATATGTAAGCACTGGAATTATGCATTGATCAACCACTTTTCTTTTAAGACATAATGGCATATGAAAATTATGCTGTTTCTTCCAAAAGCTCTCCAGGCAAGTTTTGTACGCCGATTAATTTCATCAATGTGACCCTCATTTGATATCTGTTGTCCAAGATAAACGTACGTGTCTGGTATCTCCAGCTTTTCTCCATCAATCGATAAATCTTCATTTCTTGTAAAAGCATTGTACATCACTTTTGTCTTCTGAAAGTTCATTTTTAATCCCACTACTTTACTCTTGTCAGCAAGTCCCTGGTTCGTACTCTGCAGCTCTGATGGGGTAGTGGCAAAAATGACATCATCGGCAAAATGAAGGTGAGTTAGATAATCTCCATTAATTTTCATCTTTTTGTTTTCCCAGTTCAGTGATTGAAAGACATTTTCCAATGTGACATTAAAGAGCTTGGGAGATATGGTGTCACCTTGTCTCACTAATTTTCCAATTTTTATGTGTGTTGTACTTTCAAACAGCCAAATCTTTGCACTTGCATTTTCATAGATGTTATTAATATTATTGTATGCATCTTCAATACCGCAGGATTTCAGAGCCATTATAACTGCTGATGGTTTCGCCGAATAAAAGGCCTTTTCATAATCGATAAAAGCCATGCATAATGGAAGTTCATATTTCCTCGCTTTTTTTATTAGTTCTCTCAGTACGTGGATATGATCTATAGTGCTGTAGCCACTCCTGAATCCAGCTTGTTCTCTTGGTTGAGCCATGTCCATTGTCACCTTTAAGCGGTGTGAAATAAATTTAGTGAAGATTTTATAAACCAATGATAGGTATGTAGTTTCTGAGGTCCTCAATGTCACCTTTTTTATGTAGCAGGATCATTGTAGCGTTGTTCCAATCCTCAGGAATTTTCCCTTCATTAAGGCATCGAGTGAAAATTTGGGCGAGTACTGTTTCGATTTCTCCACTTGCTTCTTGTATGATGTCTACAGTAATCCCAGCTTCTCCTGGAGCTTTTCCCCGCTTCATGTTCTTGATTGCATGTACAACTTCTGCTGGGAGGACTAGAAGAATTCTGGTACTGGTATCTTTCATGATGTCTGGAGTACGTGTATCATCCCGTTCATATAATTTGGAGTAGAAATCTTTCACTCTTGTCAAAATTTCGGCTCTATTTCTTGTTACAGAACCATCTTCTCTTCTAAGTGCCATAATCTGTTTTCTTCCCTTGCTGAGAGGTCCCTTTGCTATTTTTAGGCTTTGGTTGTATTTAATTGCTTTCCTCACTAGTTCACAGTTGAATTTCCTTACGTCTTCAGTGATACTTTTTCGTACTGTCTTGCATAGCTCTATATATTCCACTTTGGAAGTCGCATCTTCTTTAGTTGTCCTCGTTTACTGAGAGGTTATAGAAATCCTGAGGTCTCTCCCATTACAGAGAGCACCCTCTCCTCCACCACGGAGATACTAAATGAACCACTCTTCTGCTCACCAGCTCTTCATCTCTCTGACCGACCATTCATTGCCTCACCAGAATGGATGCGTGCAGACATTATTACTGTAAGAGACCTTGTGAACCTCAACCTTACATGGAAAGAATTCTTTTGCCTATCTACTCATCTTCATGATTCCATCTCCTCCCGGACACTCTACACGTCGATAAAATCGTCGATCATCCGTTTATACCCATCTTTGGCCTCTCCTGAAGGAATTCTACAGGTTGCAGCAGAACCGCAACTCTTCCCGTTTTTGTGCAACTCCGTATGAAATCTTGTACGCTTGAGGCATGCTCACAGGCGATTTTGAGTTAAATTCTTCGCAGCAACCAATGCCTATCATTACCGTTCAGTCTGCCTCCTTGCCAGCTGTTTAGTCTGCCGCACCTCATGAGAAGAATGTTCATTGGCTGTTTCTTCATCGCCGCCTCCCCGTTCCTCAATTATTATACCAAATGACTCTTGTTGTTTTTTTTTCTCCACAATGTGCGCACTGTGATGCCCCGGCAGACATTAAACATGTCTATTGGTTTTGTCCAGTCTTGCTACCTGTGTTAAATCTAATTTTCCGTATTGCACGCCATCTTTGCCCAGGAAATCTGAGTGCTTCTCATATTTTACGCTACTTAAAGATATTCTTCCTGCTTATCCTCTCCCATCAGTGTATGTTTATATTTTTACGCTTGTAAAAATAGTAATTTACTCCCATCAACTGACTCATCAGGGAAACTCCACTGTACCTACTCTTAGAGAGGCAAGCGAAAACCTTGTCCATCACTTCACAGCTCGATTAAAGCTCAGTCTACAGATAGCGCATGAACACGCTGTCAATACAG
Source organism: Macrothele yani (assembly GCA_039090855.1). Classification (NCBI taxonomy): domain Eukaryota; kingdom Metazoa; phylum Arthropoda; class Arachnida; order Araneae; family Macrothelidae; genus Macrothele; species Macrothele yani. Next base: position 37,323,136 of record CM077028.1, read on the forward strand.
ATACTCTTCCCATTTTCTACAAACTCTGGAGACCGTACCACAGCTGGTTCCAGATTGACTGCCTGAGAGTTTCCTTTACAGTTTGAACTATTATGAATACTCTATCCTTTTGTTGACACAACGTTAATCAACCTGTTTAATTTCCCCTTCTATCTTACCCTTAGGAAGTGTATATAGTTTTTTCTTTGCCTACTTGTTCTGGCGCTCATTTGCACAAAATTATTTCATGACTCACATTCTCATTCTGTACTCCCGAGTGTTTAATAAATGCATATTTAAATATTTAAACCTTAGCACCCTCCCCCTCTCTCATATATATTTATAAAGTACTCTCATATATATATATATATATATATATATATATATATATATATATATATATATATATATATATATGAGAGAGAGAGAGAGTACTTTATATACCGGCCTTCAGAATAAAGTTTCGAAACAGTAATGCACTGTCGTCAGCATGGCTCCACATACCTGTGAACACCCTCCAACAACTTCTTCAGTCACTCCCAGCCCGTCTAGCTGCTGTCCGAGCTGCACACGTCGGTTAATCTGGATATTAGATGGTGGTCGCAATGTGACTCGACAGTGTATATCTTGGTGCGAGCTTTACTAGGTAATGTCTATAAATCAGGAACGGCTAAATATACATCACTGGAGTATTATCTGTACTTACTTTACAGCAAAACTCCAGTTGTACCAAGTTACCACGCAAACGAAGTCTTGCAAGGTCATGAATATTTACGCGGATGGTGATATCTCAGAGCGAACTTCTACGTTGTGGTTATGGATTATATGCGGCAAACACCTGCTCAGCAAAAACGGTGAGTTTAGGAAGCTTAGGCTAACTAACATCTTAAGAAGTGGGAACCTTTAAACACGGGAGATAAATATCAAGTATCTCTTTCCCAGATAAAAAGCTTGCCTGTGCTTTATGCAGCAGTATAAACTTGCACATGATAAAACCTTGTGAAGTGTAAGAAAATTCTATTGTAAATTTTCAAGTAGTTTTGAATTGATTTTCAAATATGCATGGCTTTTGTTTTTATAACAACTACTTAAATTATGTAATCCGAAATTTGAATTGCCCCCTTTAACATTCCAATATTAGATTCTGAAGAGCTTCCAGCCGGATTTTTAGTATAGGGATTTGATATTTTTCTGGTGAACCTAATAGTAACACATTATACTTTAGTTTTTAATGAACACCAGTATTCAGTGTTGCACAATTTTAGAATCGTACGTGATTTTGAATGTTCTGAAACAATGTGATTTCTGCGTCACTTTTTGAATATTCGATTGTTATTTTGATTACATTATTCTCAAAAAGTAGGAACTGTACACCAAATTATACTCAAAATAGTATCACTACACTAAAAATCCGAAAATTCTTGCGTAGAATAGAGAGTCATGCCTCAGCATCTTCAAAATAATAGACTTGGTCTCAAATTCCAGTTACTTCAGTTTCCAAGGGCAAATTTATAAGCAAGTAAATGGCGCATCCGATGAGATCTTCGCTTTCAGCCGTCCTTGCGGAAGCAATACTTCGCCCTATTGAGCAGCATATATTCACCAACATCACCCCAAGACTTACCACCTGGCTACGATATGCAGACGACGTATTTTTCATATAGCCACACGGAAAGGACTCTCCTGTTTTTCCTCGATAAATTAAATTATATACACCCAATTTCACCATGGAGCTGAACACAATGGTACCTTACCTTATCTCGACGTCTCAGTGAGCAAATCGCATGACAACCGCCTTCATACGGAAGTCTATTATAAATCCACCTCCGTTCCCAACTTGATGCTCGGCAATTCATCCTGCTCTGATGTTTAAAAGACCGCCTTATTCCGTTCTCTAATTAAAAGAGCCTTCGCTATCTCATCCGATGTTCGTTCTAAACAATCCGAACTAAGAAACATCGTCGAATTGGCCACTGAGGCAGGATATACTTCGAACCAGATGCATAACTTTATCGAGAAAGCCAGAAACAGCAATGCTAATAACATTTCTATGTCGCAACTTCGCTACCTGGGCTCTATTCCCTACATACCAAATATTTCCTATCAACTCAAAAACGCGCTAAGGAGGATTAACTTCGGCGTTGGCATAAGTTCTCCGGCATCTTTATATACGATGCTAAAGAGAAATATGGACAAGCCCCCTCTTCTCAATGAAGCAGGTGTTTATGCCATCCCACTAAAAATACCATGACGGCTCCAGGCGATACTACATCGGAATGACCAAACGTTCGTTTGGAATAAGAATCAGCGAACATAAAAGGGATACAAAAGACGGGAAAATAACCACTGCCCTATCAAGAGAAGTCAAGTTAAAGTGCCGATCCTATATGGAGTGATGTAAAGAAATTACACACCCAAATCTACCGCCATTCGCGAAACCTTGGAAATCTTGACCAGCTGCCAGGCTTGCAATGATAGCGTTTCTCTGGCGTTGCCACGTATTTGGAATCACTTCTTCAAATAATGCTGAGTTCTCTACCATTGTACAGTGTGCCCAACCAACGTGACCTCGTTTCTTCGAAATATCACGTTTGCTCCTAATCATTTATTGTCTAGTCAAGTCACCGCGTTCAAAGTGTTCAAACGTTCTATTATCCAATTTGCAGTTAGCTGTCAACCTTCCTTGAGAAAGCCATCTGGTTGATGTGCGAAAGCTTGGAAACTTTTATTTCTATTCTACGCCAAGAATTTTCGGATTTTTAGTATAGGGATACTACTTTGAGTACATTATTCTCCTTTTCTCCGTTGAGATGTTGCTCAAAGAAATTCGTGTCAAGCTTTCCGCAGCATTCATCGTCAAAAGGGGTAAAGTTCTGTTTGAAAGTGTCGAAAGAAAAATAAAACAAACTACGCAATTCAGTTTTGGCAGAATTCTCACGGTTGCATTTTTCAGTCACCACCGAGATAGTTCTGTGGAAGCTGGGGCGAACAGTCAACATTGCGCTAATATCTCGATGGATGATCAGCCTTCTTAGCAATTAGCTTCAAGCAGTGATCTGAATAGAACACACTTCAGCTTTAGCACAATTCTCCCGGTAATGCTGCTCATAGTTATCACCGGCTTAGTTCCGTTACAACTGGAGGGAGAAGTCTCCCTCTTCATCGGATAAAAATTAGTTGAATCCAGTTTTTCACATCATTTAGCCTTACAGTGCTTTGATTGGAACGGATTTCACGTGCTCAGCTATAGAAGAAAGTTCACAGCTGTGCTGTGTTCATATTCAGTACTGATGTTTCTGCAAATGTTGTACTGAACGCTTTCATCAAAACACTTGGGAGACCAGCATCCCAGAGCATTTCCTTGACAGTTGTCAGATTGGAACCAGCTCCACCTTCTGTATTCAACTTAACCTTTGGTAGAACTGTCACGGTTATGTTGTTCATATTCATCAACAGGATATGTCTGAGGAAACAGGAGTGATAAGAACCGCCTATTTTGATCGGGAAGACTTCAAAGTGGAATCAAGCTTACGAAATAATTTCGCTTCAGACAGAGCTCCTTCAAATGGAAACAAGCTCCTCCTTATCTTGTGATCAACTCTAGCTTTGGCAGAAGTATCACTGTTATGTTGCTCATATTCATCACCGGGATATCTCTGCGAAATCTGGAGTGAGAAAAGTCGCCACTTTTGACAGGAAAGTTTCCGAAGTTATATCACGCTTTCCACAGAACTTCGCTTCAGTTCTTTCCCATCAGAAATTGAAACACGCTCCTCGTCCTGTTATCAACTTTAGCTTTGGCAGAAGTATCACGGTTATGTTGCTCATATTCATCACCAGGGATATCTCTGCGGAAGGTGGAGTGAGAAAAGTCTCCACTTTTGACCGGAATCCTTCCGAAGTTGGATCACGCTTTCCACAGAATTTCACTTCAGTTCTTTCCCATCAGAAATTAAAACAAGCTCCTCGTCCTGTTATCAACTTTAGCTTTGGCAGAAGTATCACGGTTATATTGCTCATGTTCATCACCGAAATATTTCTGCGGAAGCTAGAGTGAGAAAAGTCTTCACTTTTGACCGGGAAGTTTCTGAAGTTGGATCACGATTTCCACAGAATTTCGCTTCAGTTCTTTCCCATCAGAAATTGGAACAAGCTCCTCGTCCTGTTGTCAACTTTAGCTTTGGCAGAAGTATCACGGTTATGTTGCTGATATTCATCACCGGGATATTTCTGTGGAAGGTGAAGTGAGAAAAGTAGCTACTTTTGACCCGGGAATCCTTCCGAAGTTGGATCAGGCTTTCCACAGAATTTCGCTTCAGGCCTTTTCCATCAGAAATCAGAACAAGCTCCCCTTTAGCTTTGGCAGAAGTATCACGGTTATGTTCCTCATATTCATCACCGGGATATCTCTGCGAAATCTGGATTGAGAAAAGTCGCCACTTTTGAAAGGGAAGTTTCCGAAGTTGGATCACGTTTTCCACAGAATTTCGCTTCAGTTATTTCCAATCAGAAATTGGAACAAGCTCCTCGTCCTTTTGTCAACTTTAGCTTTGGCAGAAGTATCACGGTTATGTTGCTCATATTCATCACCGGGATATCTCTGCAAAATCTGGAGTGAGAAAAGTCGCCACTTTTGACAGGGAAGTTTCCGAAGTTGATCACGCTTTCCACAGAATTTCGCTTCAGTTCGTTCTTTCCCATCAGAAATTGGAACACGCTCCTCGTCCTGTTATCAACTTTAGCTTTGGCAGAAGTATCACGGTTATGTTGCTCATATTCATCACCGGGGATATCTCTGCGGAAGGTGGAGTGAGAAAAGTCTCCACTTTTGACCGGAATCCTTCCGAAGTTGGATCACGCTTTCCAGAGAATTTCACTTTAGTTCTTTCCCATCAGAAATTAAAACAAGCTCCTCGTCCTGTTGTCAACTTTAGCTTTGGCAGAAGTATCACGGTTATGTTGCTCATATTCATCACCGGGATATCTCTGCGAAATCTGGAGTGAGAAAAGTCGCCACTTTTGACAGGAAAGTTTCCGAAGTTGGATACACGCTTTCCACAGAATTTTTCGCTTCAGTTCTTTCCCATCAGAAATTGAAACACGCTCCTCGTCCTGTTATCAACTTTAGCTTTGGCCGAAGTATCACGGTTATGTTGCTCATATTCATCACCGGGGATATCTCTGCGGAAGGTGGAGTGAGAAAAGTCTCCACTTTTGACCGGAATCTTTCCGAAGTTGGAACACGCTTTCCACAGAATTTCGCTTCAGTTCTTTCCCATCAGAAATTGGAACAAGCTCCTCGTCCTGTTGTCAACTTTAGCTTTGGCAGAAGTATCACGGTTATATTGCTCATGTTCATCACCGAAATATTTCTGCAGAAGCTAGAGTGAGAAAAGTCTTCACTTTTGACCGGGAAGTTTCTGAAGTTGGATCACGATTTCCACAGAATTTCGCTTCAGTTCTTTCCCATCAGTAATTGGAACAAGCTCCCCGTCCTGTTGTCAACTTTAGCTTTGGCAGAAGTATCACGGTTATGTTGCTCATATTCATCACCGGGATATCTCTGCAAAATCTGGATTGAGAAAAGTTGCCACTTTTGACAAGGAAGTTTCCGAAGTTTGATCTTTCCACAGAATTTCGCTTCTTTCCCATCAGAAATTGGAACACGCTCCTCGTCCTGTTATCAACTTTAGCTTTGGCAGAAGTATCACGGTTATGTTGCTCATGTTCATCACCGAAATATTTCTGCGGAAGCTAGAGTGAGAAAAGTCTTCACTTTTGACCGGGAAGTTTCTGAAGTTGGATCACGATTTCCACAGAATTTCGCTTCAGTTCTTTCCCATCATAAATTGGAACAAGCTCCTCGTCCTGTTGTCAACTTTAGCTTTGGCAGAAGTATCACGGTTATGTTGCTCATATTCATCACCGGGATATCTCTGCAAAATCTGGATTGAGAAAAGTTGCCACTTTTGACAAGGAAGTTTCCGAAGTTTGATCTTTCCACAGAATTTCGCTTCTTTCCCATCAGAAATTGGAACACGCTCCTCGTCCTGTTATCAACTTTAGCTTTGGCAGAAGTATCACGGTTATGTTGCTCATGTTCATCACCGAAATATTTCTGCGGAAGCTAGAGTGAGAAAAGTCTTCACTTTTGACCGGGAAGTTTCTGAAGTTGGATCACGATTTCCACAGAATTTCGCTTCAGTTCTTTCCCATCAGAAATTGGAACAAGCTCCTCGTCCTGTTGTCAACTTTAGCTTTGGCAGAAGTATCACGGTTATGTTGCTGATATTCATCACCGGGATATTTCTGTGGAAGGTGAAGTGAGAAAAGTAGCTACTTTTGACCCGGGGATCCTTCCGAAGTTGGATCAGGCTTTCCACAGAATTTCGCTTCAGGCCTTTTCCATCAGAAATCAGAACAAGCTCCCCTTTAGCTTTGGCAGAAGTATCACGGTTATGTTCCTCATATTCATCACCGGGATATCTCTGCTAAATCTGGATTGAGAAAAGTCGCCACTTTTGAAAGGAAGTTTCCGAAGTTGGATCACGTTTTCCACAGAATTTCGCTTCAGTTATTTCCAATCAGAAATTGGAACAAGCTCCTCGTCCTTTTGTCAACTTTAGCTTTGGCAGAAGTATCACGGTTATATTGCTCATGTTCATCACCGAAATATTTCTGCAGAAGTTAGAGTGAGAAAAGTCTCCACTTTTGACCGGAATCCTTCCGAAGTTGGATCACGCTTTCCACAGAATTTCACTTCAGTTCTTTCCCATCAGAAATTGGAACACGCTCCTCGTCCTGTTATCAACTTTAGCTTTGGCAGAAGTATCACGGTTATGTTGCTCATATTCATCACCGGGATATCTCTGCAAAATCTGGAGTGAGAAAAGTCGCCACTTTTGACAGGGAAGTTTCCGAAGTTGGATCACGCTTTCCACAGAATTTCGCTTCAGTTCGTTCTTTCCCATCAGAAATTGGAACACGCTCCTCGTCCTGTTATCAACTTTAGCTTTGGCAGAAGTATCACGGTTATGTTGCTCATATTCATCACCGGGGATATCTCTGCGGAAGGTGGAGTGAGAAAAGTCTCCACTTTTGACCGGAATCCTTCCGAAGTTGGATCACGCTTTCCACAGAATTTCACTTTAGTTCTTTCCCATCAGAAATTAAAACAAGCTCCTCGTCCTGTTGTCAACTTTAGCTTTGGCAGAAGTATCACGGTTATGTTGCTCATATTCATCACCGGGATATCTCTGCGAAATCTGGAGTGAGAAAAGTCGCCACTTTTGACAGGAAAGTTTCCGAAGTTGGATCTTTCCACAGATTTTTCGCTTCAGTTCTTTCCCATCAGAAATTGAAACACGCTCCTCGTCCTGTTATCAACTTTAGCTTTGGCCGAAGTATCACGGTTATGTTGCTCATATTCATCACCGGGGATATCTCTGCGGAAGGTGGAGTGAGAAAAGTCTCCACTTTTGACCGGAATCTTTCCGAAGTTGGAACACGCTTTCCACAGAATTTCGCTTCAGTTCTTTCCCATCAGAAATTGGAACAAGCTCCTCGTCCTGTTGTCAACTTTAGCTTTGGCAGAAGTATCACGGTTATGTTGCTCATATTCATCACCGGGATATCTCTGCGAAATCTGGAGTGAGAAAAGTCGCCACTTTTGACAGGGAAGTTTCCGAAGTTGGATCACGCTTTCCACAGAATTTCGCTTCAGTTCTTTCCCATCAGAAATTGGAACAAGCTCCTCGTCTTGTTGTCAACTTTAGCTTTGGCAGAAGTATCACGGTTATGTTGCTCATATTCATCACCGGGATATCTCTGCAAAATCTGGATTGAGAAAAGTTGCCACTTTTGACAAGGAAGTTTCCGAAGTTGGATCTTTCCACAGAATTTCGCTTCAGTTCTTTCCCATCAGAAATTGGAACACGCTCCTCGTCCTGTTATCAACTTTAGCTTTGGCAGAAGTATTACGGTTATGTTGCTCATATTCATCACCGGGGATATCTCTGCGGAAGGTGGAGTGAGAAAAGTCTCCACTTTTGACCGGAAGTCCTTCCGAAGTTGGATCACGCTTTCCACGGAATTTCACTTCAGTTCTTTCCCATCAGAAATTAAAACAAGCTCCTCGTCCTGTTGTCAACTTTAGCTTTGGCAGAAGTATCACGGTTATGTTGCTCATGTTCATCACCGGGATATTTCTGCAGAAGGTGGAATGAGAAAAGTAGCTACTTTTGACCCGGGGGATCCTTCTTAAGTTGGATCAGGCTTTTCACAGAATTTCGCTTCAGGCCTTTTCCATCAGAAATCAGATCAAGCTCTCCGTCCTGTTGTCAACTTAGATTTCGGCGAAACTATCACGGTCGTTTGCTCAGGTTTATCACCGGCATCTCTGGTGAACCTGGAGTTAAAAGAATCTCCAATTTTAACCGGGAACGTTAAGTGGAACCAAGCTTTCGAAAGAATTTCGCGTCAGGCAGTGCTCCGTCAAATTGGAAAAAGCTAGTTATTCTCTGGTGTTTTTGGAGGTGAAAAAATTGAATGGGGGTAGAATCTTATACGAAAACAAATCTGGCTGTGTTTGAAAATTTGCGAACTTCAGAATGAACTTAATTTTTCATAGTTATGAATGGCAGAAAAACCGGGATTCTTGCTTTCAATCACTACACGCGGTTATGTGAATATTTCTATTTTGGGAGCGCAGAAAATGTTGAGTAACATTTACTTTCAGGTGCATCGGTCGTTTAAGGATTTCACCGCCTGTTTCAATCAGTACAGGATCCAACAGGGGCGATCGCCCACTCTAAAAGCGGATTTTTATTTTTTAAACGGCCAATATGTGAGAATTAATGCATTTGTCTTGTAAAACTAATACAAAAGGGATTTAGAATATTCCCTTCTAGCTTCAGCAGGGAAAAACAAAAATTAACCTAGTGATTCAGAAACATGAGTGGACGCGCAGAGAAACTTTGACTGATCTTGTAAAGCAATGGCTGAGCTTTGTTCAGTTCTTAGCATTGTCGTACATTATTAGTAATTGAGGGCAGGGAAAGTCGCCGTGTGTGGTATGCAGACCTTGAAGTATGTTCTTGGAGATGGTGGGGGTGACAGGACTAAGTACGTACCTCGCCCAACAGATTTTGAACTCCAGCAACGTCCCTGCTAGTCATGCTTTCCTCTGTATTTTGGCAAGTCTCAACAGAAAATGTATACCCCGACTTTCAAATCTGATTCGGCGTTCGTATGTGTCCCGAATGTCTTCTATTAGGTTGAAGTCAGGACTTCGAATTGGACTGTAGAGGTTGGACTTCTAATGAAGGCTGAACCTACCAGATTCAAACTTCAGTGAAGAGACCAACAAGAACCAGCGGTCTTCGTTCCAAGCTCCTCCGGCTTAATCTGCGGGTTGTGCGCAAGTTGACTCGATTATGTCATTCAAAAATTAATCGGGTAATCTTTCGCACCATCTGCAGCTAAGAATTCTGTAAATTCTGAGTGGTCTTGGAAGTTCGAGATTTGACGGTAGGCGAAGGAAGAAAAACTCGGGAAGGAATATCCCACCTTGAAGTACTACCAATTTGGAAACTTAATGCTAAAGCAGGTGAGTAAGTTAAGATCTACTGATTTTTACTGTATTCACTCCTTAACAACCAATGTCTGGTCTCACGGTCCGCATGAGAATCGAATTGTTTTCTTTTAGCAGACATCCCCTCCTCTCTCTCCACACACATAAGTTAATGAATTAAATGATAAAAATACGGCGTTCAGAAAAACCGGACGTGGGTTGATATGCTAATGGTTAACGACCCGAAATCGAAAACATTAGCACATCAAGGGTGGGGGGAAGCTTTCAAAAACGTATCGTGATCGATATATATATCCTGTGTGGATTTGTAGAATATATATATTATACACTGAGGGCCACTTTCTTATGACCACCTGACAGTTTTTAACAAATATGAGCTATGGCTGTACCCTGTTGCCGCCAGAGAGTGAGGCTAGTATAAAAAAGGGAAAACTTAGTGCTTACGACAGTAGTAGAAGTGAATTTTGGGTGATAATATGGATAAAAAATGCGATTTGACGGACTTTCAACGTGGGATGATTGTAGGAGCTCGGAGCCATGGAGTGAGTATCACCGGAACCGCCGCATTCGTGAAATATTCCAGAGCAGCTGGTAAAGTGTTTAAAGACTGGACTGTCATCCAAAAAACTGGGTCTGTACGTGCAACGTGTGGTCATCAACTAGTGACTGCTCGTGCTGAACGGAGAGTTTCCAGACTGGTTAACAGACAATAGAAGGGCAACAGTGCAGCTAATTACAGACCATCTTAATCAAGGATCACCTCAAATGATCTCTGCACGCACTGTTGGCCTAGTGGGCAACGTTCGTGACTCACGGAAATGACCTCAGGGTTTGATCCACTAAATATCCGCCGTGCGTCGGATTGGCACGTTAAGCCGTCGGACCCCGGGTACTGGCCCCTCGGTAACAAATAAGGGCGTCTTCCTCCCCTTTCTACCTCGCTTCCGTGTTACTTTCCTATCGGGTACTCTAGCCCAAATCTCCTCGCTTCCTATTTCTAAGGGTTGTTTAAGACCTGGGGTCAGACACTCCCATCCTAAAATCCTCTCCCATATGATGTTCGCCGTACACTGCATCGGATGGGATATGAAAGCTGAATGCCTGTTCGAACACCTTCGCTGACTGCAGTTAACAAGAGAAAACGTCTCCAGTACGCACAGGAGCACAAGGATTGGACAGTCGATAATTGGAAACAAATTATGTGGTCCGTTGAATCACGTTTTCAGTTGCCGAGTGAGAATTTGGCGGAATCAGCATGGACCCCAAATGCATTGCTACAACCCTTCAAGCTGGTGGAGGCAACGTTATGGTTTGGGGAATGCTTTCCTGGCATGCTTATCACCGTCTGACTGGCACATTATATCTAAACATCGTTGCGGACCAAGTGCATCCTGTCATGTGGATGGTTTACCCCAATGGCGATGGCTAATTTCAGCAAGATAATGCGTCCTGCCATAGTGCTCGTATTGTACAGGATTAGTTTCAGGAGCATGCCGGTGAGTTTACTTTGCTTAGGTGGCCCCCCACAATCTCCAAATCTCAACCCCATTGTGAATTTGAGGGATGAAGTTGAACGAGCCATCAGACATCTGGATCCACAACCCTGCAATCTCACACTCCTGGAAAGTGCTATTCATCAAGCATGGTCTCAGATCCCACAAACCACCTATCAACATCTCGTGGAGTCCATGCCACGAAGAATCGACGCAGTATTAAAGGCAAAAGGTGGCCCAACGAAGTACTGAGGGGTGGTCATAATAATGTGGCTAATCAGTGTATAAGTACCATACTCACAATTAATGCTGGTTACCTTCAAAATACCGGCCTTCTGTATCAAGTTTCTGAACAACAATGCACTGTCGTCAGCATGGCTCCACATACATGTGAACACCTTCTTGATTCACTCCCAGCCAGTCTAGCTGCTCTCAGAGATTCACACGGTAATTACTCTGGATATTAGATGGTGGTCAGAATAATGTGACTCGACCATGTATATCTTGGTGCGAGCTTTACCAGGTAATGTCTATAAATCAGGAACGGCTAAAAAATAAATCACTGGAGTGTTATCTGTACTTACTTTACAGCAAAACTCCAGTTGTACCAAGTTACCACGCAGACGAAGTCTTGCAAGGTCATGAATATTTATGTGGATGGTGATATCTCAGAGCGAACTTCTACGTTGTGGTGGTTATGGATCATATGCGGCAAACACCTGAGCTGCTTTACTGCACAGCAACAATGGTGAGTTTAGGAAGCTTAGGCTAAGGAACTTTTTAAGAAATAGGGAACCTTTAAACACGGGGATAATATAAAGTATCTCTTTCCCAGATAAAAAAACTTGCCTCTGCTTTATGCAGCAGTATTAACTTGCACATAATAAAAACCTTGTGAAATGTTAATAATTCTATTGTAAAATTTCAAGTTTTTTGAGTTTATTTTCAAATATGCATGGCTTTTTGTTTTTATAAAAACTACTTAAATTATATGATCCGAAATTTGAATTGCCGCCTTTAACATTCCAGTATTAGATCCTGAAGAGCTACCAGCTATGGATCAGGATTTTATATTTTTGCTGATGAACCTATTAGTAACGCATTATACTTTAGTTTTTAATGAACACCAGTATTCAGTGTTGCACAATTTTAAAATCGTACGTGATTTTGAATGTTCTGGAACAATGAGATTTCTGCATCACTTTTTGAATTATTCAATTGTTATTTTGATTACAATATTCTCTGTTTGAAAGTGTCGAAAGAAAAATAAAACAAACCATGCAATTCAGTTTTGCCAGAATTCTCACTGTTGCGTTTTTCAGTCACCACCGAGATAGTTCTGTGGAAGCTGGAGTGAACAGTCAACAGTGCGCTAATATCTCGAAGGATGATCAGCCCTCACATAGCAATCAGATTCAAGCAGTGCTCTGAATAGAACACGCTTCAGTTTTGGCAGAATTCTCCCGGTTATGCTGCTTATTGTCATCACCGGCTTAGTTCTGTTAAAACTGGAGTGAGAAGTCTCCCTCTTCATCGGATAAAAATTAGTTGAATCCAGCTTTTCACAGCATTTTGCGTCGGGCAGTGCTTTGATAGGAACGGATTTCGCGTGCTCAGCTTTGGAAGAAAATTCAAATCTGTGGTGTATTTATATTCAGTACTGATGTTTCTGCAACTGAACGCTTTCATCAAAACACTTGGCAGACAAGCTTCCCAGAGCATTTCCTTGACAGTTGTCAGTCAGATTAGAACAAGCTCCACCTTCTGTGTTCAACTTTAGCTTTGGCAAAATTTTCACGGTCATGTTGATCATATTCATCATCGGGTTATATCTGTAATGTCTGTCTGCGGTAGCCGGAGAGAGAAAAGTCGCCGCTTTCGAAGTTATAGATAAAGCTTTGCACAGACTTTCGCTTCAGGAATTGCTCCATCAGAAATTGGAACAAGCTGCCCACATGTGAACTTCAGCTTTGTAGAGCTGTCACGGTCGTGTTGCTCATTCATCACCGGGATATCTTTAAGGAAGCTGGACTGAGAAAAATCCCCACTTTGAACCGGAAGCTTCTCGAAATTGAATAAAGCTTTCGAATGAACTTCGTTTCAGGCAGTGCTCTGTCAAATTGAAACCAGCTCCTCCACCTGTGATTAGCTTTGGCAGAACAATTGTCACGGTCGCGTTGCTCATTCACCGCGCTGCGGAAGCTGGATTGAGAAAAATCTACTTTCGACCGGGAACCTTTCGAAGTTGGATCTAGCTTTCCACAGACCTTCGCTTCGTCCTTTTCCCATCAGGAATCGGAACAAGCTCCACTTCCTATTATGGACTTCAGCTTTGGCAGAACTATCCCGGTCGTGTTGCTCATATTCATCACCGGGATATCTCTGCGGAAGCAGGAGTGATAAGAATCTCCTATTTTGACCAGGAAGTTTTCAAAGTGGAATCAATCTTACGAAATAATTTCGCTTCAGGCAGTGCTCCTTCAAATGGGAACAAGCTCCTCCTTATTTTGTGATCAACTCTAGCTTTTGCAGAACTGTCACGGTTATGTTGTTCATATTCATTGGTTCCCCGAATATAGTTTCCCTTAATGCATAATCTTGCCCTAAGGTTCTTTTGCCTTCCCTCTGCTGGCTTACTCATTTTCCATCAAGATTTTGTTTGAGGATGGGGTGAGAAAAGGACAAATTACTATTTTGGTCATTTATTACGACAACTTCGGATAGTTTCAAGCAAGAAACGCGGTACAATACCATTGCGGTCAAGGATTTCAGGCTGCAGTTAGCGTTGGTTTTATTCTGCATGTCATTCAATGCTTAATAAATGTCAATTTAATTCTTGAACAAATTATTACAACGTATCTTATTTTCAATGCCATACGTGTTTTTAAGTTTTTTGTTCTGTGTCAAATTGTATATAAATGCTATTGCAGCTATGTGTTTCTACCCAGTTAGGACAAAATAGATGTATGTAGTCTATATGTATAAAGAAATGCATGACGCTCTTTCTTTGCAAATTCAAATAGGAATACCAATATAAATAAGAACTGAACGTGGCGTTGTGGAATTAATTGTAACTTTGACCGAACTATTAGGGGAAACGGGAATCTTAACTTCTGACACAACTATATATTAGGGGGAAACTGTAATTGCAGTAGCAATATTAGGGGATCCGGGAATATATGTGTACATAGGGAGAATGGGCCTCAACGAACCACCCGATTAGGGGAACCGATAATCGGGGAAACGAGAGGACACCATATTCATCACCGGGATATTTCTGCGGAAGTTGGGGTGAGAAAAGTCGCCGCTTTTGAATTTGGATACAGCTTTCCACAGACCTTCGCTCCCGACTTTTTCCATCTGAAATTGGAACAAGCTCCACTTCCTATTATGAACTTCAACTTTGGCAGAACTACCCCGGTTGTGTTTCTCATATTCATCACCGGGATATCTCTGCGGAAGCTGGAGTGAGAAAAATCGCCACTTTCGACCGGGAGCCTCTCTGAATTGAATCAAGCTTTCGGAAGAACTTCGCCTCAGGCACTGCTGTCAAATTGGAACAAGCTCCTTCAGCTACTGTGATCAGCTTTAGCTTTTACAGAACTATCACGGTCGTGTTGCTCATATTCATCACCGGGATATCTCTGCGGAAGCTGGAACGAAAAGTCTCCAATTTTGACCGAGAACTTTTCTAAATTGAATCAAGCTTTCGAAAGAATTTCGCTTCAAGCAGTGCTCCGTCAAATTAGTGCAAGCTACTCCTCCTGTGATCAACTCTAGCTTTGGAAGAACTATCCAAGTTATTATGTTGTGTTTTGGGAGATGTTGAAAAAATTGAATGGTGGGCAGAATTTTAGATGAAATCAAATGTTTGGAAGTATTTTGGCTGGGAGTAAAAATTGGGAAACTTCAAAATGAACTTCATTTTTCGTAGTTATGAAAATCTTGCTTTCAATCATTACACGCGGTTACGTGAAAATTTGTTTTGGGAGATCAGAAAATGTTTGGTACCATTTGCTTTTCAAGTACATCGTTCTTTTGAGGATTTCGCTTTTTGTTCCAATCAGTACCGGATCCAACAGGGGCGATCGTCAAAGCGGATTTTTCTTTTTTTAAACTGCCAATATCTAAAGTAATGCATTTGTTCTTGTAAAACTGTAATACATAAATTTGCTGCAAATTTGGAAATAGAATCTTCTCTTCTATCTTCAGCAGGAGGGGAAAAAGGTACTAGAGGTTCAGAAACATGATGGGACTCGCAGAGATTCTGGCTCTTCATTAAAAGCAGTGGATGAGTTCTGTTCAGTTTTTGGTATTGTCGGGCATCATTAGTAGTTAAGAGCAGGAAAGGTCGCCGTGTGGGGTAGGTAAACTTTGAAGTATGTGTGCGAGAGATAGTGTGGGATGCAGAACGAACAGCGTACTTCGATGCACGCATTACTTTGCAGCCAGTAGTAACCCCCCCCCCCGGAATGTTGGATAGCCCCCCGAATGTTGGATAGTAACCTGCCCCAGCAAAAATAATTCTCGCCCACCACGATTTTGAACTCTAGCAACGAAAAAAAATCGAAAAAAAAAAAAATGTTATCTCATGTTTCTAGCAGTGAGCAATATTTATTTATAGATCGCACACACACCCTTTCGCCAATCCTTCCAAACTCCCTCTCTCTGTGTTGGAATAGCTGCGCTAATTGCGCCGAAGTTCAGAAATTGTTTAATTCTGCGCCGTGCAGAGTTAGCCAAAATGCGTAATTACACGTCTAGTATGAATAAAAAAGTGTGTTTACTCATTGAAATGGTACCAACATGTAAAAATATGCATCGGGACGGTATTTTGTCTTTCAAAAACTGAAGTAAATGAAATAGATTTTTTTCCGTAATCGTAATTTCTTTTTTCTGCGATGTTGTCTCTGTCCAGTATTGTTGTTATTCATCACTTTAGTCGAAAAATATTTGTATTTCGGTGTGAAAGTAGAGGGGAAATTTCCGAAAACAGAAATTCGACGGCACAAGAATTCCCCTGTAATCTTCAGGCATGAGCGTGCAACGGCTTCGAGGAATTTCTCCTTTTCCGTCATAATTTGAGTTATCTTCGAGATCGATGCATAACTTAACAGAAATTTCGGGGCAATTGGTAGTGGGGGAGAATGTTTTTCGCCTGAAACTCTAAAACATAAGTTTCGTCTTTCAAAACTTTAGAAAACGGAAGTTAGCCGCAGTGAAGATTTCTCTCGTAATTTAATTTTTCACGCGATGTTTCCTCTGCCTAGTATTGTTGTTAGATATCATTTTATTTCATAAATATTTGTATTTCAACTTGTAAATGGAAGGATAATGTCCAAAAACTGAAATTGGACTTAGAAAAGATTTCTCCCATTTTTTTTCTCCAACAATGTTCTGAACATGTATCCTTAAATACCCCCCCTTCCCCCCCCAAAAAAAATTGCTTTTCATGCCTTTTTCTGTATTCTGGGAGGTCTCGAAAGAAAATATCCACCCCTATTTCTATAATGCTACTTCCAAATCTGATTTGGAGAAAGGTTTATCTGGACGAAATGTGATTGGGCGTTTTGTGTCCGTCCCAAAGGTGTTCTATTAGCTTGAAGTCTGGACTTCAAATTTGACTTTAGAGGTTGGTCTTCGTTGTTCCTACGCTCAAGCAGACGCGATAACTCAAACGCTGGCTTTAAAAACAGGTAAATTAGTGAAACTACCAGATTCAAACTTCATTGAAGAGACCAACAAGAACCAGCGGTCTTCGTTCCAAGTTACTCCGGTTACTCCGGCTTCATCTGCGGGTTGTGCAAAAGTTGACTCGATTCTATCATTAAAAAAAAAAAAAAAAAAAAAATATCTGGTAATCTTTCGCACCACCTGCAGCTGAGAATTCTGCAAATCCTGAGTGGACTTGGAAGTTCGAGACTTGAGCGTAAGCGAAGGAAGAAAATCCAAGAAGTATAAAAAGGAGGAATATCCCCCCCCACCTTGAAGTATTACTAATTGTGAAACTGAATGCTGAAGCAGGTGAGTAAATTTAAGACTTACTGATTTTAATTGTATTAACTCTTATAACAACCCATGTCCGGTCTCGCGGACCGCATTGGAAACTAATTGTTTTCTTCTAGCCGACATCCAGGAAATGTTTGAGCCCACACTCATGTGTAGTAAAAATACCAAAAAAAGAAAAAATGTGGTCGATCTGGTATTCGCTTTCCTTTCAGATGATCGAATGCAAGATCGGTCGAAAAATAACTTTACAATGTGATTAAAATTGGAATTAAAACGCTTGCGCAACTATCTGGTACAATATTTTTTCGGGTGTCTGATATTTGCCCACCGGAAAGATGCCTACGCGGGACATGTGCTCATTGGACACGAGCCCACTGAACCTAAGCTCACTTAGCGCAGTAACTTTAGGAATAATCGCTAACGTGTATTTTCGAAATTCAAGCTTCATGCCCTGCTTTGATTTTGGGAGATGTTGTGCACACGCCGAAATTTTAATTTTGCATGCACGTTTTGAAAAAGAATTCTAATTGTCTCAACTGGAGGGGGGGGGGGGGTCGTCATAAATTACAGCAAGTCGCATGCAAAACAAAAACGGCTAATTTGTACCCGGGAGATCGGAACCCTTCAGAGTACGATGTTACGGGGTCGTATACAAATTGCATGAATGACAAACTGCGTTTCGTTCAGAGATCTTATCAAAGTATGGGAGTTTTCCTAGTAGAACAAAACGAAATGTAGGAGTTTTCCTAGGGATATAATTGCGTATGTAAGATCATAACGACACAAGGTTTATGTAGAAGCTTTGCTACTCAATAAATCTTTAGTTATGATTTTAATATTTTCTCATGTCAAACCTTATGATTTTAATATTTCGCATGTAATGCAATAAAGGCTAATCTGCTGGGACTAAACAAATCTACTGTATCTTCCGGTGTTGACAAGATACCAACGCTACGGGCCTTTTCAGAAGATTTATAATTACAATCTTGATATTTCGTATTTGTAAACATTTCACAAAACATAAAAGGCACTGAGCGGAATATTTCTCAGCTCTTTACAAGGTACCTAGGCAGCGGGCCTATTTAGTAGATTTTAAGTTACAACCTAGATATTTGGTATTTGTAAACAGTTTATAAAACCTTAACACCCAACAGGTTATTTCACGGCTCTTTACAAAGCACCTAGGCCGCGGGACTTTTTAGATTTCAAGTTACAACCTAGATATTTCGTATTTCTGAAGTTAACAATATCAAATGGTATTGATTGAACATCTCTACATTAGTATAAATTGCACAAGCACCGTAGCTTTCATGTAGGGGGAAGGGGTAGTAGACTCCATACATTTAAACTTTTCCAGATTTTCTAGTGCGTTGTGCGTCTATTGATAACGTCTAATAGATTAAGTTTCAGCTTTTCAGAGTCCATGAAAAAGATTATACACTGAAGAGCAATTGAATTAGAGATACCTGTCTAGTAACGTGTAGCACCACCTTTCGGCCTGATGACGGCGGCGATTCGTCTCGGCATGGACTCGACGGAAGACACCGGAAGCGTTGGGAAGCCATACGGATCCACGACCCCTGAACAAGCTCCCACAGTTCACGAACATCTCTCTCGATGGCATCCGAGATGTGCTCGATGGGATTGGGGTCAGGTGACCTAGCTGGTCAAGGAAGCGAGCTGACATCGGTGGAATGTTCATCCAACCATTCGGATATAATTCGGGAGCGATGGCATGATGCATTGTCTTGTTGCAGGATGAGGTCCCTAGTGGGATGTTGAAGAAGCACAAAGGGGAGCAAATGGTCGTCCAGGATATCCCGGTAACGTTGACCTGTGAGGGACGAGATGTCACACTACCAGGGGTCCCATTTCAGTCCACGCAAACAGTCCCCAGAATGCCACCCCCACCAGCTTGAAGAGTACCCTGCTGGCAAAAAGGATCCATCGTTTCATGTGGTTCGCGCCGTACTCGTATCCTGCCATCCGCATGTACCAACGTTAATCTCTACTCGTCAGTCCAGGCAACATTTCCCCACATGTCTAGGGTCCAGTGACGATGTTCCAGCGCCCATGCTAATCTTTGCCCCCTGTGATGTGCGGTCAGCAGCGTTACCCTCGTGGAACAATGACTTCTGTACCCCATAACGAGGAGATGGTTCTGGATGGTGTTGCTGCTTACACGTTTTCGTGCACCAGCGTTAAATTACCGAGTGATTTTTTGCGCTGTGGCCCGTCTATCCGCTGTTACAATGCGAGCTAGCCGACGATGACCCCGCTCATCCACACGCTGTTGTCCACGGCAGTTGGCCCTTGCAGGGATGGTTTTACCGCATTCGATGTACTCACGGTGCACCCGTGACACAGTGGCTCGTGAAAATCCCAGTGCCTGCACGACTTCCGAGATGGAGTGATCCATTCGTCGGACCCCGACAATTTGGCCATCGTCTTACCCATACCGCGTCCGACTCTTATTGATTCCCGTCGCATCACTCCTTATGTTGTCGGATCGCTGCATACGTCATGTCGTTTCCGTTTACAGGGCTGCCCACAGCGCCACATTTGCATAACGTCAGCTGTCTTTAATTCAATTGCTCTTCAGTGTATATGTTAGTTTATACTTGGGGGGAGGGGGCATCTCATGAATTTAAACTTTCCCACGGTCTTAATTTTTTTTTTCTTTATTTGCTTCCGAATAGTTCCGTCTCCGATGGAGGGGAAGTTTTTCTCATTTCTCATATCGGACTTTACAAAAAACTGAATGTGAGGGTTTAATAAATTATTGGTACTGATTTATTTTTTCCATTATTTCATTCAATTCATTTATTCTCTTCCATTAAACAAAAACCTTATTTTTTATTCAGTTTGGTTAACTATTTTATAATTCATACATGAAAACTACCGAAATGACGCGATAACTATTTTAACTCCAATGTTAAATTATTTAATATATACATTTAAAAGGGTGATATAATAAAATATGTACACATGAGATCTTTCTGTACCTAAAGTGGGTTCCATCTTCAGATGCTGTTAAAATTCACCAAACGAACGTGGCAAACACTGATATTTATAAAAGACATACTGTCGTGATGACGTAACTATTATGAAATGGGCTTAACCAATGAGAGGCCGCCCCGGTGGCGCAGTGGTCTAAGCGATGGCCTCTGATCATTCGTCCGTAAGGGGCCCGGGTTCGAATCCCGGTGAGGCATGGATGTTGTGTTTGTCTTACGGCACTGGTTCTCACCCTTCCCTGGAACCAGTGACCCTAAATTAGGGACGGGCGACTGCTTATAGCCCATTGAGTTGCTCACGGTGGTCGTTAAACCTCCAATCAAAAAAAAAAAAAAAAATAACCAATGAGAGTGTGGGACAACATTTGTTGCTGGTCAAACATAAAAGTAATTGCTGAATCTATTGGTTTATTAATATCTAACCCGACAAACCAAAGTATGTTTTCCACGGTATAGGTATAAATTCTGGTAAAATATCATTACACGTTGCATTCCCATATTTCATAATATACAAACTCTCAATAAATCTAAGTTGATCTAGATTTTGGTGTGTTGAGAATTTTAATCTCGTTCCAGGCAGGAAGCTAACCATGGTTTACAAGTCTTGCTAAAGCTGTGGTTGTATCTCTATTTTTAACATCATATTTGTTCTTTTAATTTAGCTGATGTTCCAATATAAAAATCATATTTACATGTCGTTTTCATGGGATAGTACAATTTCGGTACAAAGGGGAGAGAACCAATGTATTTCCTTTGTTTTGGTTCACATACAGATGTTAATGTTGTAGTCCTGTCCTTTTTAATCTTGGCAACTATCCTATGCATGGTTTCATCTGGATATCTATGATTACGGGTGATATTATAAATGGTATACTTTTCTTGCTTTCGAAGAGCTGTGGTGGACGAATGAGTGAAAGCTCTTCTTATAAGAAAATATATCTACGATTCCTTGTAGATCCATGGGTGTGCCGATGCCTAAGGTATTAGTATCGTATCGTATCCGATTCAGGTTTTCTATATACTGAATAACTAATAGTTGATTTAGATGGGTTTCTAGTAAGCATGATATCTAGAAATGGTAAATTATAATTACTTTCATACTCTACAGTAAACTTTATAGTGTTAAATACATTTGATAACTCAGATACAAATGTTGATAAGTATTCCAAAGGATGGTTCCAACATATCATCTACGTATGAGATATAATATAGGTCTGTAATTAGTTGACTGAAGAACTTTGTTTTCAATTCTTACAAGCAGATTTCTGCAATGGTTGATGATTTTATAATTTCAAGCCAATTAGAAATAACATTTTTAAGGATCCTAAAAAAGAAAAAAACTTCTAAATTTATTAAAGGCATCAAAAGAACTTTCTCTCACTTATTAAAAATATTTATCAAAAGAACTTTCACTTCCACTTTGCGGGAGAGAGGGCCCAACCAGGAATTTCCGC
This sequence comes from Macrothele yani, assembly GCA_039090855.1. Taxonomy (NCBI): domain Eukaryota; kingdom Metazoa; phylum Arthropoda; class Arachnida; order Araneae; family Macrothelidae; genus Macrothele; species Macrothele yani. The sequence goes on from CM077028.1 coordinate 37,344,680, forward strand.
CTGAATCAGGTTATACAATTTTTCTAGACTCTTTTAGAAGGCTCCAAGGAGAGGTTCATACAGAATGTTTCATAAAAAAAAAAAAAGAAAGAAACAAAGTATTTTTAAAAAGATAGTAAGGATTAATTACAAGATGGTACAGGAAGAGACAGTAAACACTGACAAAAAAATTTTTGTACCCATTAGAAATCTTGTATAGTATTCCTATATCTTTTTTATTTGTATTTACATTTGTATGTTTCAATTCATTTTAACTTATTTTAGGTATATATTTTTCTCACATTTTACAGGGTGTTATCATTTGATTTTAGTAAAATTTTACTCTTTAGCTTTGTAACTCATTTTAATATCTATGATTAAATCGTAATAAGTTTTTTAAATTTCAAATTTTTAATAGTATTAAAGAAACAAATATTTTCCTTCCGCGAAGAATTATTCATTTAGATTTCTCAATAGTGTAAGTAAAGAACAGCCACCCCTAAGAAGTGCTCCCGGAAACAAATTCTTGAAAAATGTATTCCTATGGTTTCTTTTAATGTTAATATCTACTTATTCGGTTCATTTTAGACATTTTTAATTTTTTCATATTACTGAAACTACAATATTTTTATTAATATTTTACTAGAAATCCACTCTTTAATAGTTATTACTTTTATTTTATTAACTTTATAACTTTACGGGATTTAATTATCAGTGAAAACGCTTCCAAATTTTCAAATTCACTAAATTTATCTCATATCGTCAACCATTATAAATCCACTGCTGGATGAAGGTCTCCCTAGTTTCTTCCCCAACGATCTGTCTTGCGCCAGTCTCCTCCTTGTCACTCCAGCATGCTTTCGAATTTCATTCTCTCCTCCTTGTCACTCCAGCATGCTTTCGAATTTCATTCTCTCCTCCTTGTCACTCCCGCATGCTTTCGAATTTCATTCGCCCGTCTTCTATGTGGTATTGTGGGTCTTTTTCTGTCGCTTGGAATCTAGTCAAAAATTTCAATTTCCGTTGTCCATCGGTAGTCAGTCCTTCTTGCGATATCTCTTGCACATACGTAGATAGTCGGTCTTCTTCAATCCGGCATGCTTTCAAATTTCATCCGCCTATCTACCATTCAAATTGCTCTTCTGGAGATGTATAAGTTAGTTGACAACCCTTTATCTCCTGCAGGTATTCAGAAAGTCTTTATTATCACAAGTTGTTTACACACCACAGGATAAAAAAGAAATTCGAATTGACCAGATGCGAAAGAACAGAAAAAATCTTAATGGGCAGGTGAATTGTCTTTAGGCCCCCCCTTTTTTTATGGCCCCCAGCATTAGTGCTGATCATAAATCATATGTAGAGGATTTTAGGAAAGGAGTATCTGACCCCAGGTCTAAAACAACCCTTAGAAACAGGAAGCTAGGAGATTTGAGCTAGGGTGCCCGATAGGAAAGTAACACTGAAGCGAGGTAGAAAGGGGGAGAAAGACGCCCTTATTTATTACCCGGGGGGAGTACCCGGGGTCCGACGGCTTAACGTGCCCATCCGACGCACGGCGGATATTTAGTGGATCGAGCTTTCGTGCCTGTCTGGGATCGAACCTGAGGTTCCCCCGTGGCAGTCACGTACGCTGACCGCTAGGCCATCCGCGGCCTAGCATTAATACAGAATTATCATGAGGTACTTCCCCCTGTTTTTTTTATTTGTTGATATCCTTTTCAGCTCCGCGTTAGTACACACAGCAAATTTCTTCTCGCATGTCATCATTTGTTTCAATAAACGGGGTAGTTTTCATCCTGTTTGAGCAGCGTATGCGCATTGGCTAGGGCCGTACTGTGTAAGGATTGCTTTCGATTAATGCCTTACTTTGGTCAACTTCAGCAGACAGTCCAGAGCAGGAAGTTTCTGGGACGGAGTAAATATCCACGGCTAGCGCTTACCTTATTTATCGATTCAATACTTGTTGTAGAAATAAGATAAATTAGCCGTATTATGTCCCCTTTCCAAACCAACTGTGCATTAACACAACTGTCTAGCGCACACGCTGAACTTTTTTATATAGACGTTTCAGAAGCTTAGCTTTCAGCACAAATCTGCAATGCGAATTAACCTTTACAAAACTGATAACCTATTTTTACATTGTGCTGTATACACAAAATATGTATACCACCCAAGAAGAACGAAGATACGCTACCGAGCACTGAACTGCTTCTGAAATAACTTGTTTCAACCCGTATTAATTAAAATTTGACACAATATTGATGACTTATTTTTTATTCATTGTTGTGACCCAGTTTTAGTATTTGAAAGATTTTTAATTGTTTTTGTACACATTTTTAGGGCTTATTATTAGTGAAGAAACAGGCAGTTCTCTATGAAGGATTATTTTAACGCACGATTTAGGCAGTTCAAGGTTGCCAGCCTTTGTGAATCTGGATTAGGAAATGATAAAGCCAATTTGTAAATCGTGCGTGACTTGCTTGGTTCCAAGGCTTCATTTCCTTGACTATTCCACGATTGTAGCCTAGACTGCAAAAATTCCAAGAATTCAATGTATCCTAGAGTTGCAGCAGATGTCTTCCTGGTAATGTTTTAAGATAAGAATCATCACCAGGTTGAACATCTGCTTTTCAACTCTGAGATCTAATCTGCAATCAACAACAAATCATCAAATACTTCCCTGCTGAAGTTAAAGGACGTAAAGACCACCGTCCAGACCCAATAAGCAGTCACGATAAGATTTGTACAGGTAACCGTCAACGCAGCAACCAAAACTGGTGGATCTTATGACATGGAATCTGATTATCACGTGACCTGCGGAGATGATCAACGTCCAGTACGGCACTATCTGTTTCAGTCTGTACAGAGATTTACCAGTTATGAATAATGTAATCATCACTGGTCAGTTTCTGTGCAACTCTGACAGACATTATCTCAAGTTATAGGAACTTAGCCTTACTACGTACGTGTGGAAGCTACTCAGTTGACAAATTCCAGAAATCAGAATGGATGTAAGCTAACCGCAATGCAATAGTACTTTGTACGAAGCAGCGTAGTGCTAAACAAAAGGAAATACCAATACCAGCATCCAGTTGGTTACAAAAGTTTCAAGAGGCTAGATGCCTACATGCTTTCAGAGTAGAGGAGACGTGTGCACTAAAAACATTTTCCTTGCCTTACTTCCAGGAAGCGTAAGTATCAGTTTCAACTTTATTCTGGACAGGACTAGAAGATTTGTTGCCCGCCATGCTCGTGGCATGTAAAAATTCTTTCCGGGCATGTATTTTCCCTCCAAACATGACGAATGGGGCTTACTACTCAGACGCTCTCTCCTGCTTTATTTAATAAAATTAATGTGTATTTTGAGACTACTGCTCAAATATGATATCCTTGAAAACTAAATTGGCCATGATTGTGTGTGTGTGATCTCAACAGAAAGCTCGTGATAAGCTTTCAAATGAACCCAATATGAGCTCTCTTGAGAAATTCGGTCTAAAGTTATTGGCATATGTGACACGCCTGGTAGACACAAATGGCTTTGTGAATTTCAAGTTAACATTGTGTACAGGACACTAAAAATTTTCACTGATTAGTTTCTTCATAAAGCATGAAAACTAGTCAAAACCGTTGCCTTTTGTGCTGATTTGACATGGAATGCTCCATGGGTGAGTTCATATTCCATTGCTTGAGGGAAGGGTGGCAGTTTGTGAAATACAGTAAAATACTTTGTTTTTTTATCGTTTCTGAAGTGTTCGTAATGTGTATATATTTGGGGCCTCTTCCGGCCACTAATTTTGTACCTCTTGTTGAAGGAAATGGTGAGCCTGCTCAGTAAGAAAACCAGGCATAAACTAAGATTCATCCTTGACTGTAACCCGGGCCCCATTTAGCCTTTGACCAGTTGTGCCACCAGAGTGGTTTGGTCAAGTTTGCCTGTAGCGCGTGGCTAATGGACCTTACCCGCCGCTCGTTGCATTCTGGGATATTAACCACGTGATAGCGGACCAACAATCTTTCAGTGGTTTCGGTAATAGGTTGTCGTAGTGTTGAGTTGTGATAGTTGTTATTGATAAATTTTGTATTTTCTAACAAATCTGCATTATGCCTAATTTTTGTTCTGCGTTTGGTTGTGTAAATAAGTCTTGCCACAGGAAATACATCGAAGAAGGGATAAGTTTTCAGTTTTCCAATGAAAAGACTTGATATTTTGAAGCAATGGTTGTGCAAAATGAAAAGGATTTTCACCCCGATGTGCATTCAAGAATATGTTCTTCCCACTTTACAGAGGACGATTTCGTTTACCAGCCTTTTACAAACCGCAGGCAATTGAAAGCGTCCCGACAGTGTTTTTTCCAAAAAAAAACTTTGAAGAGAAAACGGATTGCATATTTGGATAGATAAGTTTTTGAATACAAAGTTCTACAAATTCTGCTCACTAAGTTTTTTGCTATAGCTTTAAAGACCACCTATTTTTTTTTTTTATGGATCAAGCTATTTGTCGATTATTAATATAAAATTAACTTTAGCTTGGTAATTTTGCATGCAACGGTGTTTTTTTTTCCATCATCCCTTAATTAAGCCTTACTGATAATTTTCTCAAACACTTATTCCTCCAACATATCAAGCGTGTTATAAACAAACCTTACTAAACAGTCCCTCAGTGAACATTATGATCATTGGTATGTCTTGTACTTCAACTAACGAGAGAATCTTACCTTTCCTATTTTGGAAAGCATACATTCAACAGTATAGTCTGCTTTTGTCTTCATTTCAGCTTTAATCTTTCCAGAAATCAGGAAAGCTTCAGCAGAATCTTCAGTTTCATCGTCATTCGTCTGAGTAGCCGTCTCGATGAAGAACACATCCAATACAAACTAGTCATAGAACATTTTTTCACCTTTCATCTGCTCCTTTAGGAAATAAATTTCTCCTTTTCCATCCTGAAGCTTACTTGCGTATTCTAAAACTGTCTGATTACCAAAATTAATCAATAACAACTGATAATATAACAATGATAACATTGCACACTCAGCCATGCTGGTCCGCAATCACGTGATCAAGACGACGCGCGGGTAAGGTCCATTGGTAAGGCAACGATGCCCGTACTAAAATGCTCGGGCGACAGCAATACTCCACTGCATGTTTTGAAAAAAGTGGATCTGGGTTCGAATCCCGGTGAGGCATAGATAGTTTTTCTTACGGCACTGGCTCTCTCCCTACCCTGGGGCCAGTGGCCGTAAATTAGGGACGGGCGACTGCTTATAGCCCACTGAGTTGCTCGCTGTGGTCGTTAAACCCTCAACAAAAAAGAAAAACCTGAAGTATAAGATCGTATGAATTATCGTAAATTTCTTCCCTTCCCCTCTCCCAAATGCCAACCTTAGTCGTTACTGAATTCAAAAATGGTCGCCCCGTGGTTAAGCACTGGGCGACCATTCAAAAATGGTCGCCCAGTGGGTTAAGCGATGGCCTCTGATCATTCGTCCGTAAGGGGTCCGGGTTCGAATCCCAGTCAGGCATGGATGTTGTGTTTGTCTTACGGCACTGGCTCTCTCCCTTCCCTGGAACCAGTGACCCTAAATTAGGGACGGGCGACTGCTTATAGCCCATTGAGTTGCTCACGGTGGTCGTTAAACCTCCAAAACAAAAACAAAAATGTGACATCTCTTTGAAGCGCAGGTAAAGAGATGGACATGTTGCTTAGATCCTCAAATATACAGTTCTTCGTAGGCCATTGGTTACTTCAATCGACTGGATGCTGTCAACTCTATTTCCATTCACGTCTGTACACCAATGTGAATTGAATTGGACACTTCTCGGTTTGCTTTCGAAATATTGAATATGGTGAATTTTGTGAGAATTGTACGGAAATTGTTGTCAACAATTGTTTTTAAACAGATGTTACCTTTTGTTGAATGTCAAATAAAAAAGAAACTGAACTTGTATTAATCTCTACTTATTTATTTTCTTTCTATTTACTGCGAGTACTATATAAGTGTATGTAGAAGTCAAAAAATACAGTCAACCTAAGAGTTTACCAGTATTTAGGGAACAGTTACTTCCGTTTTGAAAAATAGTCCCTAGCGTTCAGAGCGAAAATAGCAGGATTATTGCTCAGAATCAATTTTTTTCTTTGTTTGCTCATCAGTTTACCGGACAAAATTGCTGCCTAAAACAAATTTTCCAAAAGTCGGCTCTCTGTGAATGATAAATGTACGTACCGAGGTTCCAGCATTTTTACTCACCTGTACACTGAGGTCTTGTGCAGTACTAAATCGATTAGCTGTAACAACTGTCCTGAGGCGTTATATATATATATAGAAAGAAATTACTCAATCCTGTGATATACTACAGAGGTGAAAACATACGTCAAGACTACAAATCTGCAGCGAGACATTCTGTCCGCGTAGCTCAGTTGGGACAGCGACTTGCTCCGGAGTGAGGGGACACGGGTTCGATGCCCGTAACGGACAAACTTGTGTTTTCACAATCTTCTGTACTTTCAGCTGCTTCCGTCCAGCTGGGAATGGGTGGAAGACTTCTCCCAACATGCATAATACACAGGCAAATTGGCAGTTGGGGAAACTAGGGGAAGGTCACTATGACGTAGAAGTCTTTTCGTACTTCTACGTTAATTTAAAACGTCACTATACGAAGAAATAGTTCCTAAAATTAAATCTTAACGGCCAGACGAAACTTGTAAACAGAAGTCAAACTTACGGAAAAGATGCTTTATTCGAGGTTGTAGCACGTCCATAACAGAACGATATCAATATTTAAACACAGCTTTACAGCTCTTAACACAACGATATCAATATTTAAACACAGCTTCACAGCTCTTAACACAACGATATCAATATTTAAACACAGCTCTTAACACAACGATATCAATATTTAAACACGGCTTCACAGCTCTTAACACAACGATATCAATATTTAAACACTTCACAGCTCTTAACACAACGATATCAATATTTAAACACCACACAGCTTCACAGCTCTTAACACAACGCTCTCTTTACAACGCTTTCTTTCAATTATAAGTTTACAACACAACGCTCGCCAAGTAACAGTTTAGTCGTCGTTTTTATCTCTCGTTCTTATCTCAGGCATATGTCATTTGCATTCAACCTCAATTGTGTTGCCAAACGTATTCGTTTGAGAGAAATGATATTACGTTAAGAGTGGAGAATAACTGAAGATTTACACAGGGAAAGAAACTAAAAAGGAAAGTTAATTTAGAATATACGTCACATCACTTAAAAAGGCAGTAGGGGAAGAAGTTTGGACCACACCTTCATCACAATCCCCACTGATTGTATGGGTGGGTGTCAGCAGTGCCAGAATAATTGCTCGACAGAAAAAGAACTGTGCACTGTAACGCGGATTGATACTACCCCATACCTGCAAACTCTCGGATTTTGCGGAAGTTTTCAGATTTTTTTTTATCAAGTCTTCCGGTTTTCCGGCCGGAAGAACTTTTCTTCCGGATTTTAAAATTGCCTGTATTTTTTGCTAAAAATATCCCTATAAATAAAATATATACCGGGAGTGGGAATTCTGCGCCGCCGCCCCGGTGGCGCAGTGGTCTAAGGCGTTGGCCTATGATCATTCGTCCGAAGGGGTCCGGGTTCGAATCCCGGTGAGGCATGGATGTTGTGTTTGTCTTACGGCACTGGCTCTCTCCCTTCCCTGGAACCAGTGACCCTAAATTAGGGACGGGCGACCGCTTATAGCCCATTGAGTTGCTCACGGTGGTCGTTAAACCTCCAATCAAAAAAAAAAAAAAAAAAAAAATTCTGCGCCAAAACAAAATCTTGCATCACCTTGCTACAAAAGGCAGATTTCGCGCCCGAACTTCCGTGCCCGGTCGTCATCTTTGCATGGTTCGTACGCTCCTTGAAAAGTCCTTGAATAAAAAAGTTCATTTTCAAGTCCTTTAAGTACTGGAAAAAGTTTAAGGCTCTGTAAATAGTACTTGATTTTTTTAATTAATAATATGAAAAAGCATATGTTAAATAATTGTTTGCTAAAAAGATGTATAGGATACTTCTGCGTAGTTGTAATAAAAACACCAAGCTGATCAACTAGCCCAGAGCTTGCATTCAACCCACGGGAGTTTGTGGACAGCTATGGTGCCTTGACTATGATATCACCACAGTAAAGCATCAGCCATGTGTGTAAAATAAGTGGAATGATATGTTCGCAAATTGTGATGGGCTTCTGTTTATTGGAGTTGGGGATGCATTCTTGCGGGAGGTTGGAACTTCCAGGAATTGCTTGTGCTTTATGCGTGGACCCTTCGTCTCCTGGCTGCATCAAAAATAAAAAGTTAAAGCAAACAAATAAGTGTTATAACAGCAGATGAATAGGAAAATAGTCTACCCTTTCAAAATATTCCACAAATTAAATGATTTCGAAAAACACCAAAACAGATTAATAAAATAAACCTACTGGTGCAAGGGGTAACAGGCAGGTCATTGAAGATGTGCCCGCTCCAGCTAAGATTAATGGTCTGAACTTACTAAATAATTACCTACTGATCAACAGACAGTAGGCTACATACATATGATTCGGGATTGAAAAGTGCATGGCGCCCCGGTGGCGCAGTGGTCTAAGCGATGGCCCCTGATCATTTGTCCGAATGGGGTCCGGGTTCGAATCCCGGTGAGGTATGGATGTTGTGTTTGTCTTACGGCACTGGCTCTCTCCCTTCCCTGGAACCAGTGACCCTAAATTAGGGACGGGCGACTGCTTATAGCCCATTGAGTTGCTCACGGTGCTCGTTAACCTCCAATCAAAAAAAAAAAAAAGTGCATGAATTTATTTTGCTTGGAAGAGTACGAACCTTGCTTTGGGACTTCGGCACTGTAAATTCTCCGTGCACACCATTCCGCTTGACGCTGAATAAGATCATGTGGTGGGAAGAAACATTCAGAGACTCCCGGGTACTGTGGATTTTACGTAGTTACTATTGAATCGTCTGTCCTGTACGGACATACATTATGCTGTGGAAATCGGCTATGGGCGACGGAAAACATCGATTTTACGTAGTTACTATTGAATCTTCGGTCCTGTACGGACAACGGTTATGCTGTGGAAATCGTTGGTCTGCTATGGGCGACGGAAAAAATCGATTTTACGTAGTTACTATTGAATCTTCGGTTCTGTACGGGCAACGATTATGCTGTGGAAATCGTTGGTCTGCTATGGGCGACGGAAAAAATCGATTTTACGTAGTTACTATTGAATCTTCGGTCCTGTACGGACAACGATTATGCTGTGGAAATCGTTTGTCTGCTATGGGCGACGGAAAAAATCGATTTTACGTAGTTACTATTGAATCTTCGGTCCTGTACGGACAACGATTATGCTGTGGAAATCGTTGGTCTGCTATGGGCGACGGAAAAAATCGATTTTACGTAGTTACTATTGAATCTTCGGTCCTGTACGGGCAACGATTATGCTGTGGAAATCGTTGGTCTGCTATGGGCGACGGAAAAAATCGATTTTACGTAGTTACTATTGAATCTTCGGTCCTGTACGGACAACGATTATGCTGTGGAAATCGTTGGTCTGCTATGGGCGACGGAAAACATTGAGTATCCTATGGAAATCTAAAATCTCAGTGAAATAACGTTATTAAACATCTGTGTAGTTTTTTTTTCATTTTTTCGAGATCCTAACACTTGTTAATGGGTTCAAAATACCACCGTGAGCTACTCCCAGTCTGTGCAGGCACTTATTACATTTACTGCAGGATTCCTATTCGTGTTTGAGGAAAACTAGAAAATGTTAGCTCCACTTAATGTTCCTCAATTTCAGAAGCAGGTTATTTTGCAGTAGTTACACACATGCTAAATAAAGTACAAGAAAACAGTATAGCTTTGGAAATGCCGCCCCTGTGGCGCAGTGGTCTAAGCGATGGCCTCTGATCATTCGTCCGAAAGGGGTCCGGGTTCGAATCGGGCCCGGTGAGGCATGGATGTTATGTTTGTCTTAAGGCACTGGCTCTCCCCTTCCCTGGAACCAGTGACCCTAAATTAGGGACAGGCGACGACTGCTTATAGTCCATTGAGTTGTTCACGGTGGTCGTTAAACCTCCAATCACAAATATATATATATATATATATTCTATAAAGAAGATACCTAAGCAAAAAAAATACATAAATAATTTTGACTCACACCTAGTACAACATAGAAAAGGTTATGTATCTACCTGTGTGAGTAAAAGGAGAAAAGATAAAAAAATAAAATAAAACAACTGAATGTAGAAGGCACCCTTCGTTTTAAATTCAAAAAATTTTTCCTTAGTCTTCAGTTTTGCTCTTAAGTATATATATATATATATATACTTAAGAGCAAAACTGAAGACTAAGGAAAAACTTTAGAATTTAAAACGAAGGTTGCAAAATAACCTGAAAATCAAAACGCGCAACGCAGCAGTTTTGAAAATTCAGAATTCACATTCTATAAAGAAGATACCTAAGCAAAAAAATACATATATAATTTTGACTCACACCAAGTACAACATAGAAAAGGTTATGTATCTACCTGTGTGAGTAAAAGGAGAAAAGATAAAAAAATAAAATAAAACAACTGAATGTAGAAGGTGTCGAGAATACTGAGCCTTGGCTTTATCAAGGACCAGCAAAAACTCTGCATTTTCTCACTTCCACAAAGACCTAGTTGGAAATGGGTTTCTGCAAGGCCATAGATGCAAGTAACATTCCCACCTAAAATAGTTTAAAAAATATATATAAGTCATGTCCTCCGTAGAGTTGCATGACCTAGCACTAGTTAACAATTTCGCTTGCATCCATTAACCTTCCTGGCCCGACCCATGCTCTTCATCTGTTACTATTAAACAGTGAGAAGAAGATTAAAGAGAACTCAAGCTGTGAGAGTGACATAATAATTAGAAATGATTTTCAGCCATAACGAAATTCCAAGTTCGTTTGAGAGAGAATTTAAACCTGAAAATCAATGCAAAAGAAATCCAAATTTTACATTGCAATTAAAAAAGGAAATGTTAATTTTTAACGAACAGATTTTTGAAAGAAAACTTGTCTAAAACCCCCTACTCTACAACTTATGACAGCACGAAAACGAGAATAAGTTAAAGATAATAATTAACTAAAGAAAACTTTGTGAAAGTTATATACCTTAAACAGTTAGTTGCAATATGTACAAAGTATTTCAGCAGTGCTTTAAGTGCATAATTAATTAGTTATTAAGAACTTAACTACTTTGAAAAAACAGCGCATAGACAGCGCATAGAAAAGGAACAAGCTTAGCCATCTTCTGTTCCTAGGTACCCCAAAAGACGCTCAAAGTTACAAAGAAAAGAAAGAGTTGAAACCCGCAAAAATGTTAACAGACAAACCAATGCCTAAAAGCTGAAAAGCTAAAAAACGACAGAGAAAAAGTACATGAAGTACAAACATTGAACTTATAAAACCTAGAACCCAAAAACAAGGAAGAGAGCTTACCTCTTGTGTGACAAAAACTTTTCTCCTCACAAGAGAAGAACATGGCTGACCTTTTCCGCCACTCCCTAGACGCTGGGGGGCAGTGAGGGTGGGGCTGATGGCCTCCTCATACAGCAAGAAACCAACGCGCAGAGATTTTAACCAGAGAAAAAAATATATAAACTTAAGACTGTTAATCTGTATGATCAGAAAGAGCAGAATTAACTCTCCAGAATACATGAGAAATATTATAAAATACACGAGCAGTTTATTCAATAATCTTTGCATGTATTAAATCACCTTAGTGAGCTTCTATAGATTAATCAGAATCTTATTAATTTTAATGTTGGTTTTACTATTTTTAGTATAGCTATCCTAGTGATGAATAACTAGTTTTCTTTTTTATTTGTTTTTATTTTCTTTTATAAACAGATTTTTAAGCTTTTTTTGTGATTTTGTTTATATTATTAAATTTTTTGTTTTAATAGGACCGTCATATCCATAGCACTAAGGTTCCTTTAGGTAGTTAATAGGCATCCTCTAGCCAACTTCCTTACGGCTTTGATTGGTCAGAATCATATTATTAACTGTGTAGAAAATTAAAGCAGATCTGCCAACCTTACTCTATTATTCAGAATAATTTTTCTTAAAGTTCTTTTGATGAAAGAAGAAGGAATTTCGTTCTCTAGAAAACTTTCTAATAGTATATTAATGTGGTAATTGAAGTCCAAATTGTTGCTGCAAATTCTTGAAATTCTTAGGACCTGAGAAATTAGTACATTCTCAATTACTTTGGTTGAAATGTTATTATTCCAGTGTAGATAATTAATTACTTTGAAAGGAAAATTAACTCTTTTATCAAAGAGGCTAATAGATGGGTTACCTTTGTTGAGCTTAATGCTTAAGTCTAGGAACTCAAGTTCCTGATTACTGTGGTTGGTTTTACATAAGTTAAGAGAGCTAGGATAGATATTATCAAAATCACTCTCTATAACTTCTGAATTATTGATACACAGCAGATCATCAATATATCTAAAAGTGTAAAGGTAGTTATCTGAGCAGGTGGGGTGATTTTTAATGAATTTATATTCCTTAAAGAACAGGAATAGATTAGCGATATTCGTGGACGTTGATGTTCCCATTGGAATACCGTTCACTTGCTTATAGAGAGTATTATTATATAAGATATGGTTATTTTTTATGCAGCAATTGAGATAAGAGTTCCAAGTTCCTACATCAACAAATTGGTTAAGTTTAAATTCTGCATACAGCTCTTTAAAGGTAGTGATTATATCTGATAGAGGCAGATTAGTATATAAGTTTTCAAAATCATAACTATTAATATCTAGGGGACAAACTTTGAGTATAGTAGAAATTACTTCTGCATTATTATTAATTATCCAAAAATCTCTGTACATCAAGTTAGAACAGTTTCTAATGTGTTTCAAAACCTTCTTTAAGACATCTTCAAAAGCAAGATCTATTTTCTTTTTATGACTCCTTACTCCACTAGCTATGAACCTGAACTTCACAGGATCCTTATGAAACTTAACCGTTGCAAAAAGAAATGGAAATTCAGGCTCATATCTTCTAGTTTGTGGAATTTTAAGTTTCTTGAAGAATGCCTTAAACCGATTTTCTAACTGCTTGGTAGAATAACTTACGGGCTCGTATGTTACTCTATTATTGAGTTCCATAGTTAACAATTCAAAATAGAACTTCTTACAGATAATTGCAAAATTATTGCTAGCTTTATCCGTAGTGGTAAAAATAAATTGGTCTTGTAGTTTGGAGAGTGACCTTTTAGCTTCTCCAGAGAAAAAGAGATTTCTGTCGAAACAAAAGTCCAGACCTGCCAACTCACCGGTGAAGCTATTGATTATATTATATTTCCATTCTGCGAAGGCCTCAATAGGCTGATTGTACGTTAAACTGGTTTTTACGATGTACCTATTTACATCTTGAGTGAAGCTCTCAAGAATCCTTTCTTTGGAAATTGTGAAGGAAGGTCTGAATTTAGAGCCATACTCTAATAAATTCCTAAGCTTTTCATTTTCAACAAAACTCAAGTTTCCGGTGATAATATGGTTGTAATTCTTATCATAGTGAACTGTTTCTTTATGTTCATCACAAGAACATGTAGTAATTACAGGAATGTAGCTCGAAGAGTTAAGTTTGTAGTTTTTAACTATTGACCCTAAGGTCTTAACATATTTAAAACTTACAATAGACTGGTGCCTGTGGATGGGAAAAAAAATTGCATTATTGTAGAACAGCTTCCTTACATTGAGATTATCGTAGGCTTTATTTAGGAACCTGATGGTAACAAAATTACTGGAAAATTCTTTAAGAGAAATTTTATCTTTAAGAATATGTTTAAGAATGTCCAGAACCAAAGCAAAAACATGCTTATCAACATGGTCAGCAGTTTCATTCCAGAATTTGAAAAAACTTTTAAGGACAGAGTGCTTCAAGGACTTGAGAATTTTGTAAGTATTTTTAACAAAATTAGTGCCAGTTTTAAAGCTTTCCAGAGTTTTTAGCAAGTTTGCAAAATCAACTTTGCTTGATGTGCGAAATAACCTCTGTCCTCTATTACCTCTAGAGCAGCTCTTATTATTAACAAGAAAGAAGAGTTCACGAATTGAAAATTTATGCTGATTATGCTTATTGTCAGATAGAGTGGAATTAAGGCCATAGGGATAAAGAGACTGATGCTGCAAAATTTCAAGGGATTCAGTTTCTAGCCGAGCATAGAGGTCAGGGATAATATGTAGTACCTCTATTTTCACTTTGTCAAAACCATGAGTATGGAAATGCTCTAATTCAAAGGTAGAGTACTGGTTGGCGTTTGTGGAGGGGTTCACTCCTGAATTAGAGAACTTGTTTACTAGAGACCTGTGACCATTAATCCTAAGATGAAGAGGATTTTTACTTTGGCCAATATAGCTAAGGTTGCAGACAGTACAGGTGAGCTTATAGATGGTATTGTAGGCTTTGCAAAACTTGTTGGAGCAATTATCCTCAACAGAAGAATACAGGTTAGGATCTGCAGATTTACATGTCAAACAACGTTTGTCATTTCATAACTTTAGATTACCTTTGCCAGCGAGTTCATACACTATGGGAAAGGGTGCTAGCCTAACCGAGCGGGAGGACTTAAAATATCTGAGCTGACCTCCAATCCTTTCATCGTCCTTAGAACTCCACTTGGGCCAAAACATACAAATTCTGAGCAAACCAACTAGGAAAAACTTTTTAGAAATAAGCAGTCCAAGAAAAGACCAAACTCGAGTATAAACTACACTCCAAAAAGCTGCATCCAAAACATACTAAAAATAAAAATTAGAAGATGAAAAAAAACCTCAAATACAAAAAAATAGTAATAAAAAAAAATAATAATAAAACATTTCAACTAGAATTTGCGCATGAGCTGCTAAATAATAAATTGAAATTAGTTACTTAAGAGCAAAACTGAAGACTAAGGAAAAAACTTTAGAATTTAAAACGAAGGTTGCAAAATAACCTGAAAATCAAAACGCGCAACGCAGCAGTTTTGAAAATTCAGAATTCACATTCTATAAAGAAGATACCTAAGCAAAAAAAATACATATATAATTTTGACTCACACCAAGTACAACATAGAAAAGGTTATGTATCTACCTGTGTGAGTAAAAGGAGAAAAGATAAAAAAATAAAATAAAACAACTGAATGTAGAAGGTGTCGAGAATACTGAGCCTTGGCTTTATCAAGGACCAGCAAAAACTCTGCATTTTCTCACTTCCACAAAGACCTAGTTGGAAATGGGTTTCTGCAAGGCCATAGATGCAAGTAACATTCCCACCTAAAATAGTTTAAAAAATATATATAAGTCATGTCCTCCGTAGAGTTGCATGACCTAGCACTAGTTAACAATTTCGCTTGCATCCATTAACCTTCCTGGCCCGACCCATGCTCTTCATCTGTTACTATTAAACAGTGAGAAGAAGATTAAAGAGAACTCAAGCTGTGAGAGTGACATAATAATTAGAAATGATTTTCAGCCATAACGAAATTCCAAGTTCGTTTGAGAGAGAATTTAAACCTGAAAATCAATGCAAAAGAAATCCAAATTTTACATTGCAATTAAAAAAGGAAATGTTAATTTTTAACGAACAGATTTTTGAAAGAAAACTTGTCTAAAACCCCCTACTCTACAACTTATGACAGCACGAAAACGAGAATAAGTTAAAGATAATAATTAACTAAAGAAAACTTTGTGAAAGTTATATACCTTAAACAGTTAGTTGCAATATGTACAAAGTATTTCAGCAGTGCTTTAAGTGCATAATTAATTAGTTATTAAGAACTTAACTACTTTGAAAAAACAGCGCATAGACAGCGCATAGAAAAGGAACAAGCTTAGCCATCTTCTGTTCCTAGGTACCCCAAAAGACGCTCAAAGTTACAAAGAAAAGAAAGAGTTGAAACCCGCAAAAATGTTAACAGACAAACCAATGCCTAAAAGCTGAAAAGCTAAAAAACGACAGAGAAAAAGTACATGAAGTACAAACATTGAACTTATAAAACCTAGAACCCAAAAACAAGGAAGAGAGCTTACCTCTTGTGTGACAAAAACTTTTCTCCTCACAAGAGAAGAACATGGCTGACCTTTTCCGCCACTCCCTAGACGCTGGGGGGCAGTGAGGGTGGGGCTGATGGCCTCCTCATACAGCAAGAAACCAACGCGCAGAGATTTTAACCAGAGAAAAAAATATATAAACTTAAGACTGTTAATCTGTATGATCAGAAAGAGCAGAATTAACTCTCCAGAATACATGAGAAATATTATAAAATACACGAGCAGTTTATTCAATAATCTTTGCATGTATTAAATCACCTTAGTGAGCTTCTATAGATTAATCAGAATCTTATTAATTTTAATGTTGGTTTTACTATTTTTAGTATAGCTATCCTAGTGATGAATAACTAGTTTTCTTTTTTATTTGTTTTTATTTTCTTTTATAAACAGATTTTTAAGCTTTTTTGTGATTTTGTTTATATTATTAAATTTTTTGTTTTAATAGGACCGTCATATCCATAGCACTAAGGTTCCTTTAGGTAGTTAATAGGCATCCTCTAGCCAACTTCCTTACGGCTTTGATTGGTCAGAATCATATTATTAACTGTGTAGAAAATTAAAGCAGATCTGCCAACCTTACTCTATTATTCAGAATAATTTTTCTTAAAGTTCTTTTGATGAAAGAAGAAGGAATTTCGTTCTCTAGAAAACTTTCTAATAGTATATTAATGTGGTAATTGAAGTCCAAATTGTTGCTGCAAATTCTTGAAATTCTTAGGACCTGAGAAATTAGTACATTCTCAATTACTTTGGTTGAAATGTTATTATTCCAGTGTAGATAATTAATTACTTTGAAAGGAAAATTAACTCTTTTATCAAAGAGGCTAATAGATGGGTTACCTTTGTTGAGCTTAATGCTTAAGTCTAGGAACTCAAGTTCCTGATTACTGTGGTTGGTTTTACATAAGTTAAGAGAGCTAGGATAGATATTATCAAAATCACTCTCTATAACTTCTGAATTATTGATACACAGCAGATCATCAATATATCTAAAAGTGTAAAGGTAGTTATCTGAGCAGGTGGGGTGATTTTTAATGAATTTATATTCCTTAAAGAACAGGAATAGATTAGCGATATTCGTGGACGTTGATGTTCCCATTGGAATACCGTTCACTTGCTTATAGAGAGTATTATTATATAAGATATGGTTATTTTTTATGCAGCAATTGAGATAAGAGTTCCAAGTTCCTACATCAACAAATTGGTTAAGTTTAAATTCTGCATACAGCTCTTTAAAGGTAGTGATTATATCTGATAGAGGCAGATTAGTATATAAGTTTTCAAAATCATAACTATTAATATCTAGGGGACAAACTTTGAGTATAGTAGAAATTACTTCTGCATTATTATTAATTATCCAAAAATCTCTGTACATCAAGTTAGAACAGTTTCTAATGTGTTTCAAAACCTTCTTTAAGACATCTTCAAAAGCAAGATCTATTTTCTTTTTATGACTCCTTACTCCACTAGCTATGAACCTGAACTTCACAGGATCCTTATGAAACTTAACCGTTGCAAAAAGAAATGGAAATTCAGGCTCATATCTTCTAGTTTGTGGAATTTTAAGTTTCTTGAAGAATGCCTTAAACCGATTTTCTAACTGCTTGGTAGAATAACTTACGGGCTCGTATGTTACTCTATTATTGAGTTCCATAGTTAACAATTCAAAATAGAACTTCTTACAGATAATTGCAAAATTATTGCTAGCTTTATCCGTAGTGGTAAAAATAAATTGGTCTTGTAGTTTGGAGAGTGACCTTTTAGCTTCTCCAGAGAAAAAGAGATTTCTGTCGAAACAAAAGTCCAGACCTGCCAACTCACCGGTGAAGCTATTGATTATATTATATTTCCATTCTGCGAAGGCCTCAATAGGCTGATTGTACGTTAAACTGGTTTTTACGATGTACCTATTTACATCTTGAGTGAAGCTCTCAAGAATCCTTTCTTTGGAAATTGTGAAGGAAGGTCTGAATTTAGAGCCATACTCTAATAAATTCCTAAGCTTTTCATTTTCAACAAAACTCAAGTTTCCGGTGATAATATGGTTGTAATTCCTATCATAGTGAACTGTTTCTTTATGTTCATCACAAGAACATGTAGTAATTACAGGAATGTAGCTCGAAGAGTTAAGTTTGTAGTTTTTAACTATTGACCCTAAGGTCTTAACATATTTAAAACTTACAATAGACTGGTGCCTGTGGATGGGAAAAAAAATTGCATTATTGTAGAACAGCTTCCTTACATTGAGATTATCGTAGGCTTTATTTAGGAACCTGATGGTAACAAAATTACTGGAAAATTCTTTAAGAGAAATTTTATCTTTAAGAATATGTTTAAGAATGTCCAGAACCAAAGCAAAAACATGCTTATCAACATGGTCAGCAGTTTCATTCCAGAATTTGAAAAAACTTTTAAGGACAGAGTGCTTCAAGGACTTGAGAATTTTGTAAGTATTTTTAACAAAATTAGTGCCAGTTTTAAAGCTTTCCAGAGTTTTTAGCAAGTTTGCAAAATCAACTTTGCTTGATGTGCGAAATAACCTCTGTCCTCTATTACCTCTAGAGCAGCTCTTATTATTAACAAGAAAGAAGAGTTCACGAATTGAAAATTTATGCTGATTATGCTTATTGTCAGATAGAGTGGAATTAAGGCCATAGGGATAAAGAGACTGATGCTGCAAAATTTCAAGGGATTCAGTTTCTAGCCGAGCATAGAGGTCAGGGATAATATGTAGTACCTCTATTTTCACTTTGTCAAAACCATGAGTATGGAAATGCTCTAATTCAAAGGTAGAGTACTGGTTGGCGTTTGTGGAGGGGTTCACTCCTGAATTAGAGAACTTGTTTACTAGAGACCTGTGACCATTAATCCTAAGATGAAGAGGATTTTTACTTTGGCCAATATAGCTAAGGTTGCAGACAGTACAGGTGAGCTTATAGATGGTATTGTAGGCTTTGCAAAACTTGTTGGAGCAATTATCCTCAACAGAAGAATACAGGTTAGGATCTGCAGATTTACATGTCAAACAACGTTTGTCATTTCATAACTTTAGATTACCTTTGCCAGCGAGTTCATACACTATGGGAAAGGGTGCTAGCCTAACCGAGCGGGAGGACTTAAATATCTGAGCTGACCTCCAATCCTTTCATCGTCCTTAGAACTCCACTTGGGCCAAAACATACAAATTCTGAGCAAACCAACTAGGAAAAACTTTTAGAAATAAGCAGTCCAAGAAAAGACCAAACTCGAGTATAAACTACACTCCAAAAAGCTGCATCCAAAACATACTAAAAATAAAAATTAGAAGATGAAAAAAAACCTCAAATACAAAAAAATAGTAATAAAAAAAAATAATAATAAAACATTTCAACTAGAATTTGCGCATGAGCTGCTAAATAATAAATTGAAATTAGTTACTTAAGAGCAAAACTGAAGACTAAGGAAAAACTTTAGAATTTAAAACGAAGGTTGCAAAATAACCTGAAAATCAAAACGCGCAACGCAGCAGTTTTGAAAATTCAGAATTCACATTCTATAAAGAAGATACCTAAGCAAAAAAAATACATATATAATTTTGACTCACACCAAGTACAACATAGAAAAGGTTATGTATCTACCTGTGTGAGTAAAAGGAGAAAAGATAAAAAAATAAAATAAAACAACTGAATGTAGAAGGTGTCGAGAATACTGAGCCTTGGCTTTATCAAGGACCAGCAAAAACTCTGCATTTTCTCACTTCCACAAAGACCTAGTTGGAAATGGGTTTCTGCAAGGCCATAGATGCAAGTAACATTCCCACCTAAAATAGTTTAAAAAATATATATAAGTCATGTCCTCCGTAGAGTTGCATGACCTAGCACTAGTTAACAATTTCGCTTGCATCCATTAACCTTCCTGGCCCGACCCATGCTCTTCATCTGTTACTATTAAACAGTGAGAAGAAGATTAAAGAGAACTCAAGCTGTGAGAGTGACATAATAATTAGAAATGATTTTCAGCCATAACGAAATTCCAAGTTCGTTTGAGAGAGAATTTAAACCTGAAAATCAATGCAAAAGAAATCCAAATTTTACATTGCAATTAAAAAAGGAAATGTTAATTTTTAACGAACAGATTTTTGAAAGAAAACTTGAGTCTAAAACCCCCTACTCTACAACTTATGACAGCACGAAAACGAGAATAAGTTAAAGATAATAATTAACTAAAGAAAACTTTGTGAAAGTTATATACCTTAAACAGTTAGTTGCAATATGTACAAAGTATTTCAGCAGTGCTTTAAGTGCATAATTAATTAGTTATTAAGAACTTAACTACTTTGAAAAAACAGCGCATAGACAGCGCATAGAAAAGGAACAAGCTTAGCCATCTTCTGTTCCTAGGTACCCCAAAAGACGCTCAAAGTTACAAAGAAAAGAAAGAGTTGAAACCCGCAAAAATGTTAACAGACAAACCAATGCCTAAAAGCTGAAAAGCTAAAAAACGACAGAGAAAAAGTACATGAAGTACAAACATTGAACTTATAAAACCTAGAACCCAAAAACAAGGAAGAGAGCTTACCTCTTGTGTGACAAAAACTTTTCTCCTCACAAGAGAAGAACATGGCTGACCTTTTCCGCCACTCCCTAGACGCTGGGGGGCAGTGAGGGTGGGGCTGATGGCCTCCTCATACAGCAAGAAACCAACGCGCAGAGATTTTAACCAGAGAAAAAAATATATAAACTTAAGACTGTTAATCTGTATGATCAGAAAGAGCAGAATTAACTCTCCAGAATACATGAGAAATATTATAAAATACACGAGCAGTTTATTCAATAATCTTTGCATGTATTAAATCACCTTAGTGAGCTTCTATAGATTAATCAGAATCTTATTAATTTTAATGTTGGTTTTACTATTTTTAGTATAGCTATCCTAGTGATGAATAACTAGTTTTCTTTTTTATTTGTTTTTATTTTCTTTTATAAACAGATTTTTAAGCTTTTTTTGTGATTTTGTTTATATTATTAAATTTTTTGTTTTAATAGGACCGTCATATCCATAGCACTAAGGTTCCTTTAGGTAGTTAATAGGCATCCTCTAGCCAACTTCCTTACGGCTTTGATTGGTCAGAATCATATTATTAACTGTGTAGAAAATTAAAGCAGATCTGCCAACCTTACTCTATTATTCAGAATAATTTTTCTTAAAGTTCTTTTGATGAAAGAAGAAGGAATTTCGTTCTCTAGAAAATAACCTTTTCTATGTTGTACTTGGTGTGAGTCAAAATTATATATGTATTTTTTTGCTTAGGTATCTTCTTTATAGAATATATATATATATATATATATATATATAGCTTTGAAAAAAAAATGTGGATATTGAAAGTGGCCAGGTACTTCTTAAGGAATCAAAAACAAAAATGCCCGATATACTGACAAGTACTAAATAAAAAAAAAAAAAAATAGTAGTTCTGCGTAGGTATCCAAAATGATAGAATTTTTCTTGCTGACTTGTATGGATGGAATGTTTCAAAATCTAGTAAATTATACATAATGGACTTCTTAATCTTTCCCTTGTTTTGTTGAAGTGCATATAAAAATTTGTGTGCAACTATTGCAAAACAAGATATACAGTTTTAGCTCTGTGTGGACATTTTATATTGTATAACAAACTAAGGTCATAAAATTTTTCCTGGTTATTATGCAACCTTCTGAATTTTTTTTTTTTTTTTTTTGGGGGGGGGGGTAATCTTCTGGTTTTTCATTAAATTTAGTTGGAAGCTATGTGTTCCGTTCCACGGCACCCCAGTGAGCTTCCACAGGGTTTTAATTCGGGGTCCACTGCACGGTTCCGAACTTAAATGAGTGTTCCACGAGCCATGCTTCGGTGGCTGCGGCCTGGTGGAGCGGCGCATTGTCCTCCTGGAACACACCATCGGCCGCTGGATGCGCGAAGACAATGAAAGCGTTTAGATGATCAAGCCAGCACATCCTGGTGGCGTGCAGTGGTTAAACACCTCACCAGACACACTAAGGGACATAATGCGTTCCCATGAGAAAGCTTCCCAAACCATCACATGCCGCCCCGGTGGCGCAGTGGTCTAAGCGATGGCCTCTGATCATTCGTCCGAACGGGGTCCGGGTTCGAATCCCGGTGAGGCATGGATATTGTGTTTGTCTTACGGCACTGGCTCTCTCACTTCCCTGGAACCAGTGACCCTAAATCAGGGACGGGCGACTGCTTATAGCCCACTGAGTTGCTCACGGTGGTCGTTAAACCTCCAATAAAAAAAATGTAATACTGTTAAAAATTGGTACTTAGAAATAAGCAAAATGTACTCGTTTTTGAGTACATTCTGGGCTTATAATCCCCGAGCACTTGTCTCATTTTTTAGTACATACAGAAAATCAGTTGTGAGTATATCTGGTATTTCTAATTTGAAATGTATGTACTCATTTTTAAGTACATACATATGCAAGAGATAGAGAGTACACTAGACGGCGCCACCGTACAAGCGTAAGATTTTGCACATAGAAGGCAAGGACAAATTAGGGAGGGGGCTTAGGAACCCATACCTTTATATAAAACCGGGGTATTTATACCCTGGTACCGTCACTTAACAAGCTCCTCGGATGCACGGCGGCTATTCAACGATTGTTATAAATTCACACTACCGCGGAGAGCATATCGGGCTAGGTTTGAACCTGGGGTCCCTCCATCAGTAGTCCGAATGTCTAACCATTAAGCCATCCGCGGCTCGATCTCAAATTTGGAATACGTGTGCTCCATACATACTAATTTACTCATAGAATCAACTGAAAGTATATTATTTAATGGTACATCTGGGATAACAGACATACTCGTTGTCACATGCTGGGCAAATGGACCGCACAATTTTATGACAAATATAGTGATGAAGCGACAATATATTATTTGTGAGTATAGTTTATGTAAAAATGTACACACAGATACCTTATGCATAATTAAATTACTTGTTATCAGTGACTTTGTTGTACTAATTATTTATGTATGTCACTTTGCACATTTATTAAAAAATTTCTCTTGAAATCTATAATATCTAAAATGATATAATACGAGATTATATTAATTGACGCAGTTATTTGAAAAGTACGTATGGTTACTTATTTTTGAGCATGTCATGTACTCGTTTACGATACGATTTTACTTAAAAAAACCGAGTAGGTTCAGGTTCTCATTTTTAAGTAGATTTTTTTTAACAGTGTATGTGCAATTAATGCAGAGCATTTATTTCTATAAAGAGAACTGAAGAACTTACTTGTGTCTTGCTGGGGCCCCTGTACACTCGTAAGCAGGCCAGGCTATGAAATAATCATACACGGAAACACGTGATTAAACCCCTCGATAGTTACACCACAGCTCTATCAACATAAAGAAGGGAAGAGGCACTCATGTTGTATAGCTGACGAAGAGTTCCAAAATAAGCATACAACTTATGTTCAAGTGGTGTTAAAACCCTCTCACTCTCAAGAGAGTATAGTAAGCTTTTCATGAATCGTATAGGACTGCAGGATCCCTTCTTTAATTACTCGGAGAAGAATTTCTCAGTTGCAGTTATCAACAGGTACTAAAAACAAATTACTGCTCTCTCGCTGAATGCCGTCGAACACCCTTTGACCTTGCAAAATACTTCCTCTGTGGTTATGTCACGTACTAATTTCATCATTTTCATTAGAATTTTGGTCCACAAAAAAGATGACCTACTGCTGTTTTAGCAAACATGTTCATTTCAGTCTCTGGGAATTACTGCAATGCAGCTTTACCATTTTTCCACAATTACAGTACATTTTCCGTTTTAGGGAAACATTCATATTGTACCAAAAATTGAACCATGATGTTCCGGTCATCAATTTTTATAAAAAAATCATATCTGAATACTCACAGCTTTCACAAAACGCCATTTTCCTGTTGACCGAAACACATTCAGTAACAAATAAAACAACAATTTTACCGAAGAAGGCTGATCGTGTTACGACTTCGGCGTTTCTCCTCAATATGTAAATCATCAAACTCTCGTGGAGAACGCTTGTCTTCTGTAAGGAGTCAGCACTCTGCCCGGAAGAATGCAAGTTTAGTTTTAAAACCTAATTTTGTTAAAGTAAAGCATTAATTGGGCATGCAAAACAGATTAAATTTGTGTACAGCCAAGTTTTCTCTGTATTTTTTTTTTTTTTTTTTTTTTTTTTTTTTGCGATTTCTTTCGAGAAATGCATCTTCCAAAAATGTACCTGCTATTGTAAAAAAAATATCATATATTGATATTTTAGCACATTTTTTGAAAAAAAAAAAAAAAAGATGTGCTCAAGTATTAGTACACTGGCGTGCAAAAATTTAAGGACCAGACGGTTTTTCGAATGTAACGTCGTGCAGAAGTGCTCCACATCGATTCAAACCATACCGTAAGATCCCCAAGGTGTAAGAATATGGGACAAGTGAGCAAAACCGTCCAAACAAGGAATCTAAAGGATACAAAGGCACTTTATTGAAAAGGTGCTCAGAGCACAACTGGACATAAGACAGAAACGTCCATGTGACAGGCAGCTGCCAAGAAAAATCCAGTCTTTAGTACGGGATATGATCAGCCCTGACTGCGTTGCAGGATTTACAACGTCTGTCCATTCTGAGGACGAGGTTGTCAAGGAGCTGTTGAGGGATCGCGGCCCATTCCTCTTGTAGCGCCAATCGCAGCTGCGGAATCGTTGCTGGCGGCTGGTGACGTGCTACCAAACATCTTCCGAGTAGGTCTCACACGTGTTTTCGATTGGATTTAGGTTCGGGGACCTTGCGGGCCAATCCATGCGTTGAATATCTTCACTTTCCAACAGCTTTGCGACAGCCACTGTACCATGAGGTGTAGCGTTGTCGTCCATGAAGAGGAACTCAGAACCCACAGCACCTCTAAACAGACGCACGTGAGGCAGAAGAACCTCGGTACAATAGCGGACACCAGTGACTGAACCTCCTTGGAAGATGTGGAGGTCAGTACGGCTACCAAGCATGATACCGCCCCAAACGAGAACTCCGCCACCTCCAAACCGGACCCTTTCGATGATGCTGGAGGTGTGATTGCGTGTTCCCTACTCTCTCCAGATGTGTGTACGTCCATAATCGCTCGTCAGACTAAATCGGCTCTCATCCGTAAAGAGAACTCGACCCCATTGCTAATGTTTCCAGTTCTTGTGTTCCTGGCACCACAGAAACCGCCGTCTATAATGAGCAGGCGTTAATGGCACACACCGTACTGGTCGTCTTGCAAATACACCACCTTAGTGCAGCTTCCTGGCCACGGTAAAACGCGATAACGGACGTCCAGTTGTCTGTTGCATGTGCCTTGCGATTTCTCCCGCTGTCTGACGTCTGTCTCTTCTCGCCTGTAGGACAATATACCGGTCGTCCGCCGCCGTGGTTGCTCGTGGACGACCACTGCTAAACTCTCGGACAGCTGTTCCTGTCGTTTGAAATGCTCCCCAAGCTCGTGAAACGATGCTGTGAGCGATCCCGAAATCCTCGGCCACACTAGTCACACTTCGACCTTCTTCGACCTTCCAATGACGCGACTTTCCAATGACCCCCCCACTTCATGCTGCACATATGCGCATGCCCTACCGTACCGGACCCTAGTTATCTCCTGAGTGGTCTTTCGGTCCGTTCTGCCTGCCCGTTCCGCTGTTATGCTAATTTCTCCTCTTCGTCCTTAATTTTTGCACACCAGTGTATGTCCGTTTCTGAACACCATATCTCTTCCTTGAGCCGTACGATTTGAACTATTTGTTTTGCGGCCTGGTGGCGCAGCGGTCTCTCAGTGCTGGCTTCTGACCATGCGTTCGAGATGGGTCCGCGTTCGAATTCCGGTGAGGCTTGGACTTACGGCATTGGACTCTCTTCCCTAGACCCAGAGTCCCTATATTAGGGACGGGAGGCAGCTTATAGCTGATTGAAATCTACACGGTGGCGATCAACCTCCCCCCCCCCCGAAGAAGGAAAGCCTGCACTATAAGAACGATATTTCTTGCATTTTGGTCTTTTCTCGATGTATAACTATCCCGCTAGGCGGCGTAAACGCACATGTTATATAATTCAAAATATGTTTTATTTAATATAATTGTTCCTAAAAATCCATTTCAGACTCTTTGCCGACCGTGGTACAGTGGTCTAAAGGCTGGCGTCTAATCATTCGTCCGAGATGGGTCTGGGTTCGAATCCTGGTGAGGCACGGATGTTGTGTTTGTCTTATCAGTGGTCCTAAATTAGGGACGGGTGACTGCTTATAGCCCATCGAGTTCCTAACGGTGATCGTTAAACCTCCCAAAACAAATAAATACCCTCCCCCTTTGCCTTTTAAGAGGAAGACCATTTTTCTTACAGTTTCTTCAAGTAATGCATAGGTCCGCAGTTAGGGGGCCTAAATATATATATTTCAGTTCCCTGAATATCTCTTCCAAATGTCCAATTTGAAAATTAGTTTTTGCATCGGGGTTAGGCTTCGTGGTGAAGAATCTTTTGCATATAACTTGAAATTTTCTGTAATGCGCACTTTTTGTTACTATTGGGCGTAAGTGCATATTTCTGTTTCCAATACATTTGTAGTAGGGCCTGCGCTCCTAAAAGCCGATTGCCGCCCCGGTGGCGCAGTGGTCTAAGCGATGGTCTCTGATCATTCGTCCGAACGGGGTCAGGGTTCGAATCCCGATGAGGCATGGATGTTGTGTTTGTCTTACGGCGCTGGCTCTCTCCCTTCCCTGGAACCAGTGGCCTTAAATTGGGGACGGGCGACTGCTTATATCCCATTGAGTTGCTCACGGTGGTCGTTAAACCTCCAATCCAAAAAAAAAAAAAAAAAAAACGGTTGAAAACATTCGTTTTCTGTCATATAGCGCTCACGGGAGGGAAAAGTTTTGCGCATACTGTATTACCTGCTCATAATGAGGCGCACTTTTTCCGCCAGAGATAGATGTATATCGTATTTTTCCCGATACTTCTGATGCTTCTGATAGAGCGATATAAAAAAAAATGTCTGTCCGCATTCCTTATGAGGAATATTTTGCGTATAATTTCCAATATTCCTAACGGCCACTTTGTCACTCGTTGGCATACAGGGTGATTCATAAAGAAGTATGCAGTTTCAACGCACTATAAAACAAGAACAATGTAAGTTATTTTATTTTACCTGTAACAGAATTGTAGGGGAATGTTGCAAGTTTTTTAGAGATAGTCACAGATGTTCTATGTGTGCACTCTTAGTCACACAAGACACATCGAGCCGGTAATCCATTTCCGCCCGATTGCGAGCTAAGATATCTGAATCAAGTGTAGTGATAGTGGCTGTTATAAGCTGTTTCAGCTCCGCTAGATCAACAGGAAGGGGAGGGGTGAATACCTTGTCCTTCAGGTCCCCCCCCACAGGAAAAAGTCCCAAGGTGTTAAGTCAGAACTTCTGGGTGGCCATTGGGTCAGTGGCATGTTGTAGTCCGCGGCTCGTCCAATTCATCGGTGAGGAAGATGTTCATCGACTGACTAGTCACGTGACACGCGCGCTATCGCCTACGTCACTTCCCTCAGTAGCGGGACACAAACTTTATGAGTCCATCTACCTAAAGGTTCGCAGTTGGGGTGCGTGTCTCCAACTGTTACTGTTTTAAGACATCTGGAAACTGTATACTTCTTTATGAATCACCCTGTATATTTCTGTCTGCAACATATTTGACGCCATAGGCGTACATAGGGAGGGACAAGACGGGGTTCTTGCCCTACTCTGGAAATCTACTGCAATTTCAGTTCTTGGGAGGCACTACAAAGACGCCGTAACAGGAATTCTGATTGCTAATTTATATGTTGAACTTCTGGAGGCGTTTGGAAATGCGCAGTAGAAAGTAATAATATTGAAATTTGTCACTGCGTGTTAGAACACAGCATGACTATAGTGTACAGCAGTGTTAAAGGCAAAGAAACGAAAAACATATCATCCTCTATAATGGCCATTTGTTGATGATCAATTAATTGAGAGATCATTCGAGTTTTGTGGTGCATGGGACAAAAGTGGCCAAGAGGCGCAAGGCTTAGAAGAACAATAAAGAAAAAAATTTCATTATCCCAACATGTTGTCGAACTTCATCCAAACGCGACGCTCCCTTAGCGTCGTGGTAATCAGTGCTGAAACGGCCTGAGCCCGAGCCCGAAGTCGAGCCCGGGCCGTACCGGGCTCGGGCTGCATAATACTTACTGGAGTTCGGGCTCAGGCTCTGAGAGAAGGAGATAATTTTCTTCTTTTTTTTTTTTAATATGATTTTGTATGATTTAGTACACGAAACTTTTTTACACTTTCAAACTATTAAATAGAATTTTTTCGGCAACTGGGTCTAACTTAGGTAACCAATACCATAGGCCATGAATTACTGAATTTCTGCAAAGGAAAAGTTTTTTAAGAATTATGGATAGTAAATAGCAAGCTGACGAAATTTTGCTCCTTACCTCAACAGGGCAGCCCTCTGTTAATTCTATTGGGTAACGTACAACGTAAATTGTTGTGCCTCCCGATTTTTCCTGATGCCCGGCCTCCCGAAACATTTCAGGAAGAAATGAATGGTTCCAGAAACTATGGAAATAGATAGACATTCCTTCTCCACTCCGCAGTTGAGAAAGACATCGGCTGATTGCACGGGGAAGAAATAGTGCTGTAAGTCTGGTAAACAAGATTTTTTTTTAATGAGTAAACAGGTTAATCCTAATTTTCGGGCTCGGGTGGGCTCGTGCTCTTAAAATTGAGCCCGAACTCAGCTCTGGTGGTAGACACCGTCACCACCAGGGTAAACGCATAACATGAAGGGGTGCACGAGGTCAGCAGCGAGGATGCACAGGTAGCCATTGGCGTTCAGGGATCCATCCAGTGGTACCAGGGGTCCCAGGTCATGCCAGGGAGACATCCCCCTGAAATGCACACTGCCACCGCCGGCCTGTGCTTGACCGACAAGCGTGTTCGGGTGTTGGTTCTCGTGTGTCTGACACCATATCCACCATTTCCCGTCACTTCTGTGGAGCAGAAACCTCGATTCGTTGGAGAATGCAACCTTTTCCCACTCTTCCACTGTCCAATGATGGTAGTCCCATGTGAACTGCAGGCTATAACGAAGTAAATTTCTCCGTCATTTTTGGTCTACGCCGGGATTCGAACCCGAGTCCGCTTATTCCGGAACAAGTCGCTCTACCAACTGAGCTACGCAGACGTTCATTCTGACTCCTATCTGCCTTTATGTCGTGTGCGTCCTGCTGGCAGATACGTCACATATCCCCCCCGAAAGAGGGCCGGGGGCATGGCCCACGGGTCAGCAGTGACCATGAATCGTTGCAGGTAGCCATCCACTGTAGAACGTGCACTTGAGAACTCCCAGTCAATCTGGTGTGTGGAATGCAACGTCACACACATTTATTTTTCGAAGCGCTGGAGAAGGGATTCTCTGATTTTTCCTATCTCGCGGTGTGGAAATAACATCACACTATTGCGAGATTTTGAACGGTCGGGTCATCCGGATAGTTCGGGCGCCATTATAACGAAGTAAGTTTCTCCGTCATTTTTGGTCTACGCCGGGATTCGAACCCGAGTCCGCTTATTCCGGAACAAGTCGCTCTACCAACTGAGCTACGCAGACGTTCATTCTGACTCCTATCTGCCTTTATGTCGTGTGCGTCCTGCTGGCAGGTACGTCACAAGGTGTCGTTGCCGGTGGACCTGAGTTAAGATGGGCGCCTTGACGCAGCGTCGACTCCGGAGACCCATGCGTAACAGGGCTCTCTCTACTGTTATCGGAGACACGTACCTGGGTGCCCCATCGTTCATTTGCGTGGTCCATTGCTACAGTGTTGCCCGTTGATTGTCATTTATCAGTCGACGAAGGCGACATTCTCCTCTGGCGTCGATGGTTTTTGGAGCTCCGCAGTTATGACGTCGGGAAGTACTCGATGTGCCAGCGGTCAATTCTAGGTACGCTCTTGCTACAGCACTTCGCAAACAGTCCACGAAGTCTGCTGTTTTTGAGATGCTGTCGCCCTTGGCGCGGTAGCCGATGATCATTCTTTTTTGAACGCCCGTCAAATCACTACCTCTGCCCACTGTGCTCACGTAATGCACCATGGCTTATCTGTCTTGGCCATCCGCTTATATTTCCGTGTGGTGGACCTTGTCACGTGCACTCAGTGACGCGCCTGGGTGGGTAAACTGTGATCCTTGAAGTGGCTATATTATTCGTATACGATAGTGAAATCCATTGTGACACATCAGGGGACTTTTAAGGAATAGGAGCAAAATGCATAGACTTGATACCCGTCTATTTTTTTTTTTCCCCAAGGAATAGAGTGGTAGATTTGGATGTCTGACTGGTAGCCTTATCCTGATGGAGTTCTACTATTTGAAGGCTCTGTGGATAAAGGAATGGGATTTCCTCTTTAAATATAGGAGTTAAAAAATTATTTTGGTAATATGTAGAATTGATTTTAACATTCTTTTAAACTTTTCTTAACTTTAATTTCCCATTGTACGAGAAACCAGCAATAATCATGAATCCTTTACTGAAATTTTCTGTGGATTCTTGGAACCAAGTTTGTAAGTCTTTTTCTGCTCTTTTGCAAAATAGTAAATTGACCTGTTTTTGTTATAGGTGTTTAGGTAGATCCATGCTTCATCAATAGTCACAATAAATTTCAATCTGTCTCCGACTAAGTGATTTTCATGAAGAAGTCTACACCGTGTTCTGTGTTCAGCCACGTGCCTAAGTCAGGGAATCGATCTTTTTTTGTTACAGTCGTTTAGGTAGATTCATGCTTCATCAATAGTCAGAATAAATTTCAATCTGTTTCCGGCTAAGTGATTTTCATGAAGTCTACACCGTGTTCTGTGTTCAGCCACGTGCCTAAGTCAGTGAATCGATTTTTTTGTTACAGTCGTTTAGGTAGATTCATGCTTCATCAATACTCAGAATAAATTTCAATCTGTTTCCGGCTAAGTGATTTTCATGAAGTCTACACCGTGTTCTGTGTTCAGCCACGTGCCTAAGTCAGTGAATCGATCTTTTTTTTGTTACAGTCGTTTAGGTAGATTCATGCTTCATCAATAGTCAGAATAAATTTCAATCTGTTTCCGGCTAAGTGATTTTCATGAAGTCTACACCGTGTTCTGTGTTCAGCCACGTGCCTATGTCAGTGAATCGATCTTTTTTTGTTACCGTCGTTTAGGTAGATTCATGCTTCATCAATAGTCAGAATAAATTTCGATCTGTTTCCGGCTAAGTGATTTTCATGAAGTCTACACCGTGTTCTGTGTTCAGCCACGTGCCTAAGTCAGTGAATCGATCTTTTTTGTTACAGTCGTTTAGGTAGATTCATGCTTCATCAATAGTCAGAATAAATTTCAATCTGTTTCCGGCTAAGTGATTTTCATGAAGTCTACACCGTGTTCTGTGTTCAGCCACGTGCCTATGTCAGTGAATCGATCTTTTTTTGTTACCGTCGTTTAGGTAGATTCATGCTTCATCAATAGTCAGAATAAATTTCGATCTGTTTCCGGCTAAGTGATTTTCATGAAGTCTACACCGTGTTCTGTGTTCAGCCACGTGCCTAAGTCAGTGAATCGATCTTTTTTTTGTTACAGTCGTTTAGGTAGATTCATGCTTCATCAATAGTCAGAATAAATTTCAATCTGTTTCCGGCTAAGTGATTTTCATGAAGTCTACACCGTGTTCTGTGTTCAGCCACGTGCCTAAGTCAGTGAATCGATCTTTTTTTGTTACCGTCGTTTAGGTAGATTCATACTTCATCAATAGTCAGAATAAATTTCAATCTGTTTCCGGCTAAGTGATTTTCATGAAGTCTACACCGTGTTCTGTGTTCAACCACGTGCCTAAGTCAGTGAATCGATCTTTTTTTGTTACAGTCGTTTAGGTAGATTCATTCTTCATCAATAGTCACAATAAATTTCCATCTATCTCCGGCTAATTCATTTTCATAAATAAGTCTACATCGTGTTCTGCATTCAGCCACGAGTCTAGGCAAATGACGGTGAACATTATGTTTTTTGTTTTGTTTTCAGATTCAAATCTTTGTTCATTACCTTGTTTACAGTTGATACAGAGATTTTTAACAGTTTAGCGATTGCTTTTCGGGTCGGTGGATTTTCTTTTAAGACTAGAGACCTTGCCTTTGAAAGAGTCATAAAAGTACGCACCTCCTTTGGATATTCGTTTGATGTCCTTTTTTCCTGTTAAAAGCAATTCTGGACGATTTTCCCCTCTATTATTAATAATATTGCTTATTTTACATTTAGAAATGCTAACTCCATGATTTTTACAGCGTTTTTTGATTACAGAATACGAATATTTCTTTTCGTAAAGAGCCAAAACATAATCTTTCATCCACAGCTTGTTTACGTGCGCCATTTTCTTAGCAGACGATATTTAACTGCAACAGATGTTTCTTTTGTGTTCATCTAATACGCTATTGCTAGTTTTAGCTCTTTAATCCTTAATTTCCTGTCATTTTTTATCAAGAACGTTCTAAAAATGTATGAACATCCTCTGTATATTGGAACTTATACGACATACCCAAGCATCGCATGGAACATTGAGTACAGCTTTAAAAAGTCAACACTTTTTTTTTTTTTTTTTCTAAACCGAGGAATTCCCAAACTTAAATATCTTTATTAAAGATAAAGGTATTAATATGAAAATTACGTGTTCGAAATGTGTGTGAGAGATGAAAACCTCCTAAAGGATATTTGGGATAAAGGTGAGTAATCTCAAAATGTAGATCTTTATTAAAGTTCGTTGTTCAAGGTCCTTTCGCTAACCTTCTTCACACCCGATCCGAGAGAGGTGATGATGTTCTTAGGTTAGCAATATTGGGTGGGAGACAAAACCACCGAGCATAAAATTTAGTAATAATTTGTAAAAGGAATTAAGCTGTCTCTACTACAGGTCTGCATTGGCCGGGTCGGGCCTTTTTTACGCTTTCCAACCGTAGGTTGAAGAAGTGCACATGCTCCAGCTTTGTCAGTCTGTCTGTCCGTCAGTCCGCACGATAACTCCCGTAAAAATGGTTCGATTTTGATGAAATTTTAGTATGTGGTAGAGGACAACCTAGGAAGGAACCCTATTGAAAATGGGCGAAATTGGGTCAATGGTCAGGACATAGGAGCTGGATTCTATCCATCGGTCTTATGCATCATAACTTACGTAAAAATGCCTCGATTGCGACAAAACTTTAATATGTTGTTCCGGAGGTATACCGAACCAATTCTGTTTAATATCATCGAAATAGGGTCAAAGGTTAGGGCACAGGAGCGAGATTTATTCTACAGCCATTATCGTTATAACTTGACTAAAAATGCTTCTATTGCGACGAAACTTTAGTATGTTGTTCCGGAAGTATACTGAAACGGTTCTGTCGAATATCATCTAAATGAGGTCAAAGGTCAGGACATAGGAGCGAGATTTATTCCACAGCCATTATCCTCATAACTTGACTAAAAATGCTTATATTGCAACAAAACTTTAGTATGTTGTTCCGGAGGTATACTGAACCGGTTCTGTTGAATATCATCGAAATGGGGTGAAAGGTCAGGGCACAAGAGCGAGATTTATTCCACATCCGTTATCTTCATAACTTGAGTAATGATTTCCGGTATATTGGAAAGCGTATCATAATCAACTCATTGCATGATTTTACAAACTTGTTTAGCGTGTGAGATCAATAATGATTGACGCTGGCTGTTCACCTACTTTTTGTCTTCGTCTAATCAGCTTCGACTTAAATTTTTAAAACGGTTTAGTTATTTTTACTTTTAATGTTTCCAGTATTGCTGTTCTCATTTTACGAGGGAAGGATTAAAAATCTGATTCCGATAAAAGTTCACTTACGTCGTCACAAGGAATGATTCCTGCCAAGACACTGATATCGCGTTGTGCCAGAATTCGGAAACGCGTCAGTACTACGATTGCCGGAAATGGTGTAAGATACATTTTCCTCGTTGAAAGAACCGTCACTTTTGCGTCGAATCAAACGAAGTTGCGTTTCTAAAGGAAGCTACTAAAATCTACAATCAAATATCATGCCAATCGCTTTCGAGTCCTGTGTAGAGAATAGAGGTCTGCCCGGCCCGACCCGTGATGTGACATTTGATATTGTCTTTCTATTGAATTTTATTAAAATCTGAAAATTGAAAAATTAAATAAGATGTTATTAAAAATATTTAGTTGAATGTAAGCCTAAAAATATTAACTACAACTTTGACAATTTTCGAAAAATATAACCTTTAAAAAGAGAGAAAAGGGAAGACGAAGCGCGTTCAGAATCTCCCTTTCTCTGAACTAGTAAGATGTAGCACTGCCGCCCCGGTGGCGCAGTGGTCTAAGGCGCTGGCCTCTGATCATTCGTCGGAAGGGGTCCGAGTTCGAATCCCGGTGAGGCATGGATGTTGTGTTTGCCTTACGGCACTGGCTCTCTCCCTTCCCTGGAACCAGTGACTCTAAATTAGGGACGGGCGACTGCTTATAGCCCATTGAGTTGCTCACGGTGGTCGTTAAACCTCAAAAAAAAAAAAAAAAAAAAAGATGTCGCACTACAGAAGTCAATCCCTATACAGATTAGGGATAGAAAAAAGTCCATGTCGTCTTACTCTCTCATACACACACACACCCTAACCCCACTACAGACATCCTCCGCCCCCACTCTACACAACATACAGTCGATCGGGGTCGAATCTTTTTTGTTGTCAACATGCCCCAAAATCGTTTTACCATCTTAATACCTACAAATTGGTAAAAACACAGTGAGCGCTTCTAGGAAGAGTTAGATAAACAGTTAATAGGAAGAGTTAAACACACCAGGAAATCGGGGAACACAACTTTATTCTCTCTTTACCATTCCGATAAAAAGATTGGGTCGACTTGGTCCGGCCTGGCACATTGCTTTGTTCTCTAAAGTAAAACAAGTCAGTAAAATCATGCAATGCATTGATTATGATGCGCTTTCCAACATACCACAAATCGTTACTCAAGTTATTACTGAAGATATGAGGATAATGGCTGTGGAATAAATCTCGCTCCTGTGCCCTGACCTTTGACCCCATTTAGATTATATTCAACAGAACACGATTCAGTGTACCTCCGGTACAGCATGTTAAAGTTTTGTCGCAATCGAAGCATTTTTGCGTAAGTTAGGACGCATAAGGGAAATCGAATGGATCCCGCTCCTGAGTTCTCACCTTTGACCCCATTTTGCCCATTTTCAATAGGGTTCGTCCCCAGGTAGTCCCCCACCACATCCTAAAATTTCATCGAAATCGAACCATTTTTACACGAGTTATCGTACGGACAGTCGGACAAAGCTGGAGCATATACGCTTCTTCAACCTAGGGTTGGAAAGCGTAAATAAAAAGGGAGTCGACTGTCCAATAAGAATCACGGGCCGCGGGTGGCCCAGTGGGCAACGTTCGTGACTGCCACGGAAAGGACCTCAGGTTCGATCCCAGGCAGGTACAAACGCCGGATCCACTAAATATCCGCCGTGCATCGGATGGGCACGTTAAGCCGTCGGACCCCGGGTACTGCCCCCCCGGTAATAAATAAGGGCGTCTTCCTCCCCCTTTCTACTCCGCTTCTGTGTTACTTTCCTATGGGGCACTCAATCTCATAGCTTCCTATTTCTAACGGTTGTTTAAGACCTGGGGTCAGACACTCTCTTCCTAAAATCCTATACATTTGATCAATAAGAATCACACAATTTTACGAAATCAAAACTAAAGACATCGGTGTCTATTGTTTTCTTCAGAGAAAGAGCTATGAAATCACAACGGCCGTGCCATAAAAACTAAGAGTAAAATTACACAAAATGAAGAAATATAGGTACAGCAAAATTATGTTATTATTTCTCAAAAATATCTATATGCATATTATTTATATCTATATTATATATATAATAAGCAGCATATATAATATGTTGCATACTATATACGTATGGTGCAGAGAAGTGGACCTTAACTAAAAGAGACATACAAAGGCTGCAGACAACTCAAAGCAGCATGGAGAGGTGCATACTTGGTGTAACCAGGAGAGATAAGAAGAGGAACTCGTGGATCCGAAAAATGGCAAGAGTGGAAGACATCATGATCAGAGTTAAATCCCTGAAATGACAATGGGCTGGACATACTGCCAGAAGGACAGATCATCGATGGACAGCCGAAATTTTAGATTGGATTCCAAGGGACAGGAAAAGACCCAGAAGAAGACCACATCGGAGATGGGTGGATGAAATTCGAAAGTATGCAGGGGTGACATGGAGGAGACTGGCACAAGACAGACCGTTGTGGAGGAAACTTGGGGAGACCTTCGTCCAGCAGTGGATTGATAATAAGCAGCATATATAATATGTTGCATACTATATATATATAAAATATATAATATGCAACGGTCCCATCGTTCCGTTCAGTTTTCAAAGCAAGTGGCGAAGGCGTTTTGTCTGAGCCGCTTTATCGATCCCTGTACAGCTTGAATAACGTCAGCATCTCTGTTGAACGTTGCGCCACGGAATTTCTCCTTCATTGTTGGAAACAACCAAAAATCGCACGGGGCGAGGTCAGGACTGTAGTCAGGCTGTGGCATGATTTCAATACTGCATTTTGTAAGAAACTGTTGAACACCAACAGCCACATGTAGGCGGGCGTTATCATGGTGTAGGATCCACTTGCCCACCAATTCCGGTCGCTTAATCGATGTGTGTCAAGACTGAAATGTAATACTCAGCATTGGCAGTAATTTGTGGAGGAACGGCATGCTGGCAGACTACACTTTTATGATCAAAGAAAATTATCATCATCACCTTCCCAGCTGATTTGGTTTAGCGGACTGTTTTCGGAGGAGGCACGCCTGAGTGTTTCCAGACACTCGTTGCGCGCTTCGTGATGGGATCGAAATAGTGGACCCATGTTTCATCGGTAGTTATTACTGCGTTTAGAAAGTTTGGATCCTTTGGAATCATTTGTTTCCACTCATGACACACCTGAACTGTATCTAACAACTGTTCTTTCGTCAGTTGTGAGGTACTTATTTAGATGAATGTGGAATGCCGACGTTTTTGAAATATGAGTTGACGCCGCTATGTCTTCACACGGCATTCGTCGATTTTCTTGCAGGATTAGCCAAACAGTGTTAACAATATGCTCCGTAATAACAGGACCAGGCCTAGGAGCGAGTTCTGACGATAGACGCCATTTTTTGAAATCATGGTGCCATCTAAAAATCGTTGACTCACCCAAACATTTATCTTTGTAAGCTTTTTCATTAAATCAACTGTTTCTGGTGCCGTTTTACTCAAACGATGGTGAAATTTTATCGCACAACGCATTTCACTTCTTAACTCTGAATCACTCACCTATATGGCGAAATGCAGACGTGCCTTAAACAACTACGCAGTAACAAAACCAGAATCGTCTGCCACGGATAATAACTGTTGCCATAGATATTTCCTTAATTCAGTTAGTCGTCTGCGTGGTTAGTTTTCTCCTTCGCACTGTTGCCAACTCAAAAGAAAAAAAAAGTCTCTGTTTTTATGGAACGGCTTTTGTACAATTCAAATCTGCAATAACTCAGTCTCCGGAACAGGCTTGTTTTACTCGATGTAGTCGTTATTCGTATAGCAACAACTGTTAAATATACGTACATACGTCCTGACGTGCCTATACTTCAGAGGCATGGATTTTACACTGTGATTCCGGAGGTGGTCATTATTATTTTGATACGACTGTGTACACTGAAGAGCAATTGATTTAGAGATAGCTGGCGTTATGCAAATGTGGCGCTGTGGGCGGCCCTGTAAATGGAAACGACATGACGTATGCAGCGATCCGACAATATAAGGAGGGATGCGACGGGAATCAGTAAGAGTCGGACGCAGTATGTGTAAGACGAAGGATCTAAGCGCGTTTGATCGTGGGCAAATTGTCGGGGCCCGACGAATGGGTCACTCCATCTCGGAAGTCGTGCAGGCACTGGGATTTTCACGTGCCACTGTGTCACGGGTGCACCGTGAGTACATCGAATCCGGTAAAACCATCCCTGCAAGGGCCAACTGTCGTGGACAACAGCGTGTGGGTGAGCGGGGTCATCGTCGGCTAGCTCGCATTGTAACAGCGGATAGACGGGCCACAGTACAAGACATCACTCTAATTTAACGCTGGTGCACAAAAACGTGTAAGCAGCCACATGCACCATCCAGAACCATCTCCTCGCTATGGGGTAGAGAAGCCATCGTTCCACGAGGGTACCGCTGCTGACCGCACATCACTGGGTGCAAAGATTAGCATGGGCGCTGGAACATCGTCACTGGACCCTAGACATGTGGGAAAATGTTGCCTGGACTGATGAGTCGAGATTCACGTTGGTACATGCGGATGGCAGGATACGAGTACGGTGCAAACCACATGAAGCGATGGATCCTTCTTGCCAGCAGGGTACTCTTCAAGCTGGTGGGGGTGGCATTCTGGGGACTGTTTACGTGGACTTAAATGGGACCCCTGGTACGTGTGACATCGTCCCTCACAGATCAACTTTACCGGGATATCCTGGACGACCATTTGCTCCCGTTTGTGCGTCTTCAACACCCCTCTGGGGACCTCATCCTGCAACAAGACAATGCACCGTGCCATCGCTCCCGAATCGTATCCGAATGGTTGGATGAACACTCCACCGACGTGACCTCGCTTCCTTGGCCAGCTAGGTCACCTGACCTCAATCCCATCGAGCACATCTGGGATGCCTTCGAGAGTTATATGTTCGAGGCTCTGACCCCCTCCATCAAATCTTCGTGAACTGTGGGAGCTTGTTCAGGGGTCGTGGATCCGTATGGCTTCCCAACGCTTCCGGTGTCTTGTCGAGTCCATGCCGAGACGAATCGCCGCCGTCATCAGGGCGAAAGGTGGTGCTACACGTTACTAGACAGGTATCTCTAATTCAATTGCTCTTCAGTGTATGTGACGTAACAACCTCAGAGGTGAGGTGCATTTCAAAACGGTAGGTTGCAGTGATAAGCCTTCGTCGGTGTAGTTCAAGCGGTAGAATATCC
Source organism: Macrothele yani (assembly GCA_039090855.1). Classification (NCBI taxonomy): domain Eukaryota; kingdom Metazoa; phylum Arthropoda; class Arachnida; order Araneae; family Macrothelidae; genus Macrothele; species Macrothele yani. The sequence goes on from CM077028.1 coordinate 37,383,870, forward strand.
GTCTCTGGAGAAAGAAAACATGTTTTCGAATCCCATCACTGGCAAACTTTGAACTCTTACGCTGACGTAAAACTACCACTTGAAAGCACCGCAGCGTTTGAAAGAGAACAAACTATAAACTATGTATAAATACTTGCTGATCATTGTTTGAAATATGTATTAAGGTAAATTCCCCCAAATACATGTTTCGTTCATAAAACTGATCAAACTTAATTCGCCTCGGTGTTAAAGTTTGATCGGTTTTGTGAACGAAGAGAGACAGCAAATAGTGCTCTTGGAGGAGGGCTTAAGCCTCTATCGACGAGCATGGGTAAATCCAGGAGAGCATCCCCCCATCCCCCCGGGCCCCTTGGTAAAGGGGGCAGTTCAAGGGTAAACACTTGTTTTTATATCAATTTAAAGAATTAAAAAAAAAGATAAACTGCTAGTAGGCACATATTTATTAGTATCATAATAATTTTCTTTATGCCAAACAAAAAATTATCTCGGCAACACTCCACAAATTTGCGCCGCCCCGGTGGCGCAGTGGTCTAAGCGCTGGCTTATGACCACTCGTCCGTAAAGGGTCCGGGTTCGAATCCCTGTGAGGCGTGGATGTTGTATTTGTCTTACGGTACCGGCTCTCTCCCTTCCCTGGAGCCAGTGGTCCCAAATTAGGGACGGGCGACTGCTTTATAGTCCATTGAGTTGCTCACGGTGGTCGTTAAACCTTCAATCAAAATAAAAAAAAAAATTGCTTGATTGAAAACAATGTGCATTAAATGCTCCGGTGGAAATTATGAATACTGTTCCTTGTGGTTCATGAATAATAATTTCGATACGTTGATAACACAGAAAAGTAGGAATTAGGTAGCTTTATTAAGGACGATTCGGACAATGACGTCACGAAGCGGCCTCCGGAAGAGCGGGTTGAGGATAACTTCAAATTAATACCAAACACCACTATTAACAGTATACACTCAGTAGACAAAATATCAGCTCTTGCAGACTTTCTTCCTGTTTACACCGATGGATCTAAGACGGCTGGTGTTGTGGGATCCACAGCCGCCTGCATTGACGAAGTTTCTGTTGTACGCATGCGGGCAACAGAAACGGTGTTCTCGGCGAAGATGCATGCTGTGTATCTTGCACTTGTTCAAGATACGAGCTCTCATCAGCGTGCTATTATGTACACTGATTCTTTGAGTGTTGTGCAATCTATGTCACCTTTGGATTATACTGGTCATCCACTTGTTTTTACCGTACGAAGGCTGCTTCGTTCTTTGCTCGAGGCTGGTGTCCTGGGCATGTTGGGATCCCAGGGAACGAATCTGCTGCTTCTGCTAGATCTGCTTCCTCTTTGGTTTCACCGGGATTTACGCTTTCTTATTCATGATCATATCAAGCGAACGTGGCAGGATCTGTGGGGTCAACAGGTGCAGAAAAAACTGCACCGTATTAAACCTATCATTGGAGTCTGGAAATCATCGTGTCCCCGGAACCGTAAGAAAAATGCTGTTCTAGAACGTCTTCGCATTGGACATTGTCTTTTCACTCATCGCTATTTGCTGTGTGGCAACACTGCCCCGATGTGTGAGACGTGCGATTACCTTCACTCATGTTTTATGCAGTTGTTTTCGTTATCATCGTTTTCAGTATTTTCATTCTTACTTGCTGGACGACGGTGCAGCTGTACGCTTCAGAAGCTGTTAAGTGACCACTTCGACACTTTCGCAGTTTTTTCTGTTTTTGAAACAAATTGATTTTTTTAAACGCATCTAGCTTTAAAAAGTTAAAATCTACTAACTAACTAGCTTTTGCACTTTTTCATCATTCACTTTTTTAACTTTTACCAAGTCAGCCTGCTCTTAACCATCACACCTCTCTTTTAAAAATATTTCTCTGATGGTTCTGTGTCTGGCGCTCTTTGGCCAAACCTGGCCCTTGCGCCATTTTTTTATTGCAGGTTTCACGACCGCCGTGAGCAACTCAATGGGCTATAAGCAGTCGCCCGTCCCTAATATAGGTCCACTGGTTCCAGGGAAGGGAGAGAGCCATTGCCGTAAGACAAACACAACATCCATGCCTCACCGGGATTCGAACCCGTACCCCTTTTGGACGAATGATCAGAGGCCAGCGCTTAGACCACTGGGCCACCGGGGCGGCCCGTTGCTCCATTAAGATCAATTAACTAACTAACTAGACAAAATATTAGAGATAGGGGTGATGGGTAGTTGACATGGGCATCCTCCGCGCAGAGCGGAACAGACCCAAGCCGAACGCAGCGACAAATAGACGGACAACAGGGCTTCCCAAAAGTGTATTGCAATCGAAGAAGTCGACCCGGTGGCGCAGTGGTCTAAGCGATGACTTCTGATCATTCGTACAGGAGGGGTCCGGGTTCGAATCCCGGTGAGGCATGGGTGTTGTGTTTGTCTTGCGGCACTGGCTCCCTCCCTTCCTTGGAACCAGTTACTCTAAATTAGGGATGGGCGACCGCTTATAATCGATTGAGTTGTTCACGGTGGTCGTTAAACATCCAATCAAAAATCAATCGACGAACATGGGCAAACGTGGTAATCCGAGCAACTTTGATGGTGGACGCATTGTCGACGCAAGACAGATAGATAGTTCTTTTGCCCAAATGACAAGAATCCTAGTGTTCCCGAGGGCAACCCTATCTAGGGTGTACCGCGAGTATACCGACGACCGACGTAATAGCGTCCAGAGAGAATGCGGTAGCCGACCACACGCCGTTGATGACCGGGGTAGACGCAGACTATTCATTCGTACAGATTGACCGTTTGGCAACGGCGGTCAAATCACACCCAGGTAAAATGTCTGAGGTCCAAGTAGCATCAGCGAATGAACGGTAAGACGCACGCTGCATATTATGGACTAAAGGAGCCGACGCCCCACTCTTGTGCCACTGCTGACTGCTCCTCATCAAGCATTACAGCTCGCATGGTGACGGAACATCAAAACTGGACCGCTACACACAACTCCGTCATGTGGTCAGAGGAATTCCGTTTTCAGTAAATAAATAAGTACATCACTGTTTCCACGTTCCAGGAACACATAGCAACCGAAAAATTGTTTTCAGCCGCCGCCGTGGAATCGAACCACGGATCTCTCGATATCTAGGCGAGCGCGTTAAGCTTTACACCACGGTGGCCAACAATCCACGATGCTATGTGTTTTTTTTAAGTCAGCTTCTGAGATCATGAATCCGTAAGATGGGCCCAACTACTGAGACGTCTTTATCTGGTGGGCATTAACGGCACTGGCTATATATACTATAGCGGTTAAATCCAAAGGGCGAGATCCAAGGTGAAACTCCTCCAAATACGTGGCGTCAGTAAATAAATAAGTAGATCGCTCTTTCCACGTTCCAGAAACACATAGCAACCGAAAAATTGTTTTCAGCCACCGCCGTGGAATCGATTTCTCGATATCTAGCCGAGCGCGTTAAGCTTTACACCACGGTGGCCAACAATCCACGGTGCTATGTGTATTTTTAAGTCAGCTTCTGACACCACAAAATCCGTAAGATAGGCCCAGCTACTGAGACGTCTCCATCTGGTGGGCATTAAAAATAGACATAGCACCGTGGATTGTTGGCCACCGTGGTGTAAAGCTAAACGCGCTCGGATAGATATCGAGAGATCCGTGGTTCGATTCCACGGCGGCGGCTGAAAACAATTTTTCGGTTGCTATGTGTTTCTGGAACGTGGAAAGAGCGATATACTTATTTTTTTACTGACGCCACGTATTTGGAGGATTTTCACTCCGTTTTCAGTTGTACCGAGCTGACGGAAGGTGTGGGTGTGGAGCTGATAGCATGAGGAAATGGCCCCGTCGTTTCAGGTGGGCCCTGTTGAAGGCGGTGCTGGCTCTGTGATGGTTTGGGGAGCCTTCTCATGGGACACATTAGGTCCTTTAATGTGTCTGGAGAGATCATTAACCGCTACGCGCTACCAAGCATGTGCTGGTTGAGGTCCTACACGCTTTCATGGCCTTCGTGCCTCCTACTGCAGATGGTGAGTTTCAGTAGGACAATGCACCGCCCCAACGGAACGCAGCCACCCAGGCATGGCTCGAGGAACATTCATTTGAGTTTTGAACCATCCAGTGGCTCCCCTAAGTTCCCGTATTTAAACCCTGTGGAAGCTCTCTGGGATACCATGGAGCAGAATATCAGATCCACTGATCCTGGACCGATGTCTCGGGCGGAGTTGTGGACAATGGTGCAAAAGGAATGGCTGGCATTACCTCAGGAAACCCTCCGACATCTGGGGAAGTCCGTCCCTTGAGGTGTGACCGCCGAGGCACAGACAACGTAACAGCGTGTTCGTCCTCTTGTGGAGAATAACCAATACGTTATTAGGTAGGTATCTCTACTGCTTTGTCCATTGAGTGTACAATTATCTTATACACTGCTGGCCACCCAAAATGCAACACCAAGAAGGAAGCATCCGATTGGCCTGAAATTCGCAGCATGCGTCGCCCGCGAGAGGACATGCAAACGATTAGCATTGCAGGGCATATGCAAATCATGTGCGCCCGGCACGCCACCCAGAAGCACTATAAAGAAGGGTGCACAGAAGGCAGGGTACAAGTAGTGGAAGTGTGTTGTGCTGCCGGACCTGTGCGTGGGAAGCTTCCTGATGCCTCTTCGCAGAATACGGCAGTCATTCCAGCACGTTTCGGAGTTCGACAGAGGACGAATAGTGGCTTATCGCGACAGCGGATTATCGTACCGAAACATCGGCGCCGGTGTGGGACGACATCCAGCCACAGTGAGGCGAGTATGGATTCGGTGGGTGCAAGAGGGACGGACGGACTGACGTGGGTGATTGCCGTAGCCACGGCACACCACCGTACTAGAGGACTGGCATGTTGTGCGGCGGGCATTGACGGCTCGCACCGCCACATCACAAACGTTAGCGCAGGAATTAGGGTGTGTTGCGCGACAACCTGTGTCAGCACGTACCGTTCGACGTCGTCTGAAGGAGCGGGGACTTGTCACACGGCGCGCATTGCTCCGATTACCATTGACGTTACACCACCGGCGAGTGCGGCGGCAGTGGGCCGTTGAACGCTGCACCTGGACTACGGAATGGCACGACATTGTCTTCTCCGACGAATCCCGCTTCTTCCTGCAACACCACGATGGTCGGATCCGCGTGTGGTGGTACCGCGGTGAGAGACTATATGACGCCTGCATTATGCATCGCCATACAGGTCCGTCGCCTGGCGTTATGGTTTGGGGCGCAATTGAATATGACGCACGCACCCCTCTGGTACGCATCGCCGGTACACTCAACAGCCACCGCGACATCTGCGACGTTTTGGAGCCTGTAGTCCTCCCTTACCTGCAGGACCTTCCAGCGGCCACGTTTCAACAGGACAACGCGCCCGCACGTGGCACGGCATCGTGCAACAATTCTTCACAGCCAACCAGGTGTTACTGCTGCCGTGGCCCACCTGTTCTCCCGATATGTCGCCCATCGAACACGTCTGGTCGTTGATCGACACCCGAGTGGCCCGGCAAGCACCAATCGCGGCTACGCCTGATGAGCTGTGGCAACGTGTGGAAGCCGCCTGGACCGACATACCTCAAGCCCACATTCAAAGCCTTTTTGTTCGATGCCGCGGCGTGTAGCGGCCGTTATTGCCAGCCATGGGGGCCACACGAACTATTGATGTCTGCGTGTTCCGCAAGTCGCACGGGCCTGTAAGCTCAATCGTTTCATCTTTGTATCTGTTGTTATGTGTCCAGTAAAGCTGGCTATGCTATCTCCTGTCCTTCTTGGAACATACTAAAGTTTTGTCGCAATAGAAGCATTTATAGTCAAGTTATAAGTGTAATGGCTGTGGAATAAATCTCGGGCCTGTGCCCTGAACTTTGACCCCATTTCGATGATATTCAACAGAACTCGTTCAGTATACCTCCGGAACAACATGATGAAGTTTTATCGCAGTCGAAGCATATTTACGTAAGTTATGACGCATAAGGGCAATGGGATGGATCCCGCTCCTATGTCCTGACCCTTGACCCCATTTCGTCCATTTTCAAAAGGGTTCGTCCCCAGTTGTCCCCTACCCCATACTAAAATTTCATCGAAATCGAACCATTTTCACACGAGTTATCCTGCGGACAGACAGACGGACGGACAAAGCTGGAGCATATACGCTTCTTCAACCTACAGTTGGAAAGCGTAAAAATAAAAGAAGTGTCTAAATATCGAGCCTAAAATTCGCCGTGTCCCGATGTAAACAAAGAAAAGTTCCTTTGCTATACCGACTGCGTGAAGTTCACTTGATACTGACATTGCAACACATCTAATTACCTTTTCAATACCATGGCAATGGCGAGTAGATGGTATTGGAATTACCATTTCAATACCATCTATTGGCAATGACGAGTAATAGGTAGTGTTTGCTGACAACTGACGACTGACAATAGAAATACATAAAATCCAATATTCATTGACATTGATAAAAAAATACTTTCAGATATCGGGGTTTAACGATCACCGTGAGCAACTCAATGAGCGATAAGCAGTAGCCCGTCCCTATTTTAGGACCACTGGTTCCAGGGAAGGGAGAGAACCAGTGCTGTAGGACAAATACAACATTCATGCCTCCTCGGGATTCGAGACCAGACCCATCTCGGACGAATGTACAGGAGCCATCGCTTAGACCACTGCGCCACCGGGGGACCCAAGCCGTGATTTAAGATATCTTGGCCGCACTGGTTGCTCAGTGGTCTAAGCGCTGGCTCATGACGATTAGCACCAGATGAGTCAGGGTTAGAATACAAGTGAGGTATGGATATTGTGTTTGTCTTACTGCACATGCTCTCTCTCTTCCCCCTGGAACCAGTGGCCCTAAGATAGGGGCGGGCGACTGCTTATAGCCCAGTGAGTTGCTCACGGTCGTCGTCGTTCAATAATAAAAAAAAAATACAGATAGCCTCAGATCTGATTGAGCCGTCAGTGTGGATCGTAGGATTGCGACTTGCAGATAGGAGAGTTGAAATGAGCCAGTCGAGTATGGTTTCAAAGCGTTTATTTAATTTGTTATAGCCAACACAGGTCTATGATAGGAAAAGTAGCTTACATAATTTTTACAAATAATGCTTGAATGCATTGCGAACACAAAGCAGATCCATAAACGAAATACCCAACGTAGTGCTCTGTCTTCTTGGGCTTCGTACATTCCTCATCACTTGCTCTTGCCTCTCGTTTTGATTTTCTCCATTTTTGCTTGCGTTCATTCTGCGAATTCCACGACATTGTCTGAAACTTGAATAGATCTCGTCGAGAGCTTTAAAACGATACCACGCACAGTTGTTTCAAGCTCACGGTTTAAGCTCTATAAACCGCGATATTGTCAAAAGTGTTCATCAATTCACAAAAAAAAAAAAAAAACATTTTTTAAAATGTTCAGTTCAAACCACTGCGAAATAGTCCTTCGTATATTTGAATAGATCTCGTCGAGAGCTTTAAAACGATACCACGCATAGTCGTTTTAAGCTCACGGTTTAAACTCTATAAACCGCGATATTGTCAAAAGTGTTCACCAATTCACAAGAAAACATTTTTTAAAATGTTCAGTTCAAACCACTGCGAAATTTTCTTCGTATATTTGAATAGATCTCGTCGAGAGCTTTAAAACGATACCACGCACAGTCGTTTTAAGCTCACGGTTTAAACTCTATAAACCGCGATATTGTCAAAAGTGTTCACCAATTCACAAGAAAACATTTTTTAAAATGTTCAGTTCAAACCACTGCGAAATGTTCTTCATATATTTGAATATATCTCGTCGAGAGCTTTAAAACGTTACACGTGCATTCGTTTTAAACTCACGGTTTAAACTCTACAAACCGCGATATTGTAAAAAGTGTTCACCGGTTCACAAGAATTTTTTGTTTTTTTAAATGTTCAGTTCAAACCACTGCGAAATGTTCTTCGCATATTTGAATAGATCTCGTCGAGAGCTTTAAAACCATACCACGCACTGTGGTGTTGCGCTCACATGCTGAGATAGACTGAGTCAAACGCGGAGGCACACCCAGAAATATTACATCATCTCCCACGAGGGGAGCGTCGCGCGCGGGATTTATTGCGCAGTACGCGAATTGGACTCCATGCTGTTTCGTATATGCTAACACGATTGCTGTGCGGCACGTATTTTTAACGCTAAAATGATTTCAATTGGGACTTAATTTTATCACAGGCAGTCGGCCGTAAGTCGGCCCATACTATCCGCGGAGTTGGACGTAGTCCAACGTCTGAACAAAAAAAAAAAAAAAAAAAAAAAGAGGAAAGAAAGTAAAAAGAAATGGAAAGCTGGAAAGCGACTGACAGCATTGGATGTATATAGGTAGAAGTTTATCTTTCATGAAGAGAATTTGGTCTGTCAGTGACTAACACGCCCGGTACTAACGCTTAGCTACCATGACTGTCAAAAATGAAAGTTTCATTTTAACACGCAAATGAGACGAATGTCGATGAAAAATGGAGTATAGTTCAGTGGCATCGCGTGCTTATTTCTCTTGGGTGTGCTTGTAGGACAAAAAGTTTTACACAACTTGCACTACGAAATTCGCTGATTAATTTGAGCATGCATTTTAATCGACGAATGAAAGTTGCTAAAAATGAATAACGCATCAGCGGTCTTCTTTATTATCCCAATGCGATTAATTGTGGAATAATTATTCAATCCATAAATATGAATAGCATTGTTTTTATTTTCCGTTGTTTTTGTTTAACAGAAAAACAGAAGCAATCAAAAGCGGACTGACGCAGATGATGTAAGCCGAAAGGAACTGATGAAATTCAACCAAGGAGTCACTACATGAATAACTACTGAAGCCAGGTTAATAATCATTCTTCATCTGCTTATTTAAACCTTTGCAACATTGAGCTGAACTCAGCACAACGCTCTGCCGTCAGCAAAGGATCAAAATATGCATACCCCTTTACCAACAACAAATTTATTCTTCATGAAATAAATACAGAATTACACCATGTAATACAACTTTTGAAGATGACAATCCGTGTTTTGGTGTTCATGTAACAAACAAGGATGGTAAGTCAGATAAAATCCGAAAACTTGAAAATTTCATCGTCCTGGAGCGGGACTCGTGTCTCCCAGATAGCGCCCGGGTGTACTAGCCGCTACACCACCTAGAACGACCAAGTCTCAAGTTTCCGGTTAATTTAAATATAATATATTATTTTGAATGTTTCTCCGGGCAATCACGGGATAGGATTCTTAACCTCCGCAAATTCGCTAAACATGAATGCCGGTTGCTTCGACTAATGAATCCTGTGATGGTTATATTCAAATTAATCGAAAACTTTTTTTTTTTAATTTTGATTGGAGGTTTAACGACCACCGTGAGCAACTCAATGGGCTATAAGCAGTCGTCCTTCCCTAATTTAGGGTCACTGGTTCCAGGGAAGAGAGAGAGCCAGTGCCGTAAGACAAACACAACATACATGCCTGACCGGTATTCGAACCCGGACCCCTTACGGACGAATGATCAAAGGCCAGCGCCTTAGACCACTGCGCCAGCGGGGCGGCAATCGGAAACTTGGGACTTGGTCGTTCTGAGTGGTGTAGTGGCTAGCATACACGGGCGCTATCTGGGAGACGCGGGTTCGAGTCCCGCTCCCGGACGATGAAAGTTTTCGGATATTCTCTGACTTAACAGCCTTGTCACATTTACACCCAAAATCGGATTGTCATCTTCAAAATTTGTATTACATGGCGTAATCCCGTATTTATTTCATGATTTATCTGCTTCTCCGGGCAATCACGGGATAGGATTCTTAACCTCCAGATTCGCTAAACATAAGTGCCGGTTGCTTCGACTAGCGAAAATTGTGATGGCTATATTAAAATTAATCGGAAACTTGAGACTTGGTCGTTCCGGGTGGTGTAGTGGTTAGCATACACGGGTGCTATCTGGGAGACGCGAGTCCCGCTCCAGGAAGATGAAATTTTCAAGTTTTCGGATATTATCTGACTTACTATCCTTGTCACATTTACACCAAAAATCGGATTGTCATCTTCAAAACTTTATTCTTGTTCCACACAAAGAATATTGTGAACTCTCTGCCATGTCATGTGCGTGAGGACTCCCGATACAAAGTAGCAGAAGCCATTAAATCAACTAGTTCCATCATTAAACGTTGTGGTGTCACGCGTGATTTGCTGGAAGAGCAAAAACAACTTCGGTCTCTTAGAAAGAATCCTGCAGTTTCTATCATTAAAGCAGATAAAGCTTCTCAAATCATAATATTTAACAGCTCCGACTATCATTGCAAGATGTATCAAGCAATACAAAAAATCTCTCACTCCATTTGTTTTCGAGATCCGACCGCGGCTACTGTTTCAGCTCTTAGTAAACTTAAAGCGCATGACTCTCTTTCCTGCATTTCTAAGAAGGCACATTCCCCACCTTGCCCTAAGAGTTCCTTAACTTTTGGGGAAATTAAAACTTCACAAAGAAGGAAATGCTCTTAGACCTATTGTATCTGCTTACGCAAGTCAAACTAGGCCTTTAGAACGAGTATTAGCCTCATTCCTCTCCTATCTTACTGTCAACTCTAATTACTCGGTACCACGCTCCGTCCGAACTTTAACACATATCCTCCAACCTGAAAATACCACATTCACTATGGTTTCACTTGACGTGATTTCTTTGTATCCCAATGTATCTATCACTGCTGTTCATGACCTTATTGTTCTAAAACTACAAGCTTTGGGCGCTTGCCCCAATTCAGAAAGTCAAGCTACACTCTGTGCACTGCGCTTAGTGTCTAACAGAACATATTTTCACTTCTGTGGTACAATCCACCGTCAGCTGGAGGGAGCCCCTATGGGCAGGACTGACGAGAGGGGAGGGAAGGCGGTGCTGTGTCACCAGGGCCCGGGCCCCTAAGGGTGCCCAAAGCCCGTTCCTAAAGTAATTTTTTTCTAATTATTATTTTATGGTGTCCTAATATTTTTCAAGCTATACCGTCCCCAGGGTTGGGAAGTTACGCGTAAAAAAATATTTTCTACGTGATGTAAAATCCGCGTAAAAATTGGTAATTTATGTTATAAATGTAAAAAAATGTAATAAATTCAAAACTTGCTTTAAATACAATAAAAAAAAACACGAAATGTTACAATGTTACTCGAGTTCCTAGGATAACTGCAACACGTGCGTGGGTTACCTGCGGCAAATCAAACGAACTCTCCATATTACGTTTTTCATTTCTTCTTTCCTTTCCAACGACACGCCGACACGACACATTGGGTTCTCTGTGTTGCTTTGCTACTCGCCGACACAGATCATTGTGTATGATATACAACGTTATTGCTAGTCATCAAAGGCTGCAGATAATTTTCATCATGTGGATTTTGTCACTTTGTGTTTCTGATCAGAAGCCGGCATCTTTTGTCTTTTTATTTTATGCTCAACTCATTATTTTCGCATTGCGGCCATTTTTATAAATGAATATAGTGTCTTTGTGCGTAATTCCGACTTCGTTTATTTTCCTTTATTCTGATGACCGATGAAGTCGTCCTGTTCACAGCGGCAACTTAAAAGAGAAAACATAAAATTTAATGTTTACTTATGAGAACTTTTTGTGGATACTTTCCCAGAGGCTGCATCTTTAGACGTATATTACACTCTAAAAATGAAAGGTGAAAAATTTGATGATTATGAAAAAGTACTAAGAAAAATAAGAATAGCTGTCGGTAGATGGCGTTCAGGAGTTTTCTGAGAAAACTCTTTTCTCGAAAAGGGAGGGCTTAAGGATTTGTTTACGGAGGGGAGAATATGAAAAATTATCCATCGCAAAAAAATGATTGAAGAGTTGCAACCGGTCGGGTTGTCGGGAATTAGTGGAATGGTTGGTGGGGGTAGGTGAGGAAACGGAAATATGGATTATGTGGTAAGTGGAGGAGCCGAGGTGAGGAGGCCCGGAGATTTTATTGCACTGGATCCCGAGCTCGCTCTCTACTGCCCTGCATATGGGGGTCCGCACTATCAGCAGTACTCGCCGAAATCCTTATGCAGGATTTGGAGAATGAAGTATTGTGAACCTTCCATATTAAACATGTATTGTATGTGCATTACGTTGACGACATTCTGTTGTTTTGGCCCTCCACTTGTGAAGAGCTGCATAATTTTACATCTTCTTTCATCTAAATATCCTTCTATAAATTTCACTATGGAATTTGAATCTAACTTCACCATCCCATTTCATGATATTTTATTGCAACGTGACCCTCCTAAATCATGGAATAATTACCCCTGTGTACCGAAAACCCTCACCTGTAATTTCCATGATACCGTCTATATCAGCTTACCCTCTGAGTCAAAAACTGTGTTCGACCCATTTCATGTTGAGACGTGCTTTGCTTTATCATATTCATCAACAACTGATTTGCGCGACAAGGAGATTGCAAGAATCAAGGACTTTGCTGCTACATTTGGTTATTCTCAGTCACTTGTAAACAGTATTTTTTTCAAAAATGGCTTGAAAAAACTCGCATTACCTTAATTAGAGATTCTAGATCAAACAAATTTGTTGGATCCTTACCCAATATCCCAACCATAACTAATATTCTTAAAAACATCTGTAAACCCCATGGTATAAATTTTGGAGTCAGGACTTATAAACATTTGGAACAATTGTGAGGAAAGACAGGGACTTGATCCAGTCTCAGGATCGACATGGTTTTTGTGCAGTCCCATTCAAAGCTATGGACCACCAGACCTGGAAGGTCGGCTATATGTGGGATCGACCACCCGTAATTTGAAGACTCGTTTATCGGAGCACAAATATACGTAATATTAAAACCAGATCTACTTCTACGGCCGTATCGCGTCTTGTTCGTGAAGGTGCATATCAACCTCAATGGGATGAGACAACTACACAGCTGGCCACCTAAAATGCAACAACAAGAAGAAAGCATTCGATTGGCCTGAAATTCGCAGAATGCGTCGCCCGCGAGAGTACATGAAAACGATTAGCATTGCAGGGCATATGCAAATCATGTGCTCCCGGCACGATACCAAGAAGCGCTATAAGAAGGGTACACAGAAGACGGGGTGTAAGTAGTGGAAGTGTGTTGTGCTGCCGGACCTGTGCGTGGGAAGCTTCCTGATGCCTCGTCGCAGAATACGGCAGCCATTCCAGCACGTTTCGGAGTTCGACAGAGGACGAATAATGGCTTATCGCGATAGCGGTTCATCGTACCGAGACATCGGCGCCCGTGTGGGACGACATCCAGCCACAGTGAGGCGAGTATGGGATCAGTGGCTGCAGGAGGGACGGGCGGACGGACCGACGTGAGTGATTGCCGCAGCCGCGGCACACCACCTAACGAGAGGACCGGCATGTTGTGCGGCGGGCATTGACGGCTCGCACCGCCACATCGCGAATGTTAGCGCAGGAATTAAGGTGTGTTGCGCAACAACCTGTTTCAGCCCGTACCTTTCCCCGTCGTCTGCAGGTGCGGGGACTTGTCGCACGGCGCCCATTGCTCCGATTACCATTGGCGTTACACCAGCGGCGAGTGAGGCGGCAGTGGGCCGTTGAACGCCACACCTGGACTACGGAATGGCACGACATTGTCTTCTCCGACGAATCCCGCTTCTGCCTGCAACACCACGATGGTCGGATCCGCGTGTGGCGGCACCGCGGCAAGAGACTGTATGACGCCCGCACCCCTCTGGTACGCATCGCCGGTACACTCAACAGCCACCGCTACATCTCCGACGTTTTGGAGCCTGTAGTCCTCCCTTACCATAGCAGGACCTGCCAGCGGCCATGTTTCAACAGGACAATGCGCGCCCGCACGTGGCATGCGTCGTGCAACAATTCTTCAGGGCCTACCAGGTGTCACAGCTGCCGTGGCCCGCCTGTTCTCCCGATATGTCGCCCATCGAACACGTCTGGTCGCTGATCGGCAACCGAGTGGCCCGGCAAGCACCTCCCGCGGCTACGCCTGATGAACTGTGGCAACGTGTGGAAGCAGCCTGGACCGACATACCTCAAGCCCACATCCAAAGCCTCTTTCGTTTGATGCCGCGGCGTGTAGCGGCCGTTATTGTCAGCCGTGGGGGTCACACGAACTATTGATGTCTGCGTGTTCCGCAAGTCGCACGGGCCTGTAAGCTCAATTGTTTCATCTTTGTATCTGTTGTTGTGTCCAGTAAATCTGGCTTTGCTATCTCGTGTCCTTCTTGGTGTTGCATTTTGGGTGGCCAGCGGTGTATATTAACCACTCCTGTGTCACGAAATTTAACACTATTAACAGAAAGTTTGCAAATCTTTGATCACCGACCAATATGCTGTAATGATGACCTTCCTTGCATTATTCCAAACCCCTGGAAGCAGCTCTTCAGAAAGGCTCATGAATAATTGACTTTTAAGACTATTGTTTACCTTTGTGTTTAGTTACCTCATTATAATATCATCACCTATATGCGCATGTCTATACTACGCACGCACTAGAGGTCTGCACGGCCCTTATTTGGTGAACCCAGCCTGGCCGAAGCCCGTGCATTTAAGGCCCGACCAGGCCTGTGATATGCCAAATTTTGTTTTTCTATTGTACTTAATTAAATTGTGATTATTAAATAATGAGATGAGATATTGTTGGAAATATTTAGTTGAATGTAAGCTATAACGAAGTAAATTTCTCCGTCATTTTTTTGTCCACGCGGGGATCGAACCCGGGTCCCCTCATTCCGGAATAAGTCGCTCTACCAATTGAGCTACGCGGACGTTCGTTATCACTGCTATCTGCCTTTATGTCGTGTGCGTCCTGCTGGGCAGGTATGTCACATCCCCCTTCCCCGAAAGGGGGCCGGGGGCATGGCCCACGGGTCAGCCGTGACCATGAATAGTCGCAGGCAGCCATCCGTTGTAGAACGTACTTGAGAACTCCCAGTCAATCTAGTGTGTGGAATGCAACGTCACACACATATATTTTTCGAAGCGCTGGAGAAGGGATTCTCTGATTTTTCCTATCTCGTGGTGTGGAAAGAACATTACACCGTAGCGAGATCTTGAACGGCCGGGTCATCCGGGAAGTTCGGGCGCCATTATAACGAAGTAAATTTCTCCGTCATTTTTTTGTCCACGCCGGGGCTCGAACCCGGGTTCCCTCATTCCGGATTAAGTCGCTCTACCAATTGAGCTACGCGGACTTTCGCGATTGCTGCTATCTGCCTTCATGTCGTGTGCGTCCTGCTGGGCAGGCACGTCGCAAAGCCTAAAAGTATTAACTAAACTTTGGCAATTATCGAAGAACATAACCTTTAAAAAGAGAAAAAAGAAGATTAAGATCGTTCAGAATCTCACTTTCTCTGAACTAGTAAGTGATAAAACTACAAAAGTCAAGTGCTATACAGATTAGAGATAGGAGAAAAAATCGATGTCGTCCCACTCTCTCATAAAAACACACACATACTTTTTTTACTTGTTCTCCACTCCACACAGCACATAAACTTGCTCTGGGTCGAATTTTTTGTTGTCAACAAGCCCCAAAGTGTTTTTACCATCTTAATACCTACAGATGGCAAAAACACAGAGTATCTTTCCTGGTCTCTGTGATTACACACTGGGCTATGTCGTGGAAGTAACGCCAGCAAAACAACTAAACAGAGCAGGAAATCGGGAAGCACGACTTCTTTCTTTACCATTGCGATACAAAAATTGGTCGACTTGGCTCGGCCCGGCCCGATGCTTTGTTTTGTAAAGTAAATAAAGCCCGACCCGGCCCGTGCAGACCTCTAGCATGCACACGTCATATCCATACCCAAGTATATTTAACCACACCATTCACATGCTACTAATCACATCTGAGAAAAGGTCTTACGTGTTTTAATCTGATTTTAACTAAAGTTTTTTATTAAATATTTTATCCTTTTTTTTTTTTTTTTTTTTTTTTTTTTGAGGTTTAACGACCACCGTGAGCAACTCAATGGGCTATAAGCAGTCGCCCGTCCCTAATTTAGGGTCACTGGTTCCAGGGAAGGGAGAGAGCCAGTGCCGTAAGACAAACACAACACCCATGCCTGACGGGATTCGAACCCGGACCCCTTACGGACGAATGATCAGAGGCCAACGCCTTAGACCACTGCGCCACCGGGGCGGCTATTTTATCCTTCAAGATCGTGCTAAGACGGCAGTTGGCATTTAATTTTAACACCGGTAAAAAATATAGTATAAAAGTGAAGACTAATATACTGTAGGAGTTTGAGGAGTAACTGGAGGGTGTTAAATGTCGGAGTTTACAAAAAAATGAAAAAATTAAAATTACAAGATTTAATCCTCCAACCGGTTCACGAAATCTGATTCGGCCGCAATGAAAACGCATGAGATTCGTTGACGCTACGTCAAAAACGGCGAGCATTTCAGGAGCGAAAGCGCCAAATTCTGTCGACGGGAAAACCGGTTGTTCACCGTGAAACTACGGCGCGTTTCTACGGTCGACTTCACTGTACGACTCTGAATTGGTGCGTTGGTAATCCGAATCACAGGCGCCGACTACAAATTATTGGGGCGGGGGAGGGGACAGGGCGTGAAGAGATCAGACGTTGGAGGGGAGGGGGCGTGAAGAGATCAGACGTGGGAGGGGAGGGGGCGTGAAGAGATCAGACGTGGGAGGGCACGTCTCTTCCGTTATGAGGAGGAAAATGAAAAAGGAGGTGGGGAAAAAACATAAACACTACGAGATTAGACGCATATTTTAAAACCCAATTGTAATTGCTCATCAGTAAATGAACAAGGAACCAGAAATATTCTTTTGCTGAATATTAACATTTTTAAAAATAGAATTTAACCTAGATTTTATAAAAAATATCCAGAGATTTTATTTCTAAATGTTTATAAAAAATAAGCAATTAGCGGAGTTACTCAAATGAAGAACAATAAGTTTAAAAAAATAAAATAGATAAACAAAGGCGCTAGAGATTATACCTTCCTGCACTCTTATTTACGCTTTCCAACCGTAGGTTGAAGAAGCGTATATGCTCCAGCTTTATCCGTCTGTCTGTCTGTCTGTCCGCACGTTAACTCGCGTAAAAATGGTTCGATTTCGATGAAATTTTAGCGAAATGGTCAGGACATAGGAGCGGGATCCATTCCATCGCCCTTATGTGTCATAACTTACGTAAAAATACTTCGATTGCGACAAAATTTTATCTTGTTGTTCCAGAGGTATACTGAACCTGTTCTGTTGAATATAATCGAGATGGGGTCAAAGGTCAGGGCACAGGAGCGAGATTTATTCCACAGCGATTATCTTCATAACTTGACTAAAAATGCTTCTATTGCGACAAAACTTTATTATGTTGTTTCGGAGGCATACTAAACCAATCCTGTTTAATATAATCGAAATGGGATCAAAAGTCAAGGCACAGGAGCGAGATTTATTCCACAGCCATTATCCTCATAACTTCAGTAATGACTTCTGGTATGTTGGAAAGCGTATCATAATTGATGCATTGCATGATTTTACTAACTTGTTTATTTTATTTTTGATAATTGTTTCTAATGTTCACCACATATCAAAAGAACATGTGAAACACAGTACAGGGCTGGCAGTCCAGTTTCTTATCAAATGAGCGACGCTAATAAATATGGGAAAAAAAAGTTTACTTATTTCGTTATTAATTTTTTTAAATAAATCGCTTTGGCTTCATAAGGTGAAGAATCTTGGTCCACCTTATAAGGCCAAAGTGATTGTTTAATTAAGCAGGACGAAACAAATATTGGGTGAGCACTACCTCTCCACTAAAATTATTGGAAGGGCAAGATTCGCCGTTACCCCCCCTCCCGCGCGCCCCCTCCTGGTCGGCGCCTATGGTACCAATTTGTATATTGTAATCAGAACTTACTGAATATATATATATAAGATGTTTCTATCAGTTAAGGGTCCTCCATACCTCGTGAAAAATCGCTCAAAACACACATTTGCAGAACGAAATTATATATATAAAAAATCAATTTAGAAATCCGGGGTTTTTTTTTTCTCACGTAGAATAAACATTGAGCCATCTTTCTGCATTTCTCTATTAGCGTTACTTTGCGGAGTAATATTTTAATTATTATCCCAAAATAATGGAAAGATTGGCAATTATTTTTAAAAAGTTCTAATTTTGATATCTACTAGGTTAAAAAGCAGAAAAATAGTTCTATATTTCCTCTCGAAATATAAAAATTTCGGAACACACGCGAGTTATAATATATTGATTTTTCCATCTGCATGATCCTATATTTGTTTCAATTTCGCATTGAAACAATACGGGGTATGGAGGACTCTTAACATCAGTAAAAGATTAAAATTAAAAATGAGTACATTTAACACGCTTTTGAAGAAGTATAACATATTATTTTTTTAATAGTATAAATAGTTCTGAAATATGATATATATAAGTTTTAACCTCATTCTAAATTCTGCAGAACAAACATTTTTCAAATCTATTGAGATCGAGAAATGAAACTTTAAAATTAAGAAAACTATGAAAGAACACAAGTATCCTACCGTGGCCGAGTGGTATGAGGCGATGGCGACTACTCAATCGTCCTAGATGGTTCCCGGTTTGAATTCCGGCGAGGCATAGATGATGAATGATGAGCTTGCCGTACCGTGCTGGCATTTTCTTCTCAGGAACAAGTAGCACGAAATGTGGGACGGATGACCGAGTTTGCTCATGGTGGTCTTCAAACCCGGAAAAAAAAAATAAAATAAAAAAAATGGCCCGTAATATACACTGCTGGCCACCCAAAATGCAACACCAAGAAGGACACGAGATAGCAAAGCCAGATTTACTGGACACATAACAACAGATACAAAGATGAAACGATTGAGCTTACAGGCCCGTGCGTCTTGTGGAACACGCAGACATCAATAATTCGTGTGGCCTCCACAGCTGGCAATAACGGCCGCTACACGCCGCGGCATCGAACGAAAGAGGCTTTGGATGTGGGCTTGGGGTATGTCGGTCCAGGCTGCTTCCACACGTTGCCACAGTTCATCAGGCGTAGCCGCGGGTGGTGCTGGCCGGGCAACTCGGTTGCCGATGAGCGACCAGACATGTTCAATGGTCGACATATCGGGAGAACAGGCTGGCCGTGAAGAATTGTTGCACGATGCGTGGCACGTGCGGGCGCGCATTGTCCTGTTAAAACGTGCTTGCTGGCAGGTCCTGCAAGTAAGGGAGAACTACAGGCTCCAAAACGTCGGAGATGGTGCGCTGGCTGTTGAGTTTACCGGCGATGCGTACCAGAGGGGTGCGTGTGTCATATCCAATTGCGCCCCAAACCATAACGCCCGCCGACGGACCGGTATGGCAATACATAATGCAGGTGTCATAAAGTCTCTCGCCGCGGTGCCGCCACACGCGGATCCGACCATCCTGGTGTTGCAGGCAGAAGCGGGATTCGTCGGAGAAGACAATGTCGTGCCATTCTGTAGTCCAGGTGCGGCGTTCAACGGCCCACTGCCGCCGCACTCGTCGGTGATGTTAGGTTAATGGTAATCGGAGCAATGGGCGCCGTGCGACAAGTCCCCGTCCTGCAGACGACGTCGAACGGTACGTGCTGACACAGGTTGTTGCGCAACACACCCGAATTCCCGCGCTAACGTTCGTGTTGTGGCGGTGCGAGCCGTAAATGCCCACCGCACAACATGCCGGTCGTCTCGTTCGTGGGTGTGCCGCGGCTGTGGCAATCGCTCACGTCGGTCCGTCCGTCCCTCCTGCACCCGCCGAATCCATACTCACCTCACTGTGGCTGGATGTCGTCCCACACCGGCGCCGATGTTTCGGTACGATAATCCGCTGTCGCGATAAGCCACTATTCGTCCTCTGTCGAACTCCGAAACATGCTGGAATGACTGCCGTATTCTGCGAAGAGGCATCAGGAAGCTTCCCACGCACAGGTCCGGCAGCACAACACACTTCCACTACTTATACCCTGCCTTCTGTGCACCCTTCTTTATAGTGCTTCTGGGTGTCGTGCCGGGCCCACGTGATTTGCATATGCCCTGCAATGCTAATCGTTTGCATGTCCTCTCGCGGGCGACGCATGCTGCGAATTTCAGGCCAATCGGATGCTTCCTTCTTGGTGTTGCATTTTGTGTGGCCAGCAGTGTATTAAAAAAATTTGCTCACAAGCATGAGGTCAAGGAAAAACGAGCATTGCTTCAAAAGTTCACTACTAGATAACAGTCAATCACATTTTTATTTATTTAAAAAAAAATAGTGTATAAAAAGCCACTGGAATTTTTTTTTGTTTATTTTTTTTTTTTTTTTTTTTTGTCGAACACGATCTCAGATTCACAAAAGTCGATGCCTACGAACCGAATCGCACATATTTCTTCAAGAAAAACTCGTCCAAGACAAATTTCAGCATTCGTTCAATGCAGAATTTAGTATATTAATTTTTAACGTGCTACCAAATACGCATTCCAACAACGCAGTTAGTTCTCAGATCAAATCATACACTTAACAAGAAAGATGACACCGAATTTTCGGGTGTAATAAGCACGTCTTTTGAATCCGTTCTGACGCAAATTAAATTTATCAAAGTTATTCAAAGTCAATGGAACCGGTATGGAAAACAATAGTATCTGACGGAAGACAGAAGTTTTTCAATCGGGTTTTTAATCTCTCAGATAATGCTGTAAACGGAATTGTGAGCTTACGCCCTCTGGTTGCAGACTTGTACGTTAAGAAAAACATGAATTTATACGAGAAACATTTCGCACCGGAAACGCTCTCCAACACAGAAAGAATTTTTCAAATCGGACTCTTAGAAACAAAGATATCGATAAAAATAAGATGAGACCTTATGTCCGCTGGTGGGAAAACCATGCATTATTTTAGGAAGAAAGTATTTTCAAAGCGTTTCCATATGAGCGGTATCAGTCCAAGAAAAAAAAAAAATTAATCGAGTTTTCAGGAGCCCAGATTTTGCTACAAATACATCAGAAGCAGAAATTAACACTTATGCCCCTTGGTGGCCAAACCATTCTTTACCAAACATTGGAAATTATATGAAAAATATTTTCCACCAGGTGTTGTATGCGATACAAGAAGAATTTTTCAAATTGGAGTTTCAGATGCAGAAATAACGCAGAAAAAGCAATTTACCTTTGTGCCCCCTAGCGGAAAGCCTATGATTTACTTGAAAATTTTGAATTTTTAGGAAAAACATTTCGCATCGGAAACACTATCCAAAAAGAAGGAATTTTTCAAATGGGACTCCTAGAAGTAGAGATATTGACAAAAATAAGATATACATCTACGCCCCTGGCGTAGAAACCATGCATTATTTCAAGAAGAAAATGTTCCTAAAAGGTTTGTCAACATGAGTAGTATCGGTCAACAAAAGACTTTTTTTCAATCGAGATTTTAGATACTCATATTTTGCTGCACATACACCAGAAGCGGAAATTAAGACTTACGCCCCCTGGTGGCCAAACTAATTTTTACAAAAATTAGAAAATTATGTGTAAAGGATTTTCCATCAGGAGCTGTATCCGGTGCAGAAAGAATTTTTCAAATCGGAGATTTAGAAGCTGAGATATAGGGGGAACCCAATTTACCTCTACGCCCCCTAGCGGAAAGTCTATGAATTACTTGAAAATTTTGAAATTATATGAAAAACATGTCACACTGAAAACACTATCCAACAAAGAAGGAATTTTTCAAATCGGACTCCTAGAAGTAGATATTGACAAAAATAAGATATACATCTACGCCCCCTGGCGGAGAAACTATGGAATATTTTAAGAAGAAAATATTCCGAAAAAGTTTATGGATGTAAGTAGCATCAGTCCACGAAAGAATTTTTTCAATCGATATTTTAGAAGCTGAGATTTTATGGCAAATACATCAGAAGCAAAAATTAACACTTACGCCCCTGGTTGCCAAAGTATTCTTTACCAAAAATTTAAAATTATATGCAAAAGATTTTCCATCAGGAGATGTATCCCCCGAAGAAAAAAGTTTTCAAATCGGAGTTTTAGAAGAAGAGTTATCTGGAAAAAATGTAATTTACTTTTACGCCCTCTAGCGGAACATCTATGCGTAATTTGAAAAAGTAACTATACCTAAAATACTCTTCGACATAAATGGAATCGAAAGATAAAATAATTTTTTCAATCGGATGTTTAGAAGCAAATATGTGGAATAAAACGTATTTTTGAATTTGACATCATCTGCATTTACGCATTCTTGAGGCGAAATTGTACATCGTAAAAAAAAAAAAAAAAAAACGAAATAAAGGATCACCCTTCGCATATTTCAAGCTTCCCAATGAAAAAAGATTTTTTTAATCGGACTAATAGTTGCAGAGATACCGGGTCTACAGACGGACGGACAAACTGATAACATAAGCACGATCTTTTTTTTTTCAAAAAGACGTGCTAAAAAAATTCTGTTTTCTGAAATAAATGCAATACTAAGTAATTATAATAAAATTATTTCAGCATTTTATATCCACAATTCTGAAATTACTTTAAGCCATATATTTTACTCAGAATTCATAATCTATAAAATTTTCATTACTTTTGCTTTTGTTAATTGAGGGAACACTTATTACCAAAATGGCTTCCCAGTTTAAACAGACAAATTTACATAAGCTTTAGGTACTTTATAATGGTTAGTTATATTTTCTGGAAATAACTGGCATTTTTCTTATTGAAGGTTTAACGATCAATGTGAGCAACTCAATGGACTATAAACATTCGCCCGTCCCTAACGTAGGCCACTGGTTCCAAGGAAGGGACAGAGCCAGTGCCGTACGGCAAACAACATACGTGCCTCACCGGGATTCGAACCCCTACCCTTATCGGACGAACGGTCACAAGACATCGCTTACACTGCGTTACCGTTGGCGTAACTATGGCATATCCAAATATTACATTTGCATTATATTTATGGATTGTAGTGAAAGCGGATGTGTCAATAACCCACTTTCATAATTTAATATATTCATCACGCACAGAACCTGTGATAAATTTTTAAAAAACAAACGAAAACTTTTGAAAATGTAGTTAACTCCTCCTCTGGAAACTGTGGTCAGAAATGTTATTTTGCCCAGGGATAACTGAACGGTGCTTTTTCCATGTGGAGGCAATGAATATTTGGCTAATCTATAAAACACAACGCTACACATACAGTGGTTGGCTTATTGCTTTGTTTCTCGTCGTCGAAGTGGTCCTCGCCTGCGCTGCTGAGTGACGTCACGGGATGCACATCACCATTTTTTTTTATTATTCGAGGTTTAACGACCACCGTGAGCAACTCAATGGGCTATAAGCAGTCGCCCGTCCCTAATTTAGGGTCACTGGTTCCAGGGAAGGGAGAGAGCCAGTGCCGTAAGACAAAACACAACATCCATGCCTCACCGGGATTCGAACCCGCACCCCTTTCGGACGAATGATCAGCGGCCATCGCCTTAGGCCACCGGGGCGGCGCACATAACCTTGCGAGTGCCCGATGAAATGCTCTTAGTGGATGCTGTTAACCCACGTTTGTGCCGTCCCGGTGGCGCAGTGGTCTAAGCAATGGCCTCTGGTCATTCGTCCGAAAGGGGTCCGGGTTCGAATCCCGGTGAGGCATGGATGTTGTGTTTGTCTTACGGCACTGGCTCTCTCCCTTCCCTGGAACCAGTGACCCTAAATTAGGGACGGGCGACTGCTTATAACCCATTGAGTTGCTCACGGTGGTCGTTAAACCTCTAATCAAAAAAAAAAAAAGTTGATGTGCATCCCGTGACGTCACTCAGCGGCGCAGGCGAGGACCACTTAGACGAATTAGGAATGGGTGACTGCTTATAGCACAAGGAGTTACTCATGGTGGTCGTTAAAACTCCAAATCAAAAATAAAAGACTATACGGTGATCGTCTGCTTGTTTTACCAATGAAAAAGATATTGAAACAGTCGGCTATGCCAATTTTCCAAAGTCGAACTTCGAAAATGTTAATAAGGATAACTATCTAATAAAGGGAGAAGAGTTATTTTTTTTTTTTTTGATTGGCGGTTTAACGACCACCGTGAGCAACTTAATGGGCTATAAGCAGTCGCCCGTCCCTAATTTAGGGTCACTGGTTCCAGGGAAGGGAGAGAGCCAGTGCCGTAAGACAAACACAACATCAATGCCTCACCGGGATTCGAACCCGGACCCAAGACGGACGAATGATCAGAGGCCAGCGCCTTAGACCACTGCGCCACCGGGGCGGCGGAGAGGAGTTAAGGAACATACGGAAGAACCTAAAAAAAATCAGTTTCCTTACGTTAATGACGAAGCAATTAATTTGTTTAGCAGAATGCGCCGTGAAGAGATCAGACGTAGGGGGAGTCAGCCTGCGATTAAAAAAAATATATATCAAGGGAGATTTTATTTCCAAACGTTTATTATTATTATTTTTTTATTGGAGGTTTAACGACCACCGTGAGCAACTCAATGGGCTATAAGCAGTCGCCCGTCCCTAATTTAGGGTCACTGGTTCCAGGAAAGGGAAAGAGCCAGTGCCGTAAGACAAACACAACATCCATGCCTTGCCGGGATTCGAACCCGCACCCCTTCCGGACGAATGGTCAGAGGCCATCGCTTAGACCACTGCGCCACCGGGGAGGCTCAAACGTTTATAAAATCAGGCATGGATGTTGTGTTTGTCTAACGGCACTGGTTCTTTCCCTTCCCTGGAACGGTGTCGTGCGCGAAGCAACCCTGTTATATTTCTTTTGTTTTTATTGGTTTAACGACCACCGTGAGCAACTCAATGGGCTATAAGCAGTCGCCCGTCCCTAATTTAGGGTCACTGGTTCCAGGGAAGGGAGAGAACCAGTGCCGTAAGACAAACAACATCCATGCCTCACGGGATTCGAACCCGGACCCCTTTCGGACGAATGATCAGAGGCCATCGCTTAGACCACTGCGGCCCTGTTATATTTCACCGTGGACGAAGCGACCCTGCTAATCGTAGTCACTTAAATCTTTGTAGAAAAACAGACCGATATTTTTCTCTTTAACTGCGTCGTTGGTTACTTGTAAATCTGCCATCTTACTTTGTAACATAGCTTAATGCTTTTTTAGAAATAGTGCGTTGTTGGTTACTTGTAAATCATACATCTTACCTTGAAACATAGTTTAATGCTATTTTTAGAAATAAGTTTTTAATATCATTTTTCTTATATATATATATATATATATATATATATATATGTATATATACAAATCGTAGTCAAATTAAAAGTTTTTAATATCATTTTACTTATATAAAGCGTAGTCAAATTATTTTCATGCAATTAATTAATTACTTACATCTTCTGAATTTTATAGCTTTGGTCCTTAGTCTAACTTTGTAACATAGTTTAATGCTTTCAAGCATTTTTTAAGGTCTTTAGAATTTCCAAATTCCGCCATGTTGCGAATGCGTTAGTCTACTTTTTCTTCCTTTTTGGACCAAGTTCTAATTCTTTTAATTGTTTTGATTCTTCCTTTAGGCATTTAATAAGTTCATATATGTTTCGCTGTTTTTTTCGTAGCACGCTATTTAATTTTGAGTTCCATCCTTCGACGGCGTTGTTGGTTCTATGGCGCTGTCCATTCCACATTTTAATTAGAACATTAGGATTTTCCATCCACTGGTTAACAAAATATTCAAGAAATAAATCTAACCTTTCATTCTGTGAAACGTCCTCCATAATGAGCAGCCATGAGTCTTCAACATTTTCTGCAGGTAGGTGGGCCAAAGCACCACACATTTTGCATATGCTTCTTATTTCTTCGTTGGTTTTAAACAGTTGTGTGTCCAGATCTTGAATATTTCGCCACAGACTTTGAAGTGAAAAGTGCAACCGGAGACAGTTGCATCAGTGAATACTTCTTTAGTTGCTTTTATAAGCTCTGCTTCGAAGTCTGTCTTTATCAACTTTGGAACCCAATGTGGACAGTCTTTAATTCCTTAAACAATGAGCGGCATGTTCCTTCTCGTTTATCTGGTAGTAAACAGAACAGTGCTGAATATATTTGATCTTGAAGTGCAATGCTCCCTAAATCAGCATGAACACTTAGAAGTTGATAGAACTGTTTCGGGCAGCTTTTGAAAGTCCCATCCAAGAAATAGTCACTCTTTAATACATCTTGGTAGCCCTCGCCGGCAAACACTAGAATTCTTTTGCCAACATCATTTACAAAATCTAAGCGAAGAAATGTTTCTTTATTCGGTAAGAGGAGGTCTCTTGGGAACTCCATTTCTGAACTGTCTTTAGAATTTTGTGTTGTTTCCAATGTGTTTCTTCTTTCTTTGCATAATATACTTTTTACGTTTTCGTATGATGGGGTTGCAGCTACTAAATCGTACACTTCATCATAAACTTTGGAAATTTCCTCTTTAAAAATTTTATTTACAGGAACAGAAACCTCTTCGGTTACTCTTTTACTAGATTTCCATTACTTTTTTCACTTCTGCTTCATTCGGAACACAAACATGACCTGTTTTGCTTATTATATTATTTTGAAAATCCGTTTTAACAATTCCTTTACAATTTTCTTTTTCAAGCACAGCCATCTGGTAGTTAATTTACTTTTCTTCTGAAGGCGATATTGGTAGCCACCAAATACTAAACAAGGCTTGCCATTTCTTGTAGAAAGTAACTCCATAACGAAGAACAAGCTTTTCAAAACGTATCTCACAATACCGAATGCCAAAATCGAATGTACTGGTAGGCTCACACACAAGCATTTCTATTGGCTGGAACGCTGATTTCTTTGCAGAGTGACCTTGGGATTAGCAAGGTCGCTTCCCTGGAACTAGTAAACCTAAATTAGGGACGGGCGACTCTTGCAGCCCATTGAGTTGCTCACTGTGGTAGTTAAACCTTCAATCAATAAACAAAAAAAGAACGAAGCGGCCAAATAATAGCGCTAGAGATTACAAGTTTCTGTATTTTTATTTGATAATTGTTAACATTTACCACCCATCACGATAACATGTCAAACGAGTTATGCTGAACATGGGGAAAAAGGTTTTATTTCTTTAGAAAAACGCTTTGGTCTCATATTAAGAGGCCAAAGCGATTAACTAAATAGGACGACAAATACTAGGTGGGCACTGCTCCCCCAGGGAAATTTTTGGAGCAAGATTCACGTTGGCCCTATAGTCAGAGCCTATGGAGCGCGTATACATTTACGAGAGTTCGTTACCTACACCAAATTACGCAGCTTGTTTTACAACGAAAAATGCAGCAAAGAAAAAAAAAATGTTACAATGGACCAAATTGAAAAACTTCAGTTTTCACGAATAAAAATTTACATCAGCTATAAACAACGTTTCGCGTTGCTAAGCAAAAAAAGTTTTGAATTAATTTTTTTGTTTGCCATTTATTATCGAACTTTATTCTTACTCCCAATTAATTCGTATGCCCATTTTGCCTAGAAAAGAAAATATCCGAAAAATTTCACAAAAATCATAGCAGCCGAGGTTTTA
This sequence comes from Macrothele yani, assembly GCA_039090855.1. Lineage (NCBI taxonomy): Eukaryota > Metazoa > Arthropoda > Arachnida > Araneae > Macrothelidae > Macrothele > Macrothele yani. The sequence continues at coordinate 37,411,383 of CM077028.1, forward strand.
TTGGCAAACACTGAAATGTTCGCCAGTTTAATGGAAACTACGTTCAAAGAAAAGGAGGGGGTGAAACTTCTACTCGGCATCACAGTAGTTGTCTTCATCACTAGAGTTACGCGATTCGTAACACTCAGCGAAGCATCATAGCTATGCCACCAGGCGCAACTTCCGACAACTAAATTCTGCCGTACGAGCCTGGCCTTGTTACTAAGCCCTGTGTGAAACATGTGGTCTCTAAGCACACCTTTGCATAAACTCATTTAAAAGAAAAAAGAACGCAAATTAAGGAAATCGGGGAAGCAAGCCTTAAAGGAAAGAGAATGATTAGAGCACCCTGCTCCAAAAACAGCAGCCCCTAGCTTTGAAATACATAGGGTGCGTTCAAGCCACTCATCTGTTTCTCATACGACTGCCGTTGCTACAACGCAGCACTATTGAAAAAAACTTCCCTTCGCTTTAAAGATAATTTACACTTATTGCACATAGTCCTGAATAACGAGCCACTTGAAAGAAGCCTGGTGGCAAATTTGATACCACACCCCCTTTTGTTTACCATAACGATCGTTGAGCAATGGGTTTGCAGTTTCTTGATCTAATGTTAAACAGTTAATTGCTAAATCCCATTTCAACGTGCCAGTTGACAACTGAGGAGTATGAACACACATTTTTCATACGGTACCCTAACGGTATATTTTTAGTTTTGAAACTATGTTGATAGTCCAGCTGGATGGAAGTGGACACTGCACTTCTGCCAGTCACCAATGAGAACCAACTTTTCTAACAATTTACATGCAGTACAGTATTCTGAATTCAACAAGATCTAAGGTACACCACTGTTCAAAACAGGTTTCCCCCATATTGTGCAACCCTAAGAACACCAAACACAAGCCTCTGCAGTATGAAACTCATATCTAACCCCCCCCCCCCCATAACTATTGAAAGAACAGAAAATTTCAAAATCTGCCATCTTCAATATCCAAAAATCTTGAAACAGCTCAATACAGGTTTTCTCACCCCAGGCAAAATGTCCTGCTACCATGGTTCTTGCAGGATAAGAGTACTTGTTTGCCTGTTTTATCCACTTCCTAGGGAAAATTTCGCTTAAACACAAAAAAAAAAAAAAAAAATACTCCACGAATTTCATTGTCAACTGCACTATCTCCCCCCAATAAGCAAAACATCAGAAAAAGTAGTAGTAAAATAACCTAAATTTTATTCTGAGCAAAGTGCTATTGAATTTGCTTGATTAGAAATTCACAGCTTTCTTGGTTGCAAAAATGATGTTCCAACACAATCTAGGAAACCTTCCTACCAGCCATTGAGGTAACAGATTTAGAAATACATTTTGAACTCTCCTTACTCTTTAGTCTAAACCAGAATTGACATATGGTACACTAAATTTAACTATAGATAACATTTTCATTTCATCACATGGCATAAAATTTTTCATTTTATGCAGAAAATCCAAGTAGAAAAGGTATAATTTTTTAGTTACTAACATGTTGAATAGCAGTAGTTATCTTGCCCCCCCCCCCCCAACACAAAACAAACTTTTTTTTCACCTTAAAAACAAAACCACTTTTCTCTAGCAGCATTAGGGTAATATTTTCTTCATTTGCACTGTGGACTTCAAATAGCAGAACTACACTTTTTTTTTTTTGGATTGGAGGTTTAATGACCACCATTAGCAACTCAATGGGCTATATAAGCAGTCGCCCGTCCCTAATTTGGGGTCACTGGTTCCAGGGAAGGGAGAGAGCCAGTGCCGTAAACAAACAACATCCATGCCTCACTGGATTTGAACCCAGACCCCGTTCGGACGAATGATCAGAGGCCATCGCTCAGTAAACCACTGCGCCACCAGGGCAGCCTACACATTTCAGTTTTAACAGTTATTTACACTATCTGATATGCAATTTCAATTCATTCACATGAAACCAATGTGAAGAGCATGCAACAAGACTCCCTCTTGCAGATAATTTTGTTCTGCACTTTAATATTTTACCTGTTTCCCACTTTTTTTTTTTTTGAGCTAATTATTTGCAAAAGAAAAAGCCGCAAGATTCCATAAAGGTGACAGACAGTATGCTCATGGTCGCACAAAATTTTCTACAAGACTGATTTCAGCTGAAGCACAATTCAGAGTCAGTATACTACTCATGAATCCACAGAAGGAATTAAAATTTGAGGGTATGCGTGATAATCACACAGTACACCTGGTTTCAAAACTATCCATGCAAGTTTAAATGAAAAACTTAGAAACACAACAAAGACACATGCACAAATTCTTTTACATTTGATTAAACTATGCAAATTAAAGTACGCTGATTAAGTTTGATATTTTTCCATAGTTAGAGGATGTAATCAAGTTGAACTTGTGAAATTTGAAAGACAGTTCTGGTGGTTAAATCAGTTTTCCCATCTGAGAGAATAATCACATACACACATATCACTACGCTGTTCTCCGAGATTCAGAGGTTAGCTCCACTTCAGCTGACATTACCAACCAGAAGATAAAGTTCTAGGCACTACATCATACTTTTTGAATTTCGTGCAGTCAGTTGAAAAAAATAAGTACTTTTTAAACACCTTTTGGAGTTTTTGTTAAAAAGTTCTGCATATAATCCATTACTCGGCTAGGGTTTAATGTTATTAAATCTCATGGAACTGAAATGCTAATAAAAATCATATATATGCAAAACTCAATTAAAAATATGTAAGTCCAATTAAGTCAGTCCAATTAAAAATGTGATTAAACAGTGCATTTTGCTTGTTAAAGAATGAGATCCACAATTCATATTTATACAAATTTTATTACAAGATTTAAATAATTTATTTAAAGAGTTATGTTGCTAGCAATACAGTTAAAACAGTTATCGGACAATCAATATTTCTACACAGCTCTCTGGTACAGAAATTATAAAACAGGCATGCACAAGACTTCAGTGACACTGCCTCAAGAAATGATCATGAATTATAGCATAAGATGTCGAATGACATCAAAATGCCACCATCACAAAGCACAAATGATTTCTGGAGTGGATGCTTTGGTTAAAGAAAACAATCCGATATATATGCAAGTCTCACTTTTTTTCTTTATTAGATATATTCACAAATATTTTTAAATGAAATATATAGATCAGATGTGCACAGATTTAATTTTTGGCGTGGAGTGCATCCATTACACAGAAAAAAAATATATATAATCTATGGTGATGTGGAACAATCTGAAATAGCCACACATGCCAATTTGAGCCAAATATTTCTTTTGATATCCCACTGTAGTAACAAATTCAAACAAAATTAACTATTTTCACAACTGTTAGCAATTTTGTAAAAGTAACCTCTATTCTGAGGCAATTTTTACATTTTTTTTTTTTGGCATCATTTTCTACAACTAGAACCTCTTTACCTTCAGCATTAGCTCATTTCTGAAACTTTTTCTACACAATGCTAATGAGTCTGAAGAGTAAAAAATTAAATTAAAAAAATATAAAAAGGCATCAATTGCTGAAGCTCAATGCACGCACTGGAAGATCAGTTGTTTTTTGCATACTTAGTACACTAGAGATGCCGATCTTCAAAAGCCGGGCATGAGCATGCTTGTTGAAAAGCATTTAAGGGTAATGAAATTACATGACCACATTGGCTGAGAAGTTTTTTTTTTTTTTTTCTTTTCCTTTGATCAGTTAAGACATTGCACTGGAGAATCAGTGCTAACAGCTATTGATCTTTGAACTACTTAAAGACTACACTCTGAGATGGAGGTGCAATGTTAAACAATGAAACACGCTTAAATGGGGGAAGCGGCTGCGATGGGGAATGCACATTTCAGCTTTAGTTATCACCACCTTCTTGTTGCTCGTCACCATCGCCCTGTGTATCTGATGTCCAAAGCTGGAAAGAAAAAGAAAAATTTATCAAGTTTTGAAGAATACAACTAACTGCTGAGCAACTTCTTGTAAAAATGCAAAAACTCTGTAGTTATGTATCTGGATGTGAGAAAATTTGCAAGAGTAACACTTTTTGAAAAGCACAAACATTTAAGCTGATGCCAATCACACGAAACCTGTCATTTTCTAAAGCCCAATTTTTTTCTTATACAAAGGTTTCAACATGGGGCTTTATAGGTAGGGTTCTCTGTCTTGCTTCAGTGTCCAATTTTATGAAGTATAGAACACATGTTGAGTACCCTATGTAATTTTTTGACTTTGTGAGAATGCCTGATTTCAATAAATGGCATGGGTGTATCAAAATCTGTTTAAGGATCATACCTACAAATTGATAATCTGTCACATTATTACAACTTTGGGTCTGTTTCAAGTTTCTCTTTTAACTCTGTGCACACATTCACCTTGGAAGCCTGTTCATTGGTCAAGATGTGTGGCACAAAAATTTCAAGGCAATTCTCGTGTTCAGATCATTTATTAAAATGTTACATTCTACTAATCTAGGAAACAGCATTCAAATACCCAATTTAAATGCTGTTTCCCAGAATAGTACAATGACTGCTGGTAATTTAAGCTATGCAGGCTTAACAGGTAAGTGTCACCTCTACACTTTCGTACTCTTGAGAGAACAAACATTACAGTTAAATGTTTTTGTCTATGGACAACTCAGAAAACATCTCATTGCAAGCAAATGTTTCAGCATGCCAAGGAAAGCCTTAAATTTATTACCAGATAATGCTACAAAAAAAAAAAAAAAAACCTTTTAAATTGCAGAGGGATTCAGCTTTAAAAGAGACACATAAAAGGCAACATTTTGAATGCAAGAAGGGAAAGTGAAATGATGTTGAGCCTTATTCAGTGGTTTAAGAATGCAAGACTTACTATAATCCCACTTAACACACACACATATATATAATGCCATTTTTAAGACACAGTCACAAACATTACAACCCACAGTCACTGTGCCTTAAGACAGCACAATAACAAAAGTACTAAAATCAAATTAGCCATTACTTCATGGTAAAATGATTCACAATCTAACTGCAAAGTTCTGCAAGAACACATATGAGTTAGGTGATCTTTTCAATCCTGAATTTGCACCTCACTGCAAAACGATAAACCTTCAAAGATCAGTAATCGAGTTGATTGAGACTGCCCGTTAACATAACTGCAACAAGAAACATTCTTTTTGCACGTGTTATGCATATCTTTCACTTCTGTACCATGTACGCTTCAGGACCAACACTGAATATTATTTACTATAAACTCCCACAACCTATAATAACAAACATACATAGTAACACAATTTTGGCTAGCATAATGTATATAGCATTACACTAATATCAGATATTACACTAATCTGTTTTAAAGCAGTTGTTCGTGGGGTTTAACTGCCAAGTGCTATAAGCAACCAAATGGGCTGTATAAGCAGTCGCTCATCCCTAATTTAGAGCCACTGGTTCCTGGAAAGGGAAAGCCAATGCTGTAAGGCAAGCAAGCACACTTACCCATGCCTCACCTAGGATTTGAACACAGACCGATCTTGGACAAATGGTCAGAAAAAAGCCAGCATTTAGATCATTGTGCCACTGGGACGGCTTACAGCAGAAGTAAGAACTTTATTACACTTATCTAAACAAAGAGTGCTTAAACCACATTTAGCATGCAGAAAGGGAATCTGACACTTTCAAAGTTAATTAATAGTATATTTCCACACATCACTTATATTTAGCAGATCAAAGCTCACAGTCTCACGAGGTATTAAATGTCAGATTCCCGCAATGACTTCATGGCTAAAAAAAAAAATCCATAAAAACAATTATAATAAACAAAACATTCTGAGTAAAAAGATTAGTAAAAACAGTTGCTTAGTGGACAAGGCCTTGCTGCACAATAAAAGCAACCAGAAAATACCCCATCAGACCTGCTAACTTTCAACAATTGAAATAAAAAAAAAAAAAAATCAGTGAATGTTCAATTGATGCAAGACTGACTAATGCATTGAAAATACTGATTAAAACCTGATTCATAATCATATATCGATTTCATATGCTATGCAAGTAAAATGTTTGGCAGCATTTCTTGCTTATAACGATAAAGTTGCAGTCAAAACATAAGTCATTAGTATACATGTATGAAAAAAAAACTATAGTCATTAGGCTACATGTATGAAAAAAACACATTTGCAACCTCGAAATTATAACTATAAGCGATAGTTGTGACTTTTTACTTTAAGTTACAAATGGTTTTAACTTTTATTGCTAATCTTACAAAGTTTATTTCAGTCTTTCCAAACTGAATGAGATGAGAGGGTTGGAAGAAATTATGATCAAGGTAATCAGAAACATGCATGTGTTGTGTATGTAGTGCTTTGAGATAATTATTTTTCTCATCAAAAAATGTTTAGATTATATATATATATACACGACCCTAATCTGTTCTGAAAAAAATCCGTAAAATATGTCGCTCCATAAAACAATACAATTTCTGTAAATTTTACAGATAAACCTTAAATCTCAGCAGGTATGATGCCACATTCACTTCTTTACTTCTCAGCAATGAATACATGATCTAAACCTGAATCACAATCCCTGCCTCTTTGTCCTGGTAACGAACTGAGGTCCTGCTGAATAAACTTAAGACTCAGCCAATTGTGACACCAAATTCTTTTAGAAATAGTGTTGTTGGGCCATAGTCCACATATATCGATTTTTTTTTTTTTTTTTTTTTGCTGTAGCATTTTTGCTTGGATTCTAATGTAGTGGTGTTCTCCCTAAAGCCTTTTTACTGAGAGGCTTGCCCAAGTAATTTTCTCTGCTGCCCAGGTATATTTCCTTTAACGTTTTCACAATGCACATAATAGTAAGAGTGGAAAAATTATTCCCACATACACCATCAGTATTGATGGAAACTGACTGAAATCTGTGTCAAATATGCTTTTAGTAAACATTCATTTTTTTATCATTTTCATACAATTTTCCAACTATCATGTTACATCAATGCCTACCAAACCACTAAAGATGTTTAAATAAGTATAATAATGTTAAGCAAAACTTTTTTTTTTTCAATTGGGGTAAGGTGTCGTCAAAAGTACTACCCAGCTGTAAAAAAATCTAGGGAGAACCTTAAAATGTTACGAAATCTCTTCTGGAAACATGCCAGTTAACTCCTTTTTACATAGGAGATGTTTTAATTTCTTCACACAAATTCCATTATTGGTCTGACCCTTTTGCTCATACCCACCAACAAAGTTATGTTTATCCTAAGAGATTACAGTTGTAACCAAAGGTTCCAGGCCATTAGATATTGCTTTGAAACACTAGATCCCCCAATCATCTAGCCACCACTTCACCCCTTCCCAAAGCAAACAAACCACACTGCTTATTGCTGTCAGACATGCAGTTGTTTCTCCTGGATCACCCATTCCCATAACCAAAATTCACACAAAATCACAAGTTTCTTTAGTAGTAGTTAGTAATAATAACAGACTTTTTCAGGTCGCCACCAATAGATTTAAGCCCAACTACAACTATATGTTACGTTTGCAGAACACATGTTTTTTTGATTAAAATAAAAAAAATTTTTAATGGTTATATGAAATGTTCAAGTTATCACAGCACTTCTCATGCTATATGAAATATAAAATTTGTAAACAAGATTCCCACCCTTAACAATGCTAAAACATACTATATTGCTACTTTCACTGAAAGCATTTTTACAAAGCTTTCAAGGAACTATAAAAATACGTAATGTACAAACTGTTGAAGAAAACAAGCTGTCATTCATATCATAAAATTAATTCCATAACTCTTCTCCACTGCAGTGCTGAAAACTACTCAATTTCAAGCAAGCAAATTATAATATTCAAATGTAAAATCTGTCACTGTAGAACATATTTTAAAATAGAATGTAATGCTTCAAGATATCAGAAATTGCCTCTTCTGGTCAAGATAAAACTTGCAATTTGTGTGAAGTTTACAGTTTTGTTTTATTTCTTTTGACCAGTTCACAAAAGATTCTAATGATAGTTTTTCTTAGAATCATTTATGTCACTACCCCCTCCTACTAAATTCAATACCTTTGAGATACAAATGCAAAGGCTTATTATTGAGAACATCTTCACAACACAGAATATTGATTCTGGTCAATGTAAGCTCATTCCAAGCTATATTCAAATTTAGAGGACACACAATCTGAAATAGTCTAACAATTTAGTCACATAAAAAAGGGGGATAAATATGGGCAAATTTTAGATTACAGTACAAAAACTTACTGGTAGCACAGGTAGCAAGCAAGCATGTGTTGTGTGTGCAAGATTACAAGAGAAAACCAAACAGGGATTTGCCTCCAGAAAAACCAACAGCTGTGATATATGCCTGGGAATATTGAATTTTTTCTTGTTCTTTAACAAAAGTGAAATCATATGAACAAGAAAATTGTCTCCATATTGCATGCCACAGACTACAAAGAAAAAAAAACCTTTGCAGTGAACCAAAATTTAAAGTAACCAATACACACTTATCACTCTGAAAGGCAGCAAAATAAACTGATTTATGATAAGTTAATCTACAAGTTAAATGTAGATTTGTGGCAGGCTTAACATGGATATAATCTCAGTCCTCTTATCACACAATTTGAAGACTTGGTGGCCTTTACAATGTGTAGTCTAAAATATTTAACTGAACTACAATCAAGTATGTGTGCACTTCTGCAGAATGTGCAAAATAAGTGAGACTATGTTTCGGCAGATTCTGAAAACCTACCAGCAAGGAAGAAATTACTTTGTGAGGTCATAAAGTCCACAAAGGACAGGCTTTGATTATAATGCCATGAAAGAAGAAGTTGAAACTTATACTTGTGAACTGTTAAGAAAATCCTAGTATTACAAATAAGACATCTCTTAACTGAACATAACTATTTCTTAGGTGGTGGTTTTTTGTTTAATGAATGGATTTTTGCAAGGATAAAGCAAGTGCCTATAACCCCAACAGCAAATTGACTAGCAAACCACTGAAAATTTTGAAAGGCACTACAGAAGTTTACAAAAAACTACAAGTAACAAAGGCATTGGCTAAAGTCCTTGAAAACAAAATCTAACACACAGGGGGCTGTAATGAGCACAGTATGAGCATAGCAATAAGGTTTCAGTGCTACTTTGTGGTAAGGAAATCAAGACAGATGTTGCTGGTGTTAAGGAAACACCAGGAATGAAAGTACTAGTCATCATGGCAGAAAAAGGCTGAACTTTTTCCCACATAGGAATATGCAAAAATAATTAACCTTTCAGCATTTATTAACTAACTACCCTTAAGCACCATATATAAAACCCATAAAATTGTTTAACATTTCTTTAGGACTTCAATGGGCTTACATCAAAATAATAAAAATGACAATCTTATATTTATACTGATTTAATGCAAATATTGCATTTCTGCATTGATCTCAGGAACTCTTCAGATGGCTTCCAAAAAGGCGGAATTTGGCCTTTTGGCGGAACTCTTACTCCTGGGAAACACCTATACATGGGACCTGAACATCATAACATGGAAGACCTTGGTTCAATCTTGCAATAGGATCTCACACTACTGAGGATCTACACAAACTGTATGACTTCTTTGAACATTAGTGAAAAAGTACAACAAACAGATGAGATTAAAGAACTGACAGGATCACTGTGAAGAGAGATCCACATCCAAACAGTTATAAAATTCCGAGGGAAAGGAAATTTTGCACTTCCAAGTTGTTAGAGAACCAAAATTCTTGCCATTGAGAGAAATTTCCTTCCACACATTTTTTTTTTTTTTTTTTGGATTAGAGGTTTAACGACCACAGTGAGTAACTCAATGGGCTATAATAAGCAGTTGCCCGTCCCTAATTTAGGGTCAATGGTTACAGGGAAGGGAGATAGCCAGTGCCTTAAGACAAAACAAAACATCCATGCCTCACCGGATCCCTTTCGGACAAAAGATCAGAAGCCATCGCTTAAACCACTGCGCCACCGGGGAAGTCCACACAATTTTCATCTGAACAAACTACTATTTTTTTTTAAACCAAAGGAGTGTTTTATATTTTATGCTGAATTTATTAATTCCTTATATTTCTGTTAATACTTTAATGCTTTCAACTTCCTTTGAATGATTCATTAAAATTCCAAGGTTAAATATTCAAACTTTTGACATTAAGTTCGTAAGGTAAATTTATTTGATTTATTTGTCTAAGAACATATTCTACACACATTTCCCTACAACTAGTTAGCAAAAATTTGAATCAACATCTTTTTTGGAACTAAGTGTTAGAAGCCCCCCCCCTTCAATCTATTGTTCAACGCCTGAACAGCAAAAAACAAAGGATTCTCGAAGTTTAAAATTTAACAAATGCATTCTTTGTTCAAGAGAAAATTCACAGATCCTGGCTTGAACTGAAAGCTCACAACTGAGAGGTTGGGATACGTTGAATATTTCTAAAAGAAAAAGGCTACACAAAGTGCAAAACAAAAATTTCCAGTTTCATACAATGCTGACATTTTGGCCTGTTACTTTGCATGGAATTTATTATCCCAAGATCTCACTAAACATCTTAAAACTACAGGAGAACAATAAATTCTGAGATGGTATTTCTACTTTTGATATGTGTGTCCCACTTAAGCTACATGCAATAACAGCTGGAATACAAAGTTTTTTCATGCTTTTCAAGAACTCTTTCTGCCACAAAAAGTGAGCTTTTTAAGGACTCAAGAATTCTCCCAAAAAAAAAAAAAGACCGTACCAACTAGTTGCATAAAAGTAGTTTTCAGTAACTAACATGTTCATTTTTCAGTAATTTTCAGTAATCCAGTCTACAGCGGCAAATTTGGGTATTTAACACTGCAACAAATTTTAATCTGTCAGAACTATTAACAAAATAATACAATAAAAAAGAATTTGCTAGTGGGAAAATTTAAAATACTGTCTACCACAAAAATATAATAAATTACCTCCAGACATGAAGAAAAATTATTCCTTGGAATATTGGCCAAGTTATTATGATAAACTGCCTGTAGTTGCCATTTTGGCCTTCCTTAGTTCAATTTGTGAAAACTTCTGATATAGCATAGTTCACTGTGTGCAATGCTGTTTATTTTTTCTACTAATAAAGAAGACAGCACATGTGTACTTAAACTAGGTCTGAATTCATTCTTGTTTTTTTTCACAATATTGAAAATTCCTCATGTACTTGCAATTGCTATGAGGGACTATTAAAATCTTTTTCATAATTTTGCTTAATGATTCATACTTCAACTGGCCACTTTCATTTTTCATTAAAGAAATTCTGTGCCACACTTTATCCATTCTCCCAAAAGTAACAGCACAGTTAAAATTTTCAAACTGGTAGTGAGCAAATTCAGATTCCCTGGTTTCAAAACTGGAAACACATATATTGGACTGATGCAAAAGAAACACTTTGCCTTAATGCTACATCTGCATTTTCAGCATGACTCAGAAATTCATCATTAAGTGGAATTTTTCTTAAAATGTAATTGCAGCCTGCCTTGTAAAATTCCCTTACCTCAGAATAAAAAAAAGTAGCCACTGTCTTCACTAAGATCTGCAGTTGTGCCCAGAGTTTGCCGAAAAAATAATTTAAAGTATTTTTACTCCTTTGGAAAAATTTAGGGAGTAATTTTTAAATGAGAGGAGTATTTTAGAAAAATTAACGAGTGAAATAATAATAATAAAAAAAAAGGGTGCGAAAACACCGGGAAATTATAAAAAAACAACTTTTGTTTCATATTAAAAAATATTTCACTACTACTGAATGCATTTGGACGTTTTGCTTCTTTTTTAGTTAAACATAACGTAAACACTACAAATGCATGGAAAGTAATCCCTGGAAATTCTTTGTACCATATTAGTAAAGAACAAGAATGAATTTCCAACTATGACGATGTAACACAACGCATTTTTCATTTTCTAATTAAGTGTCCATGTTCGTTGGCTGCTTTCGTATTTCCACCACTAGTTTTTTGCAGATTCCATTGTTTCGTTCCTCTGCGTTTTTTTATTTTCTACACCATTGAACTGAGTCTAGACAGGAAAAAAAAAAAAAAAAAGACTTTAAAGTATGCTGTTTTGGCACATCGTTCAATACTAGTGTCTGATAAAGCTGTTTCAATCTCTACAAATCACGACCACGTACCACCGGCATGACGAAGTACAAATCTTGACTCCACGACCACAAGCAAGGCGCTCCGAAAGCGTACTTCACTCATCTGATCAAGCATGAGCTGTAGCAGCAACGACAGGAGTTTTGCGATGCGATTGCGTTCCCGACGAGCCGATGATGTCAAGGTAAGGAACAAGGTCTCTCTGACGTCATGCCCCGACTGGCTGGCGGGTCAGGCCACCAAAGCTCCGGCCAGGTATGGTCGTCTACGTGAGATCTGGCCTGAGGTAACAAAGGATACCACTGATCACATGTTTGAAATACAAAATCCGAATAAAAAGTTGAAAATAAAAAATTTTCAGCTTAAAATTCTCTTCGTATTTTGACGCGTTGGCAAAATTTCAATGCGTAAACACACTTTTCAATGCGTCCTAGACACATAATTACACATTTTGGTGAACTCTGGTTGTGCCTATATAAGAATTTGCTTTAGACCCAATTATGAGATCACAGTTTTCTTTTTGATTTCTCCTTTCAAAATTCCCATCTGCAAGACATGTTGCTGTCACATCAATAGCCAATGGCTTGATAAATTGTACAAGCAATTCAGATAACAGACTGAAGTTTTCTTTTTAATACATGCACAAGCAGAGCTTCCTGCTGCAAGAACACGTTAACAGATGTAAACAAAGGAAGAGTAGCAGATAAAAAAAGACAAAGTTCAGATGAAGGATTTCCAATCATACTTGCAAGGTTCTTATACTGTGTATTAGCTTCTTCATTGTCACTGAAATAATGTTCTAGAGCCTCCCACTGTTCTAAAATTCTGTCAATGGATTCCTAAAGTGATAACCAGCAAGTATTGACATGCTTTAGAATGTTGTGTGGTTTAGTACCACAAACAGCTCGACTCAGTTTTAAGATTTCCTCTTTGAACTTTTCTCGAAAAAAAAAAAAAAAAAAAAAAAAAAGTAGTACAGATGTATCAGAAACTGCAACATTAAATCCTTTCAGTTGAGTAGCAGATTTCTGTGCAGCTAAATTTACTAAATGGTATGAACATCGCTGTACTATGATCGCAGCTGAACCTTCTTTGTGTGAGAGACACCATTTACTTGACCTATCATAGTGTTAGCATTGTCACAGGAAAATGACACACAGTTGCTCCATGAGATATTTTTAACGAACTCATTGTTCAAAACATTGAATATTCACCTGTATTATTACTCGATTCAACCAATGATAACAAAACAGTTGAATTTTTCCTATTTTTTCGTCAAAATATGTTTATGGTAATGGGATACAGTTTATTTGCTTGAGCATCATTACTTCTGTCCGTAGATAGAAAAAAGGGATTTTTTTTTTTTTTACTTCAGATACGATGTTACTTGTAGAAACACTAGCCATGTGCTGAATTAGTGCAGTAACCTCTGTTCTTCCACACGAATATTTTTTTGCGATCGCTGAATCGGGAAACATGGCTTGAAATAACGGTTTAGCATGGTCAGCAGCTGCTATGGGTAAATTATGTTCACTTCATTTATTGTGGAACACAAGTTCCGCATTTATTACGCTGTTCTCCTTTGATGCAAACAAATCGCTCACTGACTGAACTTTCAACTCGCCGAAATATTTATGCCTTTTCGATTCTGCCTATCTTCAGCAATCATCACGCGCGATACTAAAATCGCATCTACAACTTCTGCAAAACACGTGGTTCACAAACTTTTGATTTCTCAAAACAGGGCCAATCTCTATGCAAGTTTCTAGAAAACACTGTTTCTTCTTTGACGAAGGTTTGTCTAAAGAACGCTTCATTTTAAATAAATGAGAGAAAACAGCAAAAAAAAAAAACCAAAAAAAAAAAAAAAACTTTACAATCACCCCACCCTTCCGTGATGTAACAAGTAGGGTAGCACGTGCAGCAGAGATAACCAAAAAGCATAAAGGACAATAAAGCACAAGCGCTACGGCCTACGGGGAATGAACGCAACTGCCCTGGTTGCAAGCAGGAGGCACGAAATGCATTATGGGAGTTTGGAACGAATGCCTAAGCAGCGTCCGGCACGGAGAGAACCAATGGGAGCGGTGTCATGGAACGAAACGCTGAGCCAGCATAGTGTGGTTGCTGCTCAGTCTATGGTAGATGGATTGCCAATTAAGATGCAGAAATCTATATTACACAGAATGTAGCATTTAATTTTTTTCCCCCAAAAAAACTTGAACAAAAATTTTTTAGTTGATGAAAATTTGCTTTTTATCTCAGAAAATTAAATCAAATGGCGATTTTCCGTACTTCCGCAACAGCAACCAAAAATCCGTACTAGTTGGCATCTATGCGTATGCAACAATGACATATGCATACATTTTTACACACAAAGTTTGTGGATGTAATAAATTAGAATTTATGCACTTTAAAAGACTTCTGCTTGGTCAATGAAATTAAGTATGTAAATTGTAAAACTGTAGTTTTAAGTCATGAAAACTACAGTTTAGTAGCACATGATTATATTCATTGGTTCAAATTGCAAAATCTAAGTCAAAATTATGTGTGTGTAGCAGTTGGCAATCCTGCACCTGAACATTTCACTGAACATTAAATTCAATACTTACTGTAAGATTATCTCTCAGCAACTGCATTATAAGTGTGCTATCTTTATAGGAATCTTCATTAAGTGTGTCTAATTCTGCTATAGCATCATCAAATGCCTATGGGAAGAAAAAAAATGCCAATATATTATCACAGGAAATTAAAAATCATCTATAATTCATGCTTAGGGCAGGTTTAAATTAAGCAAGTGATCAGCAGTTATTTCAAAGAGAAAAGCAAATTGTTATATATGCCACAGAACAATTTTCATGAAATCCATTCAAGACATCTTTTAAGATTCAGAGGGTGGTGAAAAAATTCCTTACAATTAAAACATTTTACACCTGTAACAAACTTAAATCACGAGCAGTGGAGTACTGACACTGCAATAACTGGACTATATAATTTCAAAGCACTTGAACTCGAATAAACGAGTGTGCATGCACTTACAATTTTCGTTCAATATGCGGTACAATTAATTCACCGAGTTTTGTGCACTTGTCATTCCAGCCAAACTGAAAAGTACTAAGGGTAATAATGGAACACCGCTGAAAAAGTTGTGCAACATGCCCAGACATAAGTGATGGATGGGGTGTGGGAAAGGAATTTTCTACTGCTTATAAAGCATCAAATGCTAAAGGCAATCCTAATTTTCAACCTTTTTTTTTCTACAGCAATTGCAATGATAACTAGGATCAAGAACACCATGCCCTCTGTAACCAGAATTCTGCCACCTTTTTCAAGCTGAAACACAAAGATTCATGGAATAAAATTATATTTAACAATAAAAGACAGAGGCACCTAAATACGATTACAGGAGAAATCTTCGCTCCATCCTATTTCCATATATTTTCTCCATTTTCGACCTCAAATACAAACATTTATGTAATGAAACAATAACACAGTGCACATAACTAGCAAGGATTGGGAGGATGCCTCGATTTTCAAACTGACACTAACATTTATGCAATAAAATGATATTTAACAATACCGGACAATCCTCTCCCCCAGAAAAAGAAAAAAAAATTACAAATACGGAAGAAATCTTTGCTCCATCTAATTTCAGTTTTCAGAAATTTTGAAAGACTGAAAACTTGCATTCCTGATCGAGAGTGTACAAGAGGATTTTATAGGGGTCTGAGGATATCGTTTTGCCAGTGGGACCAAAATAAATCTGACTTACGTCACCCGTTGCCACGATTCTGATACGGGGTTTAACTACTTAACCAAATTAACAGCATTACTCCAGCACTTCTGAGATAGTTAGCTTATGCACATGTTCATAAGACTCATCCCATGGAAAGAACTCTCCAATATAACGAAATGCATAATCTATCTTCATATAATATTTCTACTTTGTCTAAAAATTGCCATTTGAAATTCTTAGGTAAATAATATGGGGCCAACATTTGACATTCATTTTGCTGAAAAGGGAAAATGTCTGATACCAGCTGCTCAATCAAGAGCACACAAAATAAGATGTACTTCTCCAGTTCTCTATTGTGAACACACAAGATACATTTTTATGGCAAAAAAACAAACCTAGACTTATAAAATAACATGACTAAATTTGGAAGAAACATCAATAACCAATTCTGACTTCTAGCTGTTGAAAAGAAACAGTCTCACCCAACACTGACAGTATTAAAAAATACTTAAAATCTTAAACAAAGCACCAAATCAATATTATCGAAGTCTAACTGATTACAACTACCACAGCTATACACCAAAATCAAGCTGCCAAAATAAGTTTAGACTCATACCCTTGGCACTTGAGATCCCAGGTTATTTTTTATTTTTACAAAAACAAATTAATTCCATGCGACAATAGTTTAGGCAAAACTGATGTGTCTATAATATTGCTGCTAAAATGCCTATACTGGGGTGGGAGGAGGGAGGGTGCTTTAGAATGAACCCCTACCCAAAAGCCAGTTGAGATGAAAGCTGAATGTAATTCTTATGTCACTAAAATGGCTTAACATGAATAATGTAATTATGTACACTGAAGTGCCAGAAAAACTGGTACGCCACCCCAATACTTGGTAGGTACCCCACGGGAATGCAGGACTACAGAAATACGACGGAGCATGGACTTTAATAGCTTCTGGAAATGCACACCATACTTCCTGCAGAGCGTTCCACAATTCGGGTGTATTCCGAGGTCTGGGATTCTTGTGTTCGATAGCACGCTGCATGGCATCCCAAATGTGTTCTATCACATTGAGATCTGGGGACTTGGGTGGTAATGGCAACACCCCAAACTCAGATGAATGCTCCTCTAACCATAATGTGGCATCCCAACAATTGTGTGGAGGTGCATTTGTCCTGTTGGAACAGGCCCAACCCATCAGCATGAATGCAAGACATGAACGGGGTTTCTAGTCAGAAAGGATGCGCACATAGCGTTGGCCGGTCACAGACGTACCAGGGGCCCCAGTGAAGTCCAGCTAAACACATCCCCATACCATTATGGACCACCCACCAGCCGGTACAGTTCCCTGTTGACAGGCGGGATCCATGGCTTCATGAGGTTTGCGCCACACACGAATCCTTCCCTCTGCCCGATACAGTTGGAAATGCAACGTCAGACCAGGCTACTTGTTTCCAGTAATCAAGTATTGAGTGGCGGTGCCCAAGCAAGGCGCATAGCTGTGTCGTGCACCCATCAAGGGGACTCTAGTTGGACGTCAGCCCCCAAAGCCTATATCGTGCAGGGTACGTTGCACAGTCCGGACGCTGATACTTGTTGAGGCTCCAGCATTGAATTCCGATGATACCTGCGAGAGTGCTGCACGCCTATCGCGTGAAACGATTCTTGACAGGCGATGGTCCCGTTCACCCAATGTCCTTTTACGGCCACACTGGTATCGTAGGCTGGAGGTTTTGCTGGAATTATTGTAGTCACGGTACACCCTTGCAATGGTAGTCCGTGAAAATCCGAACTTCATTTCTACCTCCAAAATACTATGGCCCATCTCACGAGCGCCAACTATGACGCCGCGTTAAAAATCGCTTAAATATTTATTACTTGTCATTTTCATGCTGAAAACAGTTGCAAGGATGTCTATCACTTAATAAATGCACTGCCAGAGGCAACAGAGTATCTGCATAGGTGATGTTGCTTTGCATAAGCTCGTCTGTGCCAGTTTTTCTGGCACTTCAGTGTATGGCTTGCACTATGCCATTCACCAAATTCTGTGTTTAAAGAAATAAAAACATTCATCAGGAAGTGATCAAGTTTGTCCTCCTTAGGATTGAACTGTCTCGGTTGTTTTTTAGAAGACTCACAAAATTATAAATATTCCCTCTTCACATCAGCTTTTGATGAAGACAAGCTTTTTTTTTTATATATACGTCATGGATCATCAACTACACGGCGGTTTAGAAGGGTGCCAGTTCGTGTTTTCTTTTAGGTGTGCAAACTTGTCTTCATTCAGGTGCTGATAATAATAATAAAAAAAAAATGACCACCCACTCAATTTTAAGACCAGTAAGACACCCTGATAATATAAAACAATTTTGGCGCAGCACTGAAAATTCCATAGTCATCTATTTCCACACACACGAGGCAGGGAGGCCAGATATCGATCTCTCACAGGGAGAAAAAGCATGCCAAAAGAATAGGCCCACCTTGAACTAGCAGGAAGGTTTCCGCACACTGCAATGCTTTTAAATAAACAACTATAACTACAAAATCAAGGTCACTGGAAATATGACACTCAAACATCCAACAATGTAGCATCACATGCGACGAAAGAGGTGACATCACATCTTCACACTTCACGGAAGAAAGTGATGTCATTGCAAGCAGAGGTTGCAGGGAGCCAGAACAAAGTGACCCGATCAATCCAAACATTTTGATCATTTCACTGCAAGGAACAAATTCCAATACTATTCCAGGACCTTTTACACAAATATGAAGAACCAAAGACTTTTCCAGGATTCCATGGGCTGTGTAAGCCCTGTACAGATTGACAGCAGTTTCTACAGATTTTTGGCTCTAACTAACAGTAATGCTTTTGAAAAAAACTTGGGACTTTGGTCCTTTATTCACTTGAAAATAACATAAAAAATGGGTTACTTTAAATAAGATCATTTCTATTTTACCTCATTGAACTTTTGGGTCATCTTCTGAATAGTGAACTAAATATTGAAAATGCCCTAAGGTTCAGCATCAACACAACAGGTGTTGACTTTACAATTTGTCTTTCTTTCTTCTGAATTTGCTGATCTACAGATTACATGCCACCACAGATTATGCGAGCATTTCACAGCCAGTGGATTACTAAAATTTTATTTTTTTGACAGCTGGAATGGAAAAGAAATTATGAACCTAATTGGAGTTTTATTAAACAAATAAGTGGTTTGGCTAAAAAAAAAAACGGGGGGTGGGGTGAGACACTTATTCATTGAAATTTGAATTTGTTTCACCTGGTTTCTAGATCTGGAACATTTTTCAACTCAAGCTTTACTTTACTGTATTCCAACAATCCTGGACAGGACCGAAGTGTCAAACACTTCAGTGGCTTTTTCTCATAATTTAGTACATGCTAACAGGGTTCCCACTCATTTTCTCTCAAAAAATATAAGTACTTAAATTTTTTAAGGACCTTATAAAATTACACACGAAAATAACATACTTTTACACATACTGCAATATTGTTGCATATAATTCAGGTTTATTTATATAACTAGAATTTATGCAATTTAAGACAGTTCTGCTGTTCAAATCAGTTTTAATATTAAAGAATAATCACATATTTAAAACATGGGCGTGCTGATTTCCGTATAATTGGGCTTAAGAGTACAAACTAAAAAACTAGCTTTCACAGCCGAAGACTAGCAGCTTCATCAGGCTAATGTTTACAAAGGTTGAGTACAGAATCATAATGAGGAAATTTAAACTAAAACAGAAAAAACATGTAATAAATACGTGATGTTAAACAATAGATGACAAGTGAGACGATCATGTTCGTGGAAGTATATCTAAGAGGGCACACGCCAGACAGCAGGTAGATCTGTTGAAAGTTCAGAATTGCAAGCACTTTCGAGTGTTAGTATTTCCATGGATCCTCTTAAGGCGGTTGTTCTTAGGTCTATATATGGGGCCAATTTCTTGAGGTCGTCCCGTTGAGGAATGGCGCCGTGGTTCGTAACTTCCTTCGCTTGAGCTGTTGTAAGCTTTTGATTTTAAATGTGTCGCTTGTGCTCGTTAATTCTTAATCTGAAAGATCTTTTTGTCATGCCAACGTAATGTTTAAAATTGAGCAATCTTGATAGAGCGGAGAGATGGTGTAGACTCCTGCGTCTGAGAGTAGCACGGTTGGATCTCTGTTCTCTCTTAGGATAGCCGACAAAGACCTTGGAGACTTTAGATGGACATCGAAGCCGAACTTTTTTTAGGGCGTTTCTTGAGGAAAAGAAAACTAGGGCAGGGATGTATGGGATTGAGCACAGGAATTGCCAGGTGCTATCTCTTTCGTGGACATATGGGTTGTTTGCCTTGGTTCCTGCATTCTTGATAATCTCATCAATAATCAGCAAGTCATGGCCTGTGGATGAGGAGAGTTCTTTTAGGTTATGCAGTTCTGTGTCAATGCGGTAGTGTCAGAATTTAGAGCGAAAGCTCTGTTGGCACGGTATCTGAAGAGGATGTATTTGTGTGTATTTGGGCTAGCAGATGAAGGGAAAATAGGGATATCTATGTGGAATGGTTTATAGTAGACTTGTGTTTTGAGTGCTCCTGTGGGAGTCCTTTGTACTAGCACATCTAGGAATGGCAATGTTCCTTCGGACTCTCGTTCTAAAGTGAACTTGATATTCGGATGGTATGCACTTAGCATTTCGAGGAAATTGTTTAAGGATTCATCTCCATGTGGCCACATAAAAAAGATGTCTGCATAACGAAACCAGGTTTTTTGGTACAAGGGTTAGCGAGTTCAGAGTTTAGCCCAAATACACACTCTTCAGATAACGTGTCAACAAAGCTTTCGCTCTAAATTCGGACACTACCGCACGTGAGCAGAACTGCATAACCTAAAAGAACTCTCCTCATCCACAGGCCACGACTTGCAGATTATTGACGAGATTATCAAGAATGCAGAAACCAAGGCAAACAACCCAGATGTCCACGAAAGAGATAGTACCTGGCAATTCCTGTGCTCAATTCCATACATCCCTGCCCTAGTTTCTTTTCCTCAAGAAACGCCCTACAAAAGTTCGGCTTCGATGTCTGTCTAAAGTCTCCGAGGTCTTTGTCGGCTATCCTAAGAGAGAACAGAGATCCAAACGTGCTACTCTCAGACGCAGGAGTCTACTCCATCTTTCCGCTCTATCAAGATTGCTCAATTTTAAACATTACATTGGCATGACAAAAAGATCTTTCAGATTAAGAATTAACGAGCACAAGCGACACATACATTTAAAATCAAAAGCTTACAACAGCTCTAGCGAAAGAAGTTGCGGACCACGGCGCCATTCCTCAACGGGACGACCTCAAGAAATTAGCCCCGTATATAGACCCAAGAACCACCGCCTTAAGAGAATCCGTGGAAATATTAACACTCGAAAGTGCTTGCAATTCTGAACTTTTCCACAGATCTACCTGCTGTCTGGCGTGCCCTCTTTAGATATACATCCATGAACGTGATCATCTCACTTGTCATCTATTGTTTATCACATATTTATTAAGTGTTTTTTTTTTGTTTTAGTTTAAATTTCATCAGTATGATTCTGTACTCAACCTTGTAAACATTAGCCTGATGAAACCGCCAGTCATCGGCTGTGAAAGCTAGCTTTCTAGTTTTTCAGTTTGTACTCTTAAGCCAATTATATGGAAATCAGCACGCTTGTGTTAGAAATATTCTTGGTGTATTTACAGCCTATTTTTCAAAACCTTAATAATCATATGTAACAAAGTATGTAGTTCATAAAACTGTATTTAAAGTTGCAACATCTACGTAGATTTATTTGGACATAGATCATTCAAACCATGAAATAATTATGTGCAAAGTCAATTTTGCCACAAATCCCTATCAACAGCTCCTCCTTGCTTAGGCTCTGCCACAGACGGGCTTTTCTGTCAATGTTGACATGGTGTCATCATCAAAAAAGCTAACCAACAGCAGAAATTGTATGCACTACATTGCAACTTCTGCATTTCATGCAGGCAGTTAGGAGGGGGGGGGGGGTACTTTTAAGCACATCGGGAAATTTCCAGCAAAAAATTAAGGACTTAAGCACCCTAAAAAAATTATGCACTTTTTCAGGACTTAAGGATTTATAAGGACCATGCCAATCCTGTATAACAATCAAAACAAGTCCCCAAACTTTTAGGATTTACTCTGTGTAACCCAGTTAAAGACTCAAAAATACGCTTGGACGCTGTGATACATACTTCACGAGTTACCAAAATGAATAAGATTATCTTACGCATTACTTCCATGCCATTCAAAAGAATCTTTCGTAATGTCTCCTCAGAAAAACAGGAAAAATGACATAAAATTTGCACACCTGGAGAGGAAATTTTGCACATGGAAAAAAAGGATAATATGTGAAAAACGATTACAGTACAGGTGATGTGCGCAGACTGATGGACATTCCTAACACACAGCAGAAAAAAAAAAAAAGTAATGGTAAGGTCAGATCTAATTAAAGCCACTTATTTCTGCCAACAAATTTTTCAAAATTTCAGCATGAAGTTGACACTACAGAAATCTGATGTAACTACCCACTTAGCAAACAAAAGAAAAGGCCTGCTTACCGATTGTCACAACGTGCACTAATAAAAAACATAACACAAATAAGACCCTCCAGAATATTTCATTTGACTAAGAATGATTATGTTCACTTTGAAGAAACTTACAATATAAAGAAATTACCTGTTTTGCTAGCTGACAAGCTTTATCAGGAGAGGTCAAAATTTCAAAATAAAATACTGAGAAATTTAATGCCAACCCTAACCGAATGGGATGAGTGGGTTGCATTTTGCTTTTACTGATGTCAAAAGCTTCTTGATAAGCTTTCTGGGATTCTTCAACAACACCTGTAAAAAAGAAAAGTTTATTGTATATAGACAAAATTATATACAACAATATTTTGATCACATGCCGATAAAGAAATTTGCATTAACTATTTTTACAGTATTATACGGAGAATTACATAAAATTAGTGGCTGTGACTTCCAAAGTGTCTTTCTGCTGAGTATTTTTTTTTTTTTTTTTTTTTTTTTTTTTTAAGTTTGCGCCTAAAATACATACAGTTGGGCAACTAATTTCCCCGAGGAAATAATTCTTCATAAATACATGGTAGGCATTGCCAATAAATAATAGCATTACACTGCCTAAAATAACTTACAGAATTTTCTCTTTAGAAAATTGCAAGTTCCTAACAAAGGACAATCCTTTCAAAAATTATGTTCTTACCAGTACGGTAACTAAAAATTGCTACTCACATTTCAGTGAGAATAAGGTTTAAAACTCTAAAATTTGTACTTCCATAAAAGCACGTAACAGACACCTGACAACCAATTAAAACTCTGAAATCAAAGGCATAAAAAATGTTTATGAAAATTCAATACTCAGGGTAAAAATTAAACTTTCTTCTGCTCTTATATCAGAACTAAACTTTACCCCAGTGGTGAAACTGTTAAATACACTCATCCCAACAGTGACACTTTAGCAACTTCAGTTCTGTCCAAAATATAGTCACAAACTACATAAGTCAAGAAATCTGTACAATCAAATTTCAGTACTTACATTCAGTAAGACCCATTAATATGCTTATAAAGTGTACTCTATATAACAAATTTGGCAATAAATTAGCCAGCAGATTAGATTTTCTCCAGACTAAGTTCCTAGGTCCTTAAGGAGACAAATCTCATTTTCTTCCAATGTCTTACAGAATGACCAACCACTTGAATTGGAGATACCTGTCTAGTAACGTGTAGCACCACCTTTCGCCTTGACGACGATTCGTCACAGCATGGGACTCGACAAGACACCGGAAGCGCTGGGGGAAGCAACACGGATTCGAGCCCTGAACAAGCTCCCACATTTCACGAAGATTTGGTGGTGGGGGGCAGAGCCTCGAACATCTCTCGATGGCATCTCAGATGTGCTCGATGGGATTGAGGTCAGATGACCTAGCTGGCCAAGAAAGCGAGGTCACGTCGGTGGAGTGTTCATCCAACCATTCGCATACAATTCGGGAGCGATGGCATGGTGCATTGTCTTGTTGCAGGACGAGGTTCCCAGTGGGATGTTGAAGACGCACAAACGGGAGAAAATGGTCGTCCAGGATATCCCGGTAACGTTGGCCTGTGAGGGACGATGTCACAAGTACCAGGGGTCCCCATTTCAGTCCACGTAAAGTCCCCAAATAAGAATGCCACCCCCACTAGCTTGAAGAGTACCCTGCAGGCAAGAAGGATCCATCACTTCATGTGGTTTGCGCCGTACTCGTATACTGCCATCTGCATGTACCAACGTGAATCTTGAATCACCAGTCCAGGCAACATTTCCCCACATGTCTAGGATCCAGTGGCGATGTTCCAGCACCCATGCTAATCTTTGCACCCTGCGATGTGCGGTCAGCAGCGGTACCCTCCTGGGACGATGGCTTCTGTACCCTATAGCGAGGAGGTGGTTCTGGATGGTGTGGCTGCTTACACGTTTTTGTGCACCAGCGTTAAATTGCAGTGATTTCTTGCACTGTGGCCAGTCTATCTGCTGTTACAATGCAAGCTAACTGACGATGACCACGCTGATCCACACGCTGTTGTCCACGGCAGTTGACCCTTGCAGGAATGGTTTTACCGGATTTGATGTCCTCACGATGCACCCGTGACACAGTGGCTCGTGAAAACCCCAGTGCCTGCAAGACTCCCAAGATGGAGTGGCCCATTCGTCGGGCCCCGACAATTTGCCCACGATCAAATGCGCTTAGATCCTTCGTCTTATCCATACTGCGTTCGATTTTTACTGATTCCCATCGCATCACTCCTTATATTGTTGGATCGCTGCATACGTCATGCCGTTTCCGTTTACAGGGCTGCCCACAGCGCCACATTTGCATTGCGCTAACTGTCTCAAATTCAATTGCTCTTCAGTGTATACTTTAATAACTCTAAGAATAGATTGACTAATGATAAACATAAAATTCATAGTTCACAATAGGTCTACAATCTTGAATGAGAAATAAGAAATTTTTCTTTAGAGCAGGCTTTTTTAGAAAACTATAGCCCTAAAAAGCTTTCACAAATTAAAACTGTTACTTTGAGCAAATTGGCCTAATATAGCTTATATAGGCTACCTACCTGCCATTGCATGCACACATGTGGTTTTAATTTCCCTTATCAGTGTGTTTGAATGTTTCTATAAAAAAAAAATTATTGTACAAAAGGTTTATACTTAAAGATTTTTTTTTCTTTTCTAGATCATGCCAAGAAGCAAAACTGGAGTAACTGGACCAAAAGTTGATGTAAATGCTCTAGAACGAGCTGCTAAGACTACAACAACTGGATCGACATTTGAAAAAGTTCGCCAGCACTGGTCAGTCTACGGAAAAGTCTAGACTTTGGATATGAGGCAAGAAACTACGTTAAAAAAGTATTTAGTAAAGATCAAGAGTAGAGGACTATGTAAAGCAGGCAGCTAAACTGCATTATGGACTAATACAAAGAGATGTACTCAAACTAGCTTATGAATACAGAAAGGCAAATGATATAAAAATACCAGAAAACTGGGAATCTAAAAAAATCTGCTGGTTTTGTGTGGCAGAGATTTGCGAAAACATCATCCATCACTGTCACTACGAAAACCTGAAGCTACAAGTCTCTCGTGCAACGAGTTAACAGAGAAAACATTGCTTTATTTTTTAACAATCTGAAAGAATTGATGTTTCGATACAAATTTGCACCAGATAGAATTTACAATTTAGATGAGACAGGAAATTTAACCGTTCATGTCCCTTCGAAAATCATGTGTGAAAAGAGGTCAAAACAAGTAGGGAGTATGACCTCAAATGTTTGTTTGTTTGGAGGTTTAACGACCACCGTGAGCAACTCAATGGGCTATAAGCAGTCGCCCGTCCCTAATTTAGGGTCACTGGTTCCAGGGAAAGGAGAGAGCCAGTACCGTAAGACAAACACAACATCCATGCCTTACCGGGATTCGAACCCGGACCCCGTTCGGACGAATGATCAGAGGCCATCGCTGCTACAATGCAATCTGCTGTCTATCTGCTGTTACAATGCAAGCTAACTGACGATGACCACGCTGATCCACACGCTGTTGTCCATGGCAGTTGACCCTTGCCACTGCGCCACCGGGGCGGCTGACCTCAAATGAACGAGGTGTAATATTACTACGATTGTCTCAATTAATGCTATCGGAAACCACGTTCCTCCAATGTTCTTTTTTCACGCGTTAATAGGGGCGCACCAGTAAGTTCGATAGTAGGAGCCAATCCATCTGGATGGTCAAACAAACGCTTGTTTGTTGATTAATTCAATCATTTTGTGAAAAGTGTGAAGCCCTATCTTGCTGCTCCTGTCCTGCTAATTATTAATAACCATGAATCTCACATTACAATAGAAGCCATAGATTTAGCTAAGCAGAGTGGTTTGGTCATTCTCACATTGCCACCCCATACATCACATAAGATGCAACCCCTGGCCCGTTTAAATCTTATTACAATGTGTCTCTTAATGAGTGGTAAGAAAACCCAGGAAAGTCTGTAACCAATTATGTTGCTTCTGTAATTGGATTTTTTTAACAAAACTTTCACAAAAAAAAAACAATATAGAAAAGGGCTTCAATTACAGGAATATATCCTCTTAATGAGAATATTTTTGAGGATGATGAATTTTTATCTTCATTTGTGACCAATAATCCTTACAATCCTGAAGAAATGCCTTCCACTTCCTTAGAAGTTATAAGTGCCACTGCATCTGAGCCTACACTCTCTTCTTTAAGTCTTTTAGCATCCCCTGTTACAAAATCTCCTCAAATGATTAGGCCTTTTCCTAAAGCACAACCTCGAAAAAAGGCTTCAGGTGGAAAGAAACTTGGAAAAACTAGAATATTGACAGACACGCCAGAGAAGGAGAGCAAAATAAAAAAGTATCAAGCAGTCTTAAAAAACAAAATCCAAGGGGGGGGGATGATTCTTGAATCCAATTCTGATGAATATTTTTATATAGCATTCGCAGATTCTACTGATGAAGATGCAACATTGGACGAAGTTACTGAATACAAACAAGGAAGATAGGCCTATATCAGAAGGAAGTTTTGTTTTAACCAAATTAACAGGGGAAAAAAAGTTTCATATTTTGTGGCACAAGTTGTTACGGTTTGGGTGGAGGAGAATTGGAAGTAAAATACTACAAGCGTTGTGGTGATACCAACAAATTTGTTCTAGAAAAAGATGTTTATACCATTGACAGTGATAACAGAGAAAACTGCCTGCACCAATCAGTACTGGACGATCTAAACGACAAGTTTGTCGAATTTCTTTTTAAGTGGACTTCAGCGCATATGTTTGTGAAATGAACATTATTTAAAATTAATAAACTTGAAACACTTAATTCCACATCCTTTAGTGATCATTTTCATTTAGTAGCATAGTTTTTTTTAATTCTATATTGTGTTCTATTGTGTGAAATAAAGTTTTTACATTTCATCTATTTTTATTATTTTGACCCAAGGTACAACACCTGCTGACCCTATGCACAACATGTTGTACCTAGGGTCACTTTGGACTTTGCATTCTTCTATTTTATTATTTTTTACAAGGTTATTTTTTAAATTATCTTTAAATCAAAAATAATATTAAGAAGGTAAATGTATGGGTAACGATCTTCCCAAAAAAAAAAAAAATTCAAACAAGTTCAACTGAATTTTTAAAAAGTTTACCCCAAAAAAACTGACCCGAGGTACAACCACTTCCCCTACTGCGCATGGTACAGTAAGATTTGCGACCAAATTTTTCTAATTTCCCACCCTGATGCATATTAAAAATGAGACAGCACTCATGGTGCCAAGTCATAAAAAGTTCAAAAATGTAATTACAAATTCATTACATGATAAATATGATGCAGGAGAATTATTTTTTCTTTTTGCCAAGATGCACTGAGCTCAAGTAATTTACAACTCACATTTTATTGTTGACTTTAAGAAATGAAATTTGTTTTTAATCCTATTTGTAAATGCATTTATGGCACCTCTATTCATAGTGATTGTGGAATAGCTATTTTACGGGTCTTACAGAGGTTATTTTTCATCAAACTTTGTTGTCAAATTTTCGAACTAAAGCCTAGTTCGTCATCAGGACTATGTCACTGGAGTAGTTGCTGCCACTCAATTGGAAGAGTCCATCCGCAATTATCGTTAATTGTGGTACTTCTTCTTCTTGCTATTTCGATCCCTTCTTCTAGTTTCCTCTTTACTAAGTTTGACTGGTGGGCGATTATTTTCACTGAGTCCCAATTTATGGAGTGTCCACTTGCTTGTATATGTCTGTCTAGCCCTGTTTTGTTCCCAATGTTCCTAATAGCTGCTTGGTGTTTCATTCGGACCTTAATACTTCTCCCCGTTTCTCCTATATAGCTGAGTCCGCAGTTACAGTCGATGCAGTAAATTACTCCTTCCTGCAATTGGATGTCCAATTCTTTCTGCTTTAAAGCTGGCAGGAATTTATTTTGTTATTAAGATCTGGAGCTAGCCTGATATTATATTTTGCTCCGATCCTTTTCAGGTTCTCGAAAAGTCCCTTGTGGTACGTAATTTTGCTGGTGAATTTGAAGTTGGTTTTCTCCTGCTTCTTTTTTGGCACTTGTTTAAATATTTTCTCAACATATGGGGAGGGGTAATTGTTTTCTGCCAATATTTCCTTTAATTCTTCTTTGTGAAGATCTTTCTGAGTAGCTGAAGAGACCAGGATTTCAATCTTTTCCAAAAATTGTCTCGCCGTATTCGATTTAATATAATCAGGGTGGAATGAGCAGAAGTCTAACATCTTCCCTGTGTTGGTGGGTTTTCTAAAAAGCTGAGTGAATATTTTCCCCTCTCTTGAGGTCAAGGTTAAATCTAGGTAATTGATGCTATGGTCTCTTTCCTGTTCTAGGGTTTACTGCAAGGTATTCTCTAGTAAGTTAAATTCTTCCAGAATCTGAGAGGGTAGAGATTGGTCCACAGTATCTACTATTATTAGGACATCATCCATGTACCTTACATAGAGAGCAAACAAGGAGGGTTGTATAAGTATTTTTGCCTCTAGTTTACTTATATAATAATTTGCTAGCAGAGGTGCTAGTGGAGAACCCATTGCAAGTCCTGAAGTTTGCCTGTAATATTTCTTTCCAAATTGGAAGAAATTATTCTTGAAGGAAAATAGGAGCAGTTCATATATGCCAAGTAGTATTTCTTTATTGTGATTATGGAATACTATTTTTTCTGCAAGGTCATCTGCAATGAATTCCAGTAGGAGGTCCAGGTTAATGTTGGTATACATAGAGACTATATCCAGGCTTGCCATTACTGGATGAATTAATTCTGGCAAGTTGTCCAGTTTTCCTTTTAGCTGCATGGAATTTTTTAGTAGGTAGGGAGGAGAAGATAGAAAGGAGTAAGTGCAAAAGTGACAAATGTAAGTCACAACTTTATTTTCTTAAGAAATGTAAGAGAGCTAATTTTGTCCCACCTTCTTTGAGACTCACAAAAAACATCGCGGAAAATCTGTCAAGAAATTTTATTAAAAAAAATAGAACTAAAAACGGTGAATGGCGCAATTCGTAATAAATTCAAAACTATTGAGCAATGCGAACGAATAGAAGCTCGTATTTGGACCTCTTCATTAGGTGAAATTCCGGAAGCAGAAAAGAAAAATATTGATAATTGGTTAGCTAAAGCAGTGAGAGATAAAAACAAAAAGTTTAAGGAAAAATTGAAGATTAAAGAGAATAAGTGGTTGAATCCAAAGTTAATGTCTACAGCACCTGGCCCACAGTTAATACCATCCCCACTAACAAACATGTCATGGATCTGACGGAAGAAGGAGTAGATGAAAACCTGATTAATCTCCTCAATAAGGGATATAATTATAACCTTTCCTCCGCAACACTTGATAAAAAACGTATACTGATTGATTTAGAAAGCATCTGTAGTAAGGTAGAAAGAGAAGATGAAAATACAGCAGTTACTTTAAGGAAAGAATTCTCAGACTGCGTCTCAAAATTTGTAAAAAAGCCAGTAAAAGTTGATTACAATTTTAATAGAAATGCCATTGCAGACCTTAAAAAATTCAAAGCCAATGATAAAGTTGTAGCACTGAGAGCAGATAAGAGCAAAGTTTTGGTATTGATTGAAAAAGAGAAGTATTACAATAAAATGGAAGCTGAATTGAGCAAGCCTTATTATGAAGAACTCAATGGTAACCCTATAGATCAAACTGTCAAAAATCTTAAGAAATTAATCAGCTCTTTAAGAAATAAAAAACAGCTTAATGAGCTCTTCAAAAACTTCTCCAAAATCCAGTCAAGAATTCCACAGATCTATGGTATGATAAAAGTTCACAAAGAAGGCCATCCAGTAAGACCTATAATAGACACTAGAAATTCGCCACTCTCCAACATTAATTATTATTTACTTGGTCACCTCAGAGATATGTTCCCTTCTCCTCCCTACCTACTAAAAAATTCCATGCAGCTAAAAGGAAAACTGGACAACTTGCCAGAATTAATTCATCCAGTAATGGCAAGCCTGGATATAGTCTATGTATACCAACATTAACCTGGACCTCCTACTGGAATTCATTGCAGATGACCTTGCAGAAAAAATAGTATTCCATAATCACAATAAAGAAATACTACTTGGCATATATGAACTGCTCCTATTTTCCTTCAAGAATAATTTCTTCCAATTTGGAAAGAAATATTACAGGCAAACTTCAGGACTTGCAATGGGTTCTCCACTAGCACCTCTGCTAGCAAATTATTATATAAGTAAACTAGAGGCAAAAATACTTATACAACCCTCCTTGTTTGCTCTCTATGTAAGGTACATGGATGATGTCCTAATAATAGTAGATACTGTGGACCAATCTCTACCCTCTCAGATTCTGGAAGAATTTAACTTACTAGAGAATACCTTGCAGTACACCCTAGAACAGGAAAGAGACCATAGCATCAATTACCTAGATTTAACCTTGACCTCAAGAGAGGGGAAAATATTCACTCAGCTTTTTAGAAAACCCACCAACACAGGGAAGATGTTAGACTTCTGCTCATTCCACCCTGATTATATTAAATCGAATACGGCGAGACAATTTTTGGAAAAGATTGAAATCCTGGTCTCTTCAGCTACTCAGAAAGATCTTCACAAAGAAGAATTAAAGGAAATATTGGCAGAAAACAATTACCCCTCCCCATATGTTGAGAAAATATTTAAACAAGTGCCAAAAAAGAAGCAGGAGAAAACCAACTTCAAATTCACCAGCAAAATTACGTACCACAAGGGACTTTTCGAGAACCTGAAAAGGATCGGAGCAAAATATAATATCAGGCTAGCTCCAGATCTTAATAACAAAATAAAGAAATTCCTGCCAGCTTTAAAGCAGAAAGAATTGGACATCCAATTGCAGGAAGGAGTAATTTACTGCATCGACTGTAACTGCGGACTCAGCTATATAGGAGAAACAGGGAGAAGTATTAAGGTCCGAATGAAAGAACACCAAGCAGCTATTAGGAACATTGGGAACAAAACAGGGCTAGACAGACATATACAAGCAAGTGGACACTCCATAAATTGGGACTCAGTGAAAATAATCGCCCACCAGTCAAACTTAGTAAAGAGGAAACTAGAAGAAGGGATCGAAATAGCAAGAAGAAGAAGTACCACAATTAACGATAATTGCGGATGGACTCTTCCAATTGAGTGGCAGCAACTACTCCAGTGACATAGTCCTGATAACGAACTAGGCTTTAGTTCGAAAATTTGACAACAAACTTTGATGAAAAATAACCTCTATAAGACCCGTTAAAAAGCTATTCCACAATTTGTTTTTAAGTTGTTTTTTTTTTTTTTTTGATTGGAGGTTTAACGACCACCGTGAGCAACTCAATGGGCTATAAGCAGTCGCCCGTCCCTAATTTAGGGTCACTGGTTCCAGGGAAGGGAGAGAGCCAGTGCCGTAAGACAAACACAACATCCATGCCTGACCGGGATTCGAACCCGAGCCCCTGACTGACGAATGATCAGAGGCCATTTTTAAGTTTAAACATGGATATTTTTCAATTTTTACAGTGTACAGTAGCTACTAAGAAATAATCCTTTTTCATTTGGTTAAACATCCAAAGACAATTTCAGCAGTTTTAAATTAGCATTATACAGTTTTAAATTTAAAAAATGATAGTTATCAAATTTACTACTTAGCACATATGGAAATAGCTTTGTGCCTGATTAATCCTGCTAATTTAAAATTTGCTGTTTAATCCTAAAACTTTACCTTTACATTTCATCAAGACATTTTGAGGCCATTTTTGGCCTCTACCACACAGTGAAAGTTTGCTCGTATACTGGTACTCAAAAAGATCCCATGCAATTTTTTTTTAAATTAGTTTAAAATATTAAAGATCGATCAAAGGGTTATATGTTCTTGATGTCAATAAAACTATTTTATTAAAAGGTTCATAAAATTCTACTAAATGATAAAAGTTCAATCTTCTATCTAGCCCAATTACGTAACTATTTTCCAATTTTCAAGGTAAAAATTTGAAACCCTACGAGAGGATACAGATTTATTTAGGCACAAGTTTTAATGCTTAACGACAATCGCACCAAATTTCAAGGAAATCATCAAGAAGTCAGGTTGTGACCCTTGTTGATTTAACATGGAATGACCCAACTTCTGTTGCTGGCATTAATGTTGTTTCACTTTGCCAACATTGAAGCTTTCTATAACATCCATTTTGCTGTCATTTGTTCTGCCTTTTCAGTAAATTCACATGCAGACTGAAAACCCGTCATCAGATTCAGTTAAAGATTGCAAAAGGCACTTTGAAGTATACCATTTCAAGGTGGAATGTTCATTTTTCGAACAATCCATGTCAATGTTCCCTGGTTCATGCAGCACTACCCACGACATTTACTGAGTAATTTTACTTGAATTCTTATTTCATCAAGCACACCCACTATCTTACTAATTTTTCTGATAGTCTGTAACGGTGCAGTTGGATTAAAAGAAACCTCTGCTGACTCTTGATCTTGGATGAAAGACTAACTCATTATCAATATAGGATGCCTTCAGTCCTGTCTAGTCTGTTAAAAGCCCATAAGTGGTGGTGTTTTTCAAAGATTTCAAATCATGAAAACAATTGATGAAAGACAGCAGACTTAAGAAGTTAGAACAATTTACTTCTGCTGGAACTAGAACATTACATCAGTATTAAAAAAAACTGCCATTGGTCCCATGACATTTTCAATGTAACCATTGCTCACACAACACTGGAGTTTTTTTTCTTTCCTCATTACTAAGCTTCTGATTATTACTGGTCTCCCACTCACCTCAAAAGTCAGAAACAGATGCTGGAAATACATTGCAGTCTAATTTTCAGGTGACTTGTGTTCAACACAATTGAAAATGTAAATGACTAACCTAATTTTTCAAGTGGATGCCCCCAATAAGTTAACACTTGAATATACACATTTAAGGAAAGCACATGACGTACGTATACATGCATTTTGTAATTTAAAACAATTTTTTTTAATGAAATCAGTTATTTCCATAGTAGCTGAATTGTTAACCAAATTCTGGTGTTTCAACATGAATTTTGATTCAGCAGTTACTTTAGAGTTTGTCTTGCAACTCTCTGCTGCATGGAAATACCATTAATTTTTTTTTTCTACTGTTGTAACACTACTTTTAACCAAAGTTATTTGGCATGAATATTGTCCCATGGAAACTTCATGGAAATGGCAAACTACTTTCTTATCGAATCATACGCCACCAGAAGAAAAAAAAAAAAGGCATTTTTAAAGGGTTTATATAATAAGGGGAACAATCCCCAAAAATATACTTACTATTCCTCTGGTCACCAGTGGCAACTTCTGCAAGATACCTGTAATAATCACCCTTCATTTTTAAATAAAATACCTTGCTTTCTGCATTGCTAGCTTTTGGTATCAAGTACTTGTCCAACAAACCCTAAACAAAACAATATTATGCACTTGAGTATTTTTTTTACATGAGGGAAAAAAAGCTTATAAAATATAATTCATTTTTTAATAAAAGTTATTAAATTTCAGACAAATTACATAACACATCTGATACCTGAAAGCACAACTGCCCCAACAAATTGTACATTAAGTATCGTTGAACTGAACTTGTTTAAAAATAAAACCCACGGAAATAATCTTGAACTTAAGCCAAATTGAACAAAAATGTTGCCACATCAACCACATATATAACCCTCTTTCAGTACAAAAAGATTTTGGCATTTCAGATCCACTATGGGATCACTTAATTCATTAATGAACAAATTCTGAAAACTTGTACTGCAGTTAAATATTTCTGAATATGCAAACAAGGTTTACCTGGGTTCAGTTTATTTCCAAGATGTTACATCACTGTACTGTATGTTACAGTACTTGAAACACCTTTCACAATGAATAACGCAAGACTTACATCAACCCAGAGTTGTATAAAAATAAAATGTATCGGCATACACAACCGTTCAAACAGAAAACTTGGTGCGAAGTGCAAACCACAATAAGATAATTTAAAGAAAAATTTATAAAATAAATTATTAGAACATTACAGATTCCAATGAGGACAAAATAAGTACATTATAATTGAATGTGCACCAGTGTATATGAAATGGGCCTTTACAGCAAAAAAATGTTAATATTGGACTAAAATTCGTGTTAAAGGGGGGGGGTCACCAGAGCTGGTTGTCAACAAATTTGGAAGACAAAAAAAGAAAAGAAAGCTGGTTTCTTCCCAAAATTTTAACCCTTTCCACCAGCTTGATGGTTGGGTGACACTTGGCATTATGAAATTGCCAAACACCTCGCATGCCGGGGTGTCTCCCCAATGCAGATGACGCCTCTGTAACTTGTATGTTGAGGCTGGAGAGGTCTTTTTTGCACCCAGCTTGTACTACCATTTTTATAGAGAATGTGGAGAACTATTTTACACTTTTTTTTTTTCAAAAGATCACCTTGAAGCATTATTTTCTTAACCTGGAGTAAACAGCAAAATTAAGGGCGTCAGCAGCATAAGTAGTTTCATACTGGATACTTTGAATGAGTTATTTTGAAAATAGTGAAAGTTAATTAGAATTTAATGAATAGGATGCAGATACATTAGATTAGGAATAGGATAAGTCTGATAGATGTGAAGAATCAGACAGTGAACCTGGTGGTGATCCAAACCCTGTTGACAGGACAGAGGATGGGCAAGACATGGAAACATTTTACTGATTTTCCTAAAAATAATTTTACTGCAACAGAAGGTTACAAACCACCCCAGCAAAAACCTGTACCTATATTAGTTTTTTTCTAACATAGATACAAGTTTTTGCTGGAAAAGTAAAGCTGAACTTTCACAACTAAGTTGTGGCCTCTACTGCAGAAAAAAATAAGTGCAGGGCGAGTCTAGGTGAAGTGATTTGCATGGAAAAAGTTAAAGAAACTACTCGATACCTGACCAATCTAGCAAATTCGCATACAACTCAGAGGTTTTTTGAAAAACAAGGGATTTAATTTTTTTAAAGATATACCTATAAAATTTGGTTTTAGGGTTTAATAACTGCTGTGAGAAACCCTCAAGCATTAGAAGCAGCCTTCGTTCTTAATTTGGAGCCAATGGTTTCATATACAGAAGAAAGCCAGTGCAGTGAAGCACCATACACTGCAAACCTAAGATTCCAACAAAGAAATACCTCAGGCAACTGATTAGAAGTAAACACCTTGTACCACTTGCACACTAGAAATAAGAAGGGACAAATAACTAAGATGAGCCTTCCCAAAGCAGACATGTCCTGGTATGCCTAAGACTATGCAGAATTAATCACTGTCCTGAAACCCTTTAAAATCCTGATGCAAAAGTTCTTGCAATGGGGAAGGGGGGGATCGACAAGCTCACAGTTTATCTTGTAATCTCCTGACCCCCCCACCCAGTTACCACCTTTCTGTTCAGAAGACTGACTTCAGCTTTCATAAAATTTGTATGAACCACTACCTGGCACTTATTCCACACATCTAGGCACCACTCACTAACTACAGTAAAATTTGTTTTTCTCATACAACCTTCATCAACCACCACAGCAGAACCAGTGACAGGTGACACACATTGTTCATTTCTCCAACTGTAATTTTTCTCAAAATGTTCCCTTTGTCCATATCGTTCAATATTTTATTACATAAATCAGTGTTTTAGCTTGAAAATGGAGGCAACAATTTCCAAAAACAGAAGTTAAGAGGGAGTACTGTAATCAACTTCCTTTTCTCATGATGCCACCACCTCAGTGCTGTATTGTTTAATATTTTATTCCATAAATATTTGTATTTCAGCTTGAAAATGGATGATCAATTTCTGAAAATGAGATTTAGAAAATCTAAGATTTCCCCTATAATCATAAGTTGTTTTTCCACGATGTTCCCTTTGTCCAGAATTGCTGTTAAATATGTTGCAGAAATGTTTGTTTCATCTTGAAAATGAAAATGCGAAAATTCTCAACAGAAACTGGATGAAATTATAAACTCAGTTTCCTCAGTCATGTATTGTTAAATATCCTGTTCCACAAATGCCAATATCTTGGCATTACAGTGAGCCAAAAAATCTTACTTTGCACTTGCTTTGAAAAGCACCAAAGAAAGCACATTCTATACTTGAACACTGCTGTCAGGCACTATTTAGTGGGGCCAAAATCAACTGGCCCTGACTCCTGTGGCATGATGCAATACTCACAGTGGTAATGAATACATTGTCAAAACTTGAATGTGCTGCAAAACCCAAGAACATTTTTTTAATGGGTCAAAAATTCACATTGTATAAATTATAGTAAAAAAATTAATTTGAGATAAAACCAGAATTTTATATTTTTACATGGTAAACTCAAGTATAAATAGGTAATTGAAGACTGCAGACAATTGCAAACACACTGCCTAATTTGTTAAAGCAGAAAGCTGGTGTGAAAAAATCTTTAGTCTTGGAAATGTCTCCAAGCTTTAATCCACAGTTAGCTGAAAATACAAGATGTCTTTCTTGATCAAGTACCATTTTTTTTGGAAGAAAATATGTAACTTAAAACACTTAGC
Organism: Macrothele yani; assembly: GCA_039090855.1. Taxonomy (NCBI): domain Eukaryota; kingdom Metazoa; phylum Arthropoda; class Arachnida; order Araneae; family Macrothelidae; genus Macrothele; species Macrothele yani. Next base: position 37,448,375 of record CM077028.1, read on the forward strand.
AATACATTAAATTTCTTATTTTTAGTTACTGTATTCATGCTTTTTCTTTTACTTGAAATCCTTTGGTTCAATTAACACCAGGTCAACACTTAAAATAGAAAATATGCTGGCAAGTCGGCATGTTTTCCGAGAAGCAAGATTCTGTGCAGCAGACAGTTTTTAAGCCACAATATTCCACTTGTTTTTAGATTTTAAAGTGATTCTGGTTCTTAGATTTTAAAATTACTCATCATAAGAAAAAATTGGGCAACACTGCATTTTGGTTTCCTTCAGAAATATTTATCCTGAAGAGAGAGGAAAAAAAAAAAAAAAAAAGACAATGTCAGTTATGAAACATACAATGACCATAATTTTTGTGCATTTAAGTCCTGGTGATTAATGACAAAAAAAAACATTACTTGAACACTGGCTTTGGAAATGCCTTTTTATACAGAGGCTGGAAGGAAGGTTTCTTGAAAGAATTATGGTTTTTGGTTGAGTGCTTTGCAAGCATCCACACAGCAAGAAGCACACTTGCATTTTCATTTTCACTTTCTCACCAAAACCCAATATCTAACAAAGATATTCTAGGTTCAAAGGGCGCACACTATTCCTGATCCTTGCTATCACTGCAAATTGCTGTGGTACTCGAGCTAGGCTTTTTTTTTTTGTGTGTAGAAATTAGTTATTTTTTTCTTTAGCGGCACAATTTTTTATCATTTTTCTCACCAAGTAAGTAGTCTTGCTCAGTGAGCACTCAGTAGATTTTGTGACACCAAGATATTTGTCATCAGAAACTTATGGTATGGGGTTGCCCACAAGCAGTTTTTTTTCCAACTACCCAGACTTCTCAATACTGCCAAACATGTGCTTTTAACTGTCAATTTAAAGATTATTACAACTGGCTATAAAATATTAAGCCTTCTTGGAGTAAGTGATTTCAGTTCTTTGCAGTCACAAAATTCATGATCACAAAAGCCTTTTGAAATGCAAATTTTCACTGCCTTTTTCTGCACCCACTATTCTGCTACCATACAAAGCTTTCTTGCAACACACAATTTCCTAATGGCAGTAAATAAAGTTCATCAGCCTGAGATAAAGCTAACTGGGACGCAGAAAAAAAAAAAAAAAAAAAAAAAGTGAAATATGTGTTGGCAGACACCTAACAAAATGGACCGTTTAGTCCGGCACCGACATTATCACCAATAGAAGCAATGCTTAAGAGATCCCTATTCAGTGGCACTTGCAGGGCACAGCCATGGGCAGCCAATTTCAAAATGCACAAGATAAGCATACCAGTTTCTCGCAGTCACCAAAAATGTGGAACACAGTTTTGAAAGTTCTAGAAAGAAAAATGCTGTGAGTTTAAAAACACAGCATACCTTTTTGTTTTCCCATCTTTGTCACCACCCTTCACAATATGGTAAATGGTCCTTGAGTTTAGTTAGGTTATTAGATTTTTTTTTTTGCACATGGTATGGTCTTTGTTAACTAGGGTATGCATGCTCAATCTTTAATTGTCCCAAATGCAAGAGTGAAGGCCACGTAGTTCATCTTCATTCCAGCGAAAATAGCCTTCTCACACAACAGCTGTATTGTTTGAGCAGACTTGTGTTCTGATCCAGATGGCAAAAGAAAACATTGCTGCCTTTAAAGAGGGAGGCTTCCAATGTTTGAGTAGTACAGCCACTTTCCATTTCTTCCAGCAAAACATGTGGTAGGAGTGCCCCATATGCAACAAACTATGCAGGCTCCAAACACCTTACTCTATTTCTCTGTCTTCAGTCGCTTAACACGAGATTTTGTGAATAGCATTCTTAAATCACAAAATGGCAGGGAAGGAAGAAAAACAAGCACTTCACAACATGCTGTATGTATAAATGGTGTCTTTCATTTTACCTTCAAGTGGGGAGGAAAGCTATTTCGACAAAACAAACCACTATTTAGAGGATATCTGTTGAGACTTATTTTCCCACAGAACTATGGATAACCTAACTAGACAGGTTTCACTATATTACACCAAATTCCCAGGTGTAATTAGCATACCTTTTAAAACCTTTTGAGACACAACACGGCATAAAGAAAAAAATGGTGTATATTTAAAATGCACACACTTTGGTAATGAACCAACCAATTTACAGAAAACATTAAGTCAAATTTACAGAATTGGTAAAGCATTTGCAAGTAGAAACAGCTAATTATGTTGACTAGCAACAGAAATGTGCATCACCATAAAAAAAAAAAAATTGTACAATGTTCCTGATAGCATAAGACATTTGAAACAAAAGAAATTGACAGAATTGTTCACTAATTTATTTTATGTGAATATTAAACTAGAGCACATCACTGTAATCAAAATATAAAATTTTTGATATTTAACAACACACAATACAGAAAACATCACGTGGGGGGGGAGAGGTACTACTGCACCATCCAACTTTTGTTTAAAGAAATTTTCTCCTCATTTTCAAGCTGAAATACAAATATTTATGGAATAAAATTATATTTAACATTGATGAGCAGAAACATCACGAGAAAAAAAATTACGATTGCGTGAGGACCTTTACTCCATCGAACTTCCATTTTTGAAAGCTTTGAAAGTCTGAATTCTGCTCTCTGACTGAAAATGGCCCCTCAAATTTGTGTTCGGTTATACTTTGATCTTGAGAACCACCCAAATGATGGAAAAAGCGGAATTTTTCAAATCTGTGGAAAAATTTTGTTTGATCACAGGGAAATTTTTAGAATGGGATCTCAATGGGATCAGTAGTTTTGGTACCAATGGTATTGTTTTAAATACCAGTTAAGGCTACATTGCTACCTTTAAACTTTTGTAAGGTTAAAAAAAAAAATACATTGGCTATACGGTAACTAATTTACAATAGGGTCTATTACAGATAATGATTTACTAAACCCTGCAACGGTAGCCCTAGTCAAAGAATTCTATCAAAATGACGAGGTTAGTCGTCAAATGCCTGGTAAAAAAAAAACTTTGTCAAAAAAGATGGCAAACGTGTACATGTTCAAAGGTATTTAATTATAAGTACATTAAAAGAATCATATGTACTATTTAAGGAGCGTTACCCTGATCAGAGAATTGGAATTTCTAAATTTTGTGAGCTTCGTCCCAAGCATTGTGCTTTTCCTGGGTCCAATGGGACACATTTTGTATGCGTTTGCACAATACATCAGAATGACAAATTAATGATGGCTCAGTGTCATCATCATCATCATTGTCAACCATTATCAATCCACTGCTGGACGAAGGTCTCCCCAAGTTTCCTCCACAACGGTCTGTCTTGTGCCAGTCTCCTCCATGTCACCCCTGCATACTTTCTAATTTCATCCACCCATCTCCCATGTGGTCTTCTTCTGGGTCTTTTCCTGTCCCTTGGAATCCAATCTAAAATTTCAGCTGTCCATCGATGATCTGTCCTTCTGGCAGTATGTCCAGCCCACTGCCATTTCAGGGATTTAACTCTGATCATGATGTCTTCCACTCTTGTCATTTTTCGGATCCACGAGTTCCTCTTCTTATCTCTCCTGGTTACACCAAGTATGCACCTCTCCATGCACCTTTGAGTTGTCTGCAGCCTTTGTATGTCTCTTTTAGTTAAGGTCCACGTCTCTGCACCATACGTAAGCACTGGAAGGATGCATTGATCAAACACTTTTCTTTTAAGACATAATGGCATATTGCTCTTGAAAATTATGCTGTTTCTTCCAAAAGCTCTCCAGGCAAGTTTTGTACGCCGATTAATTTCTTCATCAATGTGACCCGCACTTGATATCTGCTGTCCAAGATAAACGTATGTGTCTGTTATCTCCAGCTTTTCTCCATCAATCGATAAATCTTCATTTCTTGTAAAAGCATTGAACATCACTTTTGTCTTCTGAAAATTCATTTTTAATCCCACTTCTTTACTCTTGTCAGCAAGTTCCGGTTTGAAGCTTTTGAGCTTAATAGCATTGAAAATGTGAGTTTCAAACAATGGATGCAGATTGATAACAAGTGTGTCCTGGAAACTATTATAAAACAGACAGAAGAGTTTTTGGATTTTTTGTTTCAGAGTTTGCCAAAACTTTTAAGACACTCTTTCATTGCTACTCAACAGTCTTCCTATTTGCAACACTTGAAAGAAAATCTACCTTAAAACCAATGCATTGTACTTTGATTTTGCTAAAAATTATGCATTTGTGCTTCAAGATTCTGCACAAGGCTCAAGCAACAATACATCCGTTTGTTATATACTACGTTGATGTGGAAACCAAAAAGTTGGCGCACCTGAGCTTAGTTATTCCTTCTGATTGTATGGTGCATGATACAGCTGCTGTTCATTTGTTTCAACGCCTCACGATTGACTTTCTTAAACAGAATCTGCCCCATAAACCCCAAAAGCTGAATTACTTTTCAGATGGAGCATCATCACTGTACAAAAACAAATCAAACTTTCTCAATTTCTGCCAGCATGAGAAAGATTTTGGCATCAAGGTGGAATGGAACTTCTTTGCATCGTCACATGGAAAAAAATGCATGTGATGGTGTCGGAGGAACTGTTAAACGATTAGCGGCATTGGCCAGTCTACAATGATCAAATTATGACCCCTCACCAACTTTATGACTGGGCTAAAGATAATATTGTCAACATCAATTTTTTTGTATTCCACTACAGATGAATACAAGGCAGAGGAAAAGACCTTGAAGAGTAGGTTTGAAGCAGCAGCAGCAATAAAGGGTACTCAACAATTTCACAGTTACAGACCTGTGAATGAGACTAGAGTTTTACTGAAAAGCTACTCATTTTCAGAGGAATCAAAAGTGTAGAAATAGTTTCAGCTGATGACACTGATGATCTGGACATTAATGACATTGTTAGCTTTGTTACATGCCAATACTCAGACAAGTGGTGGTTAGGGTGTGTGTTAGAAATAGAAGATGAAGTAAAAATAAGTTTTTTGGAACCACATGGCCCTTCTCCATCTTTCAAAAACCCACAATTTACTGACATACTAGTTGTGCATAAAAGTGAGGTTTTAACAAAAAGTTGATCCTTGCTACAGGAAGAATTTATCAACTTAGACTCAGAAACCAAAAAGGCAAACACGGAATTATTTGTTAAATTAAAGAAGAACTAAGAGGTCATTATTTTGGCATAACTACAACTGAGTGCTAACTAAAAAATTTTTATTAATTTTACCAGGTAAAACTTTTAGCCTGTTGGGACTATCCTACCCTTGTTTTTATGTTTGACTATGTATTAGTCTGATGTATTATGTAGATTTTAAAACTGTCTTATCATGTAAACACACTAAAACGAGAATTATAATCCATTACTTGTACAGTACTTTCAAGTTTTTTTGCCATAGCTCCCAATCCCACGCTAAAAGTTTCAGGATTTAAAGCTTTTATTACAAAAAACATTTTTAAAAAAACTTAGAAACTAATTTTTTTATTAAGCATAATCAAGTTGCACATCAAATCAAAACTTATGAAATTCTCTTTAAAATGAGGGGTCAAACAACTCTCTAGGCCTTATAGAACTTGAGAAATTCAAGTCAAGTTTATGCAAGCCAAACGACGATTTTTCAAAATTTTAAAAATTAATTACATGAAAACCCAAGGAGAATTTTTTTTAAATATATTCTCATTTATATCATTAGAGAGAATGATCCCTGAAGGTTTCAATGAAATCTGAGATGGTCAGGTTGAATATTGAAATTGTTTGGTTGATTTGGCATGGAATGACCCATTTATTTGTTGAGACTGGAAGCTAACAGATAACTTTTAATAGCTTCCAAATACTTGAATAGAATTCCTGTTTACAGACAAGGGCTGTAGTAGCATCGGGCAGCTATAAATTATGGAGTCTTTCAGTGTCACAAAACATAAAGTATGACTTTACTGTTACACAAATCACATATTTTCAAAATAAAGCTAAAAGTGATGTACTAAATTAACTTTGTCCAGCAATACTTTACAGTCCCTACTGCACAGAAATCTCTGTATTCATTCTCTCTCTCTCTCTCTCTCTGCCCTCGCACGAGAAATTGGCACACAAAAACAATTATCAGAGAAAACAAAATGTTGAGGTGTAAATGTATATTCAAATAAAGTTGAAATACAGTTTTTCTGAGTCATATTTTATCATTTGTCCATTTGTGGAATTTTGCTGGTTGGAATCAATCCTTGCCCCCCACACCACAAAAACACGTCTCCTCAACCACCTGGGCAACTTCTTGGAAAAAGCGCTTCCAATTCCACATAGTAAAACTGCACGCAGAAAGAACAGAAACAACAAGAAGTAGCACTTGCAGAATCAGGGGGCAACACAAGTAAAGAATATCTAAACACAAGTCAGCGAACAGACTTCACGCATGGAGCAAACATAATGCAGTTACCAGTCTCTGCAGCAAAGCAGTGGAAGCGCCACCTATTGGCACTTGCTCTGTTGTAGCAGACGCAGGCCAGATACAGAAGTATAGCCAAAATGAGGCCACTTCCTAGCTCCAAAACTTAGAAAAACAGCATATTTTATATAGATTAATGCTTTTGGGTGCAAAACAATAACTCAAAATAAAGGCAGTGTCAGGTTAAGGTATTGGCAAATAGGAAATACAGTAAAAATTCCAATTCTCAGCTTCAAAATTAAAACAAATCTAAGAAGCCATTTGGAAATGAAAGAAGTCCTAGTTCCAGAACATAGTTTTTACATATTTAACTCCGTTAAGGAACTGCTTTTAAATAAAAGCACTCTGATACCATTTTACCATAATGAGTTTGTGAATGTACCATCTTTTTCCCAAGTTGACGTAACAAAAGTGCCATTTTTATGTCAAATGACTCTGCACAGAGAAATTTTAAAATGACTTGCGAAGATGACAAAACACATTACACCATTAACTTGTTGTTCCTCCCACAAAAGTGCACCATCCAGAATTTGGCTCAACTAGAGTTGTAAAAAAATATCTGTATACACAACCATCAAAACAGAAAACTTGCTGCAAAGCACGCACCACAATAGAATACGATAATTTAAAGAAGAAATAATAAAACAGTTATTAGACACTACAGAATCCAAATGAGGATAAAAATACATTACCATTGAATGTGAACCAATGTGTGCGAAATGGACCTTTAGGGCAATATATTAAAAGATTGGACTACGAACCTCATTAAAACGGTAGTAATTAAAGGAAGTTTTTATATCCATAAAAGCAGTTCCTTTAATGAACCTTCAAAAATTATAAATAGCATTTAACCCAAAAAAATATATAAGGAAAATATTTTAATTTAATAACTAGCAACTGGAAGGAGCCTGGCAATGAAATTTAAATTCTTTGTAAATGAAATTTTTGATGCAGTTCCTATAACATTGAGAACAAACAGGCCATAGAAAATATAGAGGACAGAAATGTCTGTAAAAACAGAACTCAGAAGATGTGAAAAATAAGTAAAAGTTCAAGTTAATTTTTTTTTTTTTTGATTAGAGGTTTAACGACCACCGTGAGCAACTCAATGGGCTATAAGCAGTCACCCGTCCCTAATTTAGGGTCACTGGTTCCAGGGAAGGGAGACAACCAGTGCCGTAAGACAAACAACATCCATGCCTCACCAGGATTCGAACCCGGACCCCGTTCGGACGAATGATCAGAGGCCATCGCTTAGACCACTGCGCCACCGGGGCGGCCAAGTTAAAATTGAATTGAGTATATTAACCTGAGTCAAGCCTTAAGTAAGCATTTTAATTGTAATAAATTAACATTTTTTAATCTACAAGCAAAAACTACCTGTGTACATCTACATTATGCTACTCTAGTCTCAACAAACCTGAGGGATAACACTGGAAATGAATCACTGCACACCATTCAACAACTACATTGTTCTCTCATTGTCTGTGCTAGATAAAATTTACTTGAATAAACTGAAAATCCACTAATGGTGCATTTCTACTGGTGTCAACAAGCACTAAATGTATCCACAACCACCTTTGCATCTTCCTTACCTTTACCCTTTTATGCACAGGACACAGGAATTAATTCCACACCCTAAGGTACACAATTGAACTTTCATGGTCATCAGATTGTCTTCCATTCTCTACACACAGCAGCAGAAATAAGCCAAGCTTTGTGACAGTTTGGCAAACTTCTTTATGTGCTTCCATGCCTGCTAACTTCCTACTCAAAGTTCAGAACTTCTCCAGTCTTTACAATAAATATTAGTTCTATGTAGTGGCATAACTTTGGCAAAGGTATACACTCTTTCTGCCAGCCAAACAATGTCTACAGATGATCAGAGTGCCATAATGAAGCTCCCACACAGATAAGTGAAGTTTTAATGTAAGCTGGCTTCCAGGAGACCCATCTTACAAAGGCAAACTTTGCCAGGGTATCTGTTAAGTTTGAAAGATCTGTTTACAGCATCTTAAACATATTTCTGTAGTGTTGCACACTGAGGGACATAGGTAAGTCGTACAAACTTCTAAAATGGCTCATTTTAGAGATCCTGATCCCAAGAATAGGGGATAAGTTTTCTTCTAAATTGAATCAGATGGTTGCTGTACGTGTCACAACACTTTAGCTTCTCATCTCATTGCAACATGCGCAGACAGGTACGTTGTAAGACCCTGGGAGATGACGCCTTCTGGATGCAGCGAGCAAGCTGATTGGTTATTTTCAAGGACAACTAACTCTGCTGCAGGTGCTACCACTCCAATTCAACTATAAACTGAGAACAAAAACAGGGTTCTATTATTTGTAGCATTTAAGGGAAACCACCGAAAACGAGGGCACATTTTTTGTAATGTATGCGAGCGAAATAATCTGGACAGCACACGTAACGAGTGATCACCGTAATATAGAGGCAACACATCTTTCCGAAAAGCTTTACTGGATGAAGCCGCCAGCTTGGTTGCAATGAATATTGAGTGTGCACACTGCCATGCTTTGCATTTTCTAATGAGATAACTAATGGTAATTTTTATTCCAGTTGCCATTAACGACCTTATTTATTTCCCTTTTAGAAATACCAGGGATCATAGCATACTTCTGGAAAATTTTAGGTAGGAATTTTAGGACTTTTTAGAAAAATTTTAGGAGTGTATTTCAATAAAAACTAGTTGTATATTTGTATACATCTAGTAAAACAACTTTGTATACATTGTAAAGAGTTTGCTTCACACCCTTCAACCATATATACTGATAGACTGCGCATGACATCAAAATTTCTGGCTCCAACATAAAATCACATGACAACAGTCAAAAAGATGGGTTACACCTGCTGTGCTTATGGTTGCTCTGAGCGATATAGTAAAGAAAGTTCTATGATTTTTCATGGGTAAGAAACGAATTAAATACCTAAGTCAATAAAGCTCAATTACTTAACCAGAAACTTGCAGCTATTGATATAAAAATATAGTAACTTAAGAAAAAAAATGGAATGCATGTTCCAAATTCTTCGCAAATGTTCATCACATTATAAATCACAAAATGTAAACAACACGATCATGCATGTATATAGCTCATAAGTAAACTTACCTGAAGAGTTTTCATTATATATGAGGCGCATTCACATAATACACCGAAAACACTGAAGTTCTGCAGCGTAAATTAGTAATCATAACAGTATTTTTACACGAAATTTGGAGTCTGATGATGACGTGCCGAATGTTTGAGCCATGGCGGCTTTGATGCAGCTATTGCCAATGCGCAGTCCATTAGTATATATGGTTGAAGTTCACACCCAATTTTTTTGCATAACGTCTAATGTCTAAAGTTTAAAGTATGATTTACTTCTAATGTTCAGTTCTTATCTTTTCACGTGTTATTATCATATTCAAGTATATTTACCACATTCAAGTTTCACTTTGAACATTAATATGCTGTTGAACCAGAAGCAATTCACGATTTTCACAGTAAAGTTTTCAGGTTTCACATTAAATTATAATATCCTAAAAAGGTAATTGAAAACCAAGAACTATGTACAATTGTTCACTGAATTACTTTTTTCATATTATTGTTTTAACCTTTTCCTGATAAGCCTATCTTTTTCTGCTTCCACCACAACTAGTTCGTCTAGAGTTGGCTTATCGCAATTTAAAAGTTTCCACTCTTCTCTTACTCTATCAACTTGTTCCTCAGAAAGATGCAAAACACTTCAAATTCTGGTTATTTCCGAAAGTCCTTCAGTGACTGAAAGTTGAGTTGACTCTTTCTTTGGTTCTTTTACCTTTAAAACTTCTATGTCTCTTAGCTTTTGATTGCAGAATGGCAAATTTGATTTTAAATATTTTGTGGTTGCAATTAGTGATGATCTTACATCTAAGAGAAATAATTTCTGCCTGGTCTCCTGAACATTCCTGAGGAGATTTTTGGTCTTCATACCAACTTCTAACTCCCCTAGTTTTTTCCATGAATTTTTGTTTTCAAAATCTACATTCTTTAGGTCTTCTCCAAATTTCCCTGCAATAACATCATCTTGGATAAACTGAGCCATAACATTCCTCATCAAAGTATTTAAATCAGAATATAACTGGTGTATTTTTGGTTCTTCACTCTGATAACATAATGAAAACTTTTCAAAATTTTGGTGTGAAAATGAAATTAATGCTAAATAGCAAGGAGTTAGCTCATTTTTCAGAAAACAGTAAATTCTTTTATACCTTGCCGAATTGCGTAGTTGTTTTTCAAATATTTTTTGAGATGGCAAGAAATTTAAAAAATATTCTGTAATATTTAGCCATTGATCCAAGAGCCTCTGGGCTACAGAACCAACGGTTAACCATCTGTTGCTGACATGACGCAAAAGAAATTTGGCTGTGACCAATGTTATATCCTCGACAGATTTATAATCCTCTCGTCTTGCAGCACTACTCTTTAAAAAGTAATGCATATCAGTAGCAAATTCGTCAAAATCTATATTTAAGCTTGTCAAAAAAATTTAGATGTATTACTAACAACATGCAGGTTGCAAAAACCTAGTTCCAAAGATTTCTGGCCTGTTTCTTGTTTTACAACTTCATTGAATTTGCATAAAAAGCACTTATTTACATTTGGGCTGTCCATGGATACACAAATAATTCTTTGTGGAATAACTTTTTACGGGTCTTATAGAGGTTATTTTTCATGAAAGTTGGTTGTCAAATTTTCGAACTAAAGCCTAGTTCGTCATCAGGACTATTCCACAATCACTATGAATAGAGGTGCCATAAATGCATTTACAACTACAAATAATTCTGTTCAACGAAATATTGAAGGATGATAACACATCAAGAATTTCTTTTAGCAAAATATCTGCTGTTGCATGACCCAGAAAAACGCATGTTAGGTATCGGCAAGAAACTGAATTTATTTCTGAAGACCAGTACCTGAGATACACATCCAACTGCCGTTTCACTTGTGCATTTGAAGTTTCATCAAATGCTAGAGTAACCTTTCCTGGGCTACTAGATGCAATGTCTTTTTTTCAAATCCTCTTCAAAATATTTTGACAATCCATGTGATATCACATAAGCAACTTTTTTTCTTTAAGTTGCATTTTGGCTGCAATAGCAGAATCAGGAAACATTTCTTTGAAAAGTTCAACTGTTTCAGTGCATGAAACAAAAGACATATTGTCCTTAGCAACTTTCATGGCCCATAATGCTTCGGCTTTAGCCAACTGTAAATCATGACTCAGTACTTCACTAATATTTGTTTTGGGCTGAAGATCCCGTCCTCCAAAGGCTTTCAGGATGGACTTATTTCGAAATTTACTTTGAAATTTCTGCAAATGTTTTTTTTTTCCTTTATGATGCGCTTTTACTTGTGAAAAGCCACTATTAGAAATATTGAAAATTTCTGAACACAATATACACTTAGCAGAAAATATTGTTTCAGTTGCAGAACACCATTCTTTCAACTTCACTCCGTCCAATTCTTTGGCGAGCCACGCATCTTGAAATTTCGTTTTGGATTTAGGCATCTTAAACACTTGTATTACTAACCAGAAAATGAAAGGGAAGTACAAAAACACGTTCCAATATTGCAAAACCAGACAACTTCCCGAAGTTTGGCTGCAAGGATGTCAGAAGATAGAAAAAAAAAAAAGCAGGTCACCACTAGAGAACTGAACCTGCACACAGCACAGAGAACACCATAAAAGACGCAAAACCAGAAACTATCATACGCATCTCACACAAGTTCAGTCAAAGCGAGTCGGAGCCGAGATATATTGCGCATCGAAGGTCACTGTCGCCGATGCACGATCGAAGGTCAATGACCACGTGCTTTACTGCCTGCCACGATAACACTCAGCTACCATCCCATCGTCATTACCGAAGGTTATGGAAGGAGACCACATGTTTCCTCTTTGCTTCCACCCACCTGCGGTTTACAATAACAAAACATCAGCAAAAAGAGGTTCCACAAGGCATGTACAAAAATAAAGTACGATCTTCTGCATGCCACGGAGTTCGTCTGCAAAGCGCAAACCAGGGGTGAAAATGACCCCTCCCCTTTTCCCTTAGATCTCTTGTTACTCTCGAAAACTGTCCGAAGGCACAAAAGTGGAGCGCCCGCCCCGAAACAAGTGCATCTCGATGGCGTTATTATTTTCCCTCCCTTCAGCAGCACAGCATATAGGCTGTGTTTCTACAATAACAGGTCTTTTTACCTTACCGTAATGGTAAATTTATTGCTGTTAATAACGGTTGTATTTTTAATAAATAAGCTTACGAAAATTTTAGGAAGAATAGCAAATTTTAGGTATAATTTTAGGAATTTAAGGAGGGTCACAAAATATTAGGAATTTTAGGAGGAATGCGATCCCTGAAATACAGATAAATATGGGGCTGAACGACCTACTTCTGAAGTCGTAATTTTGTGCAAAGCATCTGGAAATATAATAGTGCGATGTCATTTGCTTCCATCTTGGCCAGAGAAATAAAAAGATTCCAGCCAATGGTCCATACCACTTTAAAATTCAAGGACAGGTTCATCGGTACATCTTTGATTTGTTACCACTTACTGGCAAAAACCATTCAAATAGCCATTTCTACTTTATAGATTCCTTGACAGCTACTGACATACATACATACTGGTCATAATAAAAATAAAGAATTTAAGCAATTGATATTGACAGCCATGGCAAATATTCTGGCTAACAATCCTTACGCACAAGCATACAAGACTACAGCTGAGGTGATCGAACATGAAGTAGGTCACAACCTGAAATTTAAGAGATCAATTTTATTTCATTGATAGTATATTTAAAAATTCTCTATATCCCATCCACAAAATATACAGGGCGTCAGAATTATTGGACACATTACAAAATTATGTAAAAAAAAAAAACCCCAAAAAAATTAAGCAGTCTGTTTTTCTATGTCACATATTACTAACAGTTTCTAAATTTTGGTTTTCCAGAATTGTTATTCCCAGAATCCGATAGATGGCGCTAGGTGTGGCCTGATGAGGAATGCATGAGAAATGCGCAATCAGTAGTCATGTCATCCATACAGCAGAAGGCGATGTGTGTTATGGCTTGCGGAATTAAAGTGTCATTAAAGTTAAAAATACTGTACCATTTAGAGTATGGTTGCAATCCTGTCAACAAATTCAATTAAGCGATGGATGAGACAGTTTAAAGAAACTGGCAATGTGGAACATTGTGGAGGAGCCAGTAGGCCTTAGTGTCAGCGGTTTGACCAAGTTTATGAAATCCGTTTGTAAAGCAAGCTGAGAAATGTGACCAATGCCTTCGCATTGGTCACCATGTATATGCAAGTGCCTAAATGAGCATTTCCCCAACAGATGGTTGGGCCTGTTGGTGCCATTCCGTGGCCTCCTCGCTATCCAGATCTAACTTCATTGGATTATTTCATGTGGGGTTATGTGAAAGATTGTCTCTATCAGACGCCTTGTACTGATTTGTAAGGAACTGAAGCAGCGTATCACAGCGGCTATTAATTCCATAACTCCTCAGAAGTTTGCCAACACATGGCATGAAATAGAATATTGCTTGGACGTACTACGGGCAACCAAGGGATCTGACATCAAAATTTATTAACTTGTGTAGTTTCACTGTAAGTTAGTACAGTCAGTTTCTATCTGTTTAACGTTTTGTTTCATATAATTTTGTCATGTGTCCAATAATTCTCGGACAACCTGTATAATGAATAAAAAAAATGGTGCAACTTTATTACCATTTTCTTGAAAATTACTTCTTACTAGAATGGGGCTTTTGCCCCACCACAAGCCACTAATCATATAAACCTCTTACATATAACAGCAAGGTTAAAAAGTAACTTACATTTTTAAGTTTTAACAAATATAAAGTATCTCCACACCACCACTTCCATAAGTTCCCACTTTACTGTTGTGTCTGGGTGCCATCCAGAGTTGTATAAAAACAAAATGTATCTGCGTACACAACCATTAAAACAGAAAATTTGCTGCAAACCCACGATTGACAATAACAAAAGAATAAGGTAATTTTAAGAAAAATTAATAAAACAATAAATAATTGTTAGTACATTACAGATTCCAGTGAGGACAAAATAAGTACATTACAAATGAATGTTCAGCAATGTGTACGAAATGGACCTTTATGGTAAAATATTTGATTATAACTTTATAAAAACAAGACTAATTGGAAGTTTTTATATTTAGAAACACAGTTCCGTTAATGAACCTTCAAAAATTATAAATATTTTCAACAACTTAATTCAAAAATAGTATACTTACAAAAGTACATAAGGAAAATATTTCAATTTAATAACTGGCAACTGCAACCTGGCAATAAAATTTAAACTGGTTCTGCGTAAACAAAACTTTTAATACATTTCCTATGCATTGAGAACAGTCCTTAATAAAATTTAGACACCAGAAATGTTTGTAAAAACAAAAGAACTCAGAAGATGTGAAAAATAATTGAAATTTCTTTAAGTTAAAATAGAATTAAATACATTAATCTGAGTAAAGCCTTAAGTGTTTTTACCTCCAACAAAAAGTGTTTTTTAATCTACAAGCAAAAACTATCTGCGAGATCTGCTAATAATTTGGAAACTATCCGCATACGGCGTACGTCTACATTCTGCAACTCTGGTGCCATCCACCAAGAGAACACAGCACAACTGTAATTGAGCAGTCCAGAGAACCAATGCATATCTTAGCACTACAAGTACAATCTAACTTCAAACTATAAAAAAGTAACAATGCTCTTGCTCTCTTGAATGATAACTATAAAAAAAAGTAACAATTACTGTGAGCAATTACAAAAAATAACTCATTTCAGGATAAAAATCAGCAAAAAAATACAAAGCCATTCTAAGACACTATTTTCATTTCAGGATAAAAATCAGCAAAAAAAAAATACAAAGCCATTCTAAGACACTATTAGCTTGCCACAGCATTAAATTCCTCTCCAGACACATCAGACAGGAGCACTTTGCAAAACTCCTTACTCAATACTGGTTGACTAATGCTTGGTTCAGATTTTTTTTTTTTTTTTTGTTTGGAGGTTTAACGACCACAGTGAGCAACTCAATGGGCTATAAGCAGTCGCCCGTCACTAATTTAGGGTCACTGGTTCCAGGGAATGGGGAGAACCAGTACCGTAACACAAACACAACATCCATGCCTCACCAGGATTTGAACCCGGACCCCTTTCGGACGAATGATCAGAGGCCATCGCTTAGACCACTGAACCACCGGGGCGGCCAGGAGGCAATAAAAAAACCATGAAATTCTAATTTGAGGTCACTGATTTCAAGTACGGGGAACAGCACATTTCTTTTGAAGAAAAGGCACTAAAATGTTACCCTGATAATAATGTATTCTGAAGACATTAAGAAAATTTAAGAGATCAATACATCTTGTACTCTTATTTCTTAAACAAGTCTCAAATACCTATGGAATACAAAAACATGCCCTCAGAAGCTTGACCACAGCAGGACTGAACTCGACACAGCTAACCAAATTCTATAAACCAATCATATTTAATGAAATTGAATAAGCCAATAATTTTATTATAACTTCTAGCTCTGGATCAAAGAACGAGAAACATGGCATGCTTTGAGGGTATTAAGAAAAAAAGAAAATGAATTGAACACCAATTTCATTTAACCAAATCCTGTCCCGTTAAATAACAAAAGGTGGGCGACGACTTTGAAACACTATTTAGTGCAAAATTAGAAGTCCCAATACAGAAATTAAAGAAATATTCCTCAGAAATACATGGGACATCAATTAGATTAGAAAGAACTTTTGTCAAAGTACTAGAAGTTCCAAGCACTTTGACAAAAATTGCTCGAAACTTCATTGTACTGGAAGAGGTGTAACGGATAGCATACTTAACGGAAATTGAGAAATGCAGGTTCAAGCATGCTATCCAGGGTGATATTTTCTGAGATGTTTACATGGAGACCAGTAAACTACATGCAAATCAGTACACAATTCTGATTTGCTTTGAATAATCTAGTGAATTTTCCATGTGCTTCTGAGGAATATTTTTTCCTTAACTATATCCATGCCTCGATGAGAAAGGGTTGTCGACACTACGATGAGGCAACATTGTCTCACAGGGGAAATCTCGAGGTTCTGATTCCACAGCTAGAAATGCTTAGCCTTAGTTATTTGGAACTTTATTGTCTTAGATGGTGTAATGGATAGCACACTTGAATGGAAATAAGGAGATGCTGGTTCGATTCCTACTCTACAGCGGTGTAGTTTTTAAGTTTTTTGATATGATACATAATGATCAAGAAACTACAGCCAAATCAGTACACAACTCTGATTGCTTTGAATAATCTAGTGGTTCCAACCTTTTTAAAGACAGTTGGTTAGCTGGCACAGTTCACTTTCATGCACAGCCCCACCCTTTTGGTGCAATACAGTCAACTGATATTTTCTACACAAAAACTACAAATACCCAGTTCTACCAATAAAACTTCTAAGGCACTATTAAAAACACTTTTAAACCTAAAAAAAAAAACTTTACAATAAATTTCTGTAATTTTGATTACACTGCCATACTAATCTGTTTTGCAAATTTGCACAGCACTAACTTGTTAGCTGCTCTCATTTTTTTCCTGGTAACAATATGCAAATAAAAAGGGGAAAAATGCTGCTTCACTTTTTATTGGGGGTCTAACAACCACATCGAGCTACCTATGGACTATATAAACAGCCCCCGTCCCCAACCTTAGGGCCAATGGTTTTTTTTTTGTTTTTTTATTGGAGGTTGAACGACCACTGTGAGCAACTCGATGGGCTATAAGCAGTCGCCCGTCCCTAATTTAGGGTCACTGGTTCCAGGGAAGGGAGAGAGCCAGTGCCGTAAGACAAATACAACATCCATGCCTCACCGGGATTTGAACCCGGACCCCTTTCAGACGAATGATCAGAGGCCATCGCTTAGACTGCGCCACCGGTTTCAGGGAAGGGAGAGAACCAGTGTGCAACACAAACAAGAGCTATGCCACACTGGGATCCGAACAAGGATCTATCTTAAACAATCAGAAGCCAGCAACCACTGCACCACAAGGAAAGTGCTGCTACACTTACTCGGGCAGGAAAATAAAGAATATTTAATACTGAAGAATCTTAGTGTTTGTGAAATTCTTCTATTGTAATAAAAAAAAAAAAATTCAACTGTGCCAAGCACCATGCCTGTCCCTTTGTGAATTACATTCACATTGAAGTCTTGCATCTCCCTCTTCCCTGAAAGTATTAAAATCACTGAATTTATAGGCTGACATTCAACTAGTGTAAAAATGCATTCTGTAGGTGCTACTGGGGGGAAACTAAGAACTTAGAGTTGAAAGACACTTTACTTTCTATAATGCACACAATTTTCAAACTTATTTTATTACTAATTATGAACTTTGTAATGCTCACTAAAAATGTTTTCAGATTTTTAATATTCATTGCATTCCACTCATGCATAACCACATCTGTGCTTTCAATTTCACAGTCCAATGAAGCTGCTTGCTCCCAAGGCAATTACTGCACTTCCAGACTATGAGTCATCCAAATCCTTACTTTTCCAAGCTAAGAACCAGAAATTCTACACACACAAAAGTAATATTGTAATACAGAAATACATTTAAAACAATTTTTATAATTTCAAAAAGCATCCAGTAACTATATTCGATGGAACTTTTTCATTAAAGCAGCAACTATTCAAGCACATCAGTTTGGCCAAAAAAAAAAAAAAAAAAAAAAAAACCCTCATCCACATAATCATAATACCTTGCAGTCAGCCCACTGAATCTCCAGTTTCCGCAATTTCAAAACATAACTTAATAAAGGCATGAAGATCTGTACAAATTATTGCTGACCATACGCAGCATTTCCTGAAGGCTGCAAAACTTACTGAATACAAAGGAGAGGTGAAAATTAAACTGCAGTGCTTATGGATAAAAGCTATGCTACTGCCAAACCAGTAAATCAAAAGAAACAAAACACTGATGATAATGGTGCTCAATTATAATATGCAGTGTTCCCATGCTTTAGATAGAATAAAACTAACATTCTTACATCAAGGAAGGCTGATTAAGATCCCAGCACTAGTTATTACTTGTGCTACTAGAACTGGGGGTGTGCAACTAGCTTTAACCACAGTGGAAGAAATAACTAGCAAAGCAAGTGCTGCAATTATTTTGCTAATATTCTTCGAGATTAGGTGTCACACTTTTACTGTATTCATTTTTGTATAAACCATTATGGAGTAAACCTTTGCAAAAAGGAAATGGAGGAGCAATCATGGCCAGAATTATAAATATTGCATAAGACTAGTTTTTACACAGATCCAGGGCAAATCATGCACTGTGATTACAGTATTTTCATTTTTTTCTTATTCTTTCATCCATTAATTACTTATAATACTCAATTACAAATAATTTACATCCACAATTCTGCATAAACTAACCATCAGGACCAATCATCATATTTTAATCAGATGTATAGCATAAAAAAATTGCTTGCTTTAAATTCACAATCCTGCTTTCACACACAATATCTGTCTGTCAAAAGTACATTAGACAATGGATTGCTCAGTCTCTAGCACTTCTGCAACTTCCAGAACATTCACTCTAATTTATATACGTTAAAAATCGATTCAACAGAACCTATTATGAACTTTATAAATCTGATACTTTTAATCAGATAAAGCTTTATATAAGCACAGGATTCAATTTCACAATGACCGAATTTTCCACAAATTGCATATTTACTCATCTCCGGTTTGGAACACAGATCATTAGCACGAAATGAAAAGTTCATCTTTTTAAAAAGATTCGATTTTCTAACAGTTGGTCAGCTGGCAGACTTCATTACAATGCACAGCCCCACCCTTTTGATGCAATACGGTAAATTGATATCTCGCACACAAAAACTACACATACCGTACAAATACACGATTTTACCATTGAAATTTTCTTAAGTCACTGTTAGAAGACATTTTTTCATACCTAAGAGCAATACTTACCAGAACATCGTAACAGATCTCCCTCAGTTCCTTCTCAACTTTCTCCCGATATTCTCTCGCCATTTGTTGTTTCTTTTCACTACCCTCAGTCTTTTGCTCTATGCTAGATATAACTCGCCATGAACTCCTCCTGGCTCCAACAACATTTTTGTATGCGACGGAAAGCAGATTTCTCTCTTCGTTACTGAGCTCAACTCCCGTTTCGGTAACTTGCTTCATTGCAGCCGCCATATCATCGTACCTCTCTGCTTGTTCTGCTAATTTTGCGCGCTGGACTAATTCGTCTTTATCCATGACTACTGTCACAGCTAAATGGGCGAAAAAAAAAAAAAAAAACACAAGAAACACAGTTAGTTCTACTACAGTAACACTCGAGCAAAAATGTTAATGAACTCTAAGCTTCACTGTACAGAATACAAAATGGCGGACACGTTTTACTAGAGTATTTCACATGCCGTCAATTCTAGACATCTTTCGTCGGTAAGAACGACTTAATAACACAATAGTAATCTCTGAGAAAGGCTAACTTCAAATATGGAAGGGGGTATGACAAAATGGACTTGGGCAACTTACCGAACACAAATTTCGAGACAGCCCAACACGCAACTCTAAACCACTAGTGCCGGCGATAATTCCCTCCTACATCTACGGGTCACTTGCAGTAAAGCCACGAGAGCATGACGTCACAAGATATCAAGGCTGGAAATGCCGCATGAGGTACTTGTCAGGTGTGTCTTGCATGTGCGATTCTGCGAACACGAGAGCTCCCCGGAAATCTGTCCTCAATCGGAATCCTGTCAAATTCATGTCTGGAAAAATGTGTCAAGCTAAAAAAATATTTACTTTAATTTTAAAATCGCTTATCTCTCTCAGAACAAAAAAAGTTTGACAACATTTGAAAGTATGATGAAGGGATCAAAGTTAAGAATCAAACATTCGTCTGCTAGAAAATTACCACTTTAACAATTTAGCCTCGTTCTCCTTACTTTATTTTTGTGTATTTTTTATATGGCCATTTAAATTGGTTTCTGTTCTTTTTCGTTCTTACAGGGTTCCTTTCGTTTTCTCTTTTCTTTTCTTCTTTTGGTTTTTTAGAAAATTTTCATTGTCTATTGATAAATATAATGGCCACGACCCTAACTCCGGAATCAAGGTCTAAATTCAATTTGAGTTCCCAGCTAAAACTGAAGAATTGTCCTGGTTTTTTCTAGTCCAAAGAACTCATGGCCAGGGCGGGGAGCTGGAAGGAAGCTCTTTTGGACGTTGTTGTAAATTCTCTGAAATTTTATTTTAGGTGGTTTATGAAAATTACTCTTGTATTTATTCGTGTATTGAACTTTTTAAAAGAGAAAAATTGAAATGATACAGCACAAACAATGGATAACTCATGAGAAATTACTTCTCGAGATGAATCAGTAGCAACAGTTGGGCCAATAACTCTCAACCACTCAGGCACAGGGCTTGATGCCTGGTGTTAAGGGTCAAGGAAAAAAGACTGCCTTTTTTTAAGAAGCGTAAAATGCGGAGCAGCGTTTCAAAAAAATAATAATAATAATAATAATAATAATAAAAGGAACGAAAGGAAAGAAAATACAGAGACCGAAGTGGATGCGTAGTTATGCAGAAAGTTAAAACACTGTTTATCCCTTGGTAAGTAATATGAGGTGCTAAATGCTGTTGAGAAACTTCAAGAAATTTTCATGTACTTAATTAATTACCGGCAAAGAAGTATTGTTGAGGGGAGGGGATGTGGGGGCGGCTAAATATGTATTCCTCTAGGCGTTGGAAAATGGTGCTAAAGGAAAATCTTTTTGCGAACGAGAGAGTGAGAGAACTTTCTACTTTTTCCGATTCATCGCTTTGGGGTCAGAGAATGGTTTTACGATGCATGTGTGTGTAGGGAGAAATGTGTTTGATGGCGTGAATATGCAAACTTTTGTTTTTTTGAGTAGGGAAGGGAGGGGGTTGGCTGTTGGCAACATTACGAAAAAGCTACCGCCAAGTACCAGCAAAGGTGAATGTGCAATTAAAGATGAATTAAGAGTGTAACCGAAGAAGAAGAGTAGAGATAATCAAAATACGAAAGCGCTAACTCTTCGAATTGCCCAGATCAACGGATAATGAGCAGGATGGAACTAAAAAATCAAATAGTTTATCCAGCAATATCTGAAACACTACCATAATCAAATAAATTCAGAGAATGTGATTTATTTTTTAATATTTCAAGAGAGTCCAGTTTCTTTCTTTCAGCCCCTTGTTTTTCATGTTTTGTGTTTTATTTTACGTTTTGACATGGAACAGTTGTTCGTTAGTGAAGTGATGGTTCTTATGAAAGGGCATGGTGCATTCATGGATGGTTACAATAGCAAAATTCACATTCTCTGAATTTATTTGATTATGGTAGCCGTCTCGTTGGCCGAGTATTCAGAGATTCGGGCTTCTGGCTAACCATCCGAGCAGGGCCCCGGTTCCAAATTTGAATGAGGTATGGGTGATATGCTTATCCTATGCCGCTGGCTTTGTCAACTCAGAGCCAGCGGAGAGATGATCCCGATGAATTATATTATATACACTGCTGGCCACCCAAAATGCAACACCAAGAAGGAAGCATCCGATTGGCCTGAAATTCTCAGCATGCGTTGCCCGCGGGAGGACATGGAAACGATTAGCATTGCACGGCATATGCAAATCATGTGAGCCCGGCACGCCAACGAGAAGCACTATAAGAAGGGTGCACAGAAGGCGGGGTGTAAGTAGTGGAAGTGTGTTGTGCTGCTGGACCTGTGCGTGGGAAGCTTCCTGATGCCCCGTCGCAAAATACGGAAGTCATTCCAGCACGTTTCGGAGTTCGACAGAGGACGAATAATGGCTTATCGCGACAGCGGTTTATCGTACCGAGACATTTGCGCCCGTGTGCGACGACATCCAGCCACAGTGAGGCGAGTATGGATTCGGTGGGTGCAGGAGGGACGGACGGACCGACGTGAGCGATTGCCGCAGCCGTGACACACCACCAAACGAGAAGACCGGCATGTTGTGCGGCGGGCATTGACGGTTCGCACCGCCACATCATGAACGTTAGCACGTACCGTTTAACGTCGTCTGCAGGACCGGGGACTTGTC
The DNA here is from genome assembly GCA_039090855.1 of Macrothele yani. Taxonomy (NCBI): domain Eukaryota; kingdom Metazoa; phylum Arthropoda; class Arachnida; order Araneae; family Macrothelidae; genus Macrothele; species Macrothele yani. Next base: position 37,470,942 of record CM077028.1, read on the forward strand.
ACACTGCGCGCGTTGCTCTGATTACCATTGACGTTACACCACCGGCGAGTGCGGCGGCAGTGGGCCGTTGAACGCAGCACCTGGACTGCGGAATGGCACGACATTGTCTTCTCCGACGTATCCCGCTTCTGCCTGCAACACCACGATGGTTGGATCCACGTGGGGCGGCACCGCGTCGAGAGACTGTATGACGCCTGCATTAGGCATCGCCATACCGGTCCGTCGCCTGGCGTTATGGTTTGGGACGCAATTGGATATGACACCTGCACCCCTCTGGTACGCATTGCCGGTACACTCAACAGCCACCGCTACATCTCCGACGTTTTGGAGCATGTAATCCTCCCTTACCTGCCAGCGGGCACGTTTCAACAGGACAGTGCGCGCCCGCACGTGGCACGTATCGTGCAACAATTCTTCACGGCCCACCAGGTGTCACCGCTGTCGTGGCCCGCCTGTTATCCCGATATGTCGCCCATCGAACACGTCTGGTCGCTGATCGGCAACCGAGTGGTCCGGCAAGCACCGCCCGCGGCTACGCCTGATAAAATGTGGCAACGTGTGGAAGTAGCCTGGACTGCCATACCCCAAGCCCACATCCAAAGCCTCTTTCGTTCGATGCCGCGGCGTGTAGCTGCCGTTATTGCCAGCCATGGGGCCTACATGAACTATTGATGGCTGCGTGTTCCGCAAGTCGCACGGGCCTGTGAGCTCAATCGTTTCATCTTTGTATCTGTTGTTATATGTCCAGTAAATCTGGCTTTGCTATCTCGTGTCTTTCTTGGTGTTGCATTTGGTTGGCCAGCAGTGTATAATGAAGCTTCGTGATGGCGGTTATCTCTTTATTTTTGTAAAAAAATCTTAGCTGCGCTAAGGCACTTTTTTTTTCATTAGGTTTAGCTGCACTAAGGCACCATTTGCTTTAGGATTAGCGGCACTAAGGAACTTTTGTTCGTTAGACGGAAAGAAAAGCTAGGCGAAGGACTAATTTATATTATCATTAAAGAGAATACTATGATTTATATTCAAACGTGCTCGTACCTTAACCGAATGTTCGTACTACAAACATGAGACTAAACTTTCGGATCACGTAGTGGAGAGTCTCACAGACACAAGGGTTTGAGTGCAAATAGAACAGAAACTCTTTTGTCAAGACGGTAGATCTAAAAACAAACTGTTATAGGTGGTGGCTTCTCTTTAGGTTAATACTGCATTGCTTGAAAGGAAATCAATACAGAAAAATTAAACACTGGCAAGTGTTTTATGGCTAAGAGAAGGGAATTTGTACTAAACTCTTAACCGACTCCATCATAAGTAATCCATGAGTCCATTCTCTGGTTCCTTATGGGAACCAAAAAAGAACGCTCCTGTTGCTGAGTGGACAGAGGCGCTGACTTCTGGCTAATCACTCGAGCGGGACCCAAGCCCTGGATGGAGGGTTGGACTGGTTACGACTAATCTGCCCACACAATCGAATCCAAATCGGCCCATATATACAGTATATGCATGTATATCGGCCAATCTGGATATCACACACACACACACGCGCACACACACACACACACACACACACACACACACACACACACACACACACACACACACACACACACACACGTGTACGAGTATATATACATTACATCTGTGTGTATGTGTGTGTGAATTATGTTAATGTAGACACTGCCGCTCCAAACTGCTGATATTTGGCGAAAATAAGCATCTGAAGCTTGCAAGAAAAGTAAAGAAATCAATTTAGAACATCGGACCCATGTGAATTTCATCTGCCGAAATCGCACGCGCCAGGTCTCTACATATAGTTTTGCCTGTCAGCTGCGGGTAGCAGATACCACATCATTAGATGGGTACTGCTCGTTTGTAGAAAGAGGGGGAATGTGAGGTAGATGGTTAATCATAACAGCATTTCACTACAGACGTTACGGATTGCATGAGAATGAGATAATCAGAGGTGAAACTCCATATTGAGCATCAGCAACCCAGCGATGGAATGTGGGGTGGAGGAATATCTCACATACACAGTAACATAAGTCCTTGGTCGGGTCCGGATAATATAATTTGAAGAGATGTCTGCCTGAAAAACTTTCACAAACGGTTTGAAATTACACGCACACACACACACACACAAACAAACACACAACACACTCACACACACACACACACACACACACACACACACACACACACACACACACACACACACACACACACAAGTTATGAGAAAACGTATTGCTTATTAAATTCAAATAATGAGATTTGAGAAAAAAAGAAAGACAAGAACATAAAAAAAAACTCCAGCATGCAATGGCTTACCGTGCGATCACGCGCGCGTGCGCGGCTGGCCAGTCCACCCGGCCTGGATGAGCTATGTGGGGTGCGCCCTCTCCGTAATTAGTAGCTCCAAATCAGTGATGGGCGACTGCTTATGGTCCAAGATGTTGACGGTCGTCGTTAAACTCCGAAAGGAACAAAAAAATTACGCAAAAGATATCATTTACTCTCCCCACCCCATAGTCTTAGCAGAAACGGCGTGTAAGTCAAAGCATTCAATGTGACCAATGGACCTTATTCACCTCGCATTGCATCATGGGAAATCCTTTCCGTGGCCGAAGACCAACAACAATTTGTTTACACTCGTTTTCCCATTGGCAACCTCAATTGAACTATAGGGGCGCTGCGCAAACGTAAAGAAACTTCTTTTAGTACGGATAACGTCGCACGTGTTCCCGTGAAGTAGTATGTAGGAATGGCTGGTTTAACACTCTCAGTTCTTGAGATAATGGAATTCTGGATGCTACAAAAAATTCACAATGAATCAAAACAGAGGAAGGGATTTTAATGCAGGTCATATAATTTCATGTGCGATTAAGAAAGAAGAGAGGAAAGAAATCCACATAGTTTGGCATTGCATTCAATCCACCGCAATTACGTCGTCGCCTCATTCGATCAACCATGTTTTAGACAAAAATAATTGTAAAATTTCTGCAGTCTTTTGAGTGCTCTTGTAAAGCAGGCAGAGGTGAAACGCCTAAGCACTGCGTAGCAGTAATGCTTTACTGTAACAGGTAATTTTTATTTTTACATTTTTAGACAAGTGATATACACTGGCGTGCAAAAATTAAGGACGACACGGTTTTCCGAATGTAACGTCGTGCAGAAGTGCTCCACGTCGACTCAAATCTTACCATAAGATCCCCAAGATTTAAGAATATGGGACAAGTGAGCAAAACCGTCCAAACAAGGAATCCAAAGGATACAAAGGCACTTTATTGAAAAGGTAGCTTCGAGCACAACTAGACAGAAGACAAAAACGTCCATGTGACAGGCGGCTGCCAAGAAAAATCCAGTCTTTAGTAGGGATATGATCACCCCTGAGTGCGTTGCAGGATTTACAACGTCTGTCCATGCTGAGGACGAGGTTGTCAAGGAGCTGTTGAGGCATCGCGCCCCATTCCTCTTGTAGCGCCAATCGCAGCTGCGGAATCGTTGCTGGCAGCTGGTGACGTGCTGCCAAGCGTCTCCCGAGAAGGTCTCACGCGTGTTCGATTGGATTTAGGTCCGGGGACCTTGCGGGCCAATCCATGCGTCGAATATTTTCACTCTCTAACAGCTCTGCGACAGCCCCGTCCATGAAGAGAAACTCAGGACCCACAGCACCTCTAAACAGACGCACGTGAGACAAGAGAACCTCGGTACAATAGCGGGCACAAGTGACTGGACCTCCTTGGAAGATGTGGTAGTCAGTACGGCTACCAAGCATGATACCGCCCCAAACGAGAACTCCGCCACCTCCAAACCGGTCCCTTTCGATGATGTCGGAGGTGTGATTGCGTGTTCCCTGCTCTCTCCAGATGTGGATACGTCCAGAATTGCTCGTCAGACTAAATCGGCTCTCATCCGTAAAGAGAACTCGACCCCATTGCTAATGTGTCCAGTTCTTGTGTTCCTGGCACCACAGAAACCGCCGTCTCCGATGAGCAGGCGTTAATAGCACACATCGTACTGGTCGTCGTGCAAATAGACCACCTTTGTGCAGTATCCTGACCGCACGGTAAAACGCGATAACGGACGTCCAGTTGTCTGTTGCATGTGCCTTGCGATTTCTCCAGTTGTACTGGATTGCCTGTTGGCCATATCACGCGGTGGCAGAAACTCGACGTCGTTCAAACCGATGTACACCGTGCAATAGTTTTCACCGAATTGCTGAGCGTACACCGCCCGTGTGCTTTATATCCTTCCGACACCCCCACCCCGTACGTCATGCTGCATATATGCGCATGCCCTACCGTGACGGACCCTAGTCTGTATCCTGAGTGGTCTTTCGGTCCGTTCTGCCTGCTCGTTCCGCTGTTATGCAAATTTCTCCTCTTCGTCCTTAATTTTTGCACACCAGTGTAGTAATACCGGTAGGGTGACATTTCGGTAAATGTGTAGATTAGCGTCCTAAATTATTTCGTCGGAAAAATGTCAGTACCTGTAAAAAGTGCGACGTTCAGATTTGAGATTATGAAAATTAATAGCAAATGGTACAGAAATTTCATGTTTTAAAAGTTTTTTAAAGATTTTTGTCGTAATATTTACCTGTAAGTGCGATGCTGTGAAGAGACGCTGCGGTAGGCTTAATACAGCGCTACCGTGACAATGTCAAGCGTTTGCTGTGCCGCTGTACTTTCGGTTATCTTGTCAATACTTTCTTCGCGGGTCAGTTTCTATCTCACTGAAACGTATCTTTTGCAAATGAAAGAGGTTTTTTCCGGTTTTTCCTGCCAACAACGTACAGGATACAATAAAATAAAGGGTGGATAGCCTGGACCTATTTTCTGTAGAGTATCACTACAACATTTATCGCTCTCCTGCCAACAGCGTAACTCTTGTACTCTTCTGCCCGTCATTTCGGTGCAGCAGCAAACCTGCCTTTTAACGGAGCAACGCATGAAATCGTGCGGTAGCGATGCGTTAGGCCTACCGCGGCGTTTCTTAATACCATCGCACTTACAGGTAAATATTACGAAAAAAATATTTGAAACACATTTAAAATATGAAATTTCTGCACCATTTGCTATTATTTTCCATACTCTAAAATATGTACGTCGCACTTTTTCTAGGTAATAACGTTTTTCCGACGAAACAATTTAGAACGCTGACCTACACATTTACCGACATTTCGTTTCACTTGACGATTTCCAGGATGCATTTTCAATACTCTGTCAACAATAACAAATTTGTAATTTTTGAACATTCTGTACCTAAAACAGTTTTTTGAATTGGTAATTTTTGACCATCATTCTGTTCTCTGTGTGTTTTGAACTGGTGACTGTTGACAGAACATTGCAAATCTTGTTCCTTAATGGAGTTTAAATTTATTTCGATAACAGCAATTACTTGTTTTTAAGAGCAAGTAGAAATATGGAATTTTAAATTATTACTATGCAATAAAATCACGTCTTGTTTATTATTCATTCAAACACGTTACTAGGTTAGTAGTATTTCATTGGAAGGATTTCAAGTGCAAGGCACAAACGTTTATAATAACTTGTGAAAAACATAGCTGGAACCTTGGGAACGACAGTACGGGACGCAACAATATGAATTGTTCTTTTTCACGGAATTCTCCATTATGCTATTCTCTAATTCCAGAACGAATGCAAAATTTCCCCCAAACAAGCCAACCGAACCTAGGCTACGATCTGACAACAGCTAAGAATGTTATCCGTACTTTTGCAAGGGTTCAGGAAAATCGCGATTTTCGTAAATTTATTAACGACATGTCTAACTTTTGCTCATCGTATGGTTGTGATAATAAATCCTGCAACCTAAATTGTGTAGATGAAAGGAAAACATTCCTTAATTTTCCTCTGAAAAAGACAAAATTAATTATTAAAGGAATGGTTGTGTAAAATGAAACGCGGTGATTTCCCACCCGATGTGCACTCTCTAATATGTTTTGTCCACTTTAACGAAAACACTTTTGGATATTATGACACTACGAATCAAAGGCAGTTGAAACCTCGTAGTATTCCTTCGAATTTTAAAATAGAAAAAAACTTTAAAAGGGTAGGAGAAAATTGATGGAATATTTGGATCGGTAAAATATGAATTAAGTTCTACTTTCCTCAAAGAATAAAACAAACATATCTATATATAAGATAGTACAACTATACTAGTTATCCGAATTTATTGGCGTATATAAAATCAAGGTTTCCAAGCTCTCGCACATCAACCAGATGGCTTTCTCAAGGAAGGTAGACAGTTGTTGAAACGTTCTATTATCCAGTTTGCAGTTTGCTGTCTACCTTCCTTGAGAAAGCCATCTGGTTGATGTGCGAAAGCTTGGAAACCTTGATTTTATATACGCCAATAAATTCGGATAACTAGTATACTTGTACTATCTTATATATAGTTGGTGTACAGTTCTTTGTGTTATTAACATATCTATAATTTCCCTTTTATTTAATGTTACGCGTTCATTTAATTTTTAAGCAGATTGCCTAGCGTGCGAACCCTATTTTGTTTCCTCATTACGTATTTGTCTGAGCTTCTAAATGTTTTTGTTTTACGAAACAAGGTACTCAATTTTATGTTTCAGATATGTCGCCTACGTCTGGCCATAAGAACATGAAAATTTAATATACCGTGTACGAAAAATGCTACATTAAAAACTTCATGATTACTAACGGCGACGGTCTCCTGCGTCATGCGAAATAAACATCGAACACAAAACTGTCTTGGTATATTTTTGCAACCTTGATTTGTACTTTTAAGAAATGAATTTCTTCTTCTTCGCCCTATAGCTCTATTAATTCCTCGACAAAATCCATGACGTTAGGATTGTAAAATTTAGCCAACATCAAATAGCGAAAACATTGAATCAGCAGCCATGTTGGTCTTCATAAATCCACTTCTGACGTCACATGAATAAGGTCCATTCATATTATTCATACTGAATATTTGGAATCGTATGGAATAGCGCAGTAGTATTTAGAGGAAACTTATTGAGTTATTTCTTTTATTTAAAATTTTCCGAATTTGGCAAATTTGATGGAAATTGATAACAACAACTACCCATCAAAATTTAATAAAAAAGCAATAATAAATGATAAAACAAATAAAATTATGAATTGCTTTAAAAAAATTTGAGTGTCTTTTTTCCGAGTCTGTTACACTTATAAAACGCTCATCTCTAAGGCACTATTATTCTTAGATCTATTGCAATACATCACTGGTTATAATGTACAAGGGGCGGCGACTTTGGTTTTACGGAGTGGTGCACATTCTTTCGTAGAATAATTATTATCGATTATGTAAAATATGATATATCATCATCATCATCATCGTCGTCAACCATTGTCAACTCACTGCTGAATGAAGGACTTCCCAAGTCTCTTCCACAAACTCTCTGTCCTGAGCCACTCGATGTCACTCTTACATCATACCTTCGAATTTCATCCACCCATCTCCGCCGTGGTCTTCTGTGTCTTTTCCCTTATACTGTATATATATAAATATACAGTGGACAAAAAAGTATTTGTACACATACATTACTTTGCATAAATAAACGTGGAAAGCAATTGTGACGAAATATTTTTAACCATTGGATTACTTTTACAATAAACACACACACGTTTCTGTTTTTACTAATCAGAAAAAATACAAACGAGGGTTTCACCGAAAGTAATGCAAAAGTGGGCATAATTTTTTTATGAACTGACAAAGTTCGTTTAAATCTCCCCCTATAGGTTTCCTGTGTTTGTACATGCCCACAGAGAATTTGTTGAGCTGTAATTTACAAACCTTAAAATTCTTTTGGTGAGTTGTAGAATATAAACTTTTCTATAATGAATTACATTAAATGTCGCAATTAAGAAAATACGAAATTACCGAAACTTTATGTGAGTCAGTTAACCAATTGTCTATGGAGACGTGGCCACGTAGCAACCAAGGATGCAATGTTTATACAGCCCGTTAAAATTTTTGTGGCCAGCTCTCCGCTTTGTCTTTGGCTGGCCCGAAAATCATGGAAATGTTACACTTCTTATTGAAAATGAAATATTAAGAAAAAATGTTTTGTAAACAATAGTGTCTCAAGTAGTGGGAAATATAGCCACACGGTAATTGTTTATTCAGAACAAATTTATGGCACTGAAATTGCAACGTGGCCAGTTCTCGGTACCCATAAAAATGATAGCATAAAAATCTGGAAACTGATTTTTCGCGATGTTTCTTTATGATCTTTTTCATCCATAAGTTCTGTAAATTTCAAATGAGGATATTTTCCGCTAATTGTTTTTCGACTCTAGAAAATAAAATGTATGTAAATACAAAATGGCAATAGAAATTGCTGCATACGATTTTAAAACAAAAAAAGTTAAATACTTGATGTGCCGTATGTTCACTGTTGTCCATGTAGCCACTCTTTCAGAAAACTTTAAAATTACATTGCCCTGGAGCGGGAATTGAATCCGCACCTCCCGATTACCGGTCGAGCATGCTATCCGTCACACTACCCAGGACAAGCAAGTTCCAAGCAACTGAAGCTAAGCAGATGTAACTTAGAAATCCGAGAACATTTCAGATATGCGCTACTCGCAGCAACAGTATAAGCTTCATCGTAGCATCCCAACGACCTTTTCTCGCATCCTGGGTCGGATGTAGGTCTTTTAAGTTCCAGTGCTTCATAGAACATCATACATAAATGGGAAACGAATTTCCCTGAAGAAATAATTCTCAAATACGTGGAAGGCGACACATGTGTAATTATTTGCACTGATGAACCGTATCTTAACTGTTGTCCATGTAGCCACTTTTTTACATTTGTATCGCCTTCCATGTATTTGAGGAGAATTATTTCTTCGGGGAAATTCATTTTCCATTTATGTATGATGATCGTTTCCCATTTATGTAAGAGCTGCACAAACGCTTCGTGAGGCCTCTGTGAGTTGCTATCCTTAGGCAAAGGTAAACTTTTTTCATGTACTTCGGTGCAGATGTGGCAAATAGCTCTCCCATCAGCATTTAGTCTTAGCCAAGGGAATGGAATTTTCCACTGCACTCGAGATTTACATCCTGAAGCATTGGGATCTGTATCCGTTCTGCACCAAGCTTTATCTTGCGGGGATGAACCAGTTTCATTTTGCCATGACGGATAAGATTGAATTTCGCCACTTAACTTTCCTCAACTGCTTTGATTTCGCAGTCATTGCCGTTTTCATCATTTTCGTTGTTTCCTCTCCATTTTTTCACAAAAGAAAATAATGTTGATTGCCGTCTTTTAGAGATTATGGCAAAATAATCTATTTCGTTTAGCACTTTAGTAATCGTAGAATTCAAAACATATTACTGCCTGGCGATAATTGAATGCTCCAATTTTAAATCGATGTCGATCTCACTGACTATTGAGTGTGAGCAGAGCCGGTGCTAGGCTGCTTAGCGCCCAAAGCATGCTTCAAAAAGTTGTTATTCATTTTTGTGGCTAAAGAAACCTGCAACCCAAAAATTTGTTATTCATTTGTGCACCCCAAAATTTTTTTATTCGTTTGTGTGGCTAAACTAATTGCATGTATTCAAAAATTTCACGATTCAAGAATGTGATGTATTACAATATAAACTAAATAGAAAGAAACTAATGGAAACTACGTCTATTTACTAACTGGTGATGTAAATTAAAGTGAAATTGAAATTTCATTTTGCGCTCTTTATTGTTCGCAGAAAATTAGCAACAAGTGCCTTCAAATCCACGTCACGTGCAATTTCTTGTTCGATCGATAACCCAACAAGGTTCTTTTCTGGATCCACCGACAGACGAAAAAAAAGAAAAGAAACAAGAATTCTAAAGGAATGAATATAGTGGTATAAAGCCTTTCTTAGTCTTGTTCCTGTTCTCATTAGAAAGTAATGCCACTGTTTGTGATAGAAGGGGACAGTTTTGATTTTTTTATTGAAAGCTAAATAATATAGAATCCATTTTCTTTAAAAAAAATTGCCGCCCTCAGGGGTCACCTGATTTTCCGGCTGCACATGGACGAGCTTGATTTATGGCAATTTTTCTATAAATACCTGCTTTCGCGTCGGATTTTACTGCCAGCTGACTTACCTAGCTATAGACGCAGGTCTCCGTTTTTCGCTTACTCAAGGAGCAAGAATTCGCTTATCTAAAGCACAACAGAAGATAAAATTATCTTTATTTTTCTGAATCATGAATGAAATAATGGATTACACCATATAATACAAATTTTGAAGATGTCAATCCGTTTTTTGGTGTAATTATGACAAAGATGGTAAGTCAGATAATTTTATTGGTTAGCATACCCGGGCGCTATCTGGGAAACGCGGCTTAGATTCCCGCTCCAGGAATACGAAATGTTCAAGTTTTCGGTTACAGTCTTGTCATATTTACACCAAAAAACGGATTTACATCTTCAAAATTTGTCTTTACAGTTAAAGCTCCTTATTCACGGTTCCCTTATTCGCGGGTTAAAAAATTGTGACCAAATTCCAGTATTCGCGACTAAAAATTTCTTTATTAGCGGATCCAGTGGGTATATTAAAAGGATTCGGTGTCCTTTATTAACGCATCGACATCTTTTGAGTACTGCTGGCACGTGCCGAGGCGGCTTTTACAAAGAGTGTAACCGAATGGACTAATATCAAAGTAAAACAAACCTTATTGCCACTATGTCTAAAGTACGTTGTCAAATGCCACCGCCGCCGATATTACACGTTCCGCTATGTTCTTTGATAAGAGCCGCCTTCGCCACGGTCGGTGTTTTATTGCTTCAACTTGTCAGTCGTTGCAATAATTTTGATTGAATAACACGTGTCTCTTCTGCTTTGTTCCCAATTTATAATGTCGAGTAAAAGAGAAGAAGAATTAGTTCCGACGCGGAAAAAAATAGTGTTGCCGCTTAAAGTAAAAATAGAAATGCTTGACCGTTTACGCCTTGGTGAGTCGTTTGCATCCATATCACGCTCTTTCAATGTTAATGAATCAACTGTACGTTCCATCAAGAAATCCGAAGACAAAATAAGGAATTCTATAGCTTCAACCTCACTATCAGCAAAAATTGTTCGTGATCCAGCAATTGAAAAAATGGAAGCTGCGTTATCATTATGGATTGAACATCGTAACCAGAAAAGAGTGCCCCTAAATGGTCTTATGATCCGCGAGAAGGCAAAGCGTCTTTACGCACATTTTAAAAAACCAGATGATGAGCGTACAGATGGAGGATTTCAAGCATCAGAAGGTTGGTTCAATAAATTCAAGGTGTGACAATAATTGCATAGCATTAAAATTGTTGGAGAAGCTGCATCTGCAGACACCGCCGCAGCAGAAAGATATCCAGAAGAATTTTCAAACTTAATTGCTCATGGTGGATACAAACGGAACAAGTGTTTAATGCAGATGAAACTGCCTTGTTTTGGAAAAGAATGCCAAACAAAACTTTCATATCCAAAAGTGAGAAATCCGCCCCTGGTTTCAAGGCAGCAAAAGGTAGAGTTATACTGCTGCTGTGTTCTAACGCATCTGGAGAGTGTATTATAAAGCCACTAATGCTTTACAGATCGTTAAATCCTCGTGCTTTAGAAAATCAAAACAAGGACAACATGCCAGTGTTTTGGCGTACAAATAAGAAAGCGTGGGTTACAAGTGCTATTTTTTGTGACTGGTTCCGGAATTGTTTTGTTCCTGAAGTTGAGACTTATTTGAAAAAAAATAATTTAGACTTTAAGGCCGTTCTAGTTTTGGACAATGGTCCAGTTCACCCTCGTGAGCTTGAAACTATGCATCCAAATACAAAGGTGATATTTTTACCTCCTAACACGACGGCTTTACTCCAACCCATGGACCAAGGAATAATCCAGGCGTTCAAGCTCTATTACATTAGTCGAACCTTCAAAATCATACTGGAAACCATGGAATGTGATCCTGATATGAATGTGATGCAATGCTGGAAACATTTTGACATATCAAAATGCATTGTTAACATAAAAGAATCGTTGGAAGAACTGAAACCATACACATTGAAATCATGTTGGAAAAAACTGTGGCCTCTTCTGACTGTCGGAAATGATAAAGAATCTGTGCAAATTCAAACTTTAACTGCAAACATTGCTCAAGTTGCGAATGGAATAGGACGAGATGGCTTTGAACAGATAGAATCAAGTGACATTCAAGAGTTGCTTGAATCACAAGATGAAGATTTGACCGAAACCGACTTGGAAGAAATGTTAAATCCTCATTCCATTGAAGAAGAGGCTTCAACGAGCACTGAAAAGGTGACCTTTAACTTGAAAAACCTGAGTGAAGGTTTACGGATGGCAAATGAGCTTTGTGATTTCTTCATGAAAATTGATCCATCTATGGAAAGATGTCTTATTTTTAAAAAGCAAATTGTTAATGCCACAGCTGAATATCAATCTGAATTGAAAGACCTTTTAAAAGCGGCAAAACAAGAAAAAATTACTAAGTTCTTTAAACTTTTGCCTAAGCCTGACAATAATAATTAATAGATATTGTTAAAAACTCTCATTAAATTGATTTTATTTTGATTTTTTTTTGGAACCTTGTAACGTATCCCTTATAATCCCATGCAAATTACCATTCCATATTCACGGTTTCTGTATTCGCGGCATATTTACGGAACATATACCCCGCGAATAAGGAGCTTTTACTGTATTTCATTTTTATTAATTTTTTTCTCGTTTATTTCTCATTCGATATTAACAACTCTAAATCTTGGCGACCCCCAAATTTTGGCGCCCTAGGCAGCCGCCTAGTTCACCTAATTGTTGAACCGGCCCTGAGTGTGAGTGATCTAAACAGTTCGTTTTCGGACACGCATTTGCATTGCCCCTTGGGCCTTCTTTACTTCGGAGATATAGCTCATCAAACAAGATCTCATTCCACGAATCTATTGTTTTCAATAGCGCATTTTCCATGTCCTGATGCCTGATGTCGAGGGGGAAGAATGTAAGGGCATTTGCCGTAACTCATGAAGCGAAAGACCCAGGAAAACTTCAAAGAACCTTTACCACCCTTGACACCTTGCGGGCACGCTACCCCTTGTGGTACGATCCCCTTGCGGGTACGCTACGTGTGTAGGATTAGAATTATTTTGACGTTTTTTGAAAAGTAGTTTTTAGTATATTTTCCCATGCTGACCACCAGAGGACGATCCCACACAGAAGTCCTCCTTCTTATCCCCAAGAAATTCTCTCCCAGGAGAGGTCTAGGTGTGAAGTAAGATAAGGAGCCATCGTACCATACGTTGAAAGCATGGCTGTGAACATCAGAAGAACACGGATCAGATGGAGGGCAATTAGGACATTGGTTTACAAAAAGGGGTTACTTGGGCGTTGAAAGATCTGTGACGTGCCTGCCAGCAGGACGCACACGACATAAAGGCAGATAGCAGTCAGAACGAACGTCCACGTAGCTCAATTGGTAGAGCGACTTATTCCGGAATGAGGGGACCCGGGTTCGAGCCCAGGCGTGGATAAAAATGATGGAGAAATTTACTTCGTTTTAATGGTGCCCGAACTTTCCGGATGACCCGGCCGTTCAAAATCTCGCAATGTTGTGGTGTTCTTTCCACACCGCGAGAGAGGAAAAATAAGAGAATCCCTTCTCCAGCGCTTCAAAAAATAAATGTGTGTGACGTTGCATTCCACACACGAGATTGCCTGGGAGTTTTACGGTGCACGTTCTACAGCGGATGGCTGCCTGCAACAATTCATGGTCACGGCTGACCCATGGGCCATGCCCCCGGCCCTCTTTCGGGGGGGGGAGATGTTACGTGCCAACGAACGTCCGCGTAGCTCAATTGGTAGAGCGACTTATTCCGGAATGAGGGGACCCGGGTTTGAGCCCCGGCGTGGATAAAAATGACGGAGAAATTTACTTCGTTATAGATCCCAGAGGGCCGCATTTGGTTTTAATGTGACTCTCATTTGAGTCCAGCAATTTCTACCTTTTTCTTTGCGCCAGAAAGAAGTCTCCCCCCACCTCCAGTTTCAGTGTCAGAGGAAGACACTGAAACTTTTGAAGGTCATCATCATGCAATGCTTCCTACCTACATGCCGCTGTAGCCTGGTAAGCCACCCTCACCTCACTTGAAAGTTGCCTTCTGATATCAGGGGTATTTGAGTAAGCGAACGCCGCATCTCTTGAAAATTGAAAGACCCTAGTTAACAGGAATGTAGAAGGGCCTTAGCGGCGCTAAGACACTATTTTTCTAGGCTTATCGGCGCTAAGGCACTTTTCGTGGTTACATGGCAAGACAATCTGGACAAAGGAATTTTTTCAAATGATCATGTATGTAAAAATTGGGAAAACTGTGTTCTGTATGCAAACATACTCGTATCTTAACCGAATGTTCATACTAAAGAAATGGCCACCCAGGTGGTACAGTAGTCTGAAGTGTACGCTTCTGACCATTCTTCCTAGCTAAGACTGAGTCCCAACCCCAGATGAGTCATGGGTGGTGTGCATGGCCAAAGGTGCTGGATCTGTCTCTTCCCTGGAACAAGTGACCCAAAATTAGGGACGGGTGACTGCTTATAGCCATACGAGTTGCTCATGCTAGTTGTTAAACCCAAAAAATAAACAAACAAAAAATACTGTGCAGATTGATCTACACAGTTGGATCAAGCAGTTTATAGTGTTTCACAAACCATAAGATTCTATCACAAAGATAATATGAACTCCTTTGTATAGACGGCAGTCAAATAAATTTGTGAGAGATGGCTACCCGGTAAGGTTAAGATTACAGTGCTGAGAGATAAAACGGTACTAATGGACATTTATATTAAACAACTCGCCACTGGTATCGGCTCCAATAAAAGTAACCCCTTGCACTCTCTGCCTCTTTACGGGCAACACAAACATCTTCAACATGTAACACATAATCTTAGGAAGAACGGCGCATTAGTCATATTGAATTCATGTTACTCTGTTAATTCACAAATATTCCCAAATATTTAAAATCGTATAGAACGACACAGAGCCGTATTTAAATTTAAAAAAATATAATTTTAGCATATGTCTCTCACGTTACATTCTTCCTCTTATTTAAAAGTGCTCAGATTACGCAGTTTTGATATGAATTGATATTGGCAATTAGTAATGAAGATTAAAAAAATAATAATAAATGATAAAAACAACGAATAAGATTTTGAAAATTTCGAGGGTAATTTTTTCTAGTCTGTTCACCGCAAAGGCACTTTTTTATTTAGAACTATGCGTCACTGTTAGTTAACCCTTTAAAACAGAACGCCTATTATGCTTAACATATTTTATTTTTCATTTTCTGAAAGATTGGGCAAGACACACCCACACACACCACATCTCTATCTTTTCTGTTGATAATAATATTTAAAACACGATAAAGGAATTTGGAGTGGTGCACTGCAATACACTAATTTTCTGGAGTGGTGCTAACGCACCACTCGCAATACAATAGTCGCCGCCCCTGTAAGTACTGAAAGTGGGAGAATGTGAACAAAGTTATGAATTTCAATCCGAGCACTAAGTTGACGAGCACTAAATGCACTTCGCGCCGCTGACAGTCAAGTACCACTATCAGTTGTAATGCATCACACGTTGAATAAATGTTGAACAGAATACTTTCAGTGCAGTGCAGTGCATTATACTGTAATGAAACAAATTACACAGAAGAGCCAAAACATCACGGCCACTTGTCTAATATGATGTTGGTCTTCCCCGTGCGGCCAAAATACCCTGTGCCCGGGGAAGCATACCGCTACAAGATTTCTGAAGGTGTTTTGTGATACCTGGGTACCAACACGTTATCAGCAGATCCTTTAACTGGTTGAACCACTGCAGATCGAATTTTTTCACATGCTCGATTGGATTGATGTCCGGGAATTTGGAGGCCAGAGCCAATGCCTAGAAGTCTTCCTTATGCTCCGCGAGCCATTCTCAAACAATCCTGGTAGTATGGCATGGTGGCATATCCTGCTAAAAGAAGAAACTACTAGAGTGAAATAACTTTGCCTTGAAAGGATGTACCTGGTCTGCAGTGATATTTAGATAGGTACTAGCCAGCCCTAGTTTGGGACCCCTGGTTCCAGGAAGGGGTAGGGGTGGATTTACAGGGAAGTGCACGAAGCCCAAGCAGAGCTCCCCGGAAATAATGATTTTTGTAGTTTATTTTTTCATTTTTGCTTGAATTATAGGAATGGCGTACAGTGAGGTATAAATTTACTGCTCTGCGTTTTGGGAGCGAGCATGATTCCGCCCGAACTCCATTCAAGTCATATATATACAAGTGCTAATATAATTAGGATAATACAGGGTGTCCATAAACTCTTTCCCACATTACAAAAATTAATATAAAAATCTATGTAAGTTAAAATAAAATGGTTAGCAAACTAATATAGCAGCACTCATAAAGTTTTTTTTTCTGTTCTTTGAGCGCTACTGTTGAATAAGAGGAGCATTTAATCGATAATGGCTTCCATGCAAGAAAAAATGGCATGCGTGTTGTGGTTTCATCAGACCGAATCGGCGGTTACTGTACAGCGTTATTTCAGAAAAGAGTACAGACGATCATCACCGGACCAAAAATTCATAAAAGCTTGGTATGAAAAGTTTAAAGCGACGGGTGGTGTTGGTGGTCTCCCCCGAGCAGGCAGACCACCAGTTACACAAGAGACAGCTGCAGCTGTTCTTGTCTTGTTCTTGTTCTTGATTGGAGGTTTAACGACCACCGTGAGCAACTCAATGGGCTATAAGCAGTCGCCCGTCCCTAATTTAGGGTCACTGGTTCCAGGGAAGGGAGAGAGCCAGTGCCGTAAGACAAACACAACATCCATGCCTCACCGGGATTCGAACCCGGACCCCTTACGGACGAATGATCATAGGCCAGCGCCTTAGACCACTGCGCCACCGGGCTGCAGCTGTTCAGAAGACATTTATGCGAAGCCCCAGGATATCCATTCGTCGTGCTTCACTGGGAACTGGGATTCCTTGGGCCACGGTTCACAAAATTTTACACAAGCATCTTCATCAGTATGCTTATAAGGTACAGATCGATGAAGCTCTTCAGCCTGACGACCGGCCTCGCCGTGCTGCATTTGCGACGGAGATGTTGCAGCCAGTGGCGGGGCGTGCTGTAGGTTCAGTGGTTGAATGAACCCCCTAAGTGAATTTTATTCCAGCAAAATAATTACTTTTAATATCACTTCAGGCATATTTTTGTTTATCCTATAATCCCCGGTCTCAACTGACTCATTGCTATGCCCAGTTTTATTTCATGTTCTGCCTCTGCAGGTCCTTTCTACATCGGAATCTCAGCCGAGTTCAAATGCACAGAAATGAACCCAACTGGCCTTCCAAATGCGATGGTCAGGAATCTGTCGCTTTTGGACCGGGAAATAGCTTTAGCATTGTGAAAAGTCGCTGCATGACCTTGCAGCGATAAGAGTGACGTATCCAGCTGATGAGCGCCTTCCGTTTGAGATGCAAAGCCATTGCTCATGGAGGAAGTAAGGTGATTTGGCAACGTCGCCTTTCGAACGGAGTCAAGGGTGGCGGATAGTGATTCTTCTGTTAGAATTCATGCGACAGTGGCTAACAGAACAGCTGCAGATTTTTGGGTGTGATTTACAGTTTACGGAAGTGAAAAATTTGCAGTTCCCCGGGAACTGTAAAAATGTAAGTTTAGAAGTGGCGTCATTTAACTGCTTATTTAGGTTTCAGTAGGTGTAAATCATCAACGTGTTACGTGTAAATCAGGTAATTGTTTGTTTGTTGTTCCGTGGGTATTGTGTGTGAGGTGATGAGTCTTAACTGTGCTTATGTGTTCTGCTCTAAAATGAACAGTGTGAAGTTTCTTTCGGAAACAGACTTTCCTACGTTGCTACTCGAAGAGAAATGCAGATAAAAGACTTAGGTAGGCCAGTCCTTGCTTTCAATATTATACAGAAGCAAAGTGCAAGAGGGAAAGAATATTGCCGTTCGTTTAATACAATGTTGTACGATAGAAACAACTGGATTTGTGGTTGTGATCATAGAAATCGATTTTATTGCTTTCCGTGTTTGCTGTTTGCTAAAGGGAGGGACACCACCTGGACAAAAACAGGTGTGTCGGATTTAGGACATTTATCCCAAAAATAAAGACATGAGGTATCCGGTGCTCACATGAACGCTTGCCTTGATCTATCAGTACTGGGCAAAATAGAAATTAGAGAGCAACTCAGTGAGACTTTCAGGAGAAATATAGAAGGTCATAATGATCAAGTAAGGAAAAACCGCTGTGCTCGCTCAAAGGTTATTGACTGCATTATATTTTGAGGAGAGTTTGAGTTAGCTCTTAGAGGACATGATGAGTATATTCAGGGGTTTAATTGACTTTGCCCCAGTTCTTAACAATGTACTGAAGCAGCATTTCAGTACGGCCACTGTTCTTAAGGATACAACCAAAGACATACAGAACGATTTGTTAGATTGTATGTTGTGTGTATGTAGGAGAAAGATTTCGGAAGAAATATATGCTGCCGATTTCGTTTCTGTTATTGCTGATGAGACCACTGATGTTTCCCCTAAGTTTCAATTAGTAGTTGTCCTAAGATATGCGCTACCCAACGGAAAACCGGTTCAGAGGTTTTGGACTTTCTTAAATCCTCGCAATCATGATGCCTCCGCTGTGGCTACTTGCATTAAGAATGTTCTACCGGAAGTTATTGGGGAGCAAAGAGAAAAAGTAATTTCACAAAGCTACGACGGAGCCAGAGTTACGAGTGGTCGACATCCGAGAGTACAAGCTATCCTAAGGGACGTTTATCCGCATACATACTTTGTTCACTGTTACGCTTACCAACTTAACTTAATAATGGCTCAAGTAGTAAGTCAGAATAAAGAAGTTAGAGTCTTCTTTGCTAACGTTTCTGAGATCCCTAACTTTTTCAACTATTCATCTCAGAGGACCCAAGTTCTTGATGGAATACAGTAGTTGGAAGAAGAAACGAACCCAACTGGCCTTCCAAATGGTTCTAATGCAAGATGAAATTTCCGTTCAAGAAATATCGTAACAATTTACGAAAATAAAGACGCTTTAATTGAGTGTTTTCGGAAAATTCTAGAAACTAGTAAACAAACAACAACGATAAATCAAGCTCAAGGAGTCCTACTGAAAATGCTGCAACCTGCATTCAACTTCTGGATTCAATTTTTCTACAGGGTAATACCTCATGTTGATATCTTGTATAATACATTACAGAAACAAGCCGTAAGCCCCCGTCAGTGAAAACTGCAATATCGGCTTTTGTTAATGAAACTGTTAAAATCAGGGAGGACGTTCAACATTACTGTGGAAGAAGTCAGTGTGCAGAGAAGATTTGAAGAAGCGAAAATTTTACGAAATGCTGCTGCAAAAGAAGTCTGCGACTTAATTATAAATCAAGATGAAGAAACATTCGAGTTTTCTGGACATTTGTCAGCTTCAAATTTACTTGATCATCATAGTTTCACCAGTTTTAGGAAGGCATTCCCGGAGCAGACTTTGGAATGCGTAGTGGAGTCGTACCGATTTCTTAATAAGAACCAGTTGAAAACAGAACTGCAGACCATTTACGGAAGAGATGATTTTCAGAACGTAAAGAAAGCAACTGACCTGTTAGGATTTTTGCCAGAGAATAACTTAAAAGAGTGCTTCGGAGAGGTAGTAAAACTCCTGACAATAATAATTACAATTCCGATGACAACGTCAGAAGCAGAAAGATGTTTTTCTTGTTTAAAAAGGATTAAAACATTTCTGAAGAGTACAATGGAGGAAAACAGACTGATGGCACTAGCAATACTGTCCATCGATAAAAATTTCATCAACCAGCTTGAGAATTTTAAGGAATGCATAATTGACAGATTTGCGACGAAAAAAGAACGAAAGACTGATTTCTTATACATATACACAGTCACAACACCAGCAGAAGTAACGGTTGCAGTAGAATCTACTGTGCATGGAAGTGGCAGTGCTTCGGTAGCTGGTCGGAATGAGGCGCAATATTGATTCCAGGTGGGTGCCAATATTATATTGTTTATCCAAGCAAATTTTCATTTTGTATTGTTGTATTATTTTTTTCAACTCACTGTAGTACTGAAACTCCTTCGTATTTTCAATTAAGGTTGACTATACCTAAGGTGACCGGATATCGGGACACCGATTTGAGGACAAAAGGGCGTGGCGTCCCCAAATCGGTAGTTCATTTGGGGACACATACGTACTCAAAATAAATATGCAAATCTTTTTGTCCCAAAACTGCATTGCTTCAATAAGTGTGATATTACATATGAAAATTTGTGACTTATAAGGATAAATCTTGCAGAATGTTGGTAATTTGTATTGACTAAGTAGAATTATGATGACGAGAACATATTAGCAAAAGTGAAATGCTTTACCTTAGGTACATGCGCTGAATTTAAATTAGGCTGCACACCATAGTAATTGCATGGCGAATTTTTCATTTTGCCAAAGTTTTTGGAGAAACTCAGAACAAGTGCAGTCGAAATTTGACAGCGCCAGTGGTGCATTGACCTAGTGCTGGCTACTGACTATTCGTACAAGTGGGTACCGGTTCGAGTCCCGAATTAGGCATGGGTGGTGTGTTTGTTTTACAGCACTTGCTCTCTCTCTCTCTCTCTCTCTCTTCCCTAGAACGAATGTCTCCAAGTTAGGGACAGGTGACTGCTTATAGTCCTTAGAGTTGCTCGTAATGGTCGTTAAACCCAGAAAGAAGAAAAAAAGTCAAAATTTGTTTTCACAAGAAGCATGTTGGAAAATTAGTACAACGGAAACTACTTTTAAGAACATTTTTCATTGGAAATCTGAAGGGTTCATGAGGAAATATAAATTCGAGGACATTTGGGGACAAACATTAAAATTTGAGGACAATTTGCGTCCCCAAAGGCTTCAAACGTTTTTGGGGACAGTAAACTAAATTCGAGGACTGTCCTCAAGAGTTGGAGACGTCTGGTCAGCTTAACTATACCAGTAACTTTTTCATTTGCATATCCAGAGCATGAGTGTAGAAATGTAGTGAACCTCCAGTATCTCAGCCACGAGCAGCCACTGTTGCAGCGGATAAATCATGATAATGATTATCTGCACCGTGTCTGTTTCTCTGATGAAGCCACATTGCACGTTTCTGGTACAGTAAACAAGCACAATATGCGCATCTGGGGATGAGAACTTTATGTCATCCCGTTATATCATCGAACAACAGAGGGCTAGCCCGAAAGTGAGCATATGGTGCGGCCTGATGTATGACAGAATCATCGGACCCTTCTTTTTTTATAGAGCCCAAGGTAACTTGTAACGTGTACCTGGACATGCCGGGACTTTTTGTAGCACCTCGGCTGCATGCACTCCAACCTTCCGTTATTTTCCAACAAGACGGTGCCCTACCACATTGGTCAATAATGGTTCGTGAGTTCCTGAATGCCACATTTCCGGACAGATGGATTTGCCGCGACGGTCCCATGACAAGACCACTTCGATCGCCCGACATAACCCCTGTAGACTTTTTCCTGTGGGATTATACGAAAGACCAAGTTTACTCTAGCAGTGTTCCGGATGTCGAGACGTTTATGAGCAGAATAACGGACATCATTAGTCTGTCTTTGCTGAGATGTTAAACAAAACATGGCGTGAAATCGAATATCGCTTAGTATGTACTCCGGGTCACAAATGGCGCCCATCTGGAGGTGTATTGACACTGGAAAAAAACTTTACTTGTGCATCATCATTGTCGTGCAATCCCTTTCTTGTACCTGTAATACATTTTTTATATTGATTTTTGTAATGTGGGAAATATCTTATAGATACCCTGTATTACTTAATACCACATTACAACTGAATTAAGAGATTAGGGTGTTATTTCTGGCCAGTTTGCTTTAAAGGTAATGAACATTTTACTCTTTTATTCGGTATTTAATATTGTAACGTATAATCTAATTTAACCTTCCTTTTTAGCTCTTGTTTTCTTATGTAAATTGTGTTTTACTTTCTGTAAGCATTTTCTGGTCTTAACGTTACATTTTCTCTCTCGACGAGTTCGTGTTTTAGAAACCTGACGATTGATAAAAAAGAGTAAAATCTGTTTCTCTCATTCAGTTCAGTTTAAGAGGCAATCACGAGACCGTTAGCGTGCCAGCAAAATGGCATTGGAAACGCTGGTCTTACCAGACACGGTAGAGGTGTAACAAGGGCGGGACAGGATGGGCGGCTACCCCGGGCGCAGCTCAAGAAAGGGCGTAAAAATCACTGCGTATATCAGTCTGATTAAAATCGTAAATTGAAAACTTTTGTTCTAGTTTCTGGTGCAACTTTTTCCCACCATACTTCGTAATCTCTTCATTTACAAAAATTTCTTATAATGTCTTTCGCCAGTTTCGGTAGCTTTGGCATTTTAGAATTCGCATTTCTTCCTCAAAATGTGCAGAGGATGTTAACTACTTCCAACCAGAAATGAAAGCGCGGTTGTTTGTACGCTGCAACATAAGGACGTCGTTCACATTATTGCAGATTCTCCGGGGGTAATACAGTCATTATTTTTTTTTTTTTTTTTTTTTTTTTTTGAGGTTTAACGACCACCGTGAGCAACTCAATGGGCTATAAGCAGTCGCCCGTCCCTAATTTAGGGTCACTGGTTCCAGGGAAGGGAGAGAGCCAGTGCCGTAAGACAAACACAACATCCATGCCTGACCGGGATTCGAACCCGGACCCCTTACGGACGAATGATCAGTGGCCAGCTCCTTAGACCACTGCGCTACCGGGGCGGCACAGTCATTATTGCCACTACTGTAAGCTGCATTCCATCCTTTTAATGTAATTCCAAAGATCCGAACTCCGAAGCAGTTAGGAATTTTACCTTCTGTATTTTACAATCATAATGGCGTTCGGCATCCAGCTGGGTTTCACTACTCTGAACATCCTTGATGTAAAGGTAAGAGAAATGTTCGAAACCCTTTTGCTAGTCTCCATTTCCTAACCCTATTTACTATATCATACCCCAATAAAAATTCCTAAGCGTTAGTTTGTTAAACTACAATGAAAATGGCGATGAGGGCAGCAGTAAATTCGCAAATTCGGATCTTCCTGTGGTCCGCCGAAAAACACCAGCTAGTTCTTAAAATCTACTGCACAGTCTTTAATGGTTATCAGTTATCAATCAACTACAAGAAAATATGACAAAAAATATAAAATTCATCGTGAAGCGAAATGTCAGAGGTAACTAACTTCCAGTGGCTCGTGTTAGTTACTATTTTGAAAAATTATAATCGCATATGCGTGTGGACACTAAGTAATGCAAATTTGTGCATAATCAAGGCAGAAGACTAATTTTACCTAAAAACTTATGCAACATGCATGATTATAATATTTCAAGAACCAGAATTTTTCGTCTCAATGACTTCAGTGGTGGGGAGAGGTGGGCGAAATATTTTGTGGTTTGCCCCGGGCGCAGAAAAACTTAGTTACGCTTCTGGACATGGTAATTGATTTGATCAATGTTCAGGATCTTTGGGGAAGATGTCAATGGTATAGATTAGAGATGAGTTCGGGCTCAATTTTATGTGCCCGGGCCCGGCCCACTTTCTTTGATTACCTGTGTTTGCTGAGTCCGGGCCCGGATCCTTGGAAAATTTTGCTTATCAAGGCTTGCATTTATGCATTATACACTGACCAAAGATATGGCCCAAGCAAGGATTAGTTTAAAAATCATTAGTTTAAAAAGTTTAGTTCAGTTAATCCACTTCACAATATTAATTGTTTTTAGAAATACTACGCATAAAGCCAAATGTTCTAAAATGTGGATTTAAAAATAAATAAATAATTAACGTGCCCTTCGACCGTATCAGGGGAATCAGTAATTTTGGTAAAAGCTGAAGAGAAGAAAATCGTTTAGAAACAAAAAATTCCCATTCGTTATTTCTTTTTGTTTTCTAAATCTACTTTTATTTTGAATAAATTGCATTATAAAACGTACAACGCCGTACAGACAGTTGCAAGTGTTTGAAATTTTGACTCTAGAAAACTAATTTTTACAATATAATGTATATATATGCTAATTGGTAAAGGTAGTTTATAGTGATGTAGTAGAATAAAAAAAAAAAACATGTAGGGAAATTTCCAAAATTAAAAAAAAAAGGAACGTAAAAGCATTCCAGACCAGATTATTCTGCATTTTGTAACATTAACAAAGCTTTGCGCTTAATAGTATAATAATCACAATATTATCATATGTGTGTGCAGTTTCCAGATCAAGTTCATCATGAAAAGAGAGAGAGAGAAAATTGCATCTAATGCCTCAGCGCTTCAATTTGATCTTCTTTTCTCTAAAACTCGACCTGCTGCACTAAAAACCAATGTCACTCCAAAAATCGCGGGAGTGGGGAAATTTAAAAAATTAAATAACAATGCTGTTAACTGCACAATTTTGGAAATTAATACATCATTTAAAAGATAAGATTCTTGATTTTTAATAAAATACAAAAAATGGGAATGTGATTTTTTCCCAGTTTTTCGATACCAGACCTCCTTAAACTAATCCTTACTTCGGCCATAGCTTTGGGCAATGCATAATGCAAGTCTTGCTAAGCAAAATTTGTCTTGCAATGGCAGCTAGCTTAGGAAACTGAAAATCCTTCCACCATGGTAACAAATCCACAAAGAAATTCCGAGCCCGGCCCGGGTTTTTCCGTAGTTAATGAATTCTGAGCCCGTCTGAGCCCGGGCCCGAGCTCATCTCTAGTATGGATTTCAATAGTGTGGACACAGTATATCCCAAACCGCATTCAGCATAAATGACAATTAAACAGTGCCACAGACGAACTATGTATAACATACTAA
The DNA here is from genome assembly GCA_039090855.1 of Macrothele yani. Taxonomy (NCBI): domain Eukaryota; kingdom Metazoa; phylum Arthropoda; class Arachnida; order Araneae; family Macrothelidae; genus Macrothele; species Macrothele yani. The sequence goes on from CM077028.1 coordinate 37,495,817, forward strand.
ATGCTAATACTGTGTTTCAGTTACTATCCTTATTGTAACTTCCGATTTCTCGTCCTTCTTAACAAAGGCTTTCCCACCTGTAACTTCCGCTGTTTCAATTTTGCATCAGGAAATCACAAAACCCTTGAACATTAAAATTTCGTCTTGATAGCTATTAGGTTTTGAATTATGGCAGCAACGAAATACACACACACACACACACCCCACGGTGAGAATAGTTAAATCGCATTCAGGAGAACTCAAAATGCAAGAGGCGAAGTCAGTGAATAAGTCACTAAGAGTTACTGAAAAAATACTAAGATACGAACTTGAAGAACATTTATCGGGTAACCACAAAAGTTTGTGCCGTTTTTCGAGGAAGCAAAAGAAACACCCTGTAACAGTGTTCGAAGTGGGCCGGTATGGTATACCGATAGTTAACAAAAATGGAAATCAGCATACCGGCAGTTAAAAAAAAACATTATTTACCATCTCAGTATGTAATAAATTATAAACCCGTCACAAACTACGTAAAGAAATTAGGATGAAAGCACAAATTTTAACGCAAAAATCGGCAAATGACATTTTTAACGGATAAAACTGATAAATGATTAGCATCTGGGACTGAAAGAGACCACAAACCCTTTAATGAAGGTTTTTTTAATTATTACATTAATTTTTTTTATATTATATACATTAATTTTTTAATACCTAACACTTTTTTTGTAGAATCGTATGTATTTCTTTCGAGTACTCCTATTTATACTATGTAGATCTATGATCGACACCATACCGGCAGTAGCTCTGTGCCACTTCGACCACTGCTCTGGAATAATTGAATTTGCGGAGAGATGGCGCTCATCCCGCGGTATATCGTAAGCTGAAATCCCAAGATGCCCCGCGCATATGAATCAGATGAGTAAGCAGTTTGGTAGTAGAAAGACGTGCGATTAAAATGGCGGTATCAGTGGAGATTATTCGTGGATGTTTGTTATACGAATTTAAACTCGGTTCACCTGCTGCAGAAACAACTCTTCGCATTTGCTTACCATCCGAGACAGATGCTGCGAAAGAACGCACAACTCGGAATTGATTTTGGAAGTTCAGACACGAAGATGAATCTCTTTAAGAAAAGTGCCGGAGTGGTCGCCCTGTCAATCTTCACATAGAAACCCTGAAAGTTGCTATTCAGCAGGACAGCAGTCAAATATTCCAGGAACCAGCCCAGTTATTTGGTGTTAGTGTTGAAATCATTCAAAGATACATGCATGCAATAGGTAAGGCATACAAATTGTTTAAGTTGATGCCCCACCAATTGTCTGCAGTGAACAAACAGTAAAACGTTTCAGCTTGTCTTGCATTGCTGTCTCGCCATATGACAAGGAACCATTTTTGGATACAGTACTCACATGGGATGAGAAGTAGGTCCAGTACAGCACTCCAAAGCGTTCCAGACATTGGTTGTCCACCAGTGACTCAATTACACACACATCGAAGCCAGCACTGCATCCATGTAAAGTTATGTTGCGTGTATGGTGGACAGCACGTGGTGGTGTTCATTATGAAGTCTTGCAAACGCGGCCATCGCTGCTGTGTACTTTGAACAACTGAAACGTGTGCATGAGAACCTGAAAAAGAAGGAAACAACACTGGTCAACAGAAAGTGAGTTATCCTCCTTCAAGATAACCCTCGTACCCACTCCGCTTCATTGGCCAGAAACACCATCAAAGAACTTGGGTGGGAGATTTTGTCATCCAGTTTACTCACCAGATACCTCTCCTTGAGAGAATCACATGTATCTTTTACTCAACAATCATTTGCATGGACACGACTTCTCCAATTTTGATGAGTTGTACGCTGGCCTCCAAAACGTTTTCTCTTCCCATGACCCGGCATTTTATCTCAGGGGTGTATATGCATAAGTTGTTAACACGCTGTCAGAACGTCGTTGTCACCCATGGTAATTATTTTGATGAATAAATTGCTTTTCTGCTACGTATGTGTTAAACACGGCCGTGTCAGAATAATATGAACACCCCCGGAATCACAGTGTACCCTCCCACGGCCATCACAGAGTGGACGTGACAAGGTCGATCACACGGAGATATAAGCGGCCATACAGGACAGACGAGCCACAGTGCGTTACGTGAGCACAATAGGCAGAGTTAGTGATCTGACGGACGTTCAGGAAGAAATGGTTATGGCCTATACCCCGCCAGGAGTGGAAGCATCTCAGAAACAGCAGACTTCTTGGGCTGTTCGCGAGGTGTGGTAGTAAGGGTTTACCAAGAATGGACCTATGGCCCATCTTGTAGCTCCCGACGTCATAACTGTGGAGCCCGAAAGCTCATCGACCCCCAAAGGAGAATGTCGCCTCCGTCCACTGGTAAAGGGCATTCGAAGCGAAACAGTTCAACAATTGACGACGCAAATGAACGCTGGGGCACCCATGTGCGTGTCCCTGATAACAGTAGTGAACCCTGTTACGCATTGGTTTCCGGAGTTGACGCTGTCTCAAGGTGCCCATGTTAACCCAGGTCCATCGGCAAGGACGCCTGCAGTTCGCATGTTGGTCCGAGTCCAAGTTCATCTTTATTTTGCGGGGGTGTGAATGGTACCGAACCGACGTTCAATCGAGTCCCACAGATTCTTGATGGGAGAGAAATCGGAGGATCGTGCTGGCCACGGAAGCATCCACACACCGCGTAAAGCATTCAGGCTGATCCGAACGATATGCGACCGGACGTTATACTGTTGCAAAACTGCGTTTATGATGCCATGCAGATATGGTAGTGCCACGGGACGCAGCACCTCGTTAACATAGCGACGTGCCGTCAATCTGCCCGTAATGCGTACCAGCGGTGAGCGACTGTTGGCGCAGATAGCACCCCACACCATGATTCCACGTAGCCGGGTCGTGTGGCGCTCCACACTGGCGGAGGGATCCGCCCGTTGGCCACGTCGCCTCCAGACTCTCACACGGCGATCATCAGTGGTGAGACAGAACCGCGATTCGTCGCTGAACACCACAATGTTCCATTCGGCACCCCACGCAGCTCTGGAGCGACACCATGCCAAGCGATGACGACGATGACTCGCTGTTAAGGGTAGCCTTCGCAACGGACGGCTGGACAGCAAACCAGACGCAGCCAATTGGGGGACATTGTCCGCGTCGATATCGGAGTATCCAAGCCTCCCGTACACTCCGCAAAATGTCGCCCGTTGTGGCCTGTGGGTCCGCTACGGCATGACGTCACATGCGGCGATCGGGGGACTCGACGTCCATCTCCGTGCTCCGGTCTCCCTGCGACGTTGCACAGATCCTTCCTGGGACCACTGTCTCTAAATACGACCGACGATTGTGGCATCACTCTGCGTTTCTTCCGCAATACAAGGCAAGAACCATCCGACGCTAAGAGGAATTACGACGACACCTCTCGTGAACTCATCCGTTTGACAAAATCGCTTAATACGGCGTCGGACACGGACACGGTTAGACACGGTTCGTGCAGAACCACTGACTTCTCACGGTTGTGACGACGGCTCGACTGACGGCCGCATGGGTTGATTGTCCGTTATACCCTGCGCGACGTTCGTGCGATTGGCCTGTAAAGGCAATCATTTGCGTAACTTGCACGTGTGCACCCACCCTGCAATTTGCATGGCACTGAGTTCACGTCTTCGTGGTGTGGTATTTTCGCTGTCAGGCAGTGTATATTGAACTCAAAGCCGATATCTTCCTGACAACCAGTGCTCGAAACGGGTCGGTATCAGTGTTTCTTTCAGGCATACATAGCCATAGCCCTCCCGGAAACGACCATTCGCCCCCCCGACACGTTTTATGTTACATAACCAAATGCTATATACACTATCTACCAACAAGTAATTGGACACCTGTGATAGCAAAGGAAAACGAAGTTTATTCACCTTCAATAGTTGGTGGAGCCTCCAAGAGCGGCGATTACAGCTGCGACCATCCGGGACATACTCTCAACCACGCGTTGTACGACGGCTAGCGGTATTTTCTTCCACTCGGCTTGGAGAAGACAGGTCAGTTCCTTCACCGATTTCGGACGGTGGGGGCACCCCTTAAGTCGACGCTCCAACTCGTCCAGAGGTGCTAGATAGGGTTAAGGTCCGGGCTCTGCGCAGGCCAGTCCATTCGATTAACCCCATTGTCACCATACCAAGTCATGGTGGACCTCGCAACAGGTGGCATTGTCATCCTGAAAGTAACATGGATCCACCCTGTAAAACTGCCACAACGTAGGAAGCGCATGGTCATCCAAAATGGTGCAGTAGGTCTCGGCATTGAGTCTACCAGGAATTGCGACCAAGGGTCCTGTGCCATTCCAGGAGAAACACCCCCATAGCATAATTCCACCGCCGCCGAACTTCACAGTTGGCACAATACATTCCGGCAGGAGGCGTTCTCCAAGCAGACGCCAAACCCAGACCCTGCCATCCGAACGGTAGAGGGTGAACCTTGATTCGCCGCTCCAGAGAGCCTGTTTCCACTGTTCAACGGTCCACTGTCGACGTTCTTTGCACCACGTTAGCCGAGCAGCGCTATTGGACTTGATGGTCAAAGGCTTGTGGGCTGCATCACGTCCATGATAACCGAGCAGATGGGCTTCCTTACGGATGGTATTCATCGAAAGAACACTCCCGGATGCCTGTTAAAACTCCTCGCGGATGTGGCCTATTGATTTGGTGCGGTTCTTCCGAATTTCTCTGGCCAGCACCCGTCGGTCTCCAACTCCCAGTTTTGTGGGTCTGCCGGGTCGGGGCACATTCCGACAGTTACCTCTCATCTTCCACTTGCCAATCACGTACGCCACTGTCGAATTTGGGTACTTCAACTCGCTGGATATGTCACGTATGGATCGGCCATTTCTGTAATACCCGACGATTACACCTTTCTCGAAATCAGAGAGCTCCGAACTGCGTGACATCTTGCATGCGACTGGTTGCGTTGTTGTTTCCCACACGATATTTAACGGCGGCGGCCATGACGTGTATCAGGATCGCAGATATCGTCGATTGCAGGGGTGTCCAATTACTTGTTGGTAGATAGTATATATATATATATATATATATACTATGTAACAAATGGAATACTTGCCCCCTCGGCCAAATATTCCTGAAAGAAACACTGGTCGGTATACGCCGGTAGGTCACACCAGCACTTCTTTTTCCTAGTATTGTCTACCTGCACGTTTTAAACCCGGAATTCACATACCGGCACTAATTTCAGTAGTGGGAACTGCAGAAATTATTTTTGTATTATCCCTGACTTTCAAGCGCGCATTCTTAAACATAGGAACCGTATATGTGCCTCGTGCCCTTGTGAAATAGCTGTGCGGGAATCGTAAAGGGTAGGCGAGTGGTATGCACATGAGCTATAAGTTCAATCCTTCAAAGGTTGGAAATGAAGCTACCCATAGCGCAAGGAAGTATTTATTGGGTGAAGATGCAAGGAGCTTGGCTCCCCCGAAAGAGTTTCGTTTTTCAGTGTTTTGGGTTAAAAATGGGACTTACATTAGAAAAATTATGCTTTAATTTTTTCTTGTATTTCTCATTAAAGTTTATTTTGCTCTGGTGGGTTTCAAAAACTTCCATCTTTCATCGGCCCACCCGGAAAACAATTCTATGTACAGGATGATTCAGCTAAGCGTGTACAAACTTCTGGGAGGGATAGGTTGCCCAAAGACAAATCGGAATCACATAGCAATGCAGGGTCGGAAACGCCATCTTCATGCGGTAGATGGCGTCGTTCGACCGCGAGACTGCTCACACGTTCTTTCAGGATACCGTCATTTGTAAACCGCCCGCAGGGGAAGTAGGATAGCTGCGTTCACGAACCCGGAAATGGCTGATATGCACCTCATATATGGAGCAGCGGACTGCAATGGACGAGCCGCCGTGCGATTGTACCAGGAACGGTACCCGATGAGACGAGTGCCAAACCACCAAGTGTTGGCACGACTGCATCAGAGGTTATGCGATACTGGTTCTTTCCAGGGGCCTGCCAGATGTCGGGAACGATGGGTACGGATTCCTGCCATCGAAGAGAATGCGTTTAAGTCATGCAGCAGACATTCCAAGTGCCAGCACACGAGCAATTGCCCATCGGCTCGGTCTGTCCCAATCCACCGTATGGAGGGTTCTGCACGAAGACCAATTGCATCCATATAATGTGCAGCGCGTTCAGACACTAAGCCCTGAGGATTACCCTCAGCGCATTGCATTTGCGCAATGGTACCTGCAGATGAGTGCGGCAGAACCCCAATTTCTTGCTTCTGTGCTGTTCACAGACGAAGCGTGCTTTACACAGGAAGGTTGCTTCAATGCCCATAACGTGCATGTATGGGCGGTGGAGAACCCCCATACTGTACGACCACGTGCATAACAAAACGGTTTTGCTGTTAATGTTTGGGCCAGCATTGTCGGGGACCAATTAATTGGCCCATACCTCATGCCTCCTCGTCTGGTAAGAAGGAGTTACCGGATATTTCTGGAGGACGTTTTGCCAGAGCTATTGAACGAAAAACAGGTCCCTCAGTCGCTGCGCCGTGCATTATGGCTCCAGCTCGATGGGGTCCCCCGCCCATTTCAGCAATGACGTTCGTCATCACTTAAACATGACATTTGGACATCAGTAGATCGAGCGTGGTGGTCCCGTTCATTGGCCTGCAAGATCGCCGGACTTAAAATGCCTTGATTACTTCTTCTGGGGTTAGTTAGTTGATTTTAGTGGCGCAAGGGCCAGGATTGGCCAAAGAGCGCCAGACACAGAACTATCAGTGTAAGATTTTTAAAAGCGGGGTGTGATGATTAAGAGCAGGGAGATTTGGTAAAGGTTAGAAAAGAGAATGATGAAAGGTGTAAAGACTAGTTATCTTCTGGGGTTACATCAAAGGACTGGTGTACGACACCCCTGTTAAAAGTGATGAGGACCTTGTAGCACGCATCTCTGTAGCTGCTTCGAAAGTCCGAGACACGCCAGGAATATTCCAAAATGTACGTGATTCCATGCGCCGACGATGTCAAGCGTGTGTTACAGCTCATGGTCGCAACTTTGAACACCTTCTGTAACCTCAATGCATTTTGCAAATGTCTTGTGAGTAATAAAACGCATTTTGTTCTCTTACGTGCTGCTCTTTGATTTCTGGTCCTTTCTGTACACTAGCACATGAAGATGGCGTTTCCGACCCTGCATTGCTATGTTATTCCGATTTGTCTTTGTGCAACTTATACCCCTCCCAGAAGTTTGTACCACGCTTAGCTGAATCACCCTGTACGCCCATGCCATTGCGCATGATCCCATGCTGCCCAAGCCCCATATCATCCCACTAAAGATGCCTGTAATTTTTATTACATCATTAATTTAATATATTCAATTTGAAGAGCTTCTTCATAGAAAAAAGAATTAATAAGTAAATAATAACAATATCCGTTTTATTGGCATAGAACAGTAAACAACTGGTTGCAAGCTTTCAGGACTTACGGGTGCCTTCTTCAGGCTTAGAGGTAGTTTAAATACAACTTTAGTAACCTAAATGAATGAACAGAGAAAATTAAATGTGCATGTGAAATGTATAAAAACGAGACAGCTCGGCAAGTGTTGAAAGAGTTGAAAATTTGAAGAATCAAATACTTTAACGAGAGGCACGCAGGAACACGCGCCATACCAAAGGCAGCTGCAATGACACGTCATTTTTGCAAACGTCACTGCTGAATAAAATCTCCAAAGATTCTCTAATAGTTGTAGCTCAGACGATAGTGTACGGTGCGATCTGTTGTAAATCGGCCCATTGAGGGGCGGCATAAGATGTTATTACCTCCCGATAGAGGGCAGTGGATGATTTATTCCTCAAGACGTCTCTTTTTTGTTCAGACAAACGAATTGAAAAGGACCTCTTTGTCATACCTATATATCAAATTTGTTAGTTCCATCCTGGTATCTAAGCGGTATGGAATATACCCCTGCGTCAGCAAGCAAAGTGCTGCGGCTTCCGGATGAAAGAAGGTATTGTGATATGGACCTTGGGTGGCAAATTCCAACTCCAAGTCGTAACTTCTTAAACGCATTTCGGATGAAGTAGGAAAGTCTCGGTACGTACGGAAAGGAGCCAATGAACCTCTGACTGGGTTCCTTGATATGGCACCTGGATGTACTGTTGGGCGGAAACGGGCCGGAGGCGGCGGTATTATGCTGTGGGCGGCGTTTTCTTGGGACACTTTAGGCCCCATTATCCCAATATCACAATCTCTAACAGCTGTCAGGTATACTTGAACATCGTTGCGGACCAAGTTCACTCATTCATGGCAGCTGTGTTACCTGTTGGTGATGGCCATTACCAACAAGATAATACGCCGTGCCACACAGACAGAATCGTCAAAGAGTAGTTCGAGGAACATGCTGGTGACTTTCTGTTGATTCCCCGGCCTCCAAATTCATATGACATGAACCCAATCGAATATTTGTCCTTCGACTTGGAAAAACGGGTTCGCGCTAAATCGCCACCAGCCCGAAATGTGCGGGAACTAGAGGACCTGCTGTTGATATTATGGTACCAGATACCCCAGAATACCTATCGCTACCTCATCGAATCGATGTATTGCCGAGTGGCCGCTGTTTTGCGAGATAAAGGGAGTCCTACAGCTTATCAGGTAGGTAGTCATCATGTAATGGCTCATCGTTGTATGTATCAGTCTGTGGATCCCTTAGGACAAGAGCCATTATGCAAGTGTTGTCCAAAATAATGGAAACACCTCGAAACAACAGGTGTTACGCACCTAATATGGTGTGGGAGCACCCTTGACATTTAACACTGCTTGAATCTCCCTTGGAATGGACGCATGCAAGTCCTGAATGGTGGTAAATGGTATGTTATACCATTCTTCCTGCAGAAACTGCTCCAATTCTTTGAGAGAGGGCAGAGGAGGATAACGGGATCGCACTCTGCTTTCCAACACAGACCACAGGTGCTCAATGATGTTTAAGTCCAGTGATTGTGCAGGCCAGGGAAGGTGTGCAACTTCATCCTCATGTTCCTCAAACCATATGACTGAACAGTTCGATTCTGTAAATCGGTGCATTTTCATCTCGAAAGGTGCAATCTCCTGACGGAAACAATGTCTGTGCCATTGAATGCACATGGTCGGCCAAAAGAGTGGCATAGTCACCGCTCGTCATCCGTCCGTGTAAGGTGATAATGGGACCTGCTGCAAACCACGAGACCATGGCCCAAAACTATTACGGAACCGCCCCATGCTTCACTGTAAGAAGGAAACCGTCTGGGTTGTAGGCTTATGCGGGGGTTTTCCACATGCAAACCCGTCCTCTGGTGGAGAATAGTGAGAAACTTGGTTCATCAGAAAACAAGACATGTTTCCAGTGATGCGCAGTCCACGTTTTATGTTCCTGGCACCACTGTAGTCTCCGTTTCTTATTCACCTGTGACACCAGGGATTTTGCAATCTCAGTTCTGCCGTAAATATTGTGCTTAGGCAATTCCCTTCGCACGGTATGGGTCAATACTGGGTTTTGGAGATGTGCATTAAGCTCAGCAGTCACTTTCGTCGCCGTGGTCTTCCTCCTTGCTGTCACAGTCCTCTTTAACGTCCTCCTGTCTCTCGCAGTGAGTTTGGTTGTGCCTCGCAGATGTTGTTGTGCCTCGCAGATGTTGTTGTGCCGTGAACATTGCATGCTGTCATGACCTTCGACACGGTACCTCTCGATACCCCCAATACCTGTGCCACTGTGGCTACCGACGCACCAACCAGACGGGCTCCTACAATCTGCCCTCTTTGGAACTCCGACAGGTCACTCATTGTGCCTTCACCTGGAACGAAATTATGCAAACACCGATTTACAATATAATCACAGACCCTTGAGACTATAAGCAACACTTGTTTACAAAAAAATTGTAGCTACATGTTCGTTTTACTCAAAAAGCAACACATCCCAAAGTCACTGTTTTCAGCGAGGTGTTTCCATTATTTTGGACAATCCCTGTAGCTATCAAGAGTAAATTTTATATTTAGAATTTTTGTGAAATGATACTATAAAACAGTACATTTCACCTTTCTTTAAAAATAACTGAAAGCCATTGTCTGTTTAAAAAGATCTCAAGTTCCAAAGCATTCTGTTGCTTCGAAAAATCAAGATGAAAAAAAAATACTTAATTTGTGATAAGTCCTCCTACAGAAAAAAAAAAAATTATTACAAACGTATTGAAAAAAATAATAAGCACCAACAGAAAATAAAATGACTAAATCACTCGCATTAATGAAGAAAAAGATTCACCGTCGTGCAAGAAGTTTTGCTTTGAATGTGAGTGCATCTGCGAAGACATTCTGGCTCAGTGGTTAAGGCGCGCGACTTGTGAAGAACCAACCCAATCGTCCTTACTTAGTTCCCAGCTGACGGGACCAAATGATTATCTGGCGTAAGGGCTGAAAAATTCAGGGTTTTTAATTTTGCGAAATTTCTGTATAAATACGGAAAAACCTGAAACGGGCTTTCCTGAAATAAAATGAATTACTGATTACAAAAAAATCTGTGAAAATACGGGTCTAAAAAAAAAAAGAAAAAAAAAAGAGCACTTTTCAAAACGGAAATTTCGTTAAAAGACGGACACTTACCAGCAACTTTGCTGCACGTTATTTCAGGAATTTTCCGTGAATTCACACCACTTATTTTTTACAATGTAAGAGACTAAACATGACCCGATCAATAGTTTGTAGATATACTTTTGGCACACTCAGTATGTAAGATAGAAAGAAACATGAGAGTGCAGTATTTTCCGGTTTGTCCGGGCCCCAGAAATGCCTAGTTGCGCCTCTGCGTAGGAGTAACGATACGCATACAAACTGGGAAATAAAAACGTATCTAGAAAAAAAAAAAGGAAAATAAAGTATAGCCACGGAGGAAACAATAGCTGGTCAAACGGCAAAATCTGTAAAGGAAGAAGATGAAGTTAAAAGTAAAGACAGAAAAAAAATAATACACAAGAAGAGAAGTCAAGATGTACCTGAAGCCTCTTAATAAATTTTCCATCCTGGAAGGAATTTGAAATATATTTTTAGTCTCAGTTAGATAATTAGAGCAACATCATGAAAAGGCGAAATAAGAGAACCTTGATTCGGATGTGTGGGGGGGGGGGTCTGATTTCAACAAAAAATGCGATGCAAGTTGACTATATTGTACGTCAACATTTAATTCAATTGGTAGTTACTTTATATTGTACGTCAACATTTAATTCAATTGGTAGTTATTAAGTATGACACAAAAACTAAAGTTTTTCGTTTAAAAAAAGAGATTGTGTGTCCTGTATGGTTCCAACTTTCGTTTATTCACTTTTCTTTCAGCATTTCCCAACAGGAACTGTGCGATGTGTAATGTTCAAATGTGCAGGATAAGAACTTGCATACGACCTCATGATAAGGAGTACGATAGGATGTTCACGATAAGAAATCTGATATGGCGCGTGAGATTTTCACTTTCATCAGATAAAATCTAACTCGCATTTTTAGAACGGTTTTTCAGAAATATAATTAATGTTCAAAATAAAATTATTTCTTTCTTAAATGTTCTATCTGATTGCCCTTTCTCTGAACTTTGAGCTTACGTCTAGATTTCCAAGATAACAGGGCATTTCTTAAAATGGGTAGTGGTATTTTATTCCACTCTAATTTCACCGCTTTCCATAATCTTCAATCATTGTTTTTAGTCTGCTTTTAGAAAGCGCTCTTTTTAGCAGTCCGAAGACACAATAGTCCATTGGTGACACATCATGGGACTTTGAAGGAATATGAGCAAAAGGTATAGACTTGATACCCGTCTCTGTTTTATGTCTGAGCGCTTTTTTTACGAGTCAAGAGGCGCAATAGTCCATTGGTGACACATCAGGGGACTTTGAAGGAATAGGAGCAAAAGGTATAGACTTGATACCCGTCTCTGTTTTATGTCTGAGCGCTTTTTTTTACGAGTCCGAAGGCGCAATAGTCCATTGGTGACACATCATGGGAACTTTAAAGGAATATGAGCAAAAGGTATAGACTTGATACCCATCTCTTTTTTAGGTCTGAGCGCTTTTTTTTACGAGTCCAAAGGCCCAATAGTCCATTGGTGACACATCATGGGAACTTTGAAGGAATATGAGCAAAAGGTATAAACTTGATACCCATCTCTTTTTAGGTCTGAATGTTTTTAGCAGTCCGAAGGCACAATAGTCCATTGGTGACACATCAGGGAACTTTGAAGGAATATGAGCAAAAGGTATAGACTTGATACCCATCTCTTTTTTAGGTCTGAGCACTGTTTTTAGCAGTCCGAAGGCACAATAGTCCATTGGTGACACATCAGGGAACTTTGAAGGAATATGAACAAAAGGTATAGGCTTCATATCCATCTCTTTTTCTATTTTTTCAAGAAATAGAGAGATACATTTGGATATATACTGGCGTATTAAGGATGAGACCGTTTTTCGAATGTAACTTCGTGCAGAAGTTCACCACATCGACTCAAATCTTACCATAAGATCCCCAAGATGTAAGAATATGGGACAAGTGAGTAAAACCGTCCAAACAAGGAGTCCAATGTATACCAAGGCACTTTATTGAAAAGGTAGTTTCGACCACAACTGGACAAAAGACAGAAACGTCCATGTGACAGGCGGCTGCCAACAAAAATCCAGTCTTTAGTAAAGAATATGATCACCCCTGACTGCGTTGTAGGATTTACAACGTCTGTCAATGCTGAGGACGAGGTTGTCAAGGAGTAGTTGAGGCATCGCGGCCCATTCCTCTTGTAGCGCCAATCGCAGCTGCGGAATCGTTGCTGGCGGCTGGTGACGTGCTACCAAGCGTCTCCCTAGAAGGTCCCACACGTGTTCGATTCGATTTAGGGCCGGGGACCTTGCGGGCCAATCCTTGCGTTAAATATCTTCAATCTCCAACAGCTCTGCGATAGCCACTGTATGATGAGGTGTAGTGTTGTCGTCCATGAAGAGGAACTCAGGACCCACAGAACCTCTAAACAGACGCACGTGAGGCTGAAGAACCTCGGTACAATAGCGGACACCAGTGACTGAACCTCCTTGGAAGGTGTGGAGGTCAGTACGGCTACCAAGCATGATACCGCCCCAAACGAAAACTCCGCCACCTCCAAACTGGTCCATTTCGATTATGTTGGAAGTGTGATTGCGTGTTCCCTGCTCTCTCCAGATGTGTATACGTCCAGAATCGCTCGTTAGACTAAATCGGCTCTCATCCGTAAAGAGAACTCGACCACATTGATCATGTGTACAGTTCTTGTGTTCCTGGCACCACAGAAACCGCCGTCTCGGATGAGCAGGCGTTAATGGCATACACCGTACTGGTCGTCGTGCAAATAGACCACCTTTGTGCAGCCTCCTGGCCAGGGTAAAATGCGATAACGGACGTCCAGTTGTCTGTTGCATGTGCCTTGCGATTTCTCCCGCTGTCTGCCGTCTGTCTCTTCTCGCCTGTAGAACAATATACCGGTCGTTCGCCGCCGTGGTTGCTCGTGGACGACCACTGCTAAACTCTCGGACAGTTGTTCCTGTCGTTTGAAATGCTCTCCAAGCTCGTGAAACGATGCTGTGAGCGATCCTGAACTCCTCGGCCACACTAGTCACACTTCGACCTTCTTCCAACTTCCCAATGACGCGACCTCGGGTAAAGTCATCCAGATGTCATCTACTGGATTGCCTGTTGGCCATATCACACGGTGGCAGCAACTCGACGTCGTTCAAACCGATGTACACCGTGCAATAGCTTTCACCGAATTGCTGAGCAGATCATCAGATCATCTTTCACAACCCTTAGAAATAGGAAAACAGTTCCTATTTCTAAAGGTTACACAATTTGCTTTTGCTTATAGTTTCTGGTACAATTTTCTTCAAGCCATACTGTTTCATTTTTTTATTTACAGAATTTGCTTATATGTTTCACCAGTTTTGGTAGTTTTGGCGGCATATAACTCGTATTTCTTCCTCAAAAATTCCAGGGGATGTTAGTTGCTCACAGTCAGAAAGAAGGCACATTTGGCTGTACGTACGTTGCAAAATAAGGATGTTGCGCACATTATTGAAGATTATCTGGGTGCTATTCCATCATTACTGCGACTACAAGCTGAAACTGCAAGGTGCACTCGGTCCATTTGATGTGGTAACGAAGGTCTCGAAGCAATTGAAAAACGCTGTACAAATAATCACAGTTTGCTTGAGCCTTCCAGACAGAGATAACAGAATAAGAGATAACATTGGGGTGTTACGTTTATTTTGTTTTGTCGAGCTGTATATACTTATATGCGTGTGTACATACAGTTACGGAAAAATTAATAGCAACTCTGGAAATTTCTGACGTTTTTGGGTTTTCAGTGTTGCTACAAAAGTAGATATGCAGATAATACTCACAATATATCTATCATTTTAAAGAACATTTCATGCAGAAGCCAACTCAGTTTACAGAATGGGAATATCTTTAACAGAACTCAAGTTTTGAACAGAAATGTGCTGCGAAACGGAAATCATGGCAAAGTAACATGTTCAAATTCAAATACAATTACGTACCTAATATTTCGTTGGCTGCACACCTGTTGGGCATGGAGTCAAGCAACTTACGCAACAGATTGGATGAAATACAGTTGTGCCAAACGTCAGTAATTGCGTTAATCGGTTCCAATTTATTTGTGGAGTGACGTTCGTGCACTTTTCTTTTCAGAGTGCGCCACAATTTCTCAATCGGGTTCAAGTATGGCAAATTTCAAGGACAAGGACGAGGTACAACTTTGCGTAAAGACGCCACATATAAGCTTTAATGATTTTTGCACGGTGGTGTGGGGACGAAACGTCCTGGAAGATATGTGGCTGACCCTGGAACAAATCAAGTTCTGAAGGCGCCATCTTGTCCTAGAGGATATTTTTGTACACCTGTGCATTAACAGTGCTCTCACACATATGGATTCTACCCACTCCAGTAGTAGCAAAACATCCCCAAATCACAACACTGCATAGATACTTTTTTGTATTAAGTGTGCAAGAACACTCGGCATCCCGCGTCGTTACCGTAGATGTTCAATTTTGTCTCATCACTAAATAACACTTGAGGCCATCTATCACTGTTCCACTCCGTATGTTCCTTTGCCCATTCTAAACGTTTCTTGCGTTGTACATTGGTTAGCAACAGCTTCTTTACCGCCCTATGAGACGTCAGACCCATAGAATGTAACCTATTCCTCACTGTTCGAGGACAAATAACAGTACCACAGCGCTCTCGCAATTCTTTGGCAAGAACTGTTGACGAGACGAACCTGTTCCGCAGACATAACCGTTTCAACGCGTTGCTACTTCTAGGAGTTATTTTCATTTTTCGGCCACATTTACCCAGCCTGCCATTCTTGATTTCACCCATATCACGGATCTTCGCCAGCTGCCGTCCAGCTGTACTCTTGTGCACAGCTGGACGGCAGCTGGCGAAGTGCAGTTACCCCGGCAATTTCTGCGTTGCTTTTGCCGAATTCACTTAAAGTCACCATTCGCGAAGCTTTTCGTGGTGTAATATCGCCTAATCTTTCCATAACTGCAACCCAGTTTGCACAGAATAAACGAAATGCACTCTAAACTTCAGATTTGCACTGCAGTCCACAGGAGTAACGACTACACACTCACCAATGTAAACGAACAACCTATGAGCACAGCGAAAACGTCTGGAATAACCCCAGCATTTGTCATTTTCTTGTAGGACTTCCATCCACAGTAAGTAGAGTTTAGGTCCCAGCCTCCTACAGCGAGTTCGCCTTTTGGGCAGGACACAGAAACGGAAGGAATGAGAGCAAGTCTAGCGACTTTGAAAGAACAGTTTGTAGTGAGATTAGAGTACAGTAGATGGCGCCACCGTACAAGTACGATGTCGCACACAGAGGGGTGAGAGAGAATTTCAGGGGGACATAGGAAAGGATACCCATTTAACCAGTGGGTCCAGCCTGGGGGCCGTCACTTAACGTGCTCGTCCGATGCACGACGGATATTCAGCGATTGTTAGTAAATCACACCATTTCTGAAAGATCATCCCAGGATCGAACCTGAGGACCTTGCATTAACAGTCTGTCTCGCTAACCACTAAGCCATCCGCGGCTGGAATAACCCCAGGTGCATCTCCTGCTCTTCATATCGCCTGTACGCGGACGTACAAGCAAGCTCCGTCGGCTTGTAGCAACGACGATGACATTTCACATAACGAAATGTGCTTTCTTTGCAGAACATTTCTGGTAAAAACTTGAGTTCTGTTAAAGATATTCCCATTCTGTAAACTGAGTTGGCTTCTGCATGAAATGTGCTTTAAAATTATATATATATATATATATTGTGAGTATTATCTGCATATTTACTTTTGTAGCAACACTGAAAACCCAAAAACGTCAGAAAAATCCAGAGTTGCTATTAATTTTTCCGTAACACTGTATTATAACGTAACTGACTTTCTGCTGTAACTGTAGAACGTACTGTCTTTAACGTCGGTGATTACGTTATGTGTGCTAAAGTCAGTGTAATACTTGAAGGTACCCACAGGCATTCAAGAAAGAGGTCAATATTTGTACTTACAAATAAGTTTATTCTTCTTACAGGGCGTTTACGCCACTCTCATAGTTTGGCGCCGGCCAAACTCTATCGTAATCCAGTTCTCTAGAGCACTCAATACAATAGCATCGATTTGACATCAAATCACAGTGTAAGGGCAATCAACAGCACATCAGTGATCTCTACCATCAATAACATCAATCCCCCAAAACAACTGCTGCATCGCATTTTTATCTAACTTTCTTATCAGTTCACACATATGTCACTCTCGTTCCGACCTCAGTGTGTTGCCAACATCATTCTCGTTTGAGGGCGAAGACAAAACGTTAAGGTTTGAAAATGTCTAAGAGAACGAACTCAAATTTACATAGAAAAAGAAACTCAAAAGGAAAGTTAAAATAGAATATACTTTATAAAATATAAAAGATAGAAAGTCAGATTGGGGGCGCAATATTTTGTGGTTTGCCCCGGGCGCAGAAACGCCTAGTTAAGCCTTTGATCAGAAAAGTTCCGGAAGACATTCAAAAAGTGAGAGGAACGTTGTGACACCTGTTTACGATGAAATGGACATATTTCGAAAAAGATGACCACTTCCTTGACAATTAAGGTACGCATATTTTTTTTTAATAAAACAAAACATTCTCAGTTGTTTGGACACAACCCTTGTAAATGGAAGTTCCTTTCAAAAGAAGTGGGAATTATGCATTGAGAAAGAATAAAACTAATATTTTAAAGAGGAATTACGGGTCATATTATCTAGAAATGATTCAAGGATTCAGGCTGGAGCGTTTTTTTTTTTATCATTATTATTAAATTAAGCTGCACGAATAGAAGGGCCAAAATTTGTTTCGAAAGATTCTATCCACACTTGATATTTAAAAAGCCAGAAGCTCGTTTCTTCGCAAAGCAGGCAATTCAACACCAGGAAATTAATTTTGTTTTTACAGTTTTTTTCCACTTTGTGCCTTAAAAACTTAGGACAATGTTTTCGATGGAAAAAGTTTTTAAAAAGCCGTGCAATGCGCTGGAGGGGAAGCTCTCTCAGTGTGTGCGTGTGTGTGTCCCTTCCGGAAAGTCTTTCTATAAACCTTTTTTTTTTTTTTTTTTTTTTTTTAAAGACCACAGTGATATAGTCCTCCTCAGAGTTGCTCATGGTGGTTGTTAAACCCCGGAACAAACAAAGAAACAAAACAATTATGAAGATTTAGGTTTAAATAGATTTAGTTTACGTAATTACATAGACCTCTGTTATAGTCAATGTTCTAAAAATAACTTCGTTGGCATAAAGGGTTTTAAATTTATTAGTGAGAACGCAATGGTTACATTCAGGGCCGTAGCAACCGGGAAGGCAGGGAGGGCTCTTGCCCTCCCAGAATGATCATTCCAGGGGCGTAAATTCATGCTCTGGGGAATGTAAAAAATATAAATTGCACCTAAAAAGAAAGTTACACCCTTTCGTATTTTCTTTTTAAAGACTTTAGTTAATCTCAGACAATATTCCATGCAGTTAACCAGGGTACAGAGTAACATACCCTATTAGTTGTGAACATCTCATATCCATGGAGAAATTTTTTTTTTTAAAGCAGTGGATGGAGGCATAGAAAACAATATGCTGATATTGTTCTCTATGGCCTTTCCAAACATGTCGTTGGGATGAAGAACTAATTAATCATTTGTGGTCTGTCGCAGAAAGCTCTCTGAGCGTTCAACCTTGAACGGAATTTTTCCAAGCCCTACTCCTAAAGCTTGTCACGCAAAATTACCGGAGTACGCTGCAGCAAATGACACCGATTCTTCTGGTGAGCTGGACGCAGCTTATGTTCGAGGAAATGCGCGTAATACGCTATACATCTACCCCGTCTGTCCTGAAGGTGCTGCATGTGTTAGTACGACGCCATTCTAGTCACAAACGGCGATGATCATTACTTTAACGTTACGGTACGGCGAGCCGTAATGCCTCCATTCATTAGACTGACGTTTGAGTTCTGGTTCATAACACCACATCCATGTTTTATCCAACGTAAGGATACATCGTAGGATTTTTCCCCTTCACACTCATGCCGTTCCAAATGGATTCGAGTTGCTTCGTAACGTTGCCATTTTTCAACATCGTTTAAAGCATGAGGCGCCCAACGCGTGCAATTTTTCGCTTGTATAACGTAACCCTTCTTCGTGTGTGTGACGTATATTCTAAATTAACTTTCCTTTTTAGCTTCTTTCCCTATGTAAATCTTGAGTTTATTATCAGTTATACTTCACACTTAACGTAATATCTTTTCTCTCAAACGAATACCGTTGGCAACATGATTGAGGTTGAATGAACGTGACGTATGCCTGATTTGATAAGAACGAGAGATAAAAACTACGAGTAAACTGTTGCTTGGAGAGCGTTGTGTTGTGGAGCTGTGTGGAACGTAGCGTTGTTGGTGTGTGCATGGTGTGTTTATTGTTGATACCGATATGTGATGTTATGATGCGTTGGAGAAAACCTTGAATAAAGCATCTTTTCAGTAAGTTTGACTTCTGTTGTTTACATGTTTCGTCTGGCCGTTAAGGTTTAATTTAGGAACTGTTTCATCTTATGGTTATGTTTTTAAAATAACGTAGAAGTAAGACAGGACTTCTACGTTATATGTGCGTGATTGGTGTTACGCTGTGTCTAAAACCATGACTAAGGAAATGTTGAACTAGATGAAAATACGATGCAGTAGTTGCACGGGATTAAGGTTTAACGGCCAGACGAAACGTATACAGAAGTCAAACTTACGATAACCTTTTATTGGTCCAGCACAGTAGATGAAATCCAAAATATAGCACTACAAGTTGAAAATTTCACATTTATCTTAACTGCGATCGAACATCTCCACACACACATACACATACACTGAGCAACTGCTGTATCGTCCTTTTTATCTATCGTTCTTATCACATACGTCACTTTCTCTCTGACCTCAGATGTGTTGTCAACCTCATTCTTGTGAGAGAGAAGATATCACGTTAAGTTTGGAAAGTGTAAAGGAGAACAAACTCAAATTTACATAGGAAAAAGAGCTAAAAATGAAAGTTATTATAGAATATACGTCACACATGTTCAGCCGGGTATTTTTTTTTTTTTTTGGCTCTTTTATGTGCAGTACAGTCGTATGCGAAAGGTTACTGTCGTGGCGAGAGTTCGCGAATTGTCCACCGCCGGTCATTCTCCAACAATGCAGACAAAATGCGTACTTCAGTTTCATTCACCTGAAGACGTCCGCGCCCTGAAGCACAAGCCACATTTCTCGGTCCTTTTTCGAAGTCTGCCACCCACTTTGCTACCGTACTATACGGTAAACCAGATGCTGCGCAAACTTGCTGTAGTCCTTCATAACACTCATTCGCGGTAAAACCTCCATAGCGACTTCTATTTTTAGCCAACAAACAACGCTGATCGAACTTCGTTAACATGACTTTAGACTGCTCACCAAGTACGAGGTGTGTTTGCGTCGCTACTACGCATACATCGTTCGAGAGAAGATTTAACCATTCTACCCAGGGGGTACGTCGGGAAGGTACACTATATGGACAAAAGTGATTGGAAACCCCTACGCAGGTGCGATGGTGTGCTTTCACATCTGACACGTTGTCGATAAGGTATAGAAACGACAAATGTAGTACGCTCAATTCAATCACTGATAACATGACTTGCAGAAGGGACCCCGAGTTTGAAAAGGGCGTTATAATAAACTGCTCAATTGGAAGTATGAGCATAAGAAGCATTGCTGATGTCAGACAGGTCGCTAAATCGACTGTGGCCTTTGACATCAACAAGTGGAAGACGGGACATTGCAGGAATTCACCTCGTCCTGGAAGGATCAATGAAACTGCAACCCAGAGACCGGAGGGTGCTGCAGAGGGGGATCCAGAAAACTAGATCCCAACTAATGCAGACCATAGCACGTAAGTATCAGATGGCCACAGATGTTATGGTCTCCACCAAGACACTTTGAAAAGAGGTTCATGCACTTGGGTATCATGCCCGAGAAGCCGCCCATAAACCTCTCACCACAAAGACCAATAAAGCCATGCGGCTACGATGGTGTCAACAGCACAAAAATTGGGCATTGGAGCAATGGCGGCAGGTGTTGTGGAGCGACGAATCCCGCTTCACAATTTTCCGATCGGATGGGCGTGTCTGGGTTTGTCGATTACCCGGTGAACGTCAGCTTTCGGAGTGTACAGTGCCGACTATCAAGCACGAAGGCAGTGGAGTTCTGGTATGGAACTGTTTCAGCTGGTACGATGTGGGTCCACTGGTTGTTATTCATGGCAACATGAACTCTGTGCTTTACAAGATATCCTGGATAACTCAATGCTCCCAACGTTGTGGCAGTTCTACGGACACGACTATTGTTTCTTCTAGGACGACAGTGCGACTTGTCATGTTTCCAAAGTTACAGTGGAGTGGTATGAAGAAAATCAGGTCTCGCGGGTGGACTGGCCTGCTCAAAGCCCGGACCTCAATTCCACTGAACACCTATGGGATAAACTAGAACGACGGGCGAGGTTCTAGGTTCTAGACCAAGACTATCTTCACTCATTTCTGCGATTCTAATACTGTAGAAATTTTTCAAAATTGCCTAGGTATTATTAATGAGCCGAAGTTCACGATTTTCACAATTATCAAAGAAAGATGGATTTTCGACATAAATATTTTGAATTAGTTCCATTGCTGAGTACACTGGAATTT
The DNA here is from genome assembly GCA_039090855.1 of Macrothele yani. Taxonomy (NCBI): domain Eukaryota; kingdom Metazoa; phylum Arthropoda; class Arachnida; order Araneae; family Macrothelidae; genus Macrothele; species Macrothele yani. The sequence continues at coordinate 37,517,136 of CM077028.1, forward strand.
CATGGTTTTAAGCTGAGGGTTTACTATGTAAGTGGAAAATTCAATGATTCAAAAATATTTTTTTCTTAAAAGTAAATCATACGTAACAGAATCTCGATAAAGAAATGATGTGACTTTTATGAAACACAGAGTTGGTCGATGTACTGAAGGCGGAATGGAGGAACATCCCACTCTCCGTACTCTATGGATTTGTGGAAAGTTTATCTCCACGGGTGGCTGCTGCAATCTCTGGAAAAGTAGAACCTACCCCCTACAGATGTAAATACAGTACTGCTTTTCTATTTACTTACAGTGTCCAATCACTTTTGTCCACCTAGTGTACATTACATAGGAGATACCCATTACATTCTCTTGTATGACCCCCGTCTCCTTTGCAGCACGATTCTCACTTAATAATTTCCAACCCCAGTATATTCAACTCTCTGAAAAAGTAATTAACTATTAACGGCCAGATAACAGAATCAGCATGAGAAAATGCACTTACATTGCTCCAACACTTGATTCCTTTATTCGCTGAAAGGCAACATCCACTTATAAACTTTTTGACTAAAAAACACAAAAAAAAAATAAACCTGTAGAACTCTGTCAATTTGCATAAAATTCGCACCAATAATAGCAATATTGAATGGAATTTTATGCGAATTGAAAGAGTACATTGAATCAATTTTATGTGAATTTACTCCGCTCTTCGCATAAAATTCGATCCAATGATAGCAACCGCTCTTAAAATTGCAATATTTTAACTTTTGTGCAAGTGGTGGAGCTCGAATCTTCTTTCTCCAGAGTGGGATGTTCTCCCAAGTGAACTACGCCGCCAAGGCTTATCGCCACAACATTGCCGATTTTACTAATACGTCACCGCAATAGCACGTCCTGTTACGTAGTACGTTCAGAGCCCATTTAAGAGGGGGGAGGCTAGGGGGATGCAGCCCCACAGGCCCAGCATTTTCAAGGGGCCCCAGAATTATTCGGGATCCGTAAAGAATTGACAGAGTGCTACAGGTATTTTGGGGGGAGGGGGATGCAGATAGCACAGCAAAAACTATTAGAAACTAAGAAACTGCCTAGTGAAAAAAAATTCTATTTTTTTCCGCATTGTTAGAATGAGTCCGCAAAACATATACAGTCGTCTCCAGTCCATCCTCAAATCTTTCGAAAGCATTACAAAAGGTTTTTTTTTGTACACATCTGTAATTAGGAGAAATTTTCACACATTAAGAATTCGTTTGATTCGTAATGTTTGTCAATAAGATGAACCCAACTCTAGGGGGGATAAAAGCAGAGCTGAACTGGTATCCACTTCTCAATTATGCATTTTTACATTTCCTTGCTACCAGTGATTCGTCCATGCAGGACCAGCTGCCCGGGCCCCGCACCATCACGGAGCCCCACAGTTTAGGAAATAAAAACAAAATCATTTTTGACACAATTTCTCATATTCGTTATTTGTAAGTTTGGGGGTCCGAAACCCTTTGAAAAGATACAATTTTTTTAGCTTCCAATCCCCCCACTTTCGAATAGGTTATTACCCTTCGCCGTACAGATACTGAGATTTTCAGATTTCAAATGATTATTGTAACCAATATTAAGATTTTCCGCATTCATGAAATACCAAATTAAAGTTCATCATTTTGTGTCTCTCTACTTTCACATAGCCAACAATTTTTTTTTTTTTTTTTGATTGGCGGTTTAACGACCACCGTGAGCAACTCAATGGGCTATAAGCAGTCGCCCGTCCCTAATTTAGGGTCACTGGTTCCAGGGAAGGGAGAGAGCCAGTGCCGTAAGACAAGCACAACACCCATGCCTGACCGGGATTCGAACCCGGACCCCTTACGGACGAATGATCAGAGGCCAACGCCTTAGACCACTGCGCCACCGCGGCTCCAACAATTTGTGCGTAAACTAGTTACTTAAATTAAAAAAAAAATAATAAATTAAAAAAAAAATAAAGGGAACAATATCAAAGTTATTTTAGGTTAATTATCTGTGACTTAAAAAACATCACAAGGAAATACAAAAAAGCAATTGAGCAAAAAAGCAATATGAGCGTGTATAAAAATCAAAACCGCTAATTTGTCAGTTACTCCACTTTCATCAAAAATCAATCACTAAAACATGTATCAATGGAAAAAAATTATTTATAACAAGTTAGTAAAATCATGCAATGCATTGATTATGATACGCTTTCCAACATACTAGAAATCATTACTCAAGTTATTACTCAAGTTATGAGGAAAATGGCTGTGGAATAAATCTCACTTCTGTGCCCTGACCTTTGATCCCATTTCGATGATATTCAACAGAACTGGTTCAGTATACCTCCGAAACAACATGACAAAGTTTTGTCGCAATCGAAGCAATTTTACGTAAGTTATGATGCATAAAGGCTATGGAATAGATGTCGCTTCTGTGTCCTAACCTTTGACCCCATTTCGCCTATTTTCAGTAGGATTCGTACCCAGGAAGGTCCCTACAACATACTAACAGTTCATCCAAATCGAAACATTTTTACGTAAGTTATGACACATAATGGCGATCGAAGTGATTCCGCTCCTATGTCTTGGCCTTTGACCCCCATTTGGCCAATTTTTAATAGGTTTTGTCCCCAGGTGGTCCCCTACCACATACCAAAATTTAATCGAAATCGAACCTTTTTTACGTTACAGCAGTGGAATGGATCCCGCTCCTATGTCCTGACCTTTGACTCCATTTCGTTCACTTTCAATAGGGTTTCTTCCCAGGTGTTCATCTACCACATACTAAAATTTCATCGAAATCGGACGATTTTTACGCAAGTGATCGTGCGGACGAACATACGCACACAACGCGTGACGTAATGCGACAGATGGCGTGACCGCGCGCCAACACCTAATGCGACGGCGCTATGACACTACACTTAAAACGTGGTAATTCGGGGTGGTTATTTAACCCACTAAACGAATGTTCCTGAAGTCGAGATCAAGCTAAATCGATGACAAGAATTGCTCCTTTAAGGTGAACGCAAGTAATTTTGCTTCCTGTACTTCGAATGGAAACATTTCTGTACACATTTTCTTCCCAATTAATGCGTTCCCAAGGATGAAAATTTGAACATCGATTAAAATAGCTTCATTTTATAACTTGGAATAACTAATATTTTCTAAAACATAACCATAATTATGCAATCCAACATTTGTTTGTCTACTGACGTCATCAAAGTACAGGTCGCGCCATCCTTTTTCTGGTTTCAACACCACCAAAGGAAAAGTTATTGATTTTTTATATAATTATGGTTATGTTTTAGGAAATATTAAGTATTCCAAGTTATAATATGAAGTTATTTTAATCGATGTTCAAATTTTCATCCTTGGGAACACATTAATTGTGAAGGAAATGTGTACAAAAGTTTTTCCATTGGAAGTATAGGAATCAAAATTATTTGACGTCCACCTTAATAATATGGGATAAGGGCGATGGAATGGATCGTAATCCTATGTCCTGACCTTTGACCCCATTTCGTCCATTTTCAATAGGCTTCGTCCCCAGGTGGTCTCCTACCACATACTGAAATTTCATCGAAATCGAACCATTTTTACGCACGTTATGACGCATAAGGGCAACGAAATGCATCCCGCTCTTATGTCCTGACCTTTGACACCAATTCACCCATTTTAAATAGGGTTCGTCCCCAGGCGGTCCCCTACCACATAGTAAAATTTCATTGAAATCGGACCATATCTACGCAAGTTATGACGCATAAGTGCAATGGAATTGATCCGGTTCCTACGTCGTGATCTTTGACCCTATTTATTCCATTTTCAATAGGGTTCGTCCCCAGGTGGTCCCCTACCACATACTAAAATTTCATCGAAATCGAACCATTTTTACGCACGTTATAACGCATAAGGGCAATGGAATGCATCCTGCTCTTATGTCCTGACCTTTGACCCCAATTCATCCATTTTGAATAGGGTTCGTCCCTATGCGGTCCCCTACCACATAGTAAAACTTCATTGAAATCGAACCATATTTACGCAAGTTATGACGCATAAATGCAATGGAAAGGATCCGGCTCCTACGTCGTGACCTTTGACCCTATTTGTCCCATTTTCAATAGGGTTCGTCCCCAGGTGGTCCCCTGCCACATACTAAAATTTCATCGAAATCGAACCATTTTTACGCCAGTTATCGTGCGGACGGACGGACAAAGCTGGAGCATATACGCTTCTTCAACCTACGGTTGGAAAGCGTAAAAAAACAAGTTAGTAAAATCATGCAACGCATTGATTATGATACGCTTTCCAACATACTAGAAATCATAAAATGGCCGTGGAATAAATCTCACTCCTACGCCCTGACCTTTGATCCCATTTCGATGATATTCAACAGAACTGGTTCAGCATACCTCCGAAATAACATGATAAAGTTTTGTCGCAATCGAAGCAATTTTACGTAAGTTATGATGCATAAGGGCTATGGAATAGACTCCGCTTCTGTGTCCTAACGTTTGACCCATTTCGCCCATTTTCAATAGGATTCGTCCCCAGGCGCAGGCCCATACAACTTACTAACATTTCATCCAAATCGAAACATTTTTACGTAAGTTATGATGCATAATGGCAATGGAAGTGATTCCGCTCCTATGTCCTGACCTTTGACCCTCATTTCGCCAATTTTCAATAGGGTTTGATCACAGGTGATCCCCTACCACATACTAATATTTAATCGAAATCGAACGTTTTTTACGTTAGTTATGACGCATAAGAACAGTGGAATGGATCCCGCTCCTATGTCATCACCTTTGACCCCATTTCGTTCACTTTCAATAGGGTTTCTTCCCAGGTGATTCCCTTCCACATACTAAAATTTCATCAAAATCGAACGATTTTTACGCGAGTTATCGTGCAGACGAACATACGCAAACAACGCGTGACGTAATGAGGCAGATGGGAATCGCGGCCATCTGCTAGCAAAAGTGTGACGTCATAAAACTTTAATAGGATCCGCACATTTGTTTGAGTGCTGACGTCATGAAAATACAGGTCGCACCATCTTTTTTCTTCCCAATTAATGCGTTCGCAAGGATGAAAATTTGAACATCGATTAAAATAGCTTCATTTTATAACTTGGAACACCTAATATTTTCTAAAACATAACCATAATTATGCAATCCAACATTTGTTTGTCTACTGACGTCATCAAAGTACAGGTCGCGCCATTCTTTTTCTAGTTTCAACACCACCAAAGGAAAAGTTATTGATTTTTAATATAATTATGGTTATGTTTTAGAAAATATTAAGTATTCCAAGTTATTTTAAGAAGTTATTTTAATCGATGTTCAAATTTTCATTTTATTTTCATTCAATTCCTAGATTTCAAATTTTCATTCAATTCCTAGATTTTGTCTTGGATTCTACTGATTTACAACTGTATACCTTTCTTAGTTCATATTTTTTGTTAAATACAATATGAAGCCAAAGGGGGCTTCGACAACTAACGGTTCCATGTACAAATTGGAAGGTGTGGGTAGATGGTAGTGAAAAAGCTGAAACTCTCTCGCACCCAGATGTGCACAGCGACATGAAACCTTTACCCTTGGTGAGTCACTGTCTTGAAATCTGTTCGTCTTCCAGCCTCTGTTTCTTACCAAGTGGAAATCATACGAGACAAAAGTAAAACTATTTTATAAACTTCTCTCTCTCTCTCACACTCTCTATTACTTGCCGAGGCATACCTCCTGGGCCCTTGCTAATGGTGGGCCCCAAGGCTATGGTCCCTATAGACCCCCCTCCTTAATCCGGCCCTGCTCCACAGAAAACTTGAAAATTTCATCACTCTGAAGTGGATGAAGTGGATATCGAACCTGCACCTCTCTATTTTCGTTCGAGCGTGCTACCGTTACACACACCACCCTTGTAAATGGAGTTCCAAGCATATGCGCCGACTGTATGGGTGTTGCGAGGAATAGGTACCCATCGAAATTCACCAATGGGCGCATGAACTCATTGTGTCATTGATAGCAATAAAAATCCCCCCTTCTCCCCCCCCCGAAAAAAACTTATATTGGCCGTTATTTAACTTTTAGAGGAATAACATTGCAATTTCCTATTTTTTCAGTACTTCTATATACGTAAAACGTTTTATTACAGTCGAAAGTTTTGCAATATTTGCATAAACGCATGTGCCGTGGATGGTATGTCACGCGTTTAAACTAGTTCAAGTAGCGCACTGCGGTCAGTCGAAAGGGATATAAAGTGGCAATCGTTGCTGCGAACAGCATTGCGTGTCATCGTTCTGTCTGTGGTTGGGACACCTAAAATATGAACAGGGAACTTTTGCTTTACTAGTTTGAACTACGCTGCTCAATCGTACAAAACATTTGTTATGCGAACGGCAAAGGTTCCGCGGACCACAGCACCGCAACCAGATGGATCAAGAAATTTCGCTCAGGTTACAGAAACCTCGACGATCAGCCAAGGTCAGGTAAGCCGCGAACACTGGACTCCGAGGCCGTGCGGCATGCCGTAGAGGCAAATCCGACAATCAGCACTCAGAGATTATCAGGCTAGCTGGGCATATCACAGACCACCGTGGTTTGTCACCTTCAGGAAATCGGCAAGGTCTACAGGAGCTGCCGCATTGTCCCTCAAACCACCGAGTGGAAGTGCGCACGAAACTCTTAGGAATCAAGAGAATTGTTACGCGCAATGAAAAGTGGGTCTATTTCCATAATCCTAACACACAGCGGCAGTGGTTGAGCCCGGGCAGCGTGTTTCACAAATGAATGTACGGAATTGCGATTAAGAGCATTTCCGACACGCGATTGGTTCAGATTTACTTTGGAGATTGTGGGTAGGCAGGGCCTACGAGGAAAGTCAGGTAGGCTTTGTTGCAGTCACCATAAGCCTTTTTAAGGTTCGGGTGTTTCTTTGCGACAGTGGTTACCTTCAGTTGTTTTACCCGTACAGTCAGAATGCGACAGGAGGTAAATAGAGAGTGTACTTTATTGGTAGGGGAACTTTTGAGTTTTATATCAATATGACTTCATGGACTCGTGACTTATCTTCCGAAGTACCATTACTCACCCGAGAGATGTCAGCACGTCAGCGCTCACTCGTCCTTTAGATCAAGGTTAGTACTGATGTGTTTTGTATGGAAACCCATGAGTTGTTTAACTTTTTTTAATTTTCGGGTTGAAGTGTGGAAGTGAAGGCATTTTTGATGAAGATTGGAGGGACAAAAATATGAGGAATTTCCTAAATATTAGGAAAATAAGTATATGACAGATCACTTACTGTTTTATCAGACACAATATATGGCAAACAACATTATGGAGTATTTATTCCACCGGAACTGTTTTATTTCAACAGAACACTGCTTTGAGGTCTTCTTTGTGTCGTTAACTCGGTCTTTTCTAGTACAAAATCGCTGTATTTGATTTTTTTTTCCTAGCTAGACCTCTTCACATTCATGAGGAAAAAAACTTGATCGCCAGAATAAATATTTCGGTGTGGAGACCTTTTCATTTTTAAAGTTCCATTTAAGGGTAATGGAAAGGACCTTTAAAAGGGTACTTTTTAGTATCCTTATATACGCGCTCTCACAACAGCACGAATCCTGACTAGTACTATGTTGACGTGCGCCATGTATTGGTCGAAACGGAGTAAGTATTCAACTAGCTATTTATTGAAGTCGTCCTCAATTTTAATATTAAGATACATTTCGAGTTGTATTCATCTGAGAAACTGCAGATTTTCCTTATGATATCGTGCACAAAATTACTTTACCTTATTATTCAATATGATCATTTGCCACATATGTTAAGTAACCTCACAGTGAATTTCTTAGGAAGCAGAACTTCCCAGGATAAAACTTTCTATGATGTAATTCAATATGATCATTTGTCACTTATGTTAAGTAACCTCACAGTGAATATCTTAGGAAGCAGAACTTCCCACGATAAAACTTTCCACGATATATTTCAATATGATCATTTCTTACATTTGTTATGTAACCTCACAATGAATTTCTTAGCAAACAGAACTTCCCCGGATAAAAGACAGTGTTCCTGTTAGGCGACTCTCCTCATAGGCCCCGCCCACTCGCAATCTCCAAAGTAGTTCTGAACCAATCGCGTGGTGGAAATGGCATTAATCGCAATTCCTTACATTCACTTGTGAAATACGCGCCCGGGCCAGCTTCCAGAACCTGTTGCCAAACGTGGGCGCTTCGAGCACAAGGGGATGCTCTTCGGCTGATTGAATTTCGAGGTTACAATCCATTACGAATTTATTCCAGACGGTCAAACCATCAGTGCCAAACTCTACTCAGAACAGCTGGAGCGAATGTATGCCGTTTTAGAGGAGAAGTACCCGGCACTGCTGAACAAAAAGCGCGCTCTCCTACAGCAGGACTTCATACCGCGCGAACGACCTGGGAAAAACTCCAGGAACTTGAGGGCCTCGAACTGATGCCACACCCAGCATATAGTCCGGACCTTGCCCCGTTGGATTTTTACTTGTTCCGGTCCATGGCCCACTTCCTTCGCGGGCGGCACTTCAACAACCAGGAGGAGGTGACAGCTGGGGGGAAGGAGGTATTCGCCTTGAAGGACAAGAACTGATCCCGCCGCGTAATCGAAGAACTGACCGACAGATGGCTAAAGACGGTGCAACACGATTGCCTATACTTTGAATGCTAGTCAGCTTTCGTCGTAAAGGTACGTATGAAAACATAAAATGATACAAATATTGCAAAGCTTTTGACACATCCTCTGTACAATGCGAGCGCATGTTGTGAACAAAGCTTATACTTAAGTTTCTTGATATCCTTTTCGGGGAGGTGATAAATCATGTGGTTCGCACTGTTATGAAAACAACGCTAAAGTAAAAAAAGCGTAAACTGTTTAGGTACATGAAACACTTCCAAAGTGCAGTTTTAGAATCGTATCTGTAAGTGATAAAGGAACATAGGGAATTAACCTGATCAAAAAATTGCTTTTCGAAAACATTCTCTCTATATATACGCACACATGCATATAATGCATAGACACACGAAAATAAAATACAGGTCGATTATACTCACCTTTCAAGTGACCAAAATTAAAACATTCAAAGCTGCAAAAATGCATGAAAAGATTAAAAGCGTGCCAATACATATATATATATATATTAGGGATGTAAGGTCAGGTGATGCGTAACATCACAGCCTCTCCTTGACAAATGTCAACCCCGCCTTCTCGTGGTGCATCCTGTTCCCACTAAAGGGGCTCTGACGACCGCCAATAGCGGTATAACTATACCATCGGGATTAAAGGAAATGCTATCCCACGCTCACCAACCCGCTTGGCCAGCGTGGTGAGTTATGGCCAAACCCCTCCAAAATGACTTCACAACGTAAATCTTGGCCCTCAGTCTCCGGCAGCTGGAATGTACCTGGCCAAGGCAGCGGCCAGTGCGACATGAAGGCAGAGGGTGCTAAGAATCCCCGGAGGACCGGACTAGGCTGCCATCTGATGCTGACCTTGGCTACGTACAACGGACGCTCCCTATCTTCTGATTCAAGGCTTCTTGAATTGGAAGAGGAACTACAAAGGATCAAGTGGGACATCGGCGGGCTAAGTGAGGTTAGGAGAAAAGGAGAAGATCTCATTGAACTGAAAAGTGGACATCTCTTCTACTATCGTGGGACAGATACTGGCAGAACTAGTGGTGTTGGATTTATAATAAACAAGAAACTGAAGGATAAAGTTGTAGAAGTTGAAAGTTCCTCTGACAGAGCTGCACGACTCGTTATCCATTTCTCGAGATGATACCAGGCTCAGATTATTCAAACTTATGCACCCACCACAAGTCATGCTGAAGAAGAAATTGAAGAATTTTATGCGGAAATTCGTGATCTAAATAATAAAGGTAAGCAGCACTTGAAGATAATTATGGAAGATTTCAATGAAAAAATAGGGCAACGGCAACAGAATGAAACTTCAGTAGGTAAATTCGGTCACGGCAACAGAAACCAGCGTGGAAATACTCTTGTTGAGTTTGCAGAGGCAGAAGGGTTTTTCATCTTGAACTCCTTTTTCAAGAAAAAGCCACGCAGGAAATGGACATGGAGACATCCAAATGGGACGACAAGTGAAATTGATTTTATTATGTGTAACAAAAAAATCGTCATAGAAGACTGCAGTGTGCTAAACAAATTCAACACAGGTAGTGACCATAGATTGGTGAGATGTAAGATGAACCTCAACACTAAACTTGAACGTGGCAAGCTCATAAGACAAACAAAATCTATTGACATAACCAACCTTAAAAAACACCATAATACCTTCAAGTTGGAACTGAAGAACAGGTTCTCTGCTTTAGAAGGCCTAACATCGGAAGAAGTGGACATCTCTGAAGTTAACAGAAAAGTAACCAAAGCTCTTATGGAAACAGCAACAAAATTAGCTGGGTCTAAGAACAAGTTGCATGTGAACAAATTATCAGGAAAAACCAAAATGTTGATGCAAAAAAGAAGAGAGATGATGACAACTAAAGAAGATGTGACTTCCAAAGTGGAATATATAGAGCTATGCAAGACAGTACGAAAAAGTATCATTGAAGACGTAAGGAAATTCAACTGTGAACTAGTGAGGAAAGCAATTGAAAACAACAAAAGCCTAAAGATAGCAAAGGGACATCTCAGTAAGGGAAGAAAACAGATCATGGCACTGAGAAAACAAGATGGTTCTGAAACAAGAAATAGAGGCGAAATTTTGACCAGAGTGAAAGATTTCTGCTCCAAATTATATGAAAGGGATGATACATGTATTCCAGACATCATGAAAGGTACCAGTACCAGAGTTCCTCCAGTCCTTCCAGCAGAAGTTGCACATGCAATCAAGAACATGAAGCAAGGAAAAGCTCCAGGAGAAGATGGAATTACTGTAGACATCATACAAGAAGCAAGTGGAGAAATCGATACAGTACTCGCCCAAATTTTCACTCGATGCCTTAATGAAGGGAAGATTCCTGAGGATTGGAACACCGCTACAATGATCCTGCTACATAAAAAAGGTGACATTGAGGATCTCAGGAACTACAGACCTATCAGCCTCCTATCAGTGGTTTATAAAATCTTCACTAAAGTTCTTTCACACCGCTTGAAGGTAACACTGGACATGGCTCAAACGAGAGAACAAGCTGGATTCAGGAGTGGCTACAGCACAATAGATCATATCCACGTACTGAGAGAACTGGTTGAAAGAGCGAGGGAATATGAACCTCCATTGTGCATGGCTTTTATCGATTATGAAAAAGCCTTTGATTCGGTGAAACCATCAGCAGTTACAATGGCTCTGAAATCCTGCGGTATTGAAGATGCATACATTAATATTATTAATAACATCTATGAAAATGCAAGTGCAAAGATTAGGCTGTTTGAAAATACAACACACACAAAAATTGGAAAGGGAGTGAGACAAGGTGACACCATATCTCCAAAGCTCTTTAATGCCACATTGGAGGGTGTCTTTCAGACGCTGAGCTGGGAAAACAAAGGGATAAAGATTAATGGAGATTATCTAACCCACCTTCGTTTTGCTGATGACGTAGTCAATTTTGCAACTACCTCATCAGAGCTGCAGAGTATGATCCAGGAACTTGCTGACAAGAGTAAAGAAGTAGGATTAAAAATGAACTTTCAGAAGACAAAAGTGATGTTCAATGCTTTTACAAGAAATGAAGATTTATCGATTGATGAAGAAAAGCTGGAGATAACAGGCACGTACGTTTATCTTGGACAGCAGATATAAAGTGAGGGTCACATTGATGAAGAAATTAATCGGCGTACAAAACTTGTCTGGAGAGCTTTTGGAAGAAACAGCATAATTTTCAAGAACAATATGCCATTATGTCTTAAAAGAAAAGTGTTTGATCAATGCATCCTTCCAGTGCTTACGTATGGTGCAGAGACATGGACCTTAACTAAGAGAGACATACAAAGGCTGCAGACAACTCAAAGTAGCATGGAGGGGTGCATACTTGGTGTAACCAGGAGAGATAAGAAAGGAACTCGTGGATCCGAAAAATGACAAGAGTGGAAGACATCATGATCAGAGTTAAATCCCTAAAATGGCAATATGCTGGACATACTGCCAGAAGGACAGATCATCGATGGACAGCCGAAATTTCAGATTCGATTCCAAGGGACAGAAAAAGACCCAGAAGAAGACCACATGGGAGATGGATGGATGAAATTCGAAAGTATGCAGGAGTGACATGGAGGAGACTGGCACAAGACAGACCGGTGTGGAGGAAACTTGGGAGACCTTCGTCCAGCAGTGGATTGATCATGGTTGACAATGTCTGTCTGTCTTGTGCCAGTCTCCATGTCACTCCTGCATACTTTCGAATTTCATCCATCCATCTCCCATGTGGTCTTCTTCTGGGTCTTTTCTGTCCCTTGGAATCGAATCTGAAATTTCGGCTGTCCATCGATGATCTGTTCTTCTGACAGTATGTCCAGCTCATTGCCATTTCAGGGATTTAACTCTGATCATGATGTCTTCCACTCTTGTCATTTTTCGGATCCACGTGTTCCTCTTCTTATCTCTCCTGGTTACACCAAGCATGCACCTCTCCATGCTGCTTTGAGTTGTCTGCAGCTTTTGTATGTCTCTTTTAGCTAAGGTCCACGTCTCTGCACCATACGTAAGCACTGGAAGGATGCATTGATCAAACACTTTTCTTTTAAGACATAATGGCATATTGCTCTTGAAAATTATGCTGTTTCTTCCAAAAGCTCTCCAGGCAAGTTTTGTACGCCGATTAATTTCTTCACCAATGTGACACTCACTTGATATCTGCTGTCCAAGATAAACGTACGTGTCTGTTATCTCCAGCTTTTCTCCATCAATCGATAAATCTTCATTTCTTGTAAAAGCATTGTACATCACTTTTGTCTTCTGAAAGTTCATTTTTAATCCCACTTCTTTACTCTTGTCAGCAAGTTCCTGGATCATACTCTGTAGCTCTGATGGGGTAGTTGCAAAAATGACTATGTCATCAGCAAAACGAAGGTGGGTTAGATAATCTCCATTAATCTTTATCCCTTTGTTTTTCCCAGTTCAGTGATTGAAAGACATTTTCCAATGTGGCATTAAAGAGCTTCGGAGATATGGTGTCACCTTGTCTCACTCCTTTTCCAATTTTTATGTGTGTTGTATTTTCAAACAGCCGAATCTTTGCACTTGCATTTTCATAGATGTTATTAATAATATTAATGTATGCATCTTCAATACCGCAGGATTTCAGAGCCATTGCAACTGCTGATGGTTTCACCGAATCAAAGGCTTTTTCATAATCGATAAAAGCCATGCCCAATGGAAGCTCATATTCCCTCGCTCTTTCAATTAGTTCTCTCAGTACGTGGATATGATCTATTGTGCTGTAGCCACTCCTGAATCCAGCTTGTTCTCTCGGTTGAGCCATGTCCAGTGTCACCTTCAAGCGGTGTGAAAGAACTTTAGTGAAGATTTTATAAACCACTGATAGGAGGCTGATAGGTCTGTAGTTCCTGAGATCCTCAATGTCCCCTTTATGTAGCAGGATCATTGTAGCGTTGTTTCAATCCTCAGGAATTTTCCTTCATTAAGGCATCGAGTGAAAATTTGGGCGAGTACTGTTTCGATTTCTCCACTTGCTTCTTGTATGATGTCTACAGTAATTCCATCTTCTCCTGGAGCTTTTCCCCGCTTCGTGTTCTTGATTGCATGTGCAACTTCTGCTGGAAGGACTGGAAGAACTCTGGTACTGGTACCTTTCATGATGTCTGGAGTACATGTATCATCCCTTTCATATAATTTGGAGTAGAAATCTTTCACTCTGGTCAAAATTTCGCCTCTATTTCTTGTTACAGAACCATCTTCTTTTCTCAGTGCCATAATCTGTCTTTTCCCCTTACTGAGATGTCCCTTTGCTATCTTTAGGCTTTGGTTGTTTTCAATTGCTTTCCTTACTAGTTCACAGTTGAATTTCCTTACGTCTTCAGTGATACTTTTTCGTACTGTCTTGTATAGCTCTATATATTCCACTTTGGAAGTTACATCTTCTTTAGTTGTCCTCATCACTCTTCTTTTTTGCATCAACATTTTGGTTTTTCCTGATAATTTGTTCACATGCAATTTGTTCTTAGACCCAGCTAATTTTGTTGCTGTTTCCATAAGAGCTTTGGTTACTTTTCTGTTAACTTCAGAAATATCCACTTCTTCCGATGTTAGGCCTTCTAAAGCAGAGAATCTGTTCTTCAGTTCCAATTTGAAGGTATTATGGTGTTTTTTAAGGTTGGTTATGTCAATACATTTTGTTTGTCTTATGAGCTTGCAACGTTCGAGTTTAGTGTTGAGGTGCATCTTACATCTCACCAATCTATGGTCACTGCCTGTGTTGAACTTGTTTAGCACACTGCAGTCTTCTATGACGAATTTTTTGTTACACATAATAAAATCAATTTCACTTGTCGTCCCATTTGGATGTCTCCATGTCCATTTCCTGTGTGGCTTTTTCTTGAAAAGGAGTTCAAGATGAAAAACCCTTCTGCCTCTGCAAACTCTACGAGAGTATTTCCACGCTGGTTTCTGTTGCCGTGACCGAATTTACCTACTGAAGTTTCATTCTGTTGCCGTTGCCCTATTTTTGCATTGAAATCTCCCATAATTATCTTCAAGTGCTGCTTACCTTTATTATTTAGATCACGAATTTCTACATAAAATTCTTCAATTTCTTCTTCAGCATGACTTGTGGTGGGTGCATAAGTTTGAATAATCTGAGCCTGGTATCTTCTCGAGAAATGGATAACGAGTCGTGCAGCTCTGTCAGAGGAACTTTCAACTTCTACAACTTTATCCTTCAGTTTCTTGTGTATTATAAATCCAACACCACTAGTTCTGCCAGTATCTGTCCCACGATAGTAGAAGAGATGTCCACTTTTCAGTTCAATGAGATCTTCTCCTTTTCTCCTAACCTCACTTAGCCCGCCGATGTCCCACTTGATCCTTTGTAGTTCCTCTTCCAATTCAAGAAGCCTTGAATCAGAAGATAGGGAGCGTCCGTTGTACGTAGCCAAGGTCAGCATCAGATGGCAGCCTAGTCCGGTCCTCCGGGGATTCTTAGCACCCTCTGCCTTCATGTCGCACTGGCCGCTGCCTTGGCCAGGTACATTCCAGCTGCCGGAGACTGAGGGCCAAGATTTAAGTTGTGGAGTCATTTTGGAGGGGTTTGGCCATAACTCACCACGCTGGCCAAGCGGGTTGGTGAGTGTGGGATAGCCTTTCCTCTAATCCCGATGGTATAGTTATACCGCTATTGGCGGTCGTCAGAGCCCCTTTAGTGGGAACAGGATGTACCACGAGAAGGCGGGGTTGACATTTGTCAAGGAGAGGCTGTGATGTTACGCATCACCTGACCTTACATCCCGATATATATATATATATATATATATATATATATATATATATACACTAAAACTCTAAACGAAGAGACTACGTATACCATACGCACAAGAAAATTACAACAAAAATTGCAAAAATATTACAAAGAAACACAAGCACACACCCAGACGCGCGATGCAGCAGACCGAACTGTGCTCAAATATACGATATAAAATACATTAAAATCACAAATCCAAAAACGCTCAACTCACTTACCTCATCAAATGAAAAGCAACAGCCAAAGTAAATAGCTAGCCCAAGAAGAAGTATCAAAAATATCAAAAATAACAAATCATCTCGAAGATTTAGATTTAATCATCTCAAAAATAACAAATCATCTCATCATCAGGAAGACCCCAGCTAAATATATGACTGTTCAAAACGACAGCAAAGGCAGACAAGGTCAATACCTGCTGTGTGGGTCCCCTAGGCCATAAATGTCTCTGGATTGCTACCTTTATTTACTTATTTGTTTCGCATTTTTTGTTTTTTGTCTTACCTGGGTTTATCGTTATTTCCATTTATTGCCTAGGGAACCCACACAGCAGGTATTGACCTTGTTTGCCTTTGCTGTCGTTTTGAAAGGCCATATATTTAGCTGGGGTCTTCCTGATGATGACAGCTAAATCTTCAAGATGATTTGTTATTTTTGGTATTTTTTATACTTCTTCTTGGGCTAGTTATTTACTTTGGCTGTTGCGTTTCATTTGATGAGATAAGTGAGTTGAGTGTTTTTGGATTTGTGATTTTAATGTATTTTATATATTTTATAAAATAAAACAACTGAATGTAGAAAGTGTCGAGAATACTGAGCCTTGGCTTTATCAAGGACCAGCAAAAACTCTGCATTTTCTCACTTCCACAAAGACCTAGTTGGAAATGGGTTTCTGCAAGGCCATAGATGCAAGTAACAAGCCCACCAAAAATTGTTTTAAAAAATATATATATGTCATGACCTAAGCAGAGTTGTATGACCTAGCACTGGTTAACAATTTCGCTTGCATCCATAACCTTCCTGGCCCGACCCATGCTCTTCATCTGTTACTATTAAACAGAGAGAAGAAGATTAAAGAGAACTCAAGCTGTGAGAGTGACATAATAATTAGAAATAATTTTCAGCTATAACGAAATGCCAAGTTCGCCTGGGAGAGAATTTAAACCTGAAAAGCAATGCAAAAGAAATCCAAATTTTTACATTGCAATTAAAAAAGGAAATATTAATTTTTTAAAACTCAGATTTTTGAAAGAAAACTTGATTCTAAAACCCCCTACTCTACAACTTCTGACAACACAAAAACGAGAATAAATTAAAGACAATAATTAAGTAAAGAAAAGCTTTGTGAAAGTTATATGACTTAAACAATTAGTTGCAATATGTACAAAGTATTTCAGCAGTGCTTTAAGTGCATAATTAAGTAGTTATTAAGAACTTAACTACTTTGAAAATACAGCGCAAAGAACAGGAACTATGCTTAGCCATCTGCTGGGCCTAAGTATCCTACAAGACGCGCAAAGTTACCAAGAAAAGAAAGAGTTAAAACCCGCAAAAATGTTAACAGACAAGCCAGTGCCTAAAAGCTGAAAAGCAAAAAACAACAGAGAAAAAAAGTACAAGAAGACATTGAACTTATAAAACCTAAAACCCAAAGACAAGGAAGAGAGCTTACCTCTTATGCAACTAAACTTTCTCCACACAAGAGAAAAACATGGCTGACCTCTTCCCCAAACGTCCTAACACTTCTGCCACTCCCTAGTCGCTGGGGGGCAGTGTGGGTGGGGCTGATGGCCTCCTCATACTGAAAGAAACCAACCCGCGGAGATTTTAACCAGAGAAAAAATATATATATACTTAAGACTGTGGATCTGTATGATCAGAAAGAGCAGAATTAACTCTCCAGAATACATGAGAAATATTATAAAATACACAAGTGGTGTATTTAATAATCTTTGCATGTATTAAATCACCTTAGTGAGCTTCTATAGATTATTCAGAATCTTATTAATTTTAATGTTAGTTTTACTATTTTTAGTATAGCTATCCTAGTGATGAATAACTAGTTTTCTTTTTTATTTGTTTTTATTTTCTTTTATAAACAGATTTTTAAGCTTTTTTTGTGATTTTGTCTATATTATTTAATTTTTTGTTTTAATAGGACCTTCATATCCATAGCACTAAGGTTCCTTTTAGTAGTTAATAGGCATCCTCTAGCCAACTTCCTTACGGCTTTGATTGGTCAGAATCATATTATTAACTGTGTAGAAAATTAAAGCAGATCTGCCAACCTTACTCTATTGTTCAGAATAATTTTTCTTAAAGTTCTTTTGATGAAAGAAGAAGGAATTTCGTTCTCTAGAAAACTATCTAATAGTATATTAATGTGGTAATTGAAGTCCAAATTGTTGCTGCAAATTCTTGAAATTCTTAGGGCCTGAGAAATTAGTACATTCTCAATTACTTTGGTTGATATGTTATTATTCCAGTGTAGATATTTAATTACTTTGAAAGGAAAATTAACTCTTTTATCAAAGAGGCTAATAGATGGGTTACCTCTGTTGAGCTTAATGCTTAAGTCTAGGAACTCAAGTTTCTGATTACTGTGGTTGGTTTTACATAAGTT
The DNA here is from genome assembly GCA_039090855.1 of Macrothele yani. Classification (NCBI taxonomy): domain Eukaryota; kingdom Metazoa; phylum Arthropoda; class Arachnida; order Araneae; family Macrothelidae; genus Macrothele; species Macrothele yani. Next base: position 37,535,205 of record CM077028.1, read on the forward strand.
AAGAGAGCTAGGATAGATATTATCAAAATCACTCTCTATAACTTCTGAATTATTGATACACAGCAGATCATCAATATATCTAAATGTGTAAAGGTAGTTATCTGAGCAGGTGGGGTGATTTTTAATGAATTTATATTCCTTAAAGAACAGGAATAGATTAGCGATATTCGTGGAGGTTGATGTTCCCATGGGAATACCGTTCACTTGCTTATAGAGAGTATTATCATATAAGATATGGTTATTTTTTATGCAGCAATTGAGATAAGAGTTCCAAGCTCCTACATTAACAAATTGGTTAAGTTTAAATTCTGCATACAGCTCTTTAAAGGTAGTGATTATATCTGATAGAGGCAGATTAGTATATAGGTTCTCAAAATCATAACTATTAATATCTAAGGGACATACTTTGAGTATAGTAGAAATTACTTCTGCATTATTATTAATTATCCAAAAATCTCTGTACATCAAATTAGTACAGTTTCTAATGTGTTTCAAAACCTTCTTTAAGACATCTTCAAAAGCAAGATCTATTTTCTTTTATGACTCCTTACTCCACTAGCTATGAACCTGAACTTCACAGGATCTTTATGAAACTTAACCGTTGCAAAAAGAAATGGAAATTCAGGCTCATATCTTCTAGTTTGCGGAATTTTAAGTTTCTTGAAGAATGCCTTAAACCGATTTTCTAACTACTTGGTAGAATAACTTACGGGCTCGTACGTTACTCTATTATATATATTCTATTAAAAAGAGACTGAAGCAAAAAGATTTTTTGACTCATACCAAGTACAACATAGAAAAGGTTGTGTATTGACCGGTGTGAGTAAAAAGAAAAAATATAGAAAAACTGAATGTAGAAAGTGTCGAGAATACTGAGCCTTGGCTTTATCAAGGACCAGCAAAAACTCTGCATTTTCTCATTTCCACAATGACCTATTTGGAAATGGGTTTCTGCAAAGTAATAGATGCAAGTAATAAGCCCACCAAAAAAATTTTTTTTAAATATATATATGTCATAACCTCCTCAGAGTTGTATGACCAAGCATTAGTTAACAATTTAGCTTGCATCCATAACTTTCCTGGCCCGACCCATGCTCTTCATCTCTTACTAATAAACAGAAAGAAGAAGATTATACAAAACTCAAGTTGTAAGAGTGACATAATGAATCAGAAATAATGTTTAGCAATAACAAATTTCCAAGTTACCTAGTCGCCTAAGAGAGAATTAAAACCTGAATAGCAATGCTAAAGTACTACAAATTCTTAAACATTGCAATAAAAAAGGAAATATTAATTTTTTCTAAAGCACAGATTCTTGAAAGAAAACTGGATTATAAAAACCCCCTACTCCACAACTTCTGACAACACAATAACGAGAATAAAATAAAGACAATAATAAACTAAAGAAATGCTTTGTGAAGGTTATATGACATAAACAATTAGTTGCAATATGTACAAAGTATTTCAGAAGTGCTTTAAGTGCATGATTAAGTAGTTATTAAGACCTTAACTACATTGAAAACACATCGTAGACTACAAGAACAATGGAACGGCCGGCTGCTTAGTATTAGTGCCCTAAAAAACGCGCAAAGTAACCAGGAAAAGAAAGAGTTAAAATTCGCAAAAAAGTTAATAGACTTGCAAGTGCCTAAATGCTTAAAGCAAAAAAAAAAAAAAAGAGAAAAAATGTTCAAGAAGTTCAAACATTGAACCTGGAAAACCTAAAACCCAAAGACAATGAAGAGAGCTTACCTCTTATGCAACTTAAATTCTTCCACTCTTGAGGAAACATAGCCGACCTTTTCCCCAAACTACAAAACACCCCTGCCACTCCCTAGTCGCTGGGGGCAGTGCGGGTGGAGCTGAAGGTCTCCACACACTGAAAAAAATCCTATTCGCGGAGATTTTAACTAGAGAAAAAAATAATTAAGTTTGTGGACCTGTTTGATCAGAAAGAGCAGAATTAACTCTCCAGAATACATGAGAAATATTATGAAATATACAAGTAGTGTATTTAATAATCTTTGCATGTATTTAATCACCTTAGTGAGCTTCTGTAGACTATTCAGAATCCTATTAATTTTAAAGATAGTTTTACAATTTTTAATATAGCTATTCTAGTGAGAGAATAACTAGTTTTCTTTTATATTTATTTTCTTTTATAAACATATATATATATATATATATATATATACTGAAGAGCAAAACTGAAGACTAAGTAAAAATTTTTAGAATTTAAAACGAAAGCTGCAAAATAAAAGCTGCAAAATAACCTGAAGATCAAAACGCGCAACGCAGCAGTTTTGAAAATTCAGAATTCACATTCTATTAAGGAGAAACCTAATCAAAAAATACATAAATAATTTCGACTCACACCAAGTACGACATAGAAAAGGTTATGTGAACTCTTCTTTCTTGTTAATAATAAGAGCTGCTCTAGAGGTAATAGAGGACAGAGGTTATTTCGCACATCAAGCAAAGTTGATTTTGCTAACTTGCTAAAAACTCTGGAAAGCTTTAAAACTGGCACTAATTTTGTTAAAAATACTTACAAAATTCTCAAGTCCTTCAAGCACTCTGTCCTTAAATGTTTTTTTCAAATTCTGGAATGAAACTGCTGACCATGTTGATAAGCATGTTTTTGCTTTGGTTCTGGACATTCTTAAACATATTCTTAAAGATAAAATTTCTCTTAAAGAATTTTCCAGTAATTTTGTTACCATCAGGTTCCTAAATAAAGCCTACGATAATCTCAATGTAAGGAAGCTGTTCTACAATAATGCAATTTTTTTTCCCATCCACAGGCACCAGTCTATTGTAAGTTTTAAATATGTTAAGACCTTAGGGTCAATAGTTAAAAACTACAAACTTAACTCTTCGAGCTACATTCCTGTAATTACTACTTGTTCTTGTGATGAACATAAAGAAACAGTTCACTATGATAAGAATTACAACCATATTATCACCGGAAACTTGAGTTTTGTTGAAAATGAAAAGCTTAGGAATTTATTAGAGTATGGCTCTAAATTCAGACCTTCCTTCACAATTTCCAAGGAAAGGATTCTTGAGAGCTTCACTCAAGATGTAAATAAGTACATCGTAAAAACCAGTTTAACGTACAATCAGCCTATTGAGGCCTTCGCAGAATGGAAATATAATATAATCAATAGCTTCACCGGTGAGTTGGCAGGTCTGGACTTTTGCTTCGACAGAAATCTCTTTTTCTCTGGAGAAGCTAAAAGGTCACTCTCCAAACTACAAGACCAATTTATTTTTACCACTACGGATAAAGCTAGCAATAATTTTGCAATTATCTGTAAGAAGTTCTATTTTGAATTGTTAACTATGGAACTCAATAATATAGTAACATACGAGCCCGTAAGTTATTCTACCAAGCAGTTAGAAAATCGGTTTAAGGCATTCTTCAAGAAACTTAAAATTCCGCAAACTAGAAGATATGGGCCTGAATTTCCATTTCTTTTTGCAACGGTTAAGTTTCATAAGGATCCTGTGAAGTTCAGGTTCATAGCTAGTGGAGTAAGGAGTCATAAAAAGAAAATAGATCTTGCTTTTGAAGATGTCTTAAAGAAGGTTTTGAAACACATTAGAAACTGTTCTAACTTGATGTACAGAGATTTTTGGATAATTAATAATAATGCAGAAGTAATTTCTACTATACTCAAAGTTTGTCCCCTAGATATTAATAGTTATGATTTTGAAAACCTATATACTAATCTGCCTCTATCAGATATAATCACTACCTTTAAAGAGCTGTATGCAGAATTTAAACTTAACCAATTTGTTGATGTAGGAACTTGGAACTCTTATCTCAATTGCTGCATAAAAAACAACCATATCTTATATAATAATACTCTCTATAAGCAAGTGAACGGTATTCCAATGGGAACATCAACGTCCACGAATATCGCTAATCTATTCCTGTTCTTTAAGGAATATAAATTCATTAAAAATCACCCCACCTGCTCAGATAACTACCTTTACACTTTTAGATATATTGATGATCTGCTGTGTATCAATAATTCCGAAGTTATAGAGAGTGATTTTGATAATATCTATCCTAGCTCTCTTAACTTATGTAAAACCAACCACAGTAATCAGGAACTTGAGTTCCTAGACTTAAGCATTAAGCTCAACAGAGGTAACCCATCTATTAGCCTCTTTGATAAAAGAGCTAATTTTCCTTTCAAAGTAATTAAATATCTACACTGGAATAATAACATTTCAACCAAAGTAATTGAGAATGTACTAATTTCTCAGGTCCTAAGGATTTCAAGAATTTGCAGCAACAATTTGGACTTCAATTACCACATTAATATACTATTAGAAAGTTTTCTAGAGAACGAAATTCCTTCTTCTTTCATCAAAAGAACTTTAAGAAAAATTATTCTGAATAATAGAGTAAGGTTGGCAGATCTGCTTTAATTTTCTACACAGTTAATAATATGATTCTGACCAATCAAAGCCGTAAGGAAGTTGGCTAGAGGATGCCTATTAACTACCTAAAGGAACCTTAGTGCTATGGATTTGACGGTCCTATTAAAACAAAAAAATTAAATAATATAAACAAAATCACAAAAAAAAGCTTAAAAAATCTGTTTATAAAAGAAAATAAAAACAAATAAAAAAGAAAACTAGTTATTCATCACTAGGATAGCTATACTAAAAATAGTAAAACCAACATTAAAATTAATAAGATTCTGATTAATCTATAGAAGCTCACTAAGGTGATTTAATACATGCAAAGATTATTAAATAAACTGCTCGTGTATTTTATAATATTTCTCATGTATTCTGGAGAGTTAATTCTGCTCGTTCTGATCATACAGATCCACAGTCTTAAGTTTATATATTTTTTTCTCTGGTTAAAATCTCCGCGCGTTGGTTTCTTGCTGTATGAGGAGGCCATCAGCCCCACCCTCACTGCCCCCCAGCGTCTAGGGAGTGGCGGAAGAGGTCAGCCATGTTCTCCTCTTGTGAGGAGAAAAGTTTTTGTAACACAAGAGGTAAGCTCTCTTCCTTGTTTTTGGGCTCTAGGTTTTATAAGTTCAATGTTAGTACTTCATGTACCTTTTCTCTGTATTTTTTTAGCTTTTCAGCTTTTAAGCATTGGTTTGTCTGTTAACATTTATGCGGGTTTTAACTCTTACTTTTCTTTGTAACTTTGAGCGTCTTTTGTGGTACCTAGGAACAGAAGATGGCTAAGCTTGTTCCTTTTCTATGCGCTGTCTATGCGCTGTTTTTTTCAAAGTAGTTAAGTTCTTAATAACTAATTAATTATGCACTTAAAGCACTGCTGAAATACTTTGTACATATTGCAACTAACTGTTTAAGGTATATAACTTTCACAAAGTTTTCTTTAGTTAATTATTATCTTTAACTTATTCTCGTTTTCGTGCTGTCATAAGTTGTAGAGTAGGGGGTTTTAGACTCAAGTTTTCTTTCAAAAATCTGTTCGTTATAAATTAACATTTCCTTTTTTAATTGCAATGTAAAATTTGTTTTTCAGGTTTAAATTTTCTCTCAAACGAACTTGGAATTTCGTTATAGCTGAAAATCATTTCTATTTATTATGTCACTCTCACAGCTTGAGTTCTCTTTAATCTTCTTCTCTCTGTTTAATAGTAACAGATGAAGAGCATGGGTCGGGCCATGAAGGTTAATGGATGCAAGCGAAATTGTTAACTAGTGCTAGGTCATGCTACTCTACGGAGGACATGACTTATATATATATATATTTTAAACTATTTTAGGTGGGAATGTTACTTGCATCTATGGCCTTGCAGAAACCCATTTCCAACTAGGTCTTTGTGGAAGTGAGAAAATGCAGAGTTTTTGCTGGTCCTTGATAAAGCCAAGGCTCAGTATTCTCGACACCTTCTACATTCAGTTGTTTTATTTTCTTTTTTATCTTTTCTCCTTTTACTCACACAGGTAGATACATAACCTTTTCTATGTTGTACTAGGTGTGAGTCAAAATTATATTTGTATTTTTTTGCTTAGGTATCTTTATAGAATGTGAATTCTGAATTTTCAAAACTGCTGCGTTGCGCGTTTTGATTTTCAGGTTATTTTGCGCCCTTCGTTCTAAATTCTAAAATTTTTTCCTTAGTCTTCAGTTTTGCTCTTAAGTAACTAATTTCAATTTATTATTTAGCAGCTCATGCGCAAATTCTAGTTGAAATGTTTTATTATTTTTTATTTTTTATTATTATTATTATTATTTTTTTTTTTTTTTTTTTATTACTATTTTTTTACTTGAGGTTTTTTCATTTTCTAATTTTTCTTTTTAGTATGTTTTGGATGCAGCTTTTTGGAGTGTAGTTTATACTCGAGTTTGGTCTTTTCTTGGACTGCTTATTTCTAAAAAGTTTTTCCTAGTTGGTTTGCTCAGAATTTGTATGTTTTGGCCCAAGTGGAGTTCTAAGGACGATGAAAGGATTGGAGGTCAGCTCAGATATTTTAAGTCCTCCCGCTCGGTTAGGCTAGCACCCTTTCCCATAGTGTATGAACTCGCTGGCAAAGGTAATCTAAAGTTATGAAATGACAAACGTTGTTTGACATGTAAATCTGCAGATCCTAACCTGTATTCTTCTGTTGAGGATAATTGCTCCAACAAGTTTTGCAAAGCCTACAATACCATCTATAAGCTCACCTGTACTGTCTGCAACCTTAGCTATATTGGCCAAAGTAAAAATCCTCTTCATCTTAGGATTAATGGTCACAGGTCTCTAGTAAACAAGTTCTCTAATTCAGGAGTGAACCCCTCCACAAACGCCAACCAGTACTCTACCTTTGAATTAGAGCATTTCCATACTCATGGTTTTGACAAAGTGAAAATAGAGGTACTACATATTATCCCTGACCTCTATGCTCGGCTAGAAACTGAATCCCTTGAAATTTTGCAGCATCAGTCTCTTTATCCCTATGGCCTTAATTCCACTCTATCTGACAATAAGCATAATCAGCATAAATTTTCAATTCGTGAACTCTTCTTTCTTGTTAATAATAAGAGCTGCTCTAGAGGTAATAGAGGACAGAGGTTATTTCGCACATCAAGCAAAGTTGATTTTGCTAACTTGCTAAAAACTCTGGAAAGCTTTAAAACTGGCACTAATTTTGTTAAAAATACTTACAAAATTCTCAAGTCCTTCAAGCACTCTGTCCTTAAATGTTTTTTCAAATTCTGGAATGAAACTGCTGACCATGTTGATAAGCATGTTTTTGCTTTGGTTCTGGACATTCTTAAACATATTCTTAAAGATAAAATTTCTCTTAAAGAATTTTCCAGTAATTTTGTTACCATCAGGTTCCTAAATAAAGCCTACGATAATCTCAATGTAAGGAAGCTGTTCTACAATAATGCAATTTTTTTCCCATCCACAGGCACCAGTCTATTGTAAGTTTTAAATATGTTAAGACCTTAGGGTCAATAGTTAAAAACTACAAACTTAACTCTTCGAGCTACATTCCTGTAATTACTACTTGTTCTTGTGATGAACATAAAGAAACAGTTCACTATGATAAGAATTACAACCATATTATCACCGGAAACTTGAGTTTTGTTGAAAATGAAAAGCTTAGGAATTTATTAGAGTATGGCTCTAAATTCAGACCTTCCTTCACAATTTCCAAAGAAAGGATTCTTGAGAGCTTCACTCAAGATGTAAATAAGTACATCGTAAAAACCAGTTTAACGTACAATCAGCCTATTGAGGCCTTCGCAGAATGGAAATATAATATAATCAATAGCTTCACCGGTGAGTTGGCAGGTCTGGACTTTTGCTTCGACAGAAATCTCTTTTTCTCTGGAGAAGCTAAAAGGTCACTCTCCAAACTACAAGACCAATTTATTTTTACCACTACGGATAAAGCTAGCAATAATTTTGCAATTATCTGTAATAAGTTCTATTTTGAATTGTTAACTATGGAACTCAATAATATAGTAACATACGAGCCCGTAAGTTATTCTACCAAGCAGTTAGAAAATCGGTTTAAGGCATTCTTCAAGAAACTTAAAATTCCGCAAACTAGAAGATATGGGCCTGAATTTCCATTTCTTTTTGCAACGGTTAAGTTTCATAAGGATCCTGTGAAGTTCAGGTTCATAGCTAGTGGAGTAAGGAGTCATAAAAAGAAAATAGATCTTGCTTTTGAAGATGTCTTAAAGAAGGTTTTGAAACACATTAGAAACTGTTCTAACTTGATGTACAGAGATTTTTGGATAATTAATAATAATGCAGAAGTAATTTCTACTATACTCAAAGTTTGTCCCCTAGATATTAATAGTTATGATTTTGAAAACCTATATACTAATCTGCCTCTATCAGATATAATCACTACCTTTAAAGAGCTGTATGCAGAATTTAAACTTAACCAATTTGTTGATGTAGGAACTTGGAACTCTTATCTCAATTGCTGCATAAAAAACAACCATATCTTATATAATAATACTCTCTATAAGCAAGTGAACGGTATTCCAATGGGAACATCAACGTCCACGAATATCGCTAATCTATTCCTGTTCTTTAAGGAATATAAATTCATTAAAAATCACCCCACCTGCTCAGATAACTACCTTTACACTTTTAGATATATTGATGATCTGCTGTGTATCAATAATTCCGAAGTTATAGAGAGTGATTTTGATAATATCTATCCTAGCTCTCTTAACTTATGTAAAACCAACCACAGTAATCAGGAACTTGAGTTCCTAGACTTAAGCATTAAGCTCAACAGAGGTAACCCATCTATTAGCCTCTTTGATAAAAGAGCTAATTTTCCTTTCAAAGTAATTAAATATCTACACTGGAATAATAACATTTCAACCAAAGTAATTGAGAATGTACTAATTTCTCAGGTCCTAAGGATTTCAAGAATTTGCAGCAACAATTTGGACTTCAATTACCACATTAATATACTATTAGAAAGTTTTCTAGAGAACGAAATTCCTTCTTCTTTCATCAAAAGAACTTTAAGAAAAATTATTCTGAATAATAGAGTAAGGTTGGCAGATCTGCTTTAATTTTCTACACAGTTAATAATATGATTCTGACCAATCAAAGCCGTAAGGAAGTTGGCTAGAGGATGCCTATTAACTACCTAAAGGAACCTTAGTGCTATGGATTTGACGGTCCTATTAAAACAAAAAATTAAATAATATAAACAAAATCACAAAAAAAGCTTAAAAATCTGTTTATAAAAGAAAATAAAAACAAATAAAAAAAGAAAACTAGTTATTCATCACTAGGATAGCTATACTAAAAATAGTAAAACCAACATTAAAATTAATAAGATTCTGATTAATCTATAGAAGCTCACTAAGGTGATTTAATACATGCAAAGATTATTAAATAAACTGCTCGTGTATTTTATAATATTTCTCATGTATTCTGGAGAGTTAATTCTGCTCGTTCTGATCATACAGATCCACAGTCTTAAGTTTATATATTTTTTTCTCTGGTTAAAATCTCCGCGCGTTGGTTTCTTGCTGTATGAGGAAGCCATCAGCCCCACCCTCACTGCCCCCAGCGTCTAGGGAGTGGCGGAAGAGGTCAGCCATGTTCTCCTCTTGTGAGGAGAAAAGTTTTTGTCACACAAGAGGTAAGCTCTCTTCCTTGTTTTTGGGCTCTAGGTTTTATAAGTTCAATGTTAGTACTTCATGTACCTTTTCTCTGTCGTTTTTTAGCTTTTCAGCTTTTAAGCATTGGTTTGTCTGTTAACATTTATGCGGGTTTTAACTCTTACTTTTCTTTGTAACTTTGAGCGTCTTTTGTGGTACCTAGGAACAGAAGATGGCTAAGCTTGTTCCTTTTCTATGCGCTGTCTATGCGCTGTTTTTTCAAAGTAGTTAAGTTCTTAATAACTAATTAATTATGCACTTAAAGCACTGCTGAAATACTTTGTACATATTGCAACTAACTGTTTAAGGTATATAACTTTCACAAAGTTTTCTTTAGTTAATTATTATCTTTAACTTATTCTCGTTTTCGTGCTGTCATAAGTTGTAGAGTAGGGGTTTTAGACTCAAGTTTTCTTTCAAAAATCTGTTCGTTATAAATTAACATTTCCTTTTTTAATTGCAATGTAATGCATTTGTTTTTCAGGTTTAAATTTTCTCTCAAACGAACTTGGAATTTCGTTATAGCTGAAAATCATTTCTATTTATTATGTCACTCTCACAGCTTGAGTTCTCTTTAATCTTCTTCTCTCTGTTTAATAGTAACAGATGAAGAGCATGGGTCGGGCCATGAAGGTTAATGGATGCAAGCGAAATTGTTAACTAGTGCTAGGTCATGCTACTCTACGGAGGACATGACTTATATATATATATATTTTAAACTATTTTAGGTGGGAATGTTACTTGCATCTATGGCCTTGCAGAAACCCATTTCCAACTAGGTCTTTGTGGAAGTGAGAAAATGCAGAGTTTTTGCTGGTCCTTGATAAAGCCAAGGCTCAGTATTCTCGACACCTTTCTACATTCAGTTGTTTTATTTTCTTTTTTTATCTTTTCTCCTTTTACTCACACAGGTAGATACATAACCTTTTCTATGTTGTACTAGGTGTGAGTCAAAATTATATATGTATTTTTTTGCTTAGGTATCTTTATAGAATGTGAATTCTGAATTTTCAAAACTGCTGCGTTGCGCGTTTTGATTTTCAGGTTATTTTGCGCCCTTCGTTTTAAATTCTAAAATTTTTTCCTTAGTCTTCAGTTTTGCTCTTAAGTAACTAATTTCAATTTATTATTTAGCAGCTCATGCGCAAATTCTAGTTGAAATGTTTTATTATTTTTATTTTTTATTATTATTATTATTTTTTTTTTTTTTTTTTTTTTTTTTTTATTACTATTTTTTTACTTGAGGTTTTTTTTCATTTCCTAATTTTTTCTTTTTAGTATGTTTTGGATGCAGCTTTTTTGGAGTGTAGTTTATACTCGAGTTTGGTCTTTTCTTGGACTGCTTATTTCTAAAAAGTTTTTCCTAGTTGGTTTGCTCAGAATTTGTATGTTTTGGCCCAAGTGGAGTTCTAAGGACGATGAAAGGATTGGAGGTCAGCTCAGATATTTTAAGTCCTCCCGCTCGGTTAGGCTAGCACCCTTTCCCATAGTGTATGAACTCGCTGGCAAAGGTAATCTAAAGTTATGAAATGACAAACGTTGTTTGACATGTAAATCTGCAGATCCTAACCTGTATTCTTCTGTTGAGGATAATTGCTCCAACAAGTTTTGCAAAGCCTACAATACCATCTATAAGCTCACCTGTACTGTCTGCAACCTTAGCTATATTGGCCAAAGTAAAAATCCTCTTCATCTTAGGATTAATGGTCACAGGTCTCTAGTAAACAAGTTCTCTAATTCAGGAGCGAACCCTCCACAAACGCCAACCAGTACTCTACCTTTGAATTAGAGCATTTCCATACTCATGGTTTTGACAAAGTGAAAATAGAGGTACTACATATTATCCCTGACCTCTATGCTCGGCTAGGAAACTGAATCCCTTGAAATTTTGCAGCATCAGTCTCTTTATCCCTATGGCCTTAATTCCACTCTATCTGACAATAAGCATAATCAGCATAAATTTTCAATTCGTGAACTCTTCTTTCTTGTTAATAATAAGAGCTGCTCTAGAGGTAATAGAGAACAGAGGTTATTTCGCACATCAAGCAAAGTTGATTTTGCTAACTTGCTAAAAACTCTGGAAAGCTTTAAAACTGGCACTAATTTTGTTAAAAATACTTACAAAATTCTCAAGTCCTTCAAGCACTCTGTCCTTAAATGTTTTTTCAAATTCTGGAATGAAACTGCTGACCATGTTGATAAGCATGTTTTTGCTTTGGTTCTGGACATTCTTAAACATATTCTTAAAGATAAAATTTCTCTTAAAGAATTTTCCAGTAATTTTGTTACCATCAGGTTCCTAAATAAAGCCTACGATAATCTCAATGTAAGGAAGCTGTTCTACAATAATGCAATTTTTTTTCCCATCCACAGGCACCAGTCTATTGTAAGTTTTAAATATGTTAAGACCTTAGGGTCAATAGTTAAAAACTACAAACTTAACTCTTCGAGCTACATTCCTGTAATTACTACTTGTTCTTGTGATGAACATAAAGAAACAGTTCACTATGATAAGAATTACAACCATATTATCACCGGAAACTTGAGTTTTGTTAAAAATGAAAAGCTTAGGAATTTATTAGAGTATGGCTCTAAATTCAGACCTTCCTTCACAATTTCCAAAGAAAGGATTCTTGAGAGCTTCACTCAAGATGTAAATAAGTACATCGTAAAAACCAGTTTAACGTACAATCAGCCTATTGAGGCCTTCGCAGAATGGAAATATAATATAATCAATAGCTTCACCGGTGAGTTGGCAGGTCTGGACTTTTGTTTCGACAGAAATCTCTTTTTCTCTGGAGAAGCTAAAAGGTCACTCTCCAAACTACAAGACCAATTTATTTTTACCACTACGGATAAAGCTAGCAATAATTTTGCAATTATCTGTAAGAAGTTCTATTTTGAATTGTTAACTATGGAACTCAATAATAGAGTAACATACGAGCCCGTAAGTTATTCTACCAAGCAGTTAGAAAATCGGTTTAAGGCATTCTTCAAGAAACTTAAAATTCCACAAACTAGAAGATATGGGCCTGAATTTCCATTTCTTTTTGCAACGGTTAAGTTTCATAAGGATCCTGTGAAGTTCAGGTTCATAGCTAGTGGAGTAAGGAGTCATAAAAAGAAAATAGATCTTGCTTTTGAAGATGTCTTAAAAGAAGGTTTTGAAACACATTAGAAACTGTTCTAACTTGATGTACAGAGATTTTTGGATAATTAATAATAATGCAGAAGTAATTTCTACTATACTCAAAAGTTTGTCCCCTAGATATTAATAGTTATGATTTTGAAAACCTATATACTAATCTGCCTCTATCAGATATAATCACTACCTTTAAAGAGCTGTATGCAGAATTTAAACTTAACCAATTTGTTGATGTAGGAACTTGGAACTCTTATCTCAATTGCTGCATAAAAAATAACCATATCTTACATAATAATACTCTCTATAAGCAAGTGAACGGTATTCCAATGGGAACATCAACGTCCACGAATATCGCTAATCTATTCCTGTTCTTTAAGGAATATAAATTCATTAAAAATCACCCCACCTGCTCAGATAACTACCTTTACACTTTTAGATATATTGATGATCTGCTGTGTATCAATAATTCAGAAGTTATAGAGAGTGATTTTGATAATATCTATCCTAGCTCTCTTAACTTATGTAAAACCAACCACAGTAATCAGGAACTTGAGTTCCTAGACTTAAGCATTAAGCTCAACAGAGGTAACCCATCTAGCCTCTTTGATAAAAGAGTTAATTTTCCTTTCAAAGTAATTAAATATCTACACTGGAATAATAACATTTCAACGAAAGTAATTGAGAATGTACTAATTTCTCAGGTCCTAAGAATTTCAAGAATTTGCAGCAACAATTTGGACTTCAATTACCACATTAATATACTATTAGAAAGTTTTTCTAGAGAACGAAATTCCTTCTTCTTTCATCAAAAAGAACTTTAAGAAAAATTATTCTGAATAATAGAGTGAGGTTGGCAGATCTGCTTCTTTAATTTTCTACACAGTTAATAATATGATTCTGACCAATCAAAGCCGTAAGGAAGTTGGCTAGAGGATGCCTATTAACTACCTAAAGGAACCTTAGTGCTATGGATATGACGGTCCTATTAAAACAAAAAAATTAAATAATATAAACAAAATCACAAAAAAGCTTAAAAATCTGTTTATAAAAGAAAATAAAAACATATAAAAAAGAAAACTAGTTATTCATCACTAGGATAGCTATACTAAAAATAGTAAAACCAACATTAAAATTAATAAGATTCTGATTAATCTATAGAAGCTCACTAAGGTGATTTAATACATGCAAAGATTATTAAATAAACTGCTCGTGTATTTTATAATATTTCTCATGTATTCTGGAGAGTTAATTCTGCTCGTTCTGATCATTCAGATCCACAGTCTTAAGTTTATATATTTTTTCTTCTTGGTTAAAATCTCCGCGCGTTGGTTTCTTGCTGTATGAGGAGGCCATCAGCCCCACCCTTCACTGCCCCCCAGCGTCTAGGGAGTGGCGGAAGAGGTCAGCCATGTTCTTCTCTTTGTGAGGAGAAAAGTTTTTGTCACACAAGAGGTAAGCTCTCTTCCTTGTTTTTGGGTTCTAGGTTTTATAAGTTCAATGTTTGTACTTCATGTACCTTTTCTCTGTCGTTTTTTAGCTTTTCAGCTTTTTAAGCATTGGTTTGTCTGTTTACATTTTTGCGGGTTTTAACTCTTACTTTTCTTTGTAACTTTGAGCGTCTTTTGGGGTACCTAGGAACAGAAGATGGCTAAGCTTGTTCCTTTTCTATGCGCTGTCTATGCGCTGTTTTTTCAAAGTAGTTAAGTTCTTAATAACTAATTAATTATGCACTTAAAGCACTGCTGAAATACTTTGTACATATTGCAACTAACTGTTTAAGGTATATAACTTTCTACAAAGTTTTCTTTAGTTAATTATTATCTTTAACTTATTCTCGTTTTCGTGCTGTCATAAGTTGTAGAGTAGGGGGTTTTAGACTCAAGTTTTCTTTCAAAAATCTGTTCGTTATAAATTAACATTTCCTTTTTTTAATTGCAATGTAATGCATTGTTTTTTTGGTTTAAATTCTCTCTCAAACGAACTTGGAATTTCGTTATAGCTGAAAAATCATTTCTAATTATTATGTCACTCTCACAGCTTGAGTTCTCTTTAATCTTTCTTCTCTCTGTTTAATAGTAACAGATGAAGAGCATGGGTCGGGCCATGAAGGTTAATGGATGCAAGCGAAATTGTTAACTAGTGCTAGGTCATGCTACTCTACGGAGGACATGACTTATATATATATATATTTTAAACTATTTTAGGTGGGAATGTTACTTGCATCTATGGCCTTGCAGAAACCCATTTCCAACTAGGTCTTTGTGGAAGTGAGAAAATGCAGAGTTTTTGCTGGTCCTTGATAAAGCCAAGGCTCAGTATTCTCGACACCTTCTACATTCAGTTGTTTTATTTTATTTTTTTATCTTTTCTCCTTTTACTCACACAGGTAGATACATAACCTTTTCTATGTTGTACTAGGTGTGAGTCAAAATTATATATGTATATTTTTTTGCTTAGGTATCTTTTTTATAGAATGTGAATTCTGAATTTTCAAAACTGCTGCGTTGCGCGTTTTGATTTTCAGGTTATTTTGCACCCTTCGTTTTAAATTCTAAAATTTTTTCCTTAGTCTTCAGTTTTGCTCTTAAGTAACTAATTTCAATTTATTATTTAGCAGCTCATGCGCAAATTCTAGTTGAAATGTTTTATTATTTTTATTTTTATTATTATTATTATTTTTTTTTTTTTTTTTTTTACTATTTTTTTACTTGAGGTTTTTTTTCATTTCCTAATTTTTCTTTTTAGTATGTTTTGGATGCAGCTTTTTGGAGTGTAGTTTATACTCGAGTTTGGTCTTTTCTTGGACTGCTTATTTCTAAAAAGTTTTTCCTAGTTGGTTTGCTCAGAATTTGTATGTTTTGGCCCAAGTGGAGTTCTAAGGACGATGAAAGGATTGGAGGTCAGCTCAGATATTTTAAGTCCTCCCGCTCGGTTAGGCTAGCACCCTTTCCCATAGTGTATGAACTCGCTGGCAAAGGTAATCTAAAGTTATGAAATGACAAACGTTGTTTGACATGTAATTCTGCAGATCCTAACCTGTATTCTTCTGTTGAGGATAATTGCTCCAACAGGTTTTGCAAAGCCTACAATACCATCTATAAGCTCACCTGTACTGTCTGCAACCTTAGCTATATTGGCCAAAGTAAAAATCCTCTGCATCTTAGGATTAATGGTCACAGGTCTCTAGTAAAACAAGTTCTCTAATTCAGGAGCGAACCCCTCCACAAACGCCAACCAGTACTCTACCTTTGAATTAGAGCATTTCCATACTCATGGTTTTGACAAAGTGAAAATAGAGGTACTACATATTATCCCTGACCTCTATGCTCGGCTAGAAACTGAATCCCTTGAAATTTTGCAGCATCAGTCTCTTTATCCCCTATGGCCTTAATTCCACTCTATCTGACAATAAGCATAATCAGCATAAATTTTCAATTCGTGAACTCTTCTTTCTTGTTAATAATAAGAGCTGCTCTAGAGGTAATAGAGAACAGAGGTTATTTCGCACATCAAGCAAAGTTGATTTTGCTAACTTGCTAAAAACTCTGGAAAGCTTTAAAACTGGCACTAATTTTGTTAAAAATACTTACAAAATTCTCAAGTCCTTCAAGCACTCTGTCCTTAAATGTTTTTTTCAAATTCTGGAATGAAACTGCTGACCATGTTGATAAGCATGTTTTTGCTTTGGTTCTGGACATTCTTAAACATATTCTTAAAGATAAAATTTCTCTTAAAGAATTTTCCAGTAATTTTGTTACCATCAGGTTCCTAAATAAAGCCTACGATAATCTCAATGTAAGGAAGCTGTTCTACAATAATGCAATTTTTTTCCCATCCACAGGCACCAGTCTATTGTAAGTTTTAAATATGTTAAGACCTTAGGGTCAATAGTTAAAAACTACAAACTTAACTCTTCGAGCTACATTCCTGTAATTACTACTTGTTCTTGTGATGAACATAAAGAAACAGTTCACTATGATAAGAATTACAACCATATTATCACCGGAAACTTGAGTTTTGTTAAAAATGAAAAGCTTAGGAATTTATTAGAGTATGGCTCTAAATTCAGACCTTCCTTCACAATTTCCAAAGAAAGGATTCATGAGAGCTTCACTCAAGATGTAAATAAGTACATCGTAAAAACCAGTTTAACGTACAATCAGCCTATTGAGGCCTTCGCAGAATGGAAATATAATATAATCAATAGCTTCACCGGTGAGTTGGCAGGTCTGGACTTTTTGTTTCGACAGAAATCTCTTTTTCTCTGGAGAAGCTAAAAGGTCACTCTCCAAACTACAAGACCAATTTATTTTTACCACTACGGATAAAGCTAGCAATAATTTTGCAATTATCTGTAAGAAGTTCTATTTTGAATTGTTAACTATGGAACTCAATAATAGAGTAACATACGAGCCCGTAAGTTATTCTACCAAGCAGTTAGAAAATCGGTTTAAGGCATTCTTCAAGAAACTTAAAATTCCACAAACTAGAAGATATGAGCCTGAATTTCCATTTCTTTTTGCAACGGTTAAGTTTCATAAGGATCCTGTGAAGTTCAGGTTCATAGCTAGTGGAGTAAGGAGTCATAAAAAGAAAATAGATCTTGCTTTTGAAGATGTCTTAAAGAAGGTTTTGAAACACATTAGAAACTGTTCTAACTTGATGTACAGAGATTTTTGGATAATTAATAATAATGCAGAAGTAATTTCTACTATACTCAAAGTTTGTCCCCTAGATATTAATAGTTATGGATTTTGAAAACCTATATACTAATCTGCCTCTATCAGATATAATCACTACCTTTAAAGAGCTGTATGCAGAATTTAAACTTAACCAATTTGTTGATGTAGGAACTTGGAACTCTTATCTCAATTGCTGCATAAAAAATAACCATATCTTATATAATAATACTCTCTATAAGCAAGTGAACGGTATTCCAATGGGAACATCAACGTCCACGAATATCGCTAATCTATTCCTGTTCTTTAAGGAATATAAATTCATTAAAAATCACCCCACCTGCTCAGATAACTACCTTTACACTTTTAGGATATATTGATGATCTGCTGTGTATCAATAATTCAGAAGTTATAGAGAGTGATTTTGATAATATCTATCCTAGCTCTCTTAACTTATGTAAAACCAACCACAGTAATCAGGAACTTGAGTTCCTAGACTTAAGCATTAAGCTCAACAGAGGTAACCCATCTAGCCTCTTTGATAAAAGAGTTAATTTTCCTTTCAAAGTAATTAAATATCTACACTGGAATAATAACATTTCAACGAAAGTAATTGAGAATGTACTAATTTCTCAGGTCCTAAGAATTTCAAGAATTTGCAGCAACAATTTGGACTTCAATTACCACATTAATATACTATTAGAAAGTTTTCTAGAGAACGAAATTCCTTCTTCTTTCATCAAAAGAACTTTAAGAAAAATTATTCTGAATAATAGAGTGAGGTTGGCAGATCTGCTTTAATTTTCTACACAGTTAATAATATGATTCTGACCAATCAAAGCCGTAAGGAAGTTGGCTAGAGGATGCCTATTAACTACCTAAAGGAACCTTAGTGCTATGGATATGACGGTCCTATTAAAACAAAAATTAAATAATATAAACAAAATCACAAAAAAAAGCTTAAAAATCTGTTTATAAAAAGAAAATAAAAACATATAAAAAAGAAAACTAGTTATTCATCACTAGGATAGCTATACTAAAAATAGTAAAACCAACATTAAAATTAATAAGATTCTGATTAATCTATAGAAGCTCACTAAGGTGATTTAATACATGCAAAGATTATTAAATAAACTGCTCGTGTATTTTATAATATTTCTCATGTATTCTGGAGAGTTAATTCTGCTCTTTCTGATCATTCAGATCCACAGTCTTAAGTTTATATATTTTTTTCTCTGGTTAAAATCTCCGCGCGTTGGTTTCTTGCTGTATGAGGAGGCCATCAGCCCCACCCTCACTGCCCCCAGCGTCTAGGGAGTGGCGGAAGAGGTCAGCCATGTTCTTCTCTTGTGAGGAGAAAAGTTTTTGTCACACAAGAGGTAAGCTCTCTTCCTTGTTTTTGGGTTCTAGGTTTTATAAGTTCAATGTTTGTACTTCATGTACCTTTTCTCTGTCGTTTTTTAGCTTTTCAGCTTTTAAGCATTGGTTTGTCTGTTTACATTTTTGCGGGTTTTAACTCTTACTTTTCTTTGTAACTTTGAGCGTCTTTTGGGGTACCTAGGAACAGAAGATGGCTAAGCTTGTTCCTTTTCTATGCGCTGTCTATGCGCTGTTTTTTCAAAGTAGTTAAGTTCTTAATAACTAATTAATTATGCACTTAAAGCACTGCTGAAATACTTTGTACATATTGCAACTAACTGTTTAAGGTATATAACTTTCACAAAGTTTTCTTTAGTTAATTATTATCTTTAACTTATTCTCGTTTTCGTGCTGTCATAAGTTGTAGAGTAGGGGGTTTTAGACTCAAGTTTTCTTTCAAAAATCTGTTCGTTATAAATTAACATTTCCTTTTTTAATTGCAATGTAATGCATTGTTTTTTTGGTTTAAATTCTCTCTCAAACGAACTTGGAATTTCGTTATAGCTGAAAATCATTTCTAATTATTATGTCACTCTCACAGCTTGAGTTCTCTTTAATCTTCTTCTCTCTGTTTAATAGTAACAGATGAAGAGCATGGGTCGGGCCATGAAGGTTAATGGATGCAAGCGAAATTGTTAACTAGTGCTAGGTCATGCTACTCTACGGAGGACATGACTTATATATATATTTTTTAAACTATTTTAGGTGGGAATGTTACTTGCATCTATGGCCTTGCAGAAACCCATTTCCAACTAGGTCTTTGTGGAAGTGAGAAAATGCAGAGTTTTTGCTGGTCCTTGATAAAGCCAAGGCTCAGTATTCTCGACACCTTCTACATTCAGTTGTTTTATTTTATTTTTTTATCTTTTCTCCTTTTACTCACACAGGTAGATACATAACCTTTTCTATGTTGTACTAGGTGTGAGTCAAAATTATATATGTATTTTTTTGCTTAGGTATCTTTTTTATAGAATGTGAATTCTGAATTTTCAAAACTGCTGCGTTGCGCGTTTTGATTTTCAGGTTATTTTGCACCCTTCGTTTTAAATTCTAAAATTTTTTCCTTAGTCTTCAGTTTTGCTCTTAAGTAACTAATTTCAATTTATTATTTAGCAGCTCATGCGCAAATTCTAGTTGAAATGTTTTATTATTATTTTTTTTTATTACTATTTTTTTACTTGAGGTTTTTTTCATTTCCTAATTTTTCTTTTTAGTATGTTTTGGATGCAGCTTTTTGGAGTGTAGTTTATACTCGAGTTTGGTCTTTTTCTTGGACTGCTTATTTCTAAAAAGTTTTCCTAGTTGGTTTGCTCAGAATTTGTATGTTTTGGCCCAAGTGGAGTTCTAAGGACGATGAAAGGATTGGAGGTCAGCTCAGATATTTTAAGTCCTCCCGCTCGGTTAGGCTAGCACCCTTTCCCATAGTGTATGAACTCGCTGGCAAAGGTAATCTAAAGTTATGAAATGACAAACGTTGTTTGACATGTAATTCTGCAGATCCTAACCTGTATTCTTCTGTTGAGGATAATTGCTCCAACAGGTTTTGCAAAGCCTACAATACCATCTATAAGCTCACCTGTACTGTCTGCAACCTTAGCTATATTGGCCAAAGTAAAAATCCTCTGCATCTTAGGATTAATGGTCACAGGTCTCTAGTAAACAAGTTCTCTAATTCAGGAGCGAACCCCTCCACAAACGCCAACCAGTACTCTACCTTTGAATTAGAGCATTTCCATACTCATGGTTTTGACAAAGTGAAAATAGAGGTACTACATATTATCCCTGACCTCTATGCTCGGCTAGAAACTGAATCCCTTGAAATTTTGCAGCATCAGTCTCTTTATCCCTATGGCCTTAATTCCACTCTATCTGACAATAAGCATAATCAGCATAAATTTTCAATTCGTGAACTCTTCTTTCTTGTTAATAATAAGAGCTGCTCTAGAGGTAATAGAGAACAGAGGTTATTTCGCACATCAAGCAAAGTTGATTTTGCTAACTTGCTAAAAACTCTGGAAAGCTTTAAAACTGGCACTAATTTTGTTAAAAATACTTACAAAATTCTCAAGCCCTTCAAGCACTCTGTCCTTAAATGTTTTTTTCAAATTCTGGAATGAAACTGCTGACCATGTTGATAAGCATGTTTTTGCTTTGGTTCTGGACATTCTTAAACATATTCTTAAAGATAAAATTTCTCTTAAAGAATTTTCCAGTAATTTTGTTACCATCAGGTTCCTAAATAAAGCCTACGATAATCTCAATGTAAGGAAGCTGTTCTACAATAATGCAATTTTTTTTCCCATCCACAGGCACCAGTCTATTGTAAGTTTTAAATATGTTAAGACCTTAGGGTCAATAGTTAAAAACTACAAACTTAACTCTTCGAGCTACATTCCTGTAATTACTACTTGTTCTTGTGATGAACATAAAGAAACAGTTCACTATGATAAGAATTACAACCATATTATCACCGGAAACTTGAGTTTTGTTAAAAATGAAAAGCTTAGGAATTTATTAGAGTATGGCTCTAAATTCAGACCTTCCTTCACAATTTCCAAAGAAAGGATTCATGAGAGCTTCACTCAAGATGTAAATAAGTACATCGTAAAAACCAGTTTAACGTACAATCAGCCTATTGAGGCCTTCGCAGAATGGAAATATAATATAATCAATAGCTTCACCGGTGAGTTGGCAGGTCTGGACTTTTGTTTCGACAGAAATCTCTTTTTCTCTGGAGAAGCTAAAAGGTCACTCTCCAAACTACAAGACCAATTTATTTTTACCACTACGGATAAAGCTAGCAATAATTTTGCAATTATCTGTAAGAAGTTCTATTTTGAATTGTTAACTATGGAACTCAATAATAGAGTAACATACGAGCCCGTGTTATTCTACCAAGCAGTTAGAAAATCGGTTTAAGGCATTCTTCAAGAAACTTAAAATTCCACAAACTAGAAGATATGAGCCTGAATTTCCATTTCTTTTTGCAACGGTTAAGTTTCATAAGGATCCTGTGAAGTTCAGGTTCATAGCTAGTGGAGTAAGGAGTCATAAAAAGAAAATAGATCTTGCTTTTGAAGATGTCTTAAAGAAGGTTTTGAAACACATTAGAAACTGTTCTAACTTGATGTACAAAGATTTTTGGATAATTAATAATAATGCAGAAGTAATTTCTACTATACTCAAAGTTTGTCCCCTAGATATTAATAGTTATGATTTTGAAAACCTATATACTAATCTGCCTCTATCAGATATAATCACTACCTTTAAAGAGCTGTATGCAGAATTTAAACTTAACCAATTTGTTGATGTAGGAACTTGGAACTCTTATCTCAATTGCTGCATAAAAAATAACCATATCTTACATAATAATACTCTCTATAAGCAAGTGAACGGTATTCCAATGGGAACATCAACGTCCACGAATATCGCTAATCTATTCCTGTTCTTTAAGGAATATAAATTCATTAAAAATCACCCCACCTGCTCAGATAACTACCTTTACACTTTTAGATATATTGATGATCTGCTGTGTATCAATAATTCAGAAGTTATAGAGAGTGATTTTGATAATATCTATCCTAGCTCTCTTAACTTATGTAAAACCAACCACAGTAATCAGGAACTTGAGTTCCTAGACTTAAGCATTAAGCTCAACAGAGGTAACCCATCTAGCCTCTTTGATAAAAGAGTTAATTTTCCTTTCAAAGTAATTAAATATCTACACTGGAATAATAACATTTCAACGAAAGTAATTGAGAATGTACTAATTTCTCAGGTCCTAAGAATTTCAAGAATTTGCAGCAACAATTTGGACTTCAATTACCACATTAATATACTATTAGAAAGTTTTCTAGAGAACGAAATTCCTTCTTCTTTCATCAAAAGAACTTTAAGAAAAATTATTCTGAATAATAGAGTGAGGTTGGCAGATCTGCTTTAATTTTCTACACAGTTAATAATATGATTCTGACCAATCAAAGCCGTAAGGAAGTTGGCTAGAGGATGCCTATTAACTACCTAAAGGAACCTTAGTGCTATGGATATGACGGTCCTATTAAAACAAAAATTAAATAATATAAACAAAATCACAAAAAAAGCTTAAAAATCTGTTTATAAAAGAAAATAAAAACATATAAAAAGAAAACTAGTTATTCATCACTAGGATAGCTATACTAAAAATAGTAAAACCAACATTAAAATTAATAAGATTCTGATTAATCTATAGAAGCTCACTAAGGTGATTTAATACATGCAAAGATTATTAAATAAACTGCTCGTGTATTTTATAATATTTCTCATGTATTCTGGAGAGTTAATTCTGCTCTTTCTGATCATTCAGATCCACAGTCTTAAGTTTATATATTTTTTTCTCTGGTTAAAATCTCCGCGCGTTGGTTTCTTGCTGTATGAGGAGGCCATCAGCCCCACCCTCACTGCCCCCCAGCGTCTAGGGAGTGGCGGAAGAGGTCAGCCATGTTCTTCTCTTGTGAGGAGAAAAGTTTTTGTCACACAAGAGGTAAGCTCTCTTCCTTGTTTTTGGGTTCTAGGTTTTATAAGTTCAATGTTTGTACTTCATGTACCTTTTCTCTGTCGTTTTTTAGCTTTTCAGCTTTTAAGCATTGGTTTGTCTGTTTACATTTTTGCGGGTTTTAACTCTTACTTTTCTTTGTAACTTTGAGCGTCTTTTGGGGTACCTAGGAACAGAAGATGGCTAAGCTTGTTCCTTTTCTATGCGCTGTCTATGCGCTGTTTTTTCAAAGTAGTTAAGTTCTTAATAACTAATTAATTATGCACTTAAAGCACTGCTGAAATACTTTGTACATATTGCAACTAACTGTTTAAGGTATATAACTTTCACAAAGTTTTCTTTAGTTAATTATTATCTTTAACTTATTCTCGTTTTCGTGCTGTCATAAGTTGTAGAGTAGGGGGTTTTAGACTCAAGTTTTCTTTCAAAAATCTGTTCGTTATAAATTAACATTTCCTTTTTTAATTGCAATGTAATGCATTGTTTTTTTGGTTTAAATTCTCTCTCAAACGAACTTGGAATTTCGTTATAGCTGAAAATCATTTCTAATTATTATGTCACTCTCACAGCTTGAGTTCTCTTTAATCTTCTTCTCTCTGTTTAATAGTAACAGATGAAGAGCATGGGTCGGGCCATGAAGGTTAATGGATGCAAGCGAAATTGTTAACTAGTGCTAGGTCATGCTACTCTACGGAGGACATGACTTATATATATATTTTTTAAACTATTTTAGGTGGGAATTTACTTGCATCTATGGCCTTGCAGAAACCCATTTCCAACTAGGTCTTTGTGGAAGTGAGAAAATGCAGAGTTTTTGCTGGTCCTTGATAAAGCCAAGGCTCAGTATTCTCGACACCTTCTACATTCAGTTGTTTTATTTTATTTTTTTATCTTTTCTCCTTTTACTCACACAGGTAGATACATAACCTTTTCTATGTTGTACTAGGTGTGAGTCAAAATTATATATGTATTTTTTTGCTTAGGTATCTTTTTTATAGAATGTGAATTCTGAATTTTCAAAACTGCTGCGTTGCGCGTTTTGATTTTCAGGTTATTTTGCACCCTTCGTTTTAAATTCTAAAATTTTTTCCTTAGTCTTCAGTTTTGCTCTTAAGTAACTAATTTCAATTTATTATTTAGCAGCTCATGCGCAAATTCTAGTTGAA
The DNA here is from genome assembly GCA_039090855.1 of Macrothele yani. Taxonomy (NCBI): domain Eukaryota; kingdom Metazoa; phylum Arthropoda; class Arachnida; order Araneae; family Macrothelidae; genus Macrothele; species Macrothele yani. Next base: position 37,559,785 of record CM077028.1, read on the forward strand.
ATGTTTTATTATTATTTTTTTTTATTACTATTTTTTTACTTGAGGTTTTTTCATTTCCTAATTTTTCTTTTTAGTATGTTTTGGATGCAGCTTTTTGGAGTGTAGTTTATACTCGAGTTTGGTCTTTTCTTGGACTGCTTATTTCTAAAAAGTTTTTCCTAGTTGGTTTGCTCAGAATTTGTATGTTTTGGCCCAAGTGGAGTTCTAAGGACGATGAAAGGATTGGAGGTCAGCTCAGATATTTTAAGTCCTCCCGCTCGGTTAGGCTAGCACCCTTTCCCATAGTGTATGAACTCGCTGGCAAAGGTAATCTAAAGTTATGAAATGACAAACGTTGTTTGACATGTAATTCTGCAGATCCTAACCTGTATTCTTCTGTTGAGGATAATTGCTCCAACAGGTTTTGCAAAGCCTACAATACCATCTATAAGCTCACCTGTACTGTCTGCAACCTTAGCTATATTGGCCAAAGTAAAAATCCTCTGCATCTTAGGATTAATGGTCACAGGTCTCTAGTAAACAAGTTCTCTAATTCAGGAGCGAACCCCTCCACAAACGCCAACCAGTACTCTACCTTTGAATTAGAGCATTTCCATACTCATGGTTTTGACAAAGTGAAAATAGAGGTACTACATATTATCCCTGACCTCTATGCTCGGCTAGAAACTGAATCCCTTGAAATTTTGCAGCATCAGTCTCTTTATCCCTATGGCCTTAATTCCACTCTATCTGACAATAAGCATAATCAGCATAAATTTTCAATTCGTGAACTCTTCTTTCTTGTTAATAATAAGAGCTGCTCTAGAGGTAATAGAGAACAGAGGTTATTTCGCACATCAAGCAAAGTTGATTTTGCTAACTTGCTAAAAACTCTGGAAAGCTTTAAAACTGGCACTAATTTTGTTAAAAATACTTACAAAATTCTCAAGTCCTTCAAGCACTCTGTCCTTAAATGTTTTTTTCAAATTCTGGAATGAAACTGCTGACCATGTTGATAAGCATGTTTTTGCTTTGGTTCTGGACATTCTTAAACATATTCTTAAAGATAAAATTTCTCTTAAAGAATTTTCCAGTAATTTTGTTACCATCAGGTTCCTAAATAAAGCCTACGATAATCTCAATGTAAGGAAGCTGTTCTACAATAATGCAATTTTTTTCCCATCCACAGGCACCAGTCTATTGTAAGTTTTAAATATGTTAAGACCTTAGGGTCAATAGTTAAAAACTACAAACTTAACTCTTCGAGCTACATTCCTGTAATTACTACTTGTTCTTGTGATGAACATAAAGAAACAGTTCACTATGATAAGAATTACAACCATATTATCACCGGAAACTTGAGTTTTGTTAAAAATGAAAAGCTTAGGAATTTATTAGAGTATGGCTCTAAATTCAGACCTTCCTTCACAATTTCCAAAGAACGGATTCTTGAGAGCTTCACTCAAGATGTAAATAAGTACATCGTAAAAACCAGTTTAACGTACAATCAGCCTATTGAGGCCTTCGCAGAATGGAAATATAATATAATCAATAGCTTCACCGGTGAGTTGGCAGGTCTGGACTTTTGTTTCGACAGAAATCTCTTTTTCTCTGGAGAAGCTAAAAGGTCACTCTCCAAACTACAAGACCAATTTATTTTTACCACTACGGATAAAGCTAGCAATAATTTTGCAATTATCTGTAAGAAGTTCTATTTTGAATTGTTAACTATGGAACTCAATAATAGAGTAACATACGAGCCCGTAAGTTATTCTACCAAGCAGTTAGAAAATCGGTTTAAGGCATTCTTCAAGAAACTTAAAATTCCACAAACTAGAAGATATGAGCCTGAATTTCCATTTCTTTTTGCAACGGTTAAGTTTCATAAGGATCCTGTGAAGTTCAGGTTCATAGCTAGTGGAGTAAGGAGTCATAAAAAGAAAATAGATCTTGCTTTTGAAGATGTCTTAAAGAAGGTTTTGAAACACATTAGAAACTGTTCTAACTTGATGTACAGAGATTTTTGGATAATTAATAATAATGCAGAAGTAATTTCTACTATACTCAAAGTTTGTCCCCTAGATATTAATAGTTATGATTTTGAAAACCTATATACTAATCTGCCTCTATCAGATATAATCACTACCTTTAAAGAGCTGTATGCAGAATTTAAACTTAACCAATTTGTTGATGTAGGAACTTGGAACTCTTATCTCAATTGCTGCATAAAAAATAACCATATCTTATATAATAATACTCTCTATAAGCAAGTGAACGGTATTCCAATGGGAACATCAACGTCCACGAATATCGCTAATCTATTCCTGTTCTTTAAGGAATATAAATTCATTAAAAATCACCCCACCTGCTCAGATAACTACCTTTACACTTTTAGATATATTGATGATCTGCTGTGTATCAATAATTCAGAAGTTATAGAGAGTGATTTTGATAATATCTATCCTAGCTCTCTTAACTTATGTAAAACCAACCACAGTAATCAGGAACTTGAGTTCCTAGACTTAAGCATTAAGCTCAACAGAGGTAACCCATCTATTAGCCTCTTTGATAAAAGAGTTAATTTTCCTTTCAAAGTAATTAAATATCTACACTGGAATAATAACATTTCAACGAAAGTAATTGAGAATGTACTAATTTCTCAGGTCCTAAGAATTTCAAGAATTTGCAGCAACAATTTGGACTTCAATTACCACATTAATATACTATTAGAAAGTTTTCTAGAGAACGAAATTCCTTCTTCTTTCATCAAAAGAACTTTAAGAAAAATTATTCTGAATAATAGAGTGAGGTTGGCAGATCTGCTTTAATTTTCTACACAGTTAATAATATGATTCTGACCAATCAAAGCCGTAAGGAAGTTGGCTAGAGGATGCCTATTAACTACCTAAAGGAACCTTAGTGCTATGGATATGACGGTCCTATTAAAACAAAAAATTAAATAATATAAACAAAATCACAAAAAAAGCTTAAAAATCTGTTTATAAAAGAAAATAAAAACATATAAAAAAGAAAACTAGTTATTCATCACTAGGATAGCTATACTAAAAATAGTAAAACCAACATTAAAATTAATAAGATTCTGATTAATCTATAGAAGCTCACTAAGGTGATTTAATACATGCAAAGATTATTAAATAAACTGCTCGTGTATTTTATAATATTTCTCATGTATTCTGGAGAGTTAATTCTGCTCTTTCTGATCATTCAGATCCACAGTCTTAAGTTTATATATTTTTTTCTCTGGTTAAAATCTCCGCGCGTTGGTTTCTTGCTGTATGAGGAGGCCATCAGCCCCACCCTCACTGCCCCCAGCCTCTAGGGAGTGGCGGAAGAGGTCAGCCATGTTCTTCTCTTGTGAGGAGAAAAGTTTTTGTCACACAAGAGGTAAGCTCTCTTCCTTGTTTTTGGGTTCTAGGTTTTATAAGTTCAATGTTTGTACTTCATGTACCTTTTCTCTGTCGTTTTTTAGCTTTTCAGCTTTTAAGCATTGGTTTGTCTGTTAACATTTTTGCGGGTTTTTAACTCTTACTTTTCTTTGTAACTTTGAGCGTCTTTTGGGGTACCTAGGAACAGAAGATGGCTAAGCTTGTTCCTTTTCTATGCGCTGTCTATGCGCTGTTTCTTCAAAGTAGTTAAGTTCTTAATAACTAATTAATTATGCACTTAAAGCACTGCTGAAATACTTTGTACATATTGCAACTAACTGTTTAAGGTATATAACTTTCACAGAAGTTTTCTTTAGTTAATTATTATCTTTAACTTATTCTCGTTTTCGTGCTGTCATAAGTTGTAGAGTAGGGGGTTTTTTAGACTCAAGTTTTCTTTCAAAAATCTGTTCGTTATAAATTAACATTTCCTTTTTTAATTACAATGTAAAATTTGGATTTCTTTTGCATTGTTTTTCAGGTTTAAATTCTCTCTCAAACGAACTTGGAATTTCGTTATAGCTGAAAATCATTTCTAATTATTATGTCACTCTCACAGCTTGAGTTCTCTTTAATCTTCTTCTCTCTGTTTAATAGTAACAGATGAAGAGCATGGGTCGGGCCATGAAGGTTAATGGATGCAAGCGAAATTGTTAACTAGTGCTAGGTCATGCTACTCTACGGAGGACATGACTTATATATATATATTTTTTAAACTATTTTAGGTGGGAATGTTACTTGCATCTATGGCCTTGCAGAAACCCATTTCCAACTAGGTCTTTGTGGAAGTGAGAAAATGCAGAGTTTTTGCTGGTCCTTGATAAAGCCAAGGCTCAGTATTCTCGACACCTTCTACATTCAGTTGTTTTATTTTATTTTTTTATCTTTTCTCCTTTTACTCACACAGGTAGATACATAACCTTTTCTATGTTGTACTAGGTGTGAGTCAAAATTATATATGTATTTTTTTGCTTAGGTATCTTTTTTATATATATATATATCATCATCATCATCATTGTCAACCATTATCAATCCACTGCTGGACGAAGGTCTCCCCAAGTTTCCTCCACAACGGTCTGTCTTGTGCCAGTCTCCTCCATGTCACCCCTGCATACTTTCGAATTTCATCCACCCATCTCCCATGTGGTCTTCTTCTGGGTCTTTTTCCTGTCCCTTGGAATCCAATCTAAAATTTCTGGCTGTCCATCGATGATCTGTCCTTCTGGCAGTATGTCCAGCCCATTGCCATTTCAGGGATTTAACTCTGATCATGATGTCTTCCACTCTTGTCATTTTTCGGATCCACGAGTTCCTCTTCTTATCTCTCCTGGTTACACCAAGTATGCACCTCTCCATGCTTCTTTGAGTTGTCTGCAGTCTTTTGTATGTCTCTTTTAGTTAAGGTCCACGTCTCTGCACCATACGTAAGCACTGGAAGGATGCATTGATCAAACACTTTTCTTTTAAGACATAATGGCATATTGCTCTTGAAAATTATGCTGTTTCTTCCAAAAGCTCTCCAGGCAAGTTTTGTACGCCGATTAATTTCTTCATCAATGTGACCCTCACTTGATATCTGCTGTCCAAGATAAATGTACGTGTCTGTTATCTCCAGCTTTTCTCCATCAATCGATAAATCTTCATTTCTTGTAAAAGCATTGAACATCACTTTTGTCTTCTGAAAGTTCATTTTTAATCCCACTTCTTTACTCTTGTCAGCAAGTTCCTGGATCATACTCTGCAGCTCTGATGGGGTAGTTGCAAAAATGACTACGTCATCAGCAAAACGAAGGTGGGTTAGATAATCTCCATTAATCTTTATCCCTTTGTTTTCCCAGTTCAGTGATTGAAAGACATTTTCCAATGTGGCATTAAAGAGCTTCGGAGATATGGTGTCACCTTGTCTCACTCCTTTTCCAATTTTTATGTGTGTTGTATTTTCAAACAGCCGAATCTTTCGCACTTGCATTTTCATAGATGTTATTAATAATATTAATGTATGCATCTTCAATACCGCAGGATTTCAGAGCCATTGCAACTGCTGATGGTTTCACCGAATCAAAGGCTTTTTCATAATCGATAAAAGCCATGCACAATGGAAGTTCATATTCCCTCGCTCGTTCAATTAGTTCTCTCAGCACGGGGATATGATCTATTGTGCTGTAGCCACTCCTGAATCCAGCTTGTTCTCTCGGTTGAGCCATGTCCAGTGTTACCTTCAAGCGGTGTGAAAGAACTTTAGTGAAGATTTTATAAACTACTGATAGGGAGGCTGATAGGTCTGTAGTTTCCGAGATCCTCAATGTCACCTTTCTTATGTAGCAGGATCATTGTAGCGGTGTTCCAATCTTCAGGAATCTTTCCTTCATTAAGGCATCGAGTGAAAATTTGGGCGAGTACTGTTTCGATTTCTCCACTTGCTTCTTGTATGATGTCTACAGTAATTCCATCTTCTCCTGGAGCTTTTCCTCGCTTCATGTTCTTGATTGCATGTGCAACTTCTGCTGGAAGGACTGGAGGAACTCTGGTACTGGTATCTTTCATGATGTCTGGAGTGCATATATCATCCCTTTCATATAATTTGGAGTAGAAATCTTTCACTCTTGTCAAAATTTCGCCTTCTATTTCTTGTTACAGAACCATCTTCTTTTCTCAGTGCCATAATCTGTTTTCTTCCCTTACTGAGATGTCCCTTTGCTATCTTTAGGCTTTGGTTGTTTTCAATTGCTTTCCTCACTAGTTCACAGTTGAATTTTTCTTACGTCTTCAGTGATACTTTTTCTTACTGTCTTGCATAGCTCTATATATTCCACTTTGGAAGTCACATCTTCTTTAGTTGTTCTCATCTCTCTTCTTTTTTGCATCAACATTTTGGTTTTTCCTGATAATTTGTTCACATGCAACTTGTTCTTAGACCCAGCTAATTTTGTTGCTGTTTCCATAAGAGCTTTTGGTTACTTTTCTGTTAACTTCAGAGATGTCCACTTCTTCCGATGTTAGGCCTTCTAAAGCAGAGAACCTGTTCTTCAGTTCTAACTTGAAGGTATTATGGTGTTTTTTAAGGTTGGTTATGTCAATAGATTTTGTTTGTCTTATGAGCTTGCCACGTTCCAGTTTAGTGTTGAGGTGCATCTTACATCTCACCAATCTATGGTCACTACCTGTGTTGAACTTGTTTAGCACACTGCAGTCTTCTATGACGAATTTTTTGTTACACATAATAAAATCAATTTCACTTGTCGTCCCATTTGGATGTCTCCATGTCCATTTCCTGTGTGGCTTTTTCTTGAAGAAGGAGTTCAAGATGAAAACCCTTCTGCCTCTGCAAACTCAATGAGAGTATTTCCACGCTGGTTCCTGTTGCCGTGACCGAATTTACCTACTGAAGTTTCATTCTGTTGCCGTTGCCCTATTTTTGCATTGAAATCTCCCATAATTATTTTCAAGTGCTGCTTACCTTTATTATTTAGATGACAAATTTCCTCATAAAATTCTTCAATTTCTTCTTCAGGATGACTTGTGGTGGGTGCATAAGTTTGAATAATCTGAGCCTGGTATCTTTTTGAAAGTTGGATAACAAGTCGTGCAGCTCTGTCAGAGGAACTTTCAACTTCTACAACTTTATCCTTCAGTTTCTTGTTTATTATAAATCCAACAGCACTCGTTCTGCCAGTATCTGTCCCACGATAGTAGAAGAGATGTCCACTTTTCAGTTCGATGAGATCTTCTCCTTTTCTCCTTACCTCACTTAGCCCCACGATGTCCCACTTGATCCTTTGTAGTTCCTCTTCCAATTCAAGAAGCCTTGAATCAGAAGATAGGGAGCGTCCATTGTAAGTAGCCAAGGTCAGCATCAGATGGCAGCCTAGTCCGGTCCTCCGGGGATTCTTAGCACCCTCTGCCTTCATGTCGCACTGGCCGCTGCCTTGGCCAGGTACATTCCAGCTGCCGGAGACTGAGGGCCAAGATTTAAGTTGTGGAATCATTTTGGAGGGGTTTGGCCATAACTCACCACGCTGGCCAAGCGGGTTGGTGAGTGTGGGATAGAATTTCCTCTAATCCCGATGGTATAGTTATACCGCTATTGGCGGTCGTCAGAGCCCCTTTAGTGGGAACAGGATGCACCACGAGAAGGCGGGGTTGACATTTGTCAAGGAGAGGCTGTGATGTTACGCATCACCTGACCTTACATCCCCTTACATATATATATATATATAACAAAAGTTGTGGAGTCATTTTGGTGGGGCTAGGACAGCAGATATCAAGTGAAGGCCACATTGATGAAGAAATTAATCGGCGTATAAATCTTGTCTGGAGAGCTTTTGGAAGAAACAGTATAATTTTCAAGAGCAACATGCCATTATGTCTTAAAAGAAAAGTGTTTGATCAATGCATCCTTCCAGTGCATACGTATGGTGCAGAGACGTGGACTTCCACTAAAAGAGACATACAAAGGCTGCAGACAACTCAAAGAAGCATGGAGAGGTTCATACTTGGTGTAACCAGGAGAGATAAGAAGAGGAACCCGTGGATCAAAAAAATAACAAGAGTGGAAGACATCATGATCAGAGTAAAATCCCTGAAATGGCAATGGGCTGGACAAATTGCCAAAAGAACAGACCATCGATGGACAACCGAAATTTTAGACTGGATTCCAAGGGACAGGAAAAGACCCAGAAGAAGGCCACATGGGAGATGGGTGGATGAAATTCGAAAGTATGCGGGAGTAATATGGACAAAACTGGCACAAGACAGACCGTCGTGGAAGAAACTTGGGAGACCTTCATCCAGCAGTGGATTGATAATGGTTGACAATGACGATCATGATATATATAATATAATGATATTTGATGAAGTTACTGATCAGATAATGTTATGGATCATGAATGTATGCATTTTTACGAACTATTTAATATTAAATGCCATTAAAATAGTGATTGAAATCTATAGTATGGCTTTAAGTATTGAAGTATGTATTATTTGATGTGTTATTTTCTACATAAAGTGTAGTGACTCAGTGTACTATGTATATAGTAAGTTGATGTAATTTTTGGCGGTTATTTCTTTTCTCGCAGTGCAGCTGAAATCCCTTGTTAGTTTAAAGGAAACAAACCCTTTGCTGATGGTTCTAGCAGGTGTCGTTGGTATCGAGCCTGCACTTTCAGGTCCCAGTGCTGCCAGTGTTACGACTCTGGCAGACAGTCTAGCGAATTTTGTTCAACAGCACCAAATCAGTGGAGTGGATATCTGGTGGAATTACCAAAATGCTGAGGTTAAACAGTCTGCAGAATATTTCAGCCATTCCTCAGATCTCCTGACAAATTTCACGAAGGTGAGTTGTGAAATTCGCTTTCCTATTAATGCACGAAAGCATGGCGTTTCAATTTTTTGTAATTAGTAAATACTTTTTTTTTTTTGCTTTTTTGTTTTACGTCAGTGATTAAAGAAACTCCTCTTCCTCCAATTTTTTAAACGGAATCATCAACACTACTTTTGCCATACTGGCAAAGGCACCCTCAAATAGAAGCAGGGAATGAATATTTTTCGGCCTTTTTGATGCTATACATGTTTCCCGACAACAGTAAATCTCATGCAAGAAAGTTTCGATGCAACGAAAATAGGTAAGGAAGTAGTCGAAACCATTGTTGAAATTGTATTTTCCAATTGTGTCCGATGAAAGGACGCAAGAATACTTAATTTCATTGTTACTCAACGATAAATTTCACTAAATTATCTCCGAGCATTATTTCATCACGTTTAACATAAAGGTAACAACATTTCATTGCAATCTGCGTAAATTACTAAAACCTGATGCAAAACATGATAAAATCCACTAAGAAATGTATTTTGATTTTATGCACCTTTTCTCGACAGTTGTAAAAGAATGTGTCGTAGCAAAATTTGGATTCCTCTCAACCTCCCCCTTCCCCCCCCCCAAGAGACTCGAGAGGAAGCCGAATTGAAGTTATTTTAGAGCTCCCGTAATAGACCCCCCTACCGAGAAGCAACTTACCTGCTATTAACAACAGCTTTAAAATGATGTATAACACGATGGGATGTACCCTCTAGATATTCTAGGCCAAAGGTTACCAATCCCCCCTCACTAATACACTTGCGATTCAGCTTTTCTTTCTGTCAGATTTAAGCTTGCGCATGCGCAGATGGGCTTTTGTAGTCACGTTTCATCAATGTCAGAGTCGTTTCTTACGTTAGTCTAAATCTGAATAATACATGACAATAATAAAAATGAATATTTTTTTGAAAACTAAACAGTCGAAATACTTGCAACTGCCGCCACCATAATTTAGTAAATATTTACTTTTATGACTTACATACCTTCTTTCATTGGTTTTACGAAAACAACATTCATTAATCCACCTGCCTAAGCATCACTCAATGTCAAGAATTAGTAAACCTTAATGTTTGTTGTTATGACTTAATTTTACTTACTATGTATCGGACTGTGGTTTGGTGTGATAGTGAGTGAGGCGAATAAATGCGATGTTTTGTTCGGAAATAAATGCATACTCTCGAATTACTCGTTTTATTTCACACACACAAAGATCTTGGCATGCATAGCATAAATTATCCACAAAGAATACCAGAGTGCTTTCCCGATTTATTTTATTTTTTTGTTTAATCAAGTCTAGGAGGAATAGTGAAAATAAAAAATGTAATACTGAAAAAGTTAGTAAAATCATGCAATGCATTGGTTATCATACGTTTTCCAACATACGAGAAATCACAGGAAAATGCCTTGGTTTTTGAGGGGACTAAGCTATGGTAAAACGTTTGAGGTTCACATGTATCAAAATGAAATCTCTTTTGTGCCCATGTTACCTAGTTCTATAATCCAGTCATACCACGCATAAGCCGTTTTATAATTAAAAATCCCATTTAAATCGGACAGTTTTCAAGGAAGTTATCTTGCGAAAATAATGGCAAAAGCATCTCACGCATGCGCATTGCCCGCAATTGCATGCTGGCAAAAAACATTTTTGGCAGAACTGCTTCGTAAGTCGTTACGGAACAACGTATAGTATTTCGTCGAAATCGAAGCATTTGTACGCAATTTATTATTCAAGTTATGAGGATAACGGCTGTAGAACAAAATTCGCTCCTGTGCCCTGACCTTTGACCTCATTTCGATGATATTAAACAGAATTGGTTCAGTATACCTCCGGAACAACATACTAAAGTTTTGTCGCCACAGAAGCATTTTTAGTCAAGTTATGAGGATAATGGCCGTGGAATAAATCTCGTTGCTCGAACCTGACCTTTGATCTTATTTCGATGACATTAAACAGAACTGGTTCAGCATACCTCCGGAACAACTTGATAAAGTTTTGTCGCAATCGAAGGATTTTTACGTAAGTTGTGACACATAAGGGCGGTGGAATGGATCCCGCTTCTCTGGATCTGACCTTTGACCCCATTTCACCCATTTTCAATAGGGTTCGTCCCCAGGTTGTCCCTTACCATATACTAAAAATTTCATCGAAATCGAACCATTTTTACGCGAGTTATCGTGCGGATAGACAGACAGACGGACAGAGCTGGAGCATATACGCTTCTTCAACCTACGGTTGGAAAGCGTAAACAAGTTAGTAAAATCATGCAATGCAATGATTATGATACGCTTTCCAACATACTAGAAATCATTACTCCAATTATTACTAAAGTTATGAGGATAATGGCTGTAGAATAAATCTCGCTCCTATGACCAGACCTTTGACCCCATTTCGATTATATTCAACAGAACCGGTAAAGTATACTTCCGGAAAACATACTAACGTTTTGTCACAATCGAATCATTTTTAGTCAAGTTATGAGGATAATGGCTGTGGAATAAATCTCACTCCTGTGTCCTGACCTTTGACCCTATTTTGATGATATTAAGCAGAACCGCAAAACCAGTAGTCTCTGATTTCAAGAATTAAGTTGGTGGTTTTAATATTTTGGTTGATCGGTGTAGATTTCCTGGAAATGGCATTGCTTCTTTTTCCAAAAGTTAAGTTTTAGGATGTAAAAACTCCCTGAAAAATCGATATTCCTAAGAAACACATGCATTTTTACTCTTATTTCTTCATTGTTCGCATTACTGCGGCAGGTAACCCAGTGTTTTTTTCTAGGTGCGGTTTGTAGGATAAATTGTGACATCAATGTTCTTCCAACATTGCCATTTTGCAGTTGGCTTTGGCGTTCCTTTTATTTTGACTGTGAATTTTGCTGTTTCTTCCTCTCTAACCGTGACGTCTTTTAGGCCTTGCTCGAATGATGGCTTCCTTTAAGCCTCTGAAAAAAAAAAAAAAAAAAAAAAAAAAAAAACAAGTTAGTAAAAATCCTGCAATGCATTGATTATGATACGCTTTCCAACATACCAGAAATCATTACTTCATTACACAAGTTATGAGGATAGTGGCTGCGGAATAAATCCGGCTTCTATGCTTTGACCCCATTTCGATGATATTATACAGAATTGGTTCAGTATACACAGTGCGTCAAAGGAATTTTAAGACTGGCGCTAGATTTCAGCCTACGGTGGCGCCACCAGTGTAATCGCGAATGCGTTATAAACCGTGACCATCTGCTTGCTTTCTGCCGAAAGTACTGCGCAGTTGTTAAAGTAACTCAAGCGAAACGGCCGTTCATAAGAGAAGTAAATTTTTTTCATGTTGAATTATTAAGATGGAACAAAGGGCTGTTATTAAATTTAACGCAAAACTTGGTAAAAGTGCCTCGGAAACGTACCAAATGATGAAACAAGTTTACGGTGAGTTTTGTTTAAGTAGATCAATGTTTTCTTGTGGCACAAACGTTTTTGGACGGAAGAGATACGCTAGAAGATGATAAGCGTACCAGAAGACCAAGTTCATCAAGGACACTTAAGATTATTGAAAAAGTGCGTTATTTCGTGGCAAACAATCTATGTGCGTCACTAAGAATGATGGAAGAGTCTTTAAACATCAACAAAGAAACGGTTCGAACCATCCTGCATGAAGATTTGGGCAAAACAAAAGTCTGTGCTAAATTTGTTCCACACACGTTAACCAATGAACAAAAATCAAGGAGAAGTGCACATTGCAGAGACATCATTTCAGCCGCTGAAAATGATCCAAACTTCTTAAAATGGATTGTTACTGGTGATGAAACATGGTGTTTTCAATATGATCCTAAAACAAAGTGACAAAGTGCGGAATGGAAGTCAAAACACTCGCCACAAGAAAAAAACAAGAAAAGTTCCATCGAAAATCAAAACAATGCTCATTACATTCTTCGATAATAAGGGTATTATCCACAAAGAATTTGTTCTAAGTGGACAAACAATTACTGGTGAGTTTTATTTAAATGTTTTGCGGCATTTGATGGGCAGAATTCGCCGCATTCGTCCAGATATCGAGATGAAAACAGTTGGCATTTGTTGCACGATAATGCACCCAGTCACACCTCACTTCTTGTTCGTAGATTTTTCGCGAAAAATAACGTCTGTGTGTTGAATCATCCACCATATTCGCTTGATTTAGCACCCTGTGACTTTTCTTTGTTCCCAAAACTTAAAATGACGTTAAAAAGGTTTTTTTAATTTCGACCATACAAACAGCTTCGACGCATGTTTTGTAGGCAATACCGCAAAGTGAACTGGAACAGGCATTCGATTCATTATTAAATCGCTGTAAGTGTATTGAAGCCGGAAGGGACTTATTTTGAATAGCAAACCAAAACAAATTATAATTTCTTGTTTGTATTCCATTTTACAGACCCAGTATTAAAAATGATTTGTCACACTGTGTATCTCAGGAACAACATACCAAAGTTGTGTCGCAATAGAAGCATTTTTAGTTAAGTTATGAGGATAATGGCTGTGGAATAAATCCTCACTCCTGCGTCTTGGCCCCATTTCGATGATATTAAACCGAATTGGTTCAGTATACCGCCAGAACAGCATACTAAAGTTTTGCCGCAGTTTCTTAGTCAAGTTATCAGGATAATGGCTGTGGAATAAACCTCGCTCCTGTGCCCTGACCTTTGACCCCATTTCGATGATATTAAACATAACCGGTTCAGTACATCTCCGAAACAGCATGATGAAGTTTTGTCGCCAATCGATGCTTTTTTGCATAAAGGGCGATGGAATGGACCCCGCTCCTATGTCCTGATCTTTGACCCCCTTTTTCCCATTTTCAATAGGGTTCTTTTCAAGGTTGTCCCCTACCACATACAAAATTTCATCGAAATCGAACCATTTTTACGCGAGTTATCGTGCGGACGGACAGACAGACGGACAAAGCTGGAGCATACTGTATACGCTTCTTCAGTCCAACACAAGTTTGTTAACAAGGTTGGGTTCAGGAGGCGAACATGGGCGTCCTGATACATATATTGTACGGTAAAATATACAAACTCTAAAATCTATGTACATTATATACAGCACGATGTATTGATTCCCAAAGGAGCCTCGTGGTAAGAGGTGCAGACATTTTGCACCAGAACAATAAAAGAGATTGTCGAAACATTTCGTCTCGAAGCATAAGTACATTATAGTGCTGACAAATAACAGAACGAGAATATTATAATGAAGCACTGTGCAAAAGGAGAACTGCAGATGACAAAGTAGACAATGTGAAACCTAAGGTAAACAGAATTAGGATATCTTAGTACTGGTAGAAATTATGATAATCATAGAGAAAACAAGTAAGACTATAAACATTTGTACAGTATGGTGCATATTATATTCACATTTGTTAGAAGATATAACCTTTATGTTGAAGTTTGATTCCGAAAACCAATGGTGAGCATGCACGTTGAACTGAAGTTCTACAGAGCTAGGAACAACGACGTTATGAACTGCCGACAGTCAGTTGCAACGTCGCTGACATGCCGGCGAACCAGGAGGCGGCCGGAGACCAGGTGGAACGGAAATGTTGTTCTCTCTGTTGGGCAACGGCCACAAAGTTCTCTAGACGAAGTCTTGAGAGGAGACGCTCCCTAAAATGGCACAGTAGTTCTACAGAAGCTTGGTGGATGGTATAAGGAGATGAGGTATCTCGGCAGCACTGATGAAATACGTAGATGACGTGTTTCACCAGGATGAAAATATATGAGCAGATGGGTAGAAGCTTGACTGGCGGAGAGACCTGCAGGAGGAGTGTCTTATAGGCATCGAAAGGAAGATCCAGTTGTGACCTACGGTTGGAAAGCGTAAAAAGTGAAGGAAGAAAGGAAAGAAACTAAGTCTAATTGTGTGTAAACGCCTAAAATATTACTCATATGTATTCAGGCAAGGAGACCTGGCTGTCCAGTCCATATGCCGAACATTCTCTCTCCGCAGCAAATCATCGACAAGCTGACCTGTTGAAGTCGAGCGTTGCCATGCATTAAAAGAAAACCTAGCATAAGATCCTAGGATCTCGCCTCTATAACACTCAGCATTCAAATTGCCTCCTACGAACACGTGAAGTGGTTTGCAGCCGTTGATCATAACACCCCCCCCCACCACCACACGAGCAAACTCCCGCCTACGAAGGAGTCTCGTTCGAGGACGTTTGCAGCATTATTACGGGTTCCCTGTTTAATCCAGATGAAGTACCGACCAGAATCTGTTTATAGACTGAATCTGGACTCGTCTGTGAAAAGAATACCGGTCCACTCCTCTGGACTCCATGAGCGATGTTGCCTGCACCAGTTCAAACGAGTTCTCCTGTGAGATGCGGTCAACGGACACAAACCACGGATCTTCTGCCATAAAGACCAATTGCATTAAGCCTTCGATGTATCGTCTGCCTTGATACCGTAGTCCTAATGGCAGCGGGGAGCTCCGAAGGCTGTATAGGAGCTATGCCGCAGGTTAAAGAGACATAACTGCCCTTATTTGGTGCCGTACGCCTTGGACGACATTGTTTAGGTAACTGTGACACCCCGCAGGTGTTGTTGAGTTGTTGCCAGGATCGTGAAACCACTTTGAGGTGAATATTCTTGTCCCTTGCGACCTGGGTCTGAGAGTGCCCTGCTTCTGGTCGTCCTACCGTTCGTCACCGTACAGCAGGGATGCCTTATTGGCTTTTTTGACGCCAAATTCCGGAAATTTGGTTTCTTCTTTTTTTCAGTTTAGTTGGCGTCAGAGAATTTATTTGACTTTTTTGGCTTCTTTCTGGTTTTTTACATTAATTGCACGAAAAGTATGTACCATCTTCTTTTAAAATAATTTTCCTTTAAAAAGTTATTTTTGCTCCAAAATTGCAACACCTTAACGACAGACTGGCCAGAAATCGAAATCTACGCAGTTTAAACTTTGATTGAAAGTTGACTCAAAGTTCCATGTTAGTTTTAATATTTTGATGAATTGGAAAGATCTAATGCTTATTTCAGTAGCGCTGAGTTAACCCAATCAAAGTTTAACACAAAATTCAAAAGCAAGATTGTTAAAGGAAATGATGTTTAGACTACAAAAACTACTTGTTCTTTGTGTTTGTGACCCATGTTGTACAGGAATTTGAAAGACTGGACAGCCTTTTTTTAGCAAGCTGATCTTCATGAATTATACCAAAAATTATTCTTACACCAGAAAAGTCTTCAGAGCCGACTGTATGACGTCAATGGGCAGGAAGAAAAATATTCATCGAGTTGATTTTGGTATCAAATTTTTAACAAAATGTTATGTGTTTCTACAGAAGAACAAAAGTACTGTAACGTACCAGGAGATGTGACGTACCTGCCAGAAGGACGCACACGACACTAAAGGCAGATAGCAATTAGAATCAATGTCCGCGTAGCTTAATTGGTAGAGCAACTTATTCCGGAATAAGCGGCCTCGGGTTCGAACCCCGGCGCGGATAAAAAATGACGGAGAAATTCACTTCGTTATAATGGCGCCCGAACTATCCGGATGACCCAACCGTTCAAAATCTCGCATTGGTGTGATGTTATTTCCACACCGCGAGATAGGAAAAATAAGAGAATCCTTTCTCCAGCACTTCGAAAAAAAAAAAAAAAAAAAAATAAGGGGGAGATGATGTAACGTACCAGGAGAGGAGATGTGACGTACCTGCCAGCAGGACGCACACGACATAAAGACAGATAGGAATCAGAACAAATGTCCACGTAGCTTAATTGGTAGAGCAACTTATTCCGGAATGAGTGGACCCGGGTTCGAACCCCGGCGCGGATAAAAATGACGGAGAAATTCACTTCGTTATAGTACTGAGGCTCATCTAGAAATAAAAAAAAATGTCAAAGAAAGATGCATGTGGAATCCAGAAGAAGCTCTCTGTCAAATCACATGTAGACTTCCCTTGGCGAGAGATATATTTCGAAATCATTCAATTCAGTCCTAAAGAAATTTTAAATCAAGTTTCAGGAATCTTGTTTTCAGAGTTACCCTTTACACACCTTGCAGTAAGAAAACATCAGCGCTGTTGAAGAGCAATACACAAAAATGCTTTTTGTCAATTGGAAAGAAGCTACATTTAAGAAAGATGGTTTCCCTACAGATTGTGAACAGTTTGGGACTGGCGTGCTTCAACATTAGGCATTTCAAGAGCTCGCCATTTTTGCTCTTACTTGTCTAATAACCCCAGTCAGTAATGCCGTAGTTGGGAGGATATATTCGTGAGAATCAGAGCAGAACTATTGCTTTCAAACAAATGTATGGACTTTTTTCTGCAAAAATTCTAAAAGACTACGTCTGACAAGTTTTTATGCTGTAGGGCTCCAATTTTTTCTGTGAAGATGACAGTAATAAATTGGATCTAGAGCTTTTCATTATTATGTGAGTATGAAAAATATTTTTCAATAATGTTTGGCCTTTTTCTAGTATTGCTTGGCTTTAAATTAAAATTTTTTATCTGCAGCCCTGCAGTACAGCATCGAATGCAGATGTACAAATTTGTATGAGACATAAGGAACGTATTTTTTTTTTTTTTTGATTGGAGGTTTAACTACCATCGTGAGCAACTCAATGAGCTATAAAGCAGCCGCCCGTCCCTAATTTAGGGTCCCTGGTTCCAGGGGAAGAGAGAGAGTCAGTGCCGTAAGACAAAAACACAACATCCATGCCTAACGGGATTCGAACCCGGACCCCTTTCGGACGAGTGATCACAGGCCATCGCTTACACCACTGCGCCATCGGGGCGGCGGAACGTATTTGTAGACACCATAACACTTCTTGCACCCTCTGTCAACAAGAAATGCCACTGCAGTTCTCCGTTGGCTTTAACTCAATTTACATATTAGACAGCATGTTCCTCACTGATATGAAATTTCACCCCGGGCATTTGTTTCTAGTGTCCATTTGCATATGTCCTGTGAACATCGTAACATTTCATTGAACGCTTTGGATCATTTGCACACTATTGCTTTCCGGACTTTAAGTTTGAATACCAGTGTATGTTCTTCCTATTTTACTAAAGACCTCGTGTTTCAATTTTGACCATATTTCATGTTAACATCTTGTTAATGTAATATCCCATGTATGATATCTTCATCTGAAATTTGCAAGCCTTAGGCCTGTCTTTCACCTTACCGGATAGCAAGGCAAAGTAAATATTTCTAGCATTTTCTCAGAAAATTCGCTAACAGTTTTTGCAGTTTCCTTTAATAAATTGCACTGAAGTTTTGTAAGTACTCAGTGATTGTAGTTATCTTTTTTTCTTTTTTATTTTACTTATTAATTACCTTCCCGGATGGGAACGGCTACTCAGTGGCAAAGAGGAGCTCAACATTTTCTGTCATGGTAATGTACAGTGGTGGCCAAAAATTGTGGACGCTTTTTGAAATTTTCATGTTTTGTAACTTTGCAGGCTTATAGGAAATGTTATTTTGCACCAAATGCAAATATTTATATGTCAATTTAAAGAAAATTTAATGCCCAATTCAATTCAAAAAACAGAATGCAAATATATGCAGTACAAAAAAGTTATGCTTACTTTAGTCTGAAAACGGAACACTAGTGTGATTCAGCTAAGAAGTGGATTGTGAGGGCAAACCCTACTGACCAATCACAGTTCTTGTTCTGGGGACCAATCAAATGGCAGTAGCTACAATACATCTTGTGAGAAGTTGAGGAAAGTAAGTTTTTGCTGTTTGTTCTGTAGAAGAAAGACTGTTAGCGGTGTAAGTGAAGCGTAATTGTAAATTGTATTCATATGTTTAGTATTTCTTTATATTTAAAGTGTAGATTGTAAGTACAGCGATGACACTAAATAAAAGAGTTGATCGGTCACCAACGAAAAAGACCAGGATTGTTTCATTACGTGATTTGGGTCTTTCTTATGCTGACATTGCAATGCAAGTAGGTGGGTCAGGGACAACATATGGTGTACGTGAAAAGTGTTGTTTACTTATCAGGAAACAAAGTCACTGAAAAACAAACCAAATAAAGGCCTTAAAAGGTGCACAATAGCTGTTGATGTCAGAAGAATAAAAAGACTGTGTCTGAAAGATAGAAAAATTTCGTCTGATACTATCAGAGCCGAAGTGTGTTCAATTGGTGTTTCTATCAGTTCAAGAACAATAAGAACAGACTATCAGATATGGTACTAAGAGGTAGAATTCCAAAAAAAAAAAAAAGCCATATCTGAATCTTCAGCAGCGCAAGAAATTACTGCAGTGGGCAAAAGAACACATTGGATGGACAGACGATCAGTGGAAGCAAGTGATTTGGAGTGACGAAAGTAAGATATCCTTATTTGGTAGTGATGGCCGAAAATACGTGAGACGTAAAGTAGGAGGAGAGCTACATCCTGACTGCATGGAGGCCAATGTAAAGCACCCAACAAGCGTTATGATTTGGGCATGTAGGGCACCAAATGGCGTTCGCCGTATTCATGTAATCGACGGCACGCTGAACGCAAGAAAACACATTGACACCATCCTGGAACCAAAACTAATACCTTCCATCAGAGATCTCTTTTCTAACAATGCACCATTTCTTTTTCAGCAGGATTCAGCTTCTTCCTACACAGCAAAAATATCCAATCCGTGGTTCACAACAAAGTCCATTCCACTGCTGTCCTGGCCAGGAAAGCAGCCCTGACCTGAACCCGATAGAAAATTTGTGGCCCCGTTTGAAAAGCCTTGTACGAATGAGGTGTCCATCAAATAAAAGGCAATTAATTAAGGCTGTAATTGCATCCTGACACCACGTAATGTCCATCAAATAAAAGGCAATTAATAAAGGCTGTAATTGCATCCTGACACCACGTAATGTCCATCAAATAAAGGCAATTAATGAAGGATGTAATTGCATCCTGACACCACGTAATGTCCATCTAATAAAAGGCAATTAATTAAGGCTGTAATTGCATCCTGACACCACGTAATGTCCATCAAATGAAAGGCAATTAATTAAGGCTGCAATTGCATCCTGACACCACGTAATGACGATTCAAGTACTTGTTGGCTCAATAAGACGTCGCTGTGATGGGGTTTTAAAGAATAAAGGCTACTTACTAAATACTGATAGTACATTGAAATCGTAAGTGCATTACAGTATATTCAGCATGATTGCAGGATTCCCTGCATAACGTTTTTTGTACTGCATATATTTGCATTCTGTTTTTTCGTTTTAAATTCATCATTAAATTTTCTTTAAATTGACATATAAACATTTGTATCTGGTACAAAATAACATTTCCTATAAGCCTTCAAATTTGGAAAACATGAAAATTTCAAAAAGTGTCCACAATTTTCGCCATCACTGTTTTGAACAACTCTTCAGTAAAAGCGCTTATCCAGTTTAATGTGCTCCTGTTTCTTAATTTTCTAAAATGGTTTTTGTCTAATGCAAAATTTCTTAGCTTTGTCAATTATTTTGACATGCTTTATTTACAGGATCTTAGGACAGCAATGAAAAGTTTTCCAAGCAAACCTGTTTTAAGTGTGACCCTTGCAAAGGACGTGCATTTCCTGTTAAATGGTTATAACTTTTTCCAGCATAGTAGAGTAAGTAAACGCAACTACATATTTATTGTAATGTGTTAAAAATTGAATATATACACTGAAGAGCAATTGAATTAGGAGATACCTGTCTAGTAACGTGCAGCACCACGTTTCGCCCTGATGACGGCGACGATTCGTCTCGGCATGGACTCAACAAGACACCGGAAGCGTTGGGAAGCCATACGGATCCACGACCCTGAACAAGCTCCCACAGTTCACGAAGATTTGATGGATAGGCGTCAGAGCCTCAAACATCTCTCTCGATGGAATCCCAGATGTGCTCGATGGGATTGGGGTAAGGTGACCTAGCTGGCCAAGGAAGCGAGGTCACGTCGGTGGAGTGTTCATCCAACCATTCGGATACAATTTGGAAGCGATGGCATGGTGCATTGTCTTGTTGCAGGATGAGGTCCCCAGTAAGATGTTGAAGACGCACAAACGGGAGCAAATGGTCGTCCAGGATATCCCGGTAACGTTGACCTGTGAGAGACGATGTCACACGTACCAGGGGTCCCATTTCAGTCCAAGTAAATAGTCCCCAGAAGAGAATGCCACCCCCACTAGCTTGAAGAGTACCCTGCTGGCAAGAAGGATCCATCGCTTCATGTGGTTTGCGCCGTACTCGTTTCCTGCCATCCGCATGTACCAACGTGAATTTCGACTCTTCAGTCCAAGCAACATTTTCCCACATGTCTAGGGTCCAATGGCGATGTTCCCGCTCCCATGCTAATCTTTGCACCCTGTGATATGCGGTCAGCAGCGGTACCCTCGTGGAACGATGGCTTCTGTACCCCATAGAGAGGAGATGGTTCTGGATGGTGTGGCTGCTTACACGTTTTTGTGCACCAGCGTTAAATTGCCGAGCGATTTCGTGCAATGTGGCCCGTCTATCTGCTGTAACAATGCGAGCTAGCCGACGATGACCCCGCTTATCTACACGCTGTTTATGTCCACGGCAGTTGGCCCTTGCTGGGATGGTTTTACCGGATTCGATGTACTCACGGTGCACCCGTGACACAGTGGCTCGTAAAAATCCCAGTGACTGCACGATTTCCGAGATGGAGTGACCCATTCGTCGGGCCCCGACAATTTGCCCACGATCAAATGCGCTTAGATCGCTTCGTCTTACCGATACTGCGTCCGACTCTTACTGATTCCCGTCGCATCACTCCTTATATTGTCGGATCGCTGCATACGTCATGTCTTTTTCCGTTTACAGTGTCCGCCCACAGCGCCACATTTGCATAACGCCGGCTGTCTCTAATTCAATTGCTCTTCAATGCATATGCATGTAGCAATAAGTAAACGCAACTCGCAGCCAACAAAACTGATCAATTTAAATTTTAAGAAATCCAAGTTCTAACCAAAATTGCCAAATAAAAGCCGAAAGGACTGCAGAAAATTTTGGCAGTGTAACTGTGGCTTCATCAAAGACCGACCCAAATCAGCAGAACCCCACACTTACTTGTTCTATGTATTATAGAAATGAGAAATGTGATTTGTGTCGGTCCTTGATAAAGCCATGTGACAGCCGCCAAAATGTTTTGGCAATCTTTCCGGCTTTTATTTGGCAATTTTAGTTAGCACTTGTATAACGAAGTGAATTTCTCCGTCATTTTTATCCGCGCCGGGGTTCGAACCCGGGTCCACTCATTCCGGAATAAGTTGCTCTACCAATTAAGCTACGCGGACATTTGTTGTGATCCCTATCTGCCTTTATGTCATGTGCGTCCTGCTGGCAGGTACGACACATCTCCCCCCCCCGAAAGAGGGCCGGGGGCATGGCCCACGGGTCAGTCGTGACCATGAATCGTTGCAGGCAGACAACCACTGTAGAACGTGCACTTTGAGAACTCCCAGTCAATCTGGTGTGTGGAATGCAAAGTCACACACATTTATTTTTCGAAGCACTGGAGAAGGGATTCTCTGATTTTTCCTATCTCGCGGTGTGGAAATAACATCACACCAATGCGAGATTTTGAACGGTCGGGTCATCCGGGTAGTTCGGGCGCCATTATAACGAAGTGAATTTCTCCGTCATTTTTATCCGCGCCGGGGTTCGAACCCGGGTCCACTCATTCCGGAATAAGTTGCTCTACCAATTAAGCTACGCGGACATTTGTTGTGATCCCTATCTGCCTTTATGTCATGTGCGTCCTGCTGGCAGGTACGTCACACTTGGATTTCCTTAACATTTAAATTGGTCAGTTTTGTTGAGCGTTGTGTTTACTTATTGCTGGTGTTCATTTAAAAAATTATTTTCTGGAACTTTTTTTCAACCATATATAAACACTTTTTCTAAGTTTATAAATGTATTAGCTTTCTCGTGTTGACCCGACATTTGGTGTGACAAATGTTATTGCACTAAAAATATTTTGTCATTGTAGTTATGGAAAGTCATGCAAATAATAATTATATTTTTTCTAGAATTAGTTCTTCACACTAAAATTCGCTCAAGATAGGAATTATGTTTAAAAAATTCATTCCAGCTCCAAGATGTCAATGATCAGGTCCATATTCGACAACACGTGGGTCAACAACTGCAAACAGATTGCACAATTCGAGGGCGAAATGCAGGGACGTCGCCAAGGAAGTGCGAGGTTGGGTTCTGAAATTTGTCTTTCCCTCTCTGCCCCCCAGAAAGTTCAAAATGTGTCACTTTTTCAATATATTTAACTTTAAAATATAATCTGCACTGTACCAAGAAACAAGTCTTGTGTTTTTATTTCATGTAGTCCTGCGTATTTCCCCCCTAAAAAGTGCGTTGTTTACGTCTCCAAAAAAGGTTATCAAAATAGCACCGCAGGGCCATGAAAATTCAGTTTTTCTCCACTCTTCCAATTTTTTAGTTTAAGCCTCATTTGCCTGTTTCTATGGCTAAGGGGCTAATGAGGAGGGTGGATAGGAATTCACTGAGGGCGTCACTACTAATTGTTCTGTTTCTGTTCTTTACAAAATAGGGAATCCAACACGAAAAGTGGAGTTTAAAGCTACTTTAGCGTCCTTTAGACTGCCAGTGAAAGTGCAGAAAGTGGCTGACGACTGCTTTGTAAGAGAGGAGTGTAAGGCCAAGTCGCTGGCTGGAAGGAAGGAAGTTAAAGAGGGACCAGGTACTGTGTTGGCGTGGCAGGACGTTAAAATTTGATTTAGATAAACAAAAACGACATTTTCTCTTAAATTGTTCAAGTGCAGTACTATTTTCGCAAGCAAAAGTAGAAAATTTTGATAGGAAATTTAAGACAATACATCCAGAGCAAGCAAAAATGTGAAGGCGGCATTTCACCAACACTTGTATCTTACACCTGTGGCGTAACTAGTTAACTAGTCAGGTCTATGTATGTATGTGCGTTCAGGTGGAGGGGATCGGATTTGCACGAATTCTTTTATAGCCGGTAGTGAAATGCATTGAAACCGCTCCATTGGCGCAGTGGCCAAAGCGCTGGCTTATGACCATTCGTCAGAGAAGAGTCTGGATTCGAATCCCGGTGAGGCATGGATGTTGTGTTTGTCTTATGGTACTGACTGTCTCCTTCCCTGAAACCAGTGACCCTAAATTAGGGACAGGCGACTGCTTATAGCCCATTGAGTTGCTCACGGTGGTCGCCTTCAATTAAAAAAAAGAAGTTGCTATCAAGTTTGCCCCTAAAAATAACGCTCGCCCACCCGTCCCCCATCATCTGATTTCGAAGTCTCAACGACATCAAAGGAAGTACAAAGGAATTCTGCCTTCAGATGCACGATTAAAACTTGCAGGAGAAAAAATAAAGTGTTTATTAAAAGTTAAAAAGTTAAAAACACCAAGAGATCTTTCGTCAAACGGCTGCTAAGCAGCCACATCTTCAGATGCAAAAGACCTGAGTGCTCGGAATCCGACAGTTAAATACAGGAGCACAAAAACAGGTCGTTTCCACTTAATCCAAAGAAATACCGGATAACAGAGGAAAAACACTGATCACATTAAGGCTACATGTATATACATAACTTAAAGTTTCATGACTTTCCTGTTGCTAAACAATAATTTCCACGGTTGATGTAATATGGCAGAAAGTTCAAATCATTACAACAATTACTAAGATTTTGAAATATATGCATACTTTCAGTAAGTGGCAATGAGGGTTCTAGAGGGTGGAACCGCAAGGATGGTAGTCTCGTTGCCCAAATGGGAGAGTGTGAGCCTTTATTAACCAAGCGAGAGAGTGGCTGGTAGATTGGCTGAACATATTTTCACACTGTACTTTTATGTGTCTGTAGAAAGTGTAGTTTTTAATCTTCTTGAGGCTCGTATCAATATAAAGTTACGAGTCGCTGTCATTGTTCTCTCTCGCTTTAAGGGGAATGCAGTACACTCCATACTTATCTGTAAGCATATCAACACCATCTCTCGATCTTTTTTTTAACCCTGAAGCGAGGATGTTCTGGAGTTCAAGTGCCAAACGACAAATTATAAGCGGTGGCAATAACATTTTTAGGATATCAGCACATTGTGGTATGTAATCCATGGCTCCAACGAATTTGGTCTGGGGTGACTAGCCCTTGTTCTAGAGTTGTGAATGCCCATCTTTGATCCTCTCCCTAAGATGCAATCAAACATGCGTTTTAGAATAAGCCATGTGCAAGCAGCAAGATTGCGCCGCCCCGGTGGCATGCGCAGTGGTCTACAAGGCGCTGGTCTCTGATCATTCGTCCGTAAGGGGTCCGGGTTCGAATCCCGGTCAGGCATGGATGAGATATTCGTGTTTGTCTTACGGCACTGGCTCTCTCCCTTCCCTGGAGACCAAGTGACCCTGGGAATTAGGGACGGGGCGACCCTGCTTTTATATTGCCCATTGAGCGTTTCACGGTGAGTCGTTAAAGCCTCCAATCAAAAAAGAGCAAGATTATAAGAACCCTCTCGCGAACTCAGGTCCTGCGTTGAAAAAAAGTAGAATTAAATCAGGAAATGAGCTTGGCGGACAAGGAAGTTGAGTGAAAGCTAGTTTGTGGTTGATGGGACAAGCCGAAGAGTACGGACTTCAAATTAGGGGTGAAAGATGGTTTTCTGTAAAGCAGAATACCGTAAAGTAAGTTGGAGGAGGGTGCCTTTCCAGAAAGAAAAATCTAAGAAAGCAAGAGAAAAATCCACTTCAACTTCAACTTCGAGAATTTGATAGCAGGATAGAAAGAAGATATGCGATAATATTCGTGGTAAAAGTGATTAAGTTCCTCAATGGACCCCGGCCAAAAA